>JAWWEU010000111.1:107524289-107565753 GCA_035583155.1 Acropternis orthonyx
GGTCTCCCCTGCCTCTCTGTGATTTTATTAGAAAGTGAACTACACTTTTGCAGATGACTGACACTATCTAGAATTCCTTGCAGAGAGAGAGAGAGAGATGCTCTGCCAAACGGCAGGGTCAGTCAGTGCCAGTGGGATGTCACCTTACATGCAGCCTCTCGCTGACCTCCTGATTTGGCCGCAGAGGGTTAAAGCTGCCTTTCAGTGCTTGGGTGTAATTGCCTCACCTGGCAAGAGTCCCGCAGAAGGTGGGAGAACCCACTCTGAGCTCAGGCTAGCTCCTGCAGGAGCAGGCTGGAGGCTCACTAGGCAGCGCCTGTGAAGACAGAGGCCCGGGAGACCACCTGGCAATGCAAAGGCTTTTCTGCACTTTCAAGTACCAAAACTTCCAAGCTGGCAAGGAGGTATTTGGGGTAAAGGCACTTGGAAGTAGCAGGAGGTGCAGCAAGATACTTGGAGCAGAGCACTGCAAGGGTGAGACCGGTGATAAGAGAGTCTTGCAAAAGCAAAATACCCATTTTTATATTCCTGTTATATGTCTCTGGACCAGCTCTTCAGAAATCAGTAGATATATTCTGGATTTAGAGAGGAGTAAGGGAGGTAACAATCTGACCCTGATACTTTAAAAGGCTTTTTTCTGAGAGTTGCTCAGGTCAGATTTCTTCCAGATCAATAGTGCCAGGATAAAATAGGTACTCCTTCTTGATTATGAAACACTTTTATTTCAAGTGTCTTAAATTAGAGTGTATTCACTATATAAAAGAGAGGTGAAATGTAAGAGCCCATTGCTGAGTAAAGCAGGAAAAGGCTTCACAGTGAGATTTGATTGTTTACATTCAATGAAAGGAAAAGTCTGATTTGGAGTGCTCAGATTTAATCTTGGTGCAGATTGAAATGGTTCTATTGTGTTCTGCTGGGGTGTTTGTAAAGGTGAACTGAGGCTTTCCTAGGACTGTACCATTGCAGTATATACATGAGATTTACATCCAATCACATCAGACACTCAGACAAAATTGCCAAGCTGGGTTTCACTGGCATAAGCTGTGTTAACATAGTATTTCAGGTTTTGAATTTCTACCTGGTGCTCTAAATCACTTCTGAGGGTGGGTCTGCCTGGTCGTTTCCTGATGTTTCCCATTTCTCACGCCTGCCTGGAAAAGTCTGTAGTACTGTACTATGGCTGCAGTTTTCCTTTTCGTGGGGAGTCTCCAGCAGGTTATTGCTAGTGCACTTGCCACGTCTCCTCTGCAGTGCAATTAGGCAGTGCTCCCAGCCTTTAGCAGAAACAGACTTCATACTGAGAGTGGGGGTGCCTCGCCCTTAAGGAGGACCATAAAGACATGCTGAGATAATGCAACAGATTTAGCTCAAAAGGACTTGGGAATTACTTCCTAACAAACAGAAATGAGCTTGGTGACTGCTCTTCCATTAGAAATTTGTGCATATATGTGACACATGGGGAGGCATTGGAGCATGAGAGGGACAGAGCTGTATCATTTAGAAACCCAGCAGACACTTGGGGAAGAGGCAGCTTGCTAAAACACACACATGCTAGATAGCAGATCTGTGTTTACAAAGACTTGTCTACACTGTGAAGTTTGTTAGGGGAAGGACACGTTAACCTAGGGCAACGTGCTGTAATTCTTTGCACTGCTGGAACCAGTGTCTGGCTTGCTAAGATCAAAGCAATGAGCTAGGAGTTCCTTAGTTGTACTCCTGGTTCAGATGGCCCTTTTCTGCCACTTGGAGCAAGAATTTTATGACTTTTTAAACTTAAACAGTTTACCCCTTTGCACCATGAGGGTCTCAGCTTTCAGCACCTTAGGAGGATTGAAATATTACAAAAATGCTTTGAACATGAAAGCAAAATAAAATGGTGTAGCAGCACCTCTGCTTCTTGAAAGATTAAAGACAGTCAGACACTATGACAGAGGAGACATCACCTGTGGAGACAGACATACAGACAAATAAAACCTTAAGAAATTATTTCCTTGCACACTTGTGATCAGCCAGAACTCCAGTGACCAGAAGCTGTTTAACATACTATGGAAAGATGATGTTATACACTCAAGGCTTGTATTTTCTTGGACAAAGCATGTAAACTATCTGTGGCTGCATCTTCCTTGGCTGTCTCTGGTGAACCGTCTATGTTGCAGGCTGCCAAAGTTCAGTTTATTTCACAGCAGTGGGAGCAGGTGAGAGCAGGACTTCTCTTTGATTATATTTTGGGTTTTAATGCTTTTTGATGCCTAGAATTATTTTTAATTTTTTTTTTTAAATTTTATTTAGTGTGGAACACACCATTATGAATTCTTTCAGTGCTGTTATGGTTGAGAATAGAACACACAAGATAAAACAGCTGCTTCAAAGAGGTCTGGAGCTGCCCTTGAAGATTGGGACATGATGTTCATTAATGACCAACCAATCTTCCCTCAACGATGACAAAAAAATAAGAAAAAAAAGAAAGCCATTGCTTTTTTTCCTGACATTTCAGGTATTGGTTTTTTTTTTTTCTTTTTCTCCCTCAAAATTACCTTTAAAAGAAGTAACAAGGAGAAGAAACAGTACAATTCAAAATGATTGGATTTTTTGCTGTTGGAAATGAGTTAAGGAGTTGATAGAGTAGCAAGTGTCAGAGTTACAGGGAATGCCCAACCCAAAGTGAAACTGAGGGGTAAAATCTGAAAAACACACCACTCCGGCCCAATATTAGCTGTATGGGGGAAATCTACACCTGCAACCACAGGGGGATCTAATCTAAGCATTTGAAGCTTGCAGTTCTAGTCAGTGTTCATCTGGTGCTCAGGAGCATTTGTTGTTTCTTTCATCTAAGCTCAGCTGTGGTCTTCCCAGGATGGTGTGTAGGTCAGGTCTGCACAGCACTCATGGCTCCCCTTGCACTTTGCAGCCTGTTGGGAGATGCCACATCAAGCCAGACCTCACAAAGACAACCGAAGCACCAAGTGCCCAGGCCTGATTGCATCCAGCAGAGAGGCAGATGCTGGGCCAAGAGGATTTCTCCAGAGTGCCTGCCACAGGCTTGGGCCAGCAATAAAACCACAGAAGCAGGGAGGGAGGAGCCTCACAGCTGCTGGGCTGACTCAGTCCATAATGAGTATTCCCTGCCCTTTTTGTAAGCTTACCTGATCTTCAGCCCACTTTCAAGAAGTTTCTTGCACGTTTTACCCCGGCTATGCATTTCTGCCATGTTTTGGTTCTCTTTTCATGTGTGCTGTGAATATATAAACACATCTCTCCTGCAATTTCACATCAAGTGTAATCTGAGGGAAAATATATATTAAGCTTCATTTTTTGACCAAAGGTTTTAGTCAAACTCCCTTTGACAGCCACTATATGTTGAGTAGGAAAGAGGCTCCTGTAGATGAAATTGTCAGCAGTTTCTCCACATGGCCTAAGATACAGTAGCAATAGTGTGACCTCAGTCAGCCAAGGGAAGTTAGAAAGAAGGCAGAATTTCTGTTAGCTAGTCCTAGATTTACAAATTTTTAATTCCTTTTGCTAACAAGAAGGGATTCTCACAATATCTAGGTGAATATCTCACAGTATTTCTGAATCCTTGTCTGTCTCTGACATCCCCAGCTGTGTAGATGTGGTAAGTTCCTGGGGAAAGTCCCTCCTTGTGCTCGTGCTTTGAACAGTTCCAGGCTGTGGACAACAGCCATGCAAAAATAGAAACTTTTTTTTTTTAATACTCCCTCCTGTATTTTTTTCCTTTTTTTTTTTTTAACCTTTCCTTCCTCTTCTAATTTGTTCTAAAGGGCACAATACAGGTACATTTACTCACACGGTTTGTTATTTCCAAGTATTTGCTGCTGCTAGTCACATTCCTCCTTTCCCATTGAGAGATAACACCCACTTCCATGCTCTCCCTGCATTTGGAAACCCCCGCAGATGTTTGCTTTTGAAAACCACAATCTATTCCAGCAGCAGAATGCCTGTAGCTACATTGAGAATCATAAATTAAAATAACCTGAGAAGGCCAACACACTTTGAGAGAACTGCAGAAGTAGGGAAATAATCCTCTGCAGGAGATGAATGCTTTCATTATGATGAAATAGATTCTGAGGCCAACTTATCTGAACACCATTGTGCCTTTCAGTACTCAAAGAACAACATTTTTCAGTCACAGTGACTGTAAAAAAATTACAACAAACGGCAAATAAAAATGCTCCAGGGCTGCACTTAAAATCTCAGAAAAGCCAGCCAGAGTCCTAGTTTCTCAGTATTCAAAGTCTACCTAAAAGTGTCAAAACGCAGGTATAGACATCTACCAACGGGCAAGAAACACTGTACAGCAGGTTTTTGGCCTGTGTAGTCAGGGCAAATAATTATTTGACACAGGTCTGAACCAGAAGCCCCTGTCAACACCCCCACCCTTCCTGTCACACTTGAGAGTCTCCATCCCCTTCCTTCCCATTTCTATGTCGGATTGAGGCTGGAGTGTGTCTTCCTTCCTGGATTTGGTTTGGTCCGACCAAGACAGCAGCAGTCTCAGAAGAGCAGGATAAGCCACCATCTTCTCACTTGTTGGAGCTGAACTCTCACAAGGGTTTCTCTGAGATTTTGGTGCCATCAGAACTAAATCTGAGCCTTGATATTATTCTGAGTCCAGAGTCCCAAACCAGCTATAGAATCCTAATAGACATCTACAGACAACAGTCAGCTGGAAAAGAAAAATGTCTCAAACTGCTCTATTTCCATATACATCACAGAAATGCTGCAAATATGGACTCTGATCACTCGATTGCTTAATCAGACTGCCCAGAGAGGGGCATTTTACTTTGGAGGTAAATGCCAAGGTGGCACATGAGCTGTCAGGAGTTCAGACATAGCAACATGTCATGAAAGCAGTCACAGAAACCAAAGCTGTGTTACCTCTTTTCTTAAAAGGGAAAATGTTTATCTCTATGTTATTATTATAATTTCATAAATGAAGTCTTTTTAGTTGCTCTGCAAGAGAACCTGATAACATTAAAAAAATGCTTTGCACATCTAAACTCTGACAGACTATGTAAGGAAACAGCGAAACCCGGAGGAGAGTGCATGGTTTAGAAGTTCTGCTTCACAAAGAGATGTTGAGCACAAAGATATTTGTGCACAACTCCAATTAATATGCAACTTACAGAATTAACTGAGAAATGCAAAGATCTCTTCTTTTGGTGAGTCATGTCTGAGTATTTTTACCTGGGGTATGATTGCTGTTACAAAACCCAGTCATAATAAACCTTCAGTACTGCCAAGTACCACCTCAGAAAGGCACACTCGAAACAGGCAGGTAAAGAAAGCAGGTATATTTATTCTGTGTATAATTTCATCCTTTTCTTGGTGTTTATAAAATGAAGCATTTCTGTTAAAAGAGAGCAAGACACTGTTATTGTGTATTACTCCTACAATTTTTGACAATAGAATTAGTTTACTTTAAAGTGTGTGATACTGAACAAAAACATAGGGTTTATTTATCTCAGTTATACTACAGCCATGTGTAAAATCACAGACGTTTAAGTATTAAGGTATCATAATCCTCTGTAATATCATGGCACTCACTTGGGCTATTACTCTCTACCAAAACATATAAGAATAAATATCACTGTTGACATATCTGCTTTGGAATCAGTCTCTACTCTGGAAAACAATTTAAAATAAAGTGGGAGAGGGGAAGAAGTATTTTATCTTCCATTTTGCAAGTGGAGATGAGTTGATTTGGCTGCTAATCCAGAACGCATTGACTCCAGCACAGCCCTTCCCAATGGCTTGTTGAAGGTCATGCAGGGAAGTTGTTAGAGTATTCATCAAAAGCCCATATTCATTGTACCTGAAAGGAAAAGAGGAGAAAGGCACACTTGACGTGTATTATGCAAGCTCCAGAACATCTCATGCTCGTGAAAGCTAGGAATAAGTTTTATATTGCAATAAGTTTGTAAAAAGATCTCAGTGTTCAAGTCAAGGCTTGTATGTAAAAGCCCTCTTGTCTCTTAATGTTGTAGCCTCTCCCATTATCAGATGTACAAACAGATTATGATGTTTAAGGCAGAATCTGCACAAAACGTTTTTAGGTTCAACAGCTTCTCTTCTGGTCATGTCTGATCATGAGTTTCAAGTACATGCCAAGAACTATAACAGCTCAGGCAGACTCATGCAAAAGATGTAATTCAGCCTTTCTCACGTGGAAGGACCCTGGGCCAAGAAAATGCAGAAAAGTTTGTTTATAGTCTTCTTTCTCTGTAAAAAGAGATCCTTTATTTTCAGGGTAACTGAGCCTACTTTCTAGATCACCAAAATTGTGTTGCAGAAGGTTAGCATTTCACATAAACCTGATTTAACCTGAATCCAATGTTCAAGGCAAGAATTCCTCTGAAATGGAAGTGGGTAAAAAACATTTATGACTGGACAGCTGAGACTTGATGGTTCTCTTATGAAAAACCAGTAATGTCAAAAAATTTCACAGACTTCTCATTTTGCTCATATGTAGTTGTTAAATGGTCAGGTGCTAGGTTAGAGAACATCTATAAATAAACTGCTGTTAAAACAGCTGGCAACTTTCCATTGCACTCTGAGTGCATGGCCTTCTTTTACTGTGTAATCAGCCTTGCAACTCTAAGTAACATAAAGCAGTTTGTTCAAGGAGTAGCTATATCTCTTGCTAAGATAATATTGACTTAAATATAAATAAATTTGACAACACCTAGGAGGGATAAAATTGAAACTAACATTGAGAAATTACATTTCAGAATGATAAGAAAATTAGTTTAAAAATTTTTTCATATCATCTCCCAGGGAATTAAAATCTTTAATCCTTGTGTGGTAGCATTCTTACTCCTCCATATCAGTTTTAAAGACTAAGTTACTGTAAAAAACTTACAGACACTGTTATGAGAGGAAGTGTAATAAATTAGAAACTCAGTCATAACCAGACTACCAAGACTAGCTAGTTTAATTCAATAGTCAATATTTAATTCAATAATAGTGAAGGAGTGTAGGAAAAAACTGATTGGCTGGTAGTTAAAAAAAAAAAAAAAAAGGTAATTTTAATTACACTTAACAGATTAAAGGATTTTAAAACCAGATACCGTAGTGATGAGTTAATCTAATCCTTGAAAAGCACTAATTAAAGATTTTAGTCAAATGTTTGCAGTGTGACATTTGCATCACTTCAGTGAGACACAGTGGTCAGCATCTGAATGTACTTTGTATAACATACTAGCAGTTAGACTTAAGAAACCCAAATGGCTGCTAATCTGGTTCTTCTGTCACAATAAAGAAAAGACATACAAAATGCCATAATGAAAAAAAAATTACGCTGGAAAAAAATGGAAAGCTCAGTTCAAGTGAAGAAGAAAACAGTGTACTTATTTACACAACAGAAGTTACCTCAACATAATATCCCAAAGTCAAAACCTTAAAGCATTCAAAAACATTAATAGTACTCTTCTGGCTGGTGAAAATACCTTCAGTTCCATTGTAGATCATAAAACTTACTGAGTAAATACATTAGTAGTACAAGCATTTGTACTTTGAGTCAAAAGGGAATGAGGAAACAGAACAGAAATATACCTGTTGGAGATTGTTACATAATTTTCCTATATTTGTTTATTGTACCTTCATCAGATGTCTCTGCTATCAAAGACAGCTAGATCTGGATCAAAGGCATAGCTGGGGTCCAAGGCAATAATTGCAGTGTTCCTAATAATAGGAAATAAGTCTTACACAAATTTCAGATTTGAAGACCTATAGGGAAATAAGGTGCAGAAATTTACAAATTCAAAACACTTGGGATGCATATGAATGGCTTTGTGAATTTGACCTTTGCAGACATGATACTCTCTTGGGTTTGGCTCCTGACCTGAAACCTCTCCGGAATTTGCATAGTCTCAAATTACTTGGTTTATTTATCCCTTACTTGGTAGTGCTGCTTTTTGCCTTTTGATATGGAGTCATAGAGAAATCAGCTACTGCCTTTTCAATAAACATAGTGGGGTTAATTTGGATTTATACATTACTTTATGAACTAGTATTTCTTCATAGCACAAAACCCCTGAATTGACTGTAACAGTAATTTTCAACTGGAAGCCTCTCTGTAGTAAGGTGTCTGCTGACTGTTAAAGGTGTGTATGAGAAATGGGATAGGAAGGCAAATTCACCTAATTGTGTGACAGTCTACGTGACATTTGTAATGAGGTTCAGACCTACATTAGAATAAACTTAAGGTTCCCCACCTTGAGGAAGGTGATAACTACTGCTCTGGAAACACCACTGCAGCAAAACTAAAAATAAAACTAATTTCACTGTATCAGAAAGTCAAGAAATAAATGTGTAGAGGGGGAAATATAATTTAATGCAATTTATGCTTTCTCAGAAACTGCTGACTTGAAGTAATTTCACTTTTAGAAGTCAGTACCCACATATATTTAGTGTGTTTATGTCGATGTACCTTACTCAGCCTTAGTAGTTTTGATATTCTTAATTACACTGGAGAAAAGAGAACTAATAGCCACGTTGCTTCAGAGGCTCCATACCCAAGAGTCTCTGAGACTCCAGTCATCATAAATACTTGTAATGAGAAACTTTTGCTCTATCTTTTGTTTACACAAGCTTACTACTTCTGTGTCATAGCCTGCTCCTGCTTCCATTCAAATCAATGGGAGTTTTGCCCTTCTCTAGAAGGAAAGCAGCCCCTTAGCACCACATTGCACTTGACAATGATGGATCACTGTTCCTTCCTTGTAAGGACTATAGTCCAGCAACCTTGCCTACAAACATGCATGTGCTCAGCTGTAAGCACCTGAATAGTCTCTTTGGTTCAGTGGAATTACATAAACTCTTGAAGTTAAATGTTCTTTTTGGTTTTTTTTTTTTTTTTTTTTTCCACTAGACACAAAATATTACAGTTATTCTAAGGTCTAGTTGTTGGTATATACAGCATAATTATTTGGTATTTAGTATTTTGCACCTGCTCAGCAAAAGTTTAGTTAAAGTCCTCTGGTCAATATGATTCTAGAATAAATGAATCTGCTTAGAAATTACTTAATAAACCCACCATGTTTCTAAAACTGCATAGATATCATTATTGTTGAGTGGTTATAGTAAAATATGCCTCAAATTCTCCAGCTGACCAAATCCATATTTTGACTTCATGATGAAAAATTCTTGGAAATTTGCCTTTGGTTTAACTCCCTGGTAGGTTAAACTGCCAGCAATTTACCCAAATTTAGTTTGGTACAATTCTTTTTTTATTTGACAAAAATTTTAAAACAACTGGAAATGCATTAGTTTATAATACATATTCTTCTTACATACCCTTCAATATTCTTTTTCCCTTGAGAAGCAGTTAGTTTCAGAGGACTATATAAGTGTGTAAAGGGGCTCTACCTTGTATTTGTGTGATACAATTTTTGTAAGGTCTTTGAATGAAAACACAGTTTAGAGTTTAAGAAAACATCATTTAGAATGTGTGAGACATTTCCTGACTCATTTTTTTCTGGTTGTTCAGTTTATTGCATTAACATATTACCTATAAATTAATTCTAATTCATCTCTGCAGTTTCTAAATAGCATCTATCTTAAAACAAGCATGTGAACCCTTCCTAGAACAGAGGCACTCAAACTCTACCCAAGTCGATGGAGATCCTCCTTTGGAGTTTTGTACTGCTTAGACAACTCACCTCTTCTGGTTGAAGTAATTTTTACTGGTTGGATGTGTGGTTATGAATGCAGATGTCTTGGAAAATAAAGAAAAAAAGGCAAAGGCAACCTTTGTCTTCATCTAACTATTAGAATGTGAGTGGAACATGTCTGATCTTTGGAAACTTCTATTTCTTTTATCCTTTTATGCAATGTTTGTTCAGTGGAGTTGGGTCTAAGATCCCACATTTGACCCTTTCAAGGGGATTACTGCTCACCCCCTCGTCTGTTCTTCTGGTCTTGTGACTTTTGCATTCCCCCTTGTGCATTGACAGCTCCAGGGCTGACATGGAAAATTTTGAACAATCTGCTTGAGGAGAGCTGAAATACAGAAGATGAGGCATCAAGCCCCATCAAGTTTGATGTTGGGGTAATTTTTTTTCCTGCAGAAGGCAATTCTGTGTAGGGCACAGGGGAGGAAGATACAGATACACTGACCTGTTGTATAAAGAATGCCTCACTTTTAACACCTCGAGTGGAGCTTGAACCAAGTGGAATTTAGGCATTTATGCTGGAAAGATGGAATTACTCTTTCACGTCCAGGTGCAAGTGAGGGTCAACTGCTCAGTAAGGGGTGGGTAACTGGGAGCCATGGCCAGCAGGGCAGGGACCTTGCCAGCCCCATCCCACTTTCTCCAAGCAAGGAGCAGAGGAGGCCTAAGAATGGCAGCTGGGATTGGTCAAGAGTCCAGATCATCACACTAGTGACAAGTGAGGCCAGGGTAAAGACAGGAGGATGAGTCAGGGTAAGAATCTAGGTAATGGCAATGGTAACTAGGGTCAGAGACAGTCCAGTGATCCCCATGCTGGTCCAAGATCAACCCAGGGTCTCAGTCCACAGGTCTGAGTCCAAATCACCAGGGTCCACAGTGAGAGATGAAGACAGTATACCAATGATACAACTCTTGGAGGAACTGAAGGCACCAGCCTGAGCTGGGGCTGCAGGGCTCATGGACAGGGGGCAAAGGTGGCAGCCCTGAGTGAGGCCAGACAGGGCCCTGGCACCAGATGTGTGAAATGGGGTCACATTTGAACCTAGGATATGTGCCCCAATAAAATATTGATCATCAGTCTTTAATTCAAATCAAAAAGAGTTTTCACCAACATGTTGCTTGACCTCATTTCCTGAATGGGTCTAGAATCTTTTCCCAACTTGGTTCAGTGTCCTACTTGTCCTCTTCCTTTAAAGCATCTGAGAGGAACTTATCAGAATAAAATGTATGCTTTGCACAGAGTGGCACAAACCAAATGGATCTGTAGGGTACCATCACAGTTTTTCCCAACAAAATTATTTCCTTTTGTTCTTGCAGCATGAATTCAGGCCATCTAACTATAGTTTGTGGCAGTTTTTGTAACACAATGTGCAGCATATTCAAGTGTCTGGTCAAGTGTGAGTCCCCAGAGGAGAGAAGGAATTAGAAATGCACTCTGAAGCAGTGAATAATCTGTAGGATTCTGGGATTATCAACAATGTTCATACTCGATGGTTGGTAAGAGCAGCTGGAGACCAGTCAGAAATGAAGACCTGAGAAGAGTAGTCAATAGTGCTGGGAGTTGTACCATTCCACTTCAAGTCTGATGAATATTTGAAGGTAAAAGCATTCCACAAGGGGCTTAGGACCCTATATGAAAAGACATGGATGCTTACTCTCATAGCTTGTAGCACTCCAGCCCCAGGAACTGCAACCTCATGGACTCAGCCAGGAGTGCTACTTTAAAATATATTTATAGGATTCTTTAATACCTTAAGAAAAAGTTAAGAGAATAAGCCAGAGACCTATTCCATAGAGGTACTTTAATTAATTTAGGGGAGAAAATAAGGGAACTTGGCAAAGGTTCAAAAAGGGCACTACACAACCTAGACAAAATGTTGCACCACAATACCAGCACAGCACAAGCTAATCCACAACACTTAAGTCAAAATCCAATCACTCCATCTCCAAGCCACCCAAAGCATCAAGAAGAAAGGAGTAGAAAAAACAAAAGAAAAAAAAAAAAAAAAAAAGAGAAGCAGAGGGAGCAAGAAGAGAAAAGGAGACAAAGGCAGACAGATCATACAGCTACCATTGGGACCTTATGGCAGACCAGCTCTCACATGTCCACATGGCAGGGCTGCGACACTTAACAAACATGCACCCCTGGTTTTATCTTCTCTGGTCCCTGTGGCCAAATCCCAGGCAGGGCCTCTGACCCACTGGCCACTCTGGGGTCTCAGACCAGGGAGAGGTCAGTGTTCCCACTGGCCCCTCTGAGGTCTCAGACCAGGGAGAGGTCAGTGTTCCCACTGTCCCTGCCAATCCAAGATGGGGCAGGGGCTCCAGGAAGAGTGCAGTGTTATAGTTTTCCTGGACTGTTTGTGACTGGCACCTTCTCTGGTGCTTCCCCATGAGAACTCCAGGGCCCTGCCATGAGGGATATGATGCCACCCCACTCACCTCTGTGAAGTTCAACCCATCCCTTTCCCCTCCACACACACACACGCACCCCCCACAATTACTGATCTAACATTGCTGGAGCAAGAGGAGAGCTACATGGGACTAGGCATTGCAAGTCTGTGCTCCTGCAAGTACTTTAGACTCCACTGAATGGATGCTTTTACTCTTTACTTGTCTTTTTTGTTTTTCTTTCTGTTAATGCCATAAGAAATGTGCATGTTAGGTGATAGAAATACTGGCCATTTTAAAGCTTTTCATATCTGTAATTGGTTGTTCAGGGGAATTGCAGTCTTGTATACAAAATATTAATGGATTGCATTAGTGTAATCCAATCTCCATCTACTCTGTGTGTCTTTTTTTAGATTTTATTGCTTTGCCATCCTTGTCTGTAAGTGCTTTGTGGAGCTTCCACTTGGGTTTTCTTTTCAGAGTAGTGTAAGTTTCTTAATATTCCCATGGGCTCTCTGAAGTTAAAATTTTTTGTCAGTAACTTATTTCTTCTTTAAAAAATCCATTTTGAAGCTCTCTGGAATTTAGAGAGAGTCCTTCCATGCACTTTTGGTTGCATTTAATTGTTTTTCTCATAAATCACATACTTTATTTTGATGTAAAAACAGCAGCAGAAGAGAATCTAACATTTTATGTAACTGGCATGTCATTTGTAAGATCTCCATTAGACAAAACATTTGTTTAGATACTCTGTTATTCATTTATTTTCGTGTCAACACCAAAACCAATGGCAGAAATGAACAGAGATGAATAATAAGGCAAGCTGTTTTAATATCAATGTACTCTGCCTAAGGCAATATACTGTGCAACTGGTGAAGAATGCTTATTTCCTTCCCAAAACCTCTGCTGAGAACCAGCTCTTATAAACAATCTCTTACTCTTTTGTCTTAGGGGACTATTTTCAGTTATCTCCAAGACAAAATTTCAGTTGATATTTCACTTAAAATATTTTTATGGTAAATTAGTAAATAATAGCCTTCAATTATGGTTATCTTCTCTATGGTTGCATTATCTTCATTGTATCTGCTCTTGGCCAATTGCTTTTCTCAGTGTAGTATATAAAAAAGAGAGGAAATAAACATTAGTCTCATTAGCAGACAGGTTTGACAAGATAAGGCTTCTGAGAGAGATATGTAAATTTGATAGCTATCACAAACAAAAATAAACATTTCAACTGATCTACTGCAGCAATAGCAATGTTTGTCTTATTAGAGCTGGCAGGTCTTTCTGAAAGAAAGATAATGGCTAGAAAGTAGTGGAGGTTACCCTCAGAGCACGTATCCCCCCAGGTTTCCTTGGGAAGGAAAAGGCAACCAGGAATAATCTGTCCAGGTGTTAACGACACAAGTAGCCTGTCTTCAGACACCATCTTTAACAGCCAGCTAAGAATTCCCAGGAACTTCTGGGTGAACTTATTTCAGGTGATGAATGCACAGTAAGTGTGCTGGTTCCAAGACCAGCAGGAGTCCTGGATTCGGGTATGTGGAAGTAATGCATGTGCAGTTCAGCTGATGCACAGATGTGCAGTACCTTTTGCTGCTGTCTGGGAGCTCTACACCTACCCATATAGAGATATTGACCATGTGAACCAAGTGTTTTATGGTAAGGCATATGTGTTTCCAAATGTTGACAAAAGAAATTGTAACTTACCCAGCCAGAATGGTTAAACACTTTAGTGTTTAGAACTTTAAAATATATGTCTGTTGTTATGTTTTCTGCTTTAGCACTTAACCTTCTGATGTTCATACATTCATTTTAAATCATCTGCTATAAAACTTTGGACAATTTATATACTTTCCTGTGAATTCCTTCTGATTTGTCAAGAACTTCCAAGCACCAAGGTGGGTAGGACCATGAAAAACTCCAGGAGTTAAAGGCAAAAAGAACCTTCCTTTTCCTGTATATGTAGTTCAGAGGTATATTTGCCTCTAACGTAGACATTTAAATTTGTAAACTTGCACTGACTTTGTATTTGCCTCTTACACCAAAGTTTTTCAAGAATTACTACTTGGTAGGCATCTTCAACAATGTGAATTAAGTGTTTCTGCTCTGCTCTGTTTTTTTTTTGTTCCAGGGGACCAGAGGTTTTTTTAATGTTCAATAATATTCTTTTGTCTGTTAGCATGATTTTGATTTTCTACATCCTTGTGTTAAATATGTGTAATCAGAGGGTCTTGAAAAACATATTATTTAAAATAAGATTAGAATTTTTGGGAAACATATTGCTTGCCAAAGGCCTCAGATGGCAGTTGAAAACAGGTATGTGAAGAATGGAAATCTTATGGAGTATATGTTAGGGCACAGGGATTTTAAATTCTCCTTGACAGATAAAGAATTAGGAGTATCAATCTGAAAATAAAAATATTAAAAATGCAACCCCCAATATATATAATAGTTTGGTGGTAGAGATTTCACTTAAGAGACTGAGTTGTGTTCAGTCTCTACTCAAAACTTTAATTTTCTTCTTGACCACTGGGCACCAAAGTGGAGAATGTCTCACAGGTACTCAGCCCATAGAGTGCACAGGCAAAGCCTTACCAATAGAAAAACACATTTTTCACTCTGAAGAGCACTAGGATAATTGTGCAGGGATAGAGTGTTGAAATATTTGGGTCTAGGAGTTGCACCCTGCTGGTATTGCTCTCCTGTAGATACTGAAGTTGCTACTTCTGTGGAACACTGAGAAATATATTGCTATTTTCTTTCCATATTGCTCTTGAAAATTAATTAAATTAACAAACTATTCCCACAAAAATTTTTTTGCAGCCATTTGTGCTTCTAATGAGTAAAAGAAACAAAACTCTTGTTGCCAATTTTTCATAAGAACAGCATAGCCATGCACCCTTGGAAACTCTATTTGAGTTTCCTTGCAATGGCAGAAGGTTGAGCAACCTCTTCAGTAAGGGTAGAGAACTCAATTTCCAGATTTGGGTCAGGTAAGAAATAGCCCAGGAGTAGTTCACTCATTCTTTTACTAGTTTAGCCTGAAATGTTATGTTGGTTTATGATGGTTGTTTTACAAGTCCAGGTGGAGGCCAAGGAAGAGAAATTACCAAACTATTCCATCTTTCCCAAGTTTTAGAAGAGCGTGAGGTTCGTGCTTTGGCATAGAGTAATTGCTAAATTTTCAGGTGTGTAGTAGACCTGAAACAGATGGTCAAAATTCAAGCTGAATGCTGAGAAACTCATAGTGAAGAACATTCCCTAAAAGAATTCAATGAATTGAGTCATTGACTTAAAGCATCCTCAATATTCCTTACACAACTTTGTTCAGCATTTAACTAAGTATTGCCTCTGACACGTGCTCAAACTAAACAGGTTTTAGGGTTCCACTTAACGCAGATTTCTTTTTTTATGTGTTTATTGTTGAAGAATTTGTAACAATCATGACTTTTAAAGCCCTGTTTGTGGATTTCTATATTGATAGGGATTGCTCCGAGAATCATTGGACCAGTGGGAAGCAGAAATCATTCCACCAACTCAAGCCAAAGTTTTTCTCTTTGTTGTATTGATTAGAAATGGTAAAATGGAGGGAAAATTCCATAAATCATTTACATTTAATCATGAATCTGTGCTGATCATCCCAACTAGACAATAAAATGTGACATTTCCAATATTACCAACCTGTCCATAGAATGCAATCCAGAAAGGTCTTTTTCAAACAATAAAATCAAGAAGTTGGGAAAAATACTTCTCCAGTTAAAAAAATCTTCTCTTTGTGTGTGGTTTTTTTTTTTTTTTTCCCCCACACAGATATATGCCCGTACTTTATTCCATACAGTACAGAAGAGTCAAAAAAAATTAGGCTTTGCCAGCTGGAGGGATTTGCCTCCTTTTTTTTTTTTTTTTTTTTTTTTAAAGTAGATGTGGAATAGATAGGAATTTGATTTCCAGATGCCTCTGGTAGACCAAGCAGTGGTTATGATCTTCTGTCAGATGTATTTTACATTTTTCCTTATCTTTGAAGACTGTTCAAGGCAAACAGTAGTTAAGAATACAATGTACTAGTTATTGGGCCTGTATACTGTGAGAGTTCAAACCAGTGGCTTTTCTTCACTTTTTAGATATATATGAACTGTTGGTACAGGACAAAAGGAGTGGATTGTTCAGTAAGATATTACTTAGAATGCTATGTATGATATGGACTAATTAGATAAGGAATAAAAATCGTAAATGCAGTGACAATGATATCTTTTAAGAAAATTAGTATTTTCATTATGGTGTTTAAGTTAGAAATCGTAAATTTTCCCATTCCTAGTGCCATGTTTGAACATAATGGGCTATGAGAGTGTTACTACCCTCTTTCATTCACCATAGAACTTCCTCATATCAGCTGTCTTCCATGTACCTGTGAAAAGGGTTGACATTACTTCATCTGTAAATTTGGCGTGGTGGTAACTTAAGCTGTGGTTGCACCTGTATGAAGGGATGGCTTCCTTGAAGGGGTTTCCCCCTTTGCCAATAAAATGCCAAATTATTTCCTACTCTCTTGATTTGTTTTACAAAAAAACCCCCCAGATTAACATGTGGTTACACTTGCTTTCCAGAATGTGACTGCTTTTTTTCAAGAGTGCTGGCTCTACTGCTGGTATGATTGTTCATGGTTTGAATCTACTCCCGTTGAAATCCATGGAGAAGTTCCCACTTCTTTATTGAAAGTACTATTGTAGTCTCAGTTACCAATTTGGTGAGCTTTACCTGTTTATTACAGTCCCAGTGCCAAACCTCTGTATTGGACTTGTAGCCCCACCAAATCCCCAGAGGTGTGTGCCTTCAATAACAGCTGAGCAGCTCTGTGCCTCACAGTCATATCTTGCTTTTCCTCACTGCACTCGCCCAGATATTGTTTTCTTTGAGAATATGGTTTCCAGCACTAAGCTCCGTCTTTAACTGTACAAATAGAAGGAAGGAATTTTTTTAATGACTATACTTAGTGTTTGATATAGTGTCAAATTGATACTGGGAAGAAGTCTATAGTTTAGCTCACCTGCTGTCCCAGCTGGGCTGGCTGGCTGGCTGCCAGGATTCCTTTTTTTTTTTTTTTTTTTTAAATAAGAGGAGACAAAGAAAATAGAAATAAAAATCACAATTATCAGAACAACCAGAAACAAAAATTCTATGCATGCATATATTAAACCCTGCTGTACCTAAAAGTTAACTTTCCTTTGGCAAAAAAAACCAAAATGGTAAAAGGCTCAGCTTGACCCAACATATTGTATACACCTTATCTGGCAATATTAACATGCACTTGAAAGTTACTAGTACCCCAAACCTTTCAGTGCCAAAGTGTGCCCTTAGTGTTATTTGATACTAGATGTTAAATAAATTTGTATTTTCATTACTAAGCAACTTTAGGATATGTAGTGTGTGCTTGAAAAAAGGCATGGTAATAACTCACTAATAATGGGTGCCATGTGGGGGGAAAAAGGCAATATTACCTACCAAAGAAATATAAAACATGGTTTATATTTTCAACAGTTTGAGAATGAAATGAAAACAGAATATTTGGTGCACCTGTAAAAACATATTTGATCATAATGGCAAGTAAAGCATTCTTAGTGTGGGATTCATATTTCATAACTCGTGTTCAAACAAGAAAAATGATTATAATGTTAAGTATTTCCTGAGTTTATTTTGATGGATGGCAGAATAAGTATCTTTTACTCATTAAAATACAGATTGGTATAATTTAATAAATGAATTTAATACACAGATGTTCAAGACTGTTTGAACAGGGTGCATATTAATCAACTTCTCTATAACTGATCCTCTTTTATATTTTTTAAAAGAAATTTTCAGGAGCCAAAAGTTTATTAGATCTGTATGATCTTGGTCTGGTATCAGATATCAAGTATGTTGTTTGAATCATGTCAGGTGATCAAAGTGTTTCTTTTTGATTGATGAACCTGTAAACACCAAACTATTTGAGTGGTCATTGCTTTTGCATCTGTTTGAGACACTGACATATCCTTTGAAAAAATGGCCAAGATTTTTAAGGGTGACTTGCAATACTGAAACTTCACTTTTGGGTGCCCTGCAGAAGACTGATTGTTAGACAGTATTAAGTACTCTGGTTTGAAAAGCTGTTTCAAGTTAGATACATCCAGAATAGGGCCCCAGAATCATTTGTCACATAGAACTGCAACTAAGAAATGCAGAGCCTGATTTCCCCTATAGTTTATGTTCCCTTTTGCTTCACTAATTTCAGTCATTGGTTTCAGAGGAGTTGCACAGAATTTACATGCACATAAATGAGAAAAGAAATAGAACCTCCATTTTTTAAATCATGTATTAGGAAAATATGTGGAACTGCAAAGTATTCAAGCTTATAAGAGGTCTTTGCAGAAAACACTGGATCTCAGAGAAGCCTTGGCCTAAGATCTGCTGAAAATTGTCACTATCCTACTGCCCTTAAGACACCTGAAGGAGCCTGGCCTCTTGAGTGAGCCTTGAGAAGGTGCCTGGGTACCCTGCAGAGAGATGCTCAGGAGTGAGGACCCTGATATGTGACAGTCTGAGCTGCCTCTGCTGGCCAAATGCTGAACACCTGCATGTTTCTGAAATTAGTAACATAAATCCCTTCCTTCAGGATCTGTAATTTGGTTGTCTTTGTTGAAATAATGCTCTGTCTTTTTTTTTTTAACGATAAGTTAGAGCAGTATTTTGCTCTTGAAGTGGGATCTGTGTAGGGTGCCCTCCTTCCTGCAGCAGATTAGGACACTGTAGTGTGGGAGATGTACAAGGATTCAAGTCCTTTCTCCTCCACTGAGAAATGACTTAAAAAAAATTAGGTGCTGTGCAATTCTACAATGGGGATGATTGAATTTAACTCACTTTGCATACATGATCTCACATTTTTTTCTGCTAAGAGGGACTGTGAGTGAGCAGTGATTCCCTGCAGTTGACTATAGGTGAGTGAGGACACCCATCCTCCAAGGATCATTTCCCCTACCCTGATTTAGCGCTTCTGCCACTGAACGATTGAGTAGAACAAAAGTTATTCCCCTTTATCTCTTTCAAGAAAGGCTTTGGTCTGTAACTTTCTTTCTGGATTCTTCTCTTGTATGTGAGGTCTGAGCTTACACCTCAGCTTGTAAATGTAACAGTGCAGGGGCTGGCAGTCTGGCTGTGTCTTCCTATTGAACAGGGGATTCAGATGCAAACAGTCTATTGGCAATTTTTCTTGGCTTTTGCTAGCTTCCTGACTGTGCCCAGAAATTTAGGAGAGTTGACCTGGGATATGGGTATGCCAGGAACTACTCTATTAAATTCACAGAGTAGCTTACTGAATGCCATAACTTATGCCAGTGTGTTGCTGCTGCTTCTTATGGCACTAGTATATCTATATACAGTACTGTATATATGTCTTATGCATATTTTACATATATATATATTTTGTACAATTTTTAAAATAGATATACACACATATATACACATATACATACCTACATACATATGTATATATATATATATATATATACACAGTTCCATATGTAGGTTCTTCCTATACTTAAACACTGCAGGTAAATCTACCTGTGAGGTATCAAGTTTATGAAACACATTTGAGCAGAGATGTAAGACAGTCGGCCCTCAAGGCAAGAAGCTGGATACTTGGCTAACTGGAAGGAGCACTGCTGAGCATTGCCAGGGTTAAAGAGCAGCTATAATAAGGCTCCAGTGTTCAGAGCAGGTGTTGTAGGTGTGCATGTAGGTGTGCATGTGCATTGGTGATGTTTGATCACAAAAGACAAACTAACCTTTCATTTCAGGCTTTATCCTTAAAGAATACCAGATTAGAGGTAGAAAGAAAGTGAAAATGCAGAGTTTGGTCCCTGTGTTTGTCCCTGACTCTGCTCCTACCAATTTACCAGAACATCTGGAGGGAGACAGTGAATGCTACAGTGACTCTGACAGAGTTCATCTGGGGGCCAGCAGTGAGCCGGATGGTTGACTGATTTGTACTCAAATTCCCAAATCTTTCTCAACTGCATGTTCTTATTCCTTCACCGTCCAACACCTTGTAGCCATTTGCACCTGCACAAAGTGAACATAAAACCTGCCAGTCCAGATGGCAACACTTCTCACCTACTTTGCCCAGGTTTTAAAGCCTGCACGAGCTGCAAGGCAGCAGGAAATCCTGCCCAGGGACTTTGTCCATTTCTTCTGTGACTCATTTCAAGGGACATGGTCCCACTTCCCCACGAAGGTAGGAAGGCATGAGGAGTACTTGGAGGGAGTTGTTGCAGCAACCTTTTAATCTCTAATAGTCAACAGGAAAAGTACAGTATTACTTTGTTTTTAAGATAACTTAGCCATGATATAATAATGATAAGAACTTTGCCTTAATGTCCACTTCTGTAATGTATCAGCCAGATAATCAGTTTCTGCTCCAAGAATTTTAATGAGTAGTTTGTGGTCTGCAATCAGAACAGCTTCTTCCAATGTAAAGGCTCATGGAATGTCCTCATACCTAAATACAATAGTCAGAGGGTGAGTCTTGCTTCATATGTTTCATGGCAGTGGAAGCAACTAGCATCTTTGTTCCATTATTATTTTAGGTGAGAAGCACCTATTTCTACATCAACGAAGTGGGAAGAAGGGGAAGAGTGAGGTTTTTTTCATCTCTTCTTAACTTCTTGATTTCATTAAATAGCTTCTAAAAGTTTTCAGTCTCAAACTATCCAAGTAACATTTTTGTCATTGGAGTTATTAATGAAGATAAGTCAGAGAGAAACTTGCTCTAATAATTAGCTGTATGTAAAGAGGATCTGTAACAACGTTTTTTGGCACAGTGCTGTTTTTGTCATAAGCTTACTTTTTCTGGAAGCAGTTTAAAGCCTTACATGTCACTTTCATAACCCAGTCAGTTGCTCATGAATGGAAAAAACCATATTTGTCCTTTTTCTTACCTTTACCAAATTGCGTTAGACATTGCAGCACAGACTCCAGGCTTCTCAAGTGTGTTTTCTCACTTGGATTTGAATAAAAATCTCTTTCCACTTTTGTCTTGCACACTTGTGCTGTTATAAATTGAGGTGTCACTAGTACACCAGCTGTGTGCTGCTATTCCATAAAAGAACCTCATTCATGTTAATGATGATGCATATCAAGACACTGGTTCCAACTCCATCTGCTGGTAAGCCTGAGACAGACCTACTTTTGTAGGCTGCTGTTACCCATTTAGTAGTGGAAACATTCTTCTGAAACTTTTGCATGGGTCCCAGGATTAATAGTTTCATATACCACAAGTCACATTGTTCTGAGATTTTACTTGTCTACAGGAAGTGACCCTCTGTGCAAGAGACATTACTTGGGGTAATCTTCAGAGATCTAACCTCTGGTTTTAAGAACAGGGAATTTTACAACAGTGACCTTTAACCCTTTTCACCAAGCTTGATCTAATTGTATCTATAATAACTGGAGAATATGTGGCCAATTATGATACTATGAGTAATACATAAAATAGTTCACTAGTGTACATTTATTAAAAGCACCACACACAGATTCAAAGATAAAGGTTCTTTCTTTACATCTGTGTTAATTATTACCCAGTCTCAGACTGTACAGTTAATGTTTCCATTCTGAAGATAAAACAGCAACTAACCTGTTGCTGAACATCACCTTGTGTTCACTTTTTCTTTTAATGTTAATGCAACTTACTGAACCTACACGTTTGACAGAATTGACCTGCCTATAATATGTTTACATAAATGTGTCCACCTCTGATGTTCAAAGAAACATAAGGTTTAATGGAAGTTTTTCAACATGAATCTTTTCAGAGTCCTGCTGGCATCAGAGTTATGAACCAACCTCATGGTGGTGTCTTCCTTTGGAGAGCAATGTTGTGCTATTTCAAATGGGTTAGTGTCAAGGTTTGGAGACTTCTGCAGTTTTGATTCATGTAAAATGGACTCTGAAATCTGGACACTCTTGGCAACTTGTAAAATCTCAGCTAATAAGCAACCCACTGAGAAATCTCTTTGTGTGTACTTTTTCTGGTGAAATAACTCACAGAATTTTTTCAAGAATAATGAAACCCAAGGTAAGTTGAATGGTGAGCCCCAAGGATTACGGTTTCTTATAACTTCCCCATCTTTTGTGCCTTTGACAGTCCTTCTCTTGCAACAACAGATATCAGGTACCTCACTTAAGAACTGCTTATTAAAGCAATAATCACTGATCTTCACAATGGGAACTTCAATGCTGAGCCAAAGTCACAGGTGCCAACTCCACCATATTTGGCAGCAAATCTTTATACATCATCTACTGTCCTGCTGCTTTTTTGGCTGTGAGTCTAGGAGTTCCAGGCAATTGGCAGGCTTGTTGGAGACACTCAATAGCTCCAGTGAAGCTGCCCTGTGCTCAGATATCTTGAGCAAATGGCCACTGCAGATGTACAAATTGACTTCGTGTTTGTCTAAAGGATTAGATATGTGGGATCAGCTCTATCAGTGCAGCAAGGCTGCAGCAAGTTGAATATGCCCATGCTAGTTAGTCAGTGCCAAGGGACGTTTCTGAGGGATGGACCCTGATTCTGTTCCAGCAAAGTATTTGAAGACCTCTGCCATTGTTTTGCCTTGGCCTGACTTGAAGCAGCCTTGCCACAACACTGTGATGATGCTACAGTTGAGTTAAAGTATGCTACAGAGAATTATGGAGAATATACCTTAAGTAGCTTAAACGGGGAATAGAGCTCACACAGCCCAGCTGCCTTTGACAGTGAGCTCATATGAGGTACATGAAGCCTTTAGGGTTGGCATTAACTGCTGGGTCTCAGAAACAGACACCACACAGTGAAAAGGGGCTCCTTTAAGATCAGCTGCAAAGCCTACAGGAAGAGGAAGCTCAGAGACAAGAGCAGAAGTTGTGTCTTACACAGGGCATGTGTAAAGGCATTGGAGTGATGTCCAGAGACACCTGAACTAGCTCCAACACCATCAGGGTAGAAGCACTGCACAGCTGGGCCCTGTGAGAAGGGAGGTCAGTCACATTAGAGCTGTGTGTGTCTCTGCTGATGAGAAGAGACTCTTTCTGTCCGTCATCCTCTCCTGATATTGCTGAGCTGGTGCTGATTCTGGATCTAGTAGGAGATTCTGCCTTGCACTCCACTGCACAGGAAAGGTGTGTTCTAAGGTTAGCATGGATGCCAAAGTCAGCGGCAAACAGATCCTAAAAGCTGTTACATGGGCTATTTATCATCGAAGTTATTACAGTCAGGCTGTAGGTGTGCACACCATATATATTCTGCCACATACATCAGAATGAAAATTGACCAGACACACAAATGTCAGAAACTGGAAAGAGGCAGTTCCACTATAAAAGTTCTTCAAAGTTTTGCCAGGTTAAAGCAGGCCACTTTAGGCAGGAGACTTAACTACTGGTAAACTCATAAGTATCTTCTATGTCCAGTGAAGAAAAAGAAAATATAATTTAAGATATTAAAAATTACCTTTTGTTTTTTATCTACCCTGATTATTCCAAGCTTTATTGCAGTTATGGGAGTATTATTGGAGTGACGAGTGAGTAATGACCTCATTACAGAGGGGAGAGAGCAGGGCTGAGCATGGCTCCCCAGGTGTCTGGAAATGTGCCCTTTGCTTGTGCTGCAGCAAAACTTTATAGCAGAAGTTGAAACTAGAGTGTAATTAAAATACATATGTGCATATCTGATGCTTTTTGTCATACTGTGATTTCATTTAAATTCTGATCAAATAATAGAAAGTTCCTAAGTGTTCCCTTTTTTAGCATTGCTATGAATCATTCTAGCAAGGTCTTTTGAGTAAAAGTTGTTTTTCAAGTGATGTTTCCCAAAATTAATGCACACTATCTATAACAGATTATTAGGTAACTTCTATCTCTTTTTTTCCCCCATGTACAGATTGAGTTTGAATTTCCACCTGCTTATCCTTACTGACCTCCAACATAAAGCTTGATAGGTTTATGCATTTTTTTAGTACATTGCAGTGAAAGTAATAAATTTTGTTTTAGCTTGGCAGTTCAGAAAACATGGAAGGGAAATAATTGTCAGTCAAGGCAGTTTAAATTATTTTGATTTTTATTCAAACAGAAAAAATTGAAAATATTCTCAGTAAAAAAATGCTTTTTCACTTGAAATGAATTATTTTGATTCCTAAGGCATTTTACTTTTTGACATTTGAAAAAATACATTTGAAATACATTTCAAAGCTAAAAGTCACTTCAAATGGGAAACTAGAAATCTTTTAACTTCTAGGGTGTTTTCCAGTTATTTTCTGTTAATGAAGAATTTGTTGGAATTGATTAAAAGCCATAAAATGTCCTGTCTCTCTGAACCCATATTTTCCACAGGAAGGAAAAACAAAAAAAGAAATTGCCATGAGGTATTAATTTATCTACCCAGAGGGGAAAAAGAAAATAGAGAAAACCAAAACTCAAAACAAAGTGGAGGCCATGTAGACAGGTCTTGCAAACTTCTTGCCCTTTGTTTCACATTTTTGTTGCCCTGCTGACAGACTCCTCTCACCCACTACTTGTATAGAGAGGGAAGGAAGTGGTACACATTCCTTTCCAAATTGGCAGTCAGCTACTTGGTCACATATTTGCTACTTGGTTGGATTTTGCAGAGAACTGGTAATATTTTATTTTATTAGTCTCTTTTTTTTTCCTCCCCCAAATGTATATTTCAGCTCCTGAATGTCTACTATGTCTTGTGTTCTGCCATATTTTGTTACATCTTTTCAGACTTGGCAGTATGCAGTAACCCAGTGTGACAACCGGTAGCCAGTCATAACTAGAAATGCTGTACGGCTGGATGGAAGAGACTTCCATATTTCCCTTTGAAGATTGTTTCATAGCAAAAAGTTAAGCTAGCATGACACAAAAATACAAATCCAGTAATCCTATTACATGTGACTTTGACCAAAATTATATTGCTGAACATTTCTCTAAAGAAATGTACAGTATACACTATATCAGAACAGAATACATGAAAGTTATGTTCACCTTTATGTTTTGCTGCAATGACAAATTTGACTGTTCAGCTGATCTCAGCAGACTCCAATCCAAAATCAGTTTTGTGTTTATAAACCATAAGTTTCAGAATTACACAGATGAGCTGGACAATTACTGTATATTTTTGTTGACATATTTAACTAACATGGACATCTTTCAATGCAGAAATGTGGAAATTTATTACTTTCCCAAATTGTTTCCCAAACCTCAAATTTTTCATATTATGAAAAAAGGTTAGATTCATAAGTTAAATAATTGCTTTTAAGAGTAGGTTGTTATTGGGTTAAAAACCTAGATTTCCTGCCCCCCTCCATAAGCTTGAGTAAAAACTGTAAGAGACCATGTCATCTGCAACAGGACCCACTGAAAATCAACAATGCATGTGCAATCCAGTCATTTGGATCCATTTACATTGAGATCCCATCCTTGTCTTCAATGCAGCTTGGAGGTGTGATGCCACCTCACAGGGATGTGCCTGACCCACCGGAGGAGGACACTGGGCACCCACAGGGGCTCAGACTGCCCCACTTCTTGTACTCCACTGGTGCAACTGCAGCAACATCAACATGGGTACCTTCCTAGATGTGTTAAAATAAGCTTCAGAAGTTCTCTGGAGGCCAACCATACCTGATTGTCACAGTGACTTAACCAACTAGACATGTCTCCTCCCTGGCGTAATGATGGGAAGACAACTGAGTCACCTTGTATCGCATCTGTCTCTGATACCCACAGAGGAATTTAACTCAGAGCCACCCGATTTACACTCCTCAAAGTGAGAGTGTTCAGAATTGAAGCCTAATTTCTTGTTAGTAGGCAGTTGCTTTTCTGGCATATTGTTTGTACAAAACAATATGCATCACTTCGTGGTTTTTTCTATACTGCAGTGTTACGCATGTTTTAAAGACCAAACTCTGAATTTCCACATTTCAATACTGACCACTTAACAATTCAGTACTTGTTAGTCAACAATTCAATGCAGTTAATTAGACATTTCATAATAAACAATGCAGTTATAGAATGCATGTGATTTCAATAAAGAACACACACACACACACTCCTACATGTGAGTTATATCTGCACAAGCTCTCTGTGAGCAGATAAGCACACTCATGATAAATAGATCAGTCTGTGTACAAAGGCGGATGAATTTCCTTAATCAAGACAATGTTTCTTATGCACGTACACAGATTTCACAAAATAAAGCTCTGCTGGAATTTGCCTGAAAATAACAGGGGGCAAATTAAATTTTCAAGTGGAATTCAGAACAATAGTAATATTTCCTGAAAGGCTACTAATTCTAGTGAAGCTATTTCAAAGGCCGCATTCTTTGCAGGTCGCTATGGAGGGCTTGCTCATGTTATAAAATGATAGCACCCTTTTGTGGTCTGAGCTCTCTGTTACACCTGCTGTGTCCACTTTTTTCCTCCTCATTTTTGGTTCTGCTTGGTCTAGTACGGACTGGTGCTGCATGAATAGAAAGTAGCAATATAAAGAAACCTGCCCTGTATCTCAGGGATTTTTTTTCCTTTTTGACTGTGTCTAAGATGCAATTAAGTTTTCATAAGACATAAAATAACAATATTCAAAGCCAAAATTACTAGCTGGTATTATTCCATGTGTTAAATTACCAGAACGCTGAAGCTAAAGATGGGAAACACCCTATAAAATAACTCATTATGAACAATGCTGGTTTTCTCTTCTTGTTATTTTGGGTTTGCACATCCCTTTGAGAAATTTTGTTAAGAGTGACAGTGCACCCACTCTAATGCTAAGGGACTACAAGAAAAAAAAGCCTGTTCCAATAATAAAATATTTTCAGATGAAATAGTAGGGAGTAGGCTACAGAGTTATTTTATATTTATTTGTCTTTCTTTGAAGATGCCAATATATGTCAATCACACTTTTAAATAAGCTCATTCAGATCCTGAAGAGAGTGTATCCTGTGGCTATGTGAAGCTCAGCCTGCTTTTTGGAAAATCTGTTCATAACCTGTAAATTCTCAGAGGGTGAATTGAATCTCTCTCTTCTGTGGCTAAATTGATGTCAAAAGAGTTTCAGTCACTGCAATACACCTGCTCACTTTTAATAGCTTTCTCCAGCATTTTTCCACAAAAGCTTCTTCATTTTCAGTAAATCAAAAGCTTGTTACTCTGGTGTGACTTGTCTGATCTCTCAAGTCCTACTTCCCCTGTCTAAAAGACTCCCAATACCCCTGACCAATATATCTCAATAATCCATGGTGAATATACTCCTGCAGCTACAGAAGGAGAAAAGGGTTGAGAAGGAACACAGTTCAGACATGAGAATCTTCTCAGATGAAATCAAAGGAACAAGAAAAGCAAAAACTAATGTTTTCAGGGCACCTGAGATATAGTGTTGAATGCCAATGATATAAAATCAAGCAAAGAGACTTGGGGGAAAAATAAAATGGAAAGTGCCTCAGGCAGATAGAATGACTGTGAAGAAGCAGTGCTGAAAGATACAGCAAATTAGTTTTGTGCTCAAAAGAGAGAAAAGTAGCAGATCTTTGTACAGCTCTGTACTTTCTCCTCTGTGCTGCTTAGGTCTGAAAACAGTATTGTCAGGAAAATGCTGACAACCTACAGAAAAATAGTGCAAGTGATTCTGGGAAAAACTATTAGAAAATTCAAGTTTCCTATGGATGAGTCACGTGCCTCTTCTCACCACCCATTCACTGCAATTATCTCAGATTCTCCCTTCTTTGTGCCTGTGATCACCTCACCCCTCAGTGTCTTTGGAGCATCTCCAATTCCCTACTTCACATCTGCTGAACTCTCACAAGCTAGCAAGAAAGATTCATGTCTGTTCTCATGCTTAAGACTTTCCCACAGTGGGCAGAGTAGCTACATATCTCTCCTCTGCTCAACCCCTGGTTACTCAAAACTCCCAAACAGTGCAGAGTAACCTCTGTAAACACTAAATTTGGCCAATGGCTTCCAATGTTTTTTAGCAGAGGACTGAGAGATAAACAGACAAATCCTGTGATCATGTCACTTTCATTTGTGTAGAAAACCAGGCTGAAAAATAGTTAGAAGCCTCAAAGGACTGATTTATGAGGAAAGATGATCACTGTGGTATTTGTTATTATGAGATAGGTCTGTCTCCCTCTCTTTCTGTGGTTTTGACCAAAAATTCCATTCTGGACCCAATTAAGTTTTCCCAACAAGGGTTTTTCAAAGCTTGCATGTTCCCATGAAACATGTCAGTTTCTAGGATTGGCATTATTCCTATGAAAAATATTTTCTTGAAACACTTGACCAGCTCTAGTGACCACATGAGCCATAATAATTTGTATTTACAGACTGGGCAGACTGAAGAGCAGAAAATGTTAAACCAAACAGCATCCACCCAAGCTAGAATAACTAAGAGGATTCTCAGTCTTTATGTCACTGGATACTGCTTATCATCTGGGAATAGGAAAGCTTTCATCCACTAACTGAACAGAGTTTCAGGTTCCTATCCAATAAAATAACGTATTTTATATTACTTCAAGGTAGAAAAACCTGAAAAGTCCCCATTTATTTTGAGGAAAAGTGTTAGGGTGATGGGATTTTTCCACCACTTTTCTTGGATACCTTTTGTCTTCCTTGGTAGCACCTTGTTGCCTGTGAGAACTCCGTTTTTTAGCATAAGTGATGGCATCAATATCTGTCCCTGATTGCGAAGTTCAGTCACTCTTATCAGTGACTCCGTTGCCAGGAATGTTCTCTGGGGACAAGAGGTCAGCTTGCTTGTAAGAGGTGATGAGCTACAATTTAACAAAGAAAATCCTTTCCATTTGTGTGCTGGTTGTTTGTTTGTTTGATCTAGATAAAATTGTTAAGAGTTTAGCTAAAACTCTGTGCTTAGCTTGCCTGGATTGTTTACTTTACTAAAAGGTTGCAGTCCAACCCCTGCAAAGCAATAATTAGAGAGCTTTGCTTTTCCTTGTTGCATTTAAGTGTTCCTGGAGCAGTGGCTGCTCAGCTGGAGGAGAGGGAGCAAATTATATATCCTTTACTTCTTTTAATCTGCTGTTCAGCATCACTACTATTCCAACAGTGGGCTTCCTGACTTTGTTCATTGTTTTTAAATTAACTGGAAAAGTATTGCTTTTGAAAGGTGAAAACATAAAGAATTACAAGCAGCCCTATCAGCTTTGCTACATCCTTCAGTGTACTACTGGTCGCTGGCAGTCCTAAATCGTTAGCTGAGACAGATAAGACATTTTGGAGAACTTGTGTGTTGTACACTGTATACTGAGAGAACCTGGAGAGTTTTCTTTCCTTTGTCTCTTTCCATTTGGCTCCATTGGAAGTGGAGCCTCTACTGACATCCACTGGTAGCCACAGGACAGCTGCACTCCTGCAAACTGCTTGTAACCCACCCGTGCTAATCCCCTCTGCTGTGCCAAATCACTGATTTAGTACCGTGCTAGATGTCAGCTCAAATGTAAGGTCAAAATAATATAATCCTTCCAGTTTCTCCCTCTTTCCCAGAGGAACAACCCCCTTCCCCTTCCATGGTGGTAAATAAATTCAAGAGACGAAAACCTGCTAGGAATTTCTTTGGCTGCACTCACCAATTAGCAATACAGAAAATCAAACCACAGTTTCCTAGGTGTAGTGGGAATTTATAGGGAATGAACACTACCAGGAACATGAGCTTGTATGTTACTCATTATACTTTTTTTAAATTTTGTTTAAACTGCAGTAAATTAAGACTTAAGGATCAAGGGTGCAGGAATGAAGATTAGAGACCAGATGGGAAGAGCTGAGGGTGCTTTGCTGTACACACTGTGCCACTGACTCTTTCTAGTCATTAATCCCGTGGCCTGGCCTGTCCATAAGTACTACAAGTATGCAGGATGAGACGAGTGTGAAGATAATTAAGAATACTCCTATCAGCGTTAGCTTCTTCGGGCTCTGTGTGACTCTTTCCAGACTGTGGGGGCAAATCTATGTATGATAAAATTCCAGGACATGTCGGACATTGGTTTGGGTCCCTATGAATTTTCATGACTTTCCATGAAGAAAATGGAGAAAAATTTTTTTTGTAAGTGTTGTGAGACTTAGTGGGTAAATCAGGAGCCTGAACAGGGTGCTCATTAAAATTTGACCAAGTATGTTATTTTCTATGTACTCTTAAGCAGTTCTTTTGACTTAGTTATCTCTCAGGCAACTCATTTAGTAGTTATATGCAGTGATGAAATATCAACTTTTATACTCATTTGTAATCTCCATTCATGTGTATTTCTGATTTTTCTTAAAATCATTTTATGGTCACCTGAGTCATAGGCTATTTTTTCTCATTCCTTGTTTGATAAATTTAATCAGTAAGGAGAGCTGGTAAAGAACAGGAGACCACAGTTCAAGCCATTCAGTTTTTACTTTTGAAGGAAGAGTAGCAGCTATTTTAAGAATTAGAAAATATGGCAGAAATTATTAAGGTCTTTCCTCATTTTGGATCACAACATCAGTTCCAGCCTGCATCATTGTAACTGTAGCACAAAACTGAATATGGTCATGGAGGGTCAGCAAAATGTTTTGCTGATCCCAAATTTTAGAAGTCTGCCTTGTTGTCCCACCAAACCCAAGGGCTCACAGCACAAAAGACACAGTATTCTTGTCCTTCACAGAATTCTAGAATGGAATTGACCTAGTATTTTCTGGAGAAAAACACCAGCTTCATGGTGCTGCTTTCTATGCCACAGTATTTCTAGAACTGCATAAAATTCTCACTGGTGGTAGCTGAGAGAATTGAGAAAGAACCAAGTTGTTGAAAGCAGCAGCAGCAGCAGAGCTGATGAGTTCAGGTACATCTGAGGTCCTTCACTACAGCCATGCAGTCATTGCTGATGTAGGCTGTGTTTGCTGTCTGTTTTTGCTTATGAGGAGCCTTACAAAGGGCCTAGGAGAGGCAGCAGAGCTGCCACTGCTCTGGTGACACCCACAGAGGCTACTGGTTGGAGGGATGTTTGTATTCATTATGAGCACCATCCCCAAGTTCCCAGATCCTTTCCCCACAGCCCAGCTGGCTCCCAGCCTGCATTCAGGAGGGTCAATTCAGCCCTTCATCCTCCTCTGCCACAACATCAGGATTGTGTCTGTTTTGCTAAGGAGCCTCAAATGAGTCCTGCAGCAAATGGACAGTAGTTTTTGTCAGCTGAGGTGTGGAAAAGCCTTCTGCTTCTTCATTTCTGCAGATCTTTAAGATTTATACATTTTCAAAACCACAGATGATTAATCTGCAAGAAAGTGAAGCTGAACAGTCGAGTGGTGGGGTTCCCAGGGACGTGAAAGAAGTTGTCCAAGTGGGCTGTTAGTGGAACTTAACTTTATTTGGCCAGATCTTTGAGCTCCTCTGTTCCCTCAAGCTATTTGATGCTATTTTCCACTGTGCATACGCATCTGTTCATGTAATTTAGAAATTAATAGTTTAAAAATACTCCAGAAAATTACTTAGTATGTTTCAGCTACTTTTAAAATAAAACCTATAAATTCTCTCTGAATGAAACTTGGAAGGAGGGGGGGGGTGGGTGGTGGGAAACGAAACATACTTACTTCATTACCCAGGTTTTGGTGTGCTAACTGGGCCATGGACATCATCTTTATTAAGGCACCCAGCAGCAAACATTAAAAGGATAAGCATTAACATTTTCTCCTGGACCCCAAGCAACATTTAAATTGGAAGTTGGAATGTCATAGCCCAGAGATCTGAGTGTGCCTTTTCCTTATGGAAAGTTCAATGCTTGGGAGTTCTTAATCAAGATTGTCAGACGTTTCCTGCTCATTTTCAGCCACCAACGGCCGGCATAGGTGACTCCCTCCTCGATGTCGAGGGGCGGACAGAGCAGTACTGTGTGATCTGTTGCCCACTGAGCCACCTGCAAGTCGTTTCACTCCAGCTGTGGTAGACCTCATGCAGAAACACAGCCTCGAAAGAGCTGGCTCCTGGCCAACAACACTGTTAGGGGTTTTTAGCTCAATTCTTTCACTGACCTCCTCCTGAGGAGCATAATTCATTAAGTACAGTATCATAAAGGCCAGGGCGATTAGAAACAGAAAACTGCCACCAGTGTAGCTCATAAAGGAGGGATCGACAATACAGTGTTTATATATATATTTATATATATATATAATTTTTTGTTTTAAAGTTCATATTAGTTTATTCTGGTATTAGGAGCTGAGAAGGAAATGTCTCCAGCCTTGCTTGCTTGAGATCTCTATGTATAAATTTAAATGAATAATATTTAGTCTGTGCTACTGTAAATCCCAGTGTGGGGCACAGCAGGCTGTCCAAAGAGATCATGCTCCTAAGCAAGGATGTGTGGCAAGGATAAGGGTCACATACCAGAGAACTCCACGGAGTCTTCTGCTGTGAATGGAAATGCAAAATCTCACATCACCTCACAGCATCACTACTTAAAGGGGAAAATAAAACAAAAGAGGGTAGAATACAAGTGCTTGGAGTCCATTTTGTAAGTTTTCACACAATGACCCAGAAAAACTGTTAATTTTAATAAAAAATATCATTCTGGTATCCTGCAGATGATGTTTTGAGTAATGCAGGGTTATGACTGCTAGGCAAACAGTCTTATTAATGGAGATGGTTTTGAGATATCCTAAAGGTGTAAGACACTGGATAACCTTTTTTGATCAAACAATCTCATTGTAAGTAGGACTATTATGAAGCTATCATTAGGCTACGCCCATATTTATTTTTGGTTTGTACCCATATTTATTTTTGGACTACAGCAAAAGAAGAAATTTTGTTCAACTTCAAAGTCTGATGACTCGAGTAATCATGATTAGAAATAGCAGACTTAGAGAGTTTTCCATTCAAAAGCTGAAGGAATTTAAAGTTTTAGTTATGTACTCGTTGTTCTTCCTTGTCTGATGGTTAAAAAAGGAAGACCAATATTCTTGATGCTCATACCCCTTGTATGACCATTATATGTTTAATTGCAACCATCCTGCTTCCTCTTCTTCAGTCTTTGGTTTCTCTGTTGAATTTATTTTTTTCTCAGGAATTTATCACTTCTTGGAGCTCCACATTCTTCTTTGACCTGTCTTTGAGTGCAATTTGGATTTCATATCTGACCAAGGCATAGAGAGTCATAAATACTGATGGTAAATTACAGCAGATTTTAATTAGATAAACACTGAAATTTCTGGGTTTTTTTTTTGCACAAAGTTCACACCTTCAGATATACATAATAGTGGAAAACTGTGAGAAATGGAATTAACTAAAGAGTTATCAGGAAATCTTCAATAAGCACTATAGTGTGTAATTTTTCCAACCTTAAGCATCTTGTTTCAGTTCCTTTGACTATTTTGTTTGTTTTTGTTCTGAATTGGGGTTTTAGTGGATCTTTACAAATTTATGGGAGATACAACTCCTAGGGGAAAATGAGAACCTTAGGATTATTGAAACAAATACTGCAGTAAACAGTGCAGCATCAATTTACCTGTCTCTCTTCTGTTTCAATGCACTGCCATTCACCACTTAAATGATGCAGATTATGTCCATTTAGAACCTGGTGAGTTCTTGAAGATTAGACCATTTTTTATCTGAAATGACAAGTTATTTTATTTTTTATTTTTAAATATACAGAATGAAACATTGAAAATTTAATACTTATCCAGCTTTTCTGGACACGGTTTCCTGACTCAGTAGCCATATAGACATTAATATGAAAACTGTTTCAGACACAGGACTTGCTTGCTTTATTGGCAGAATTATATACTTAGACAGGTATCAGTCACCTCTAGGCCTTGAAACATGCAGTCTTTCCTCATTATTGAAGCACAGCACAGTACAGCACGCTGAGGGCTACAGCATGCCTTGTACATCACCAGGAATGAAGTGTTGAGGGATAACACTGTAACCATGAACTCCTAGGGCTTTCCCAGCCTGTGCACCCTGTCTTCAGTAGTATGTCACACTGGAAGAAAAGGCAATGTGCACCTTTTCCTTTCCTGAGTAGTTTCCTCTCGGAGGCCTAGATGAGTGGAGGAATATGGGCCTAACTTTCCAGCTGATCAACTCAATTAGCTCCTATTTGTGGCAAAAGAAGGCAACGAGAAAGTAGTCAGTCAGTTGTTCTGATTGGACTTCTGGTCAAGCCATGACATGGGGTAATAAAATTTCCTTACTTGATTTCTTGCTGTTGGATACTCAGGACCAGAACCACAAAAAGAAGGAGTCATAGTGTCCAGTGCTGTGATATTTCAAAGTTATACGTAGGAGTGGTATTCAAAATATTCCGGTTTGTGCCAAAGTTTCTGAAATATGTAAAGAGGAATGAAAGGGCTTCCACTCTTACCTATTTTAATTGCTGCCCAGAGATGCCTCTGACTTGCTATCCACTCTAGAGGGTGCCTTTGGAGTAAGTGGCTTGGTAAAACACTTGAAGTGGCATAATTTAGGCTTATGGGTACAACAGGTTCCTGGATCAATCTGATATTTTGCGCAGTTTCTTGGCTGAATGTTTGAGTGAACAAGTTAAGTGAGTTGAAAGGCTAAGTTGAATGGTTAAGTAAGCAAGAGAAGTTTTCATACTTAGTGCTCAGGGAATAGCAGCCCTTTGGGCAAGCCTGTTGGTTTCACCCCAGGAGAGTAGGAAGGGTTAACCCTTCAGTGTTCACTAGGAACACTTAAGAAGTCATTTCCTATCATAACATAACATAACAAAGCATATACTGGTTGTTAATACAGATGGGCAGTGAACTAGCAAGGCATACTTAGGGTCTTTCAGAGCTGTATGGTGCGGTGAGAATATGTACATTTGAGCCAATCATAAACATGTTTGTCCACAATTTCATTACTGTTTGTGTCTGAGCTAGTGTCTTCATTAAAATGATAAGTTTCCCTAAAAGCTGCAAATGACAAGTGACCTTATAATGTAACGTGGTCCTGCTTAGTCTGCAGGAAAGTATTAAATGTCAGGACTTATAATTGTAAGGATTTGATATTTATGAAGGTCAGTTCAAGTGTGAGTAATATAACATAATATTACTTTTAAACTAAGATCTCTGTTCCTAGGAACCTTTCAAAAACACCCAGCTGCCAGTGCTGAAATAGTGCAATGATAGATGATGATTTTTTTAGACTTAACACGTATTGTGAATTTGCAGCTCAGGTAGAGTTTGTATTAAAAGCTGACATGATATTTTAATTTAAACAGAGGTTAGATTATTAAAGTTGGTGAACAGCCAGAAGTATATCAATGTTAAAAAATGTCCATTTGGTTGACTATTGCTCTCCCTTGTTTTTACTGTTAAAATACATTAACAAATTCACCTGAATTGTTACTCATAATTAATATTTTTTGTTAAAAAAATTAGAATATTTTACCTTTATTTGAGGCTTGACTTTGCAAACCAAATTATAAGAAACTTTTTCAGTCATAAAGGGAGAAGAAATCACATTTCACAGGTTGTATATCTCATTAATATTAAATTTATTCAGGTCAATCCACAATTCAAAATCCTGGAAATGAAAGCATTTCTATTCTGTGTTTCTTGAAAAGTCAGTTTCTTGGGGAGACTTTGTCCCTCTGGAACCTGATGGCCATGTGCTCACAAGTTATACAGATACAGATTAAGCACAAGTTAGTTTCTCCTGATGGATGCTGAATGTCCATGGTTATCATTAGCTATAAAACCTCACTGGATGCCCAACATCTTTCAGCACCTGGCAGGATTATGCTTTGCATTTGTTTCTTTCCTCTTTCCATCATCAGGCCATCTCATACCTAATCAGTAAAGTATGGGAAATGTCCATGGAAGACAGAACAGATCAGAGCACAATTTGATACTTTTCCTGTTTTTCACAGTGTGTTTGAGCTTTTGTACTGAGTTACTGTTGAAGGAACATACCTAATCATCAACTAATTGCTGGGTCTAATTGCTGAGGTAATCACTGCACCCATTTGGACCACTGTGCTATGCAGAAGGCATGGATGATTTCTCAAGAAGCCTCCCTCACAGCAAATGCCATAAAAGAAACAAGAAAAGTAGTATCTCTGGTGATGCATGGCAAGTATATTATGAGCATGGAAAACTTTTTTAGTTATGGACAGGTTATAAGAATGAGGACAAGTTTGGAGCTGGGCCCTTTATGGCTGTGGATTTATTGGTAGATCTGTGGTTTGTTATTTGAGGAGGATTAAATGATGTGATTCGGGCTTTTTAAATTCCACAAGCCTCCTGTGAAGGGATGTAGATACCTCAGCCAGCATTAATACAGCCAAATGTAGGCAGCTATAATGCAGACAAGTCTGAGCAAATTATCAAAATTCCTTATACAGTCAGTGGAGAGACAGAGACTTTTAGGATGCAATTACTGAAACAGACCTCTAAGTTAAATTAATCATTCTCTGAAAGAGTCTATTTCTTGTGCCAACAGGACAATTTCAAATGAATAGTTCAAGTATCAATATAATTATCTATACTCTCTGTCTACAAGACAGTGAAACAGGCAGGGTCAGGGATAATGCGGGTATCTTAGGCAGGGGCCATTAATCGTTCTCCCTGGATGACTGTTACACTTGGGTCCAGCTTCACCTTGTCTAATTACAGGCATTTTACTGTTGTGCTTAATTTGGAAATCTAGTCACCAAAAGTTGCCCTATAGTTTCCAGTTGTCCTACAGATTCTGTTATATGCAAAAGAAACAGACAGGCATATTCAAAGGAGGGCCTGGGACTCAGGTGGATGGACTAGCTCTCTGTAAATGCTGATTTCTGGAGTGTGCTGCCTGTGAGGTGACATGTCCCACGTGTGTTACAGAATGCTTGGGACACCTTCAAATCCCTCTCTCATACAGAGCTACCTGTGTCCAGAGGTTTAAAAATCCTGAGTCAAAATAAAAAAATATTCAGGCATCATTAAAAAATTTGACAATAGAGTTGTCTAAAGACATAAGGGATATACTCCTCAGCCTCAGTGAAACCAAATCTTTGTGTGAAACAGTTTTGGTCATAGAGTCTCCTAACTTAGATGTCTCCCAGTTAGAGAATCCCAATTATATTCAACCTACTCCATCTAGCTAACCTTTCTTCAGAGTTACCTCTGCTTCAGCTGCAGCATGTCCCTATCCCACTCCTCTAGGTGGATCAAGTAACTATTTCTTTCTCTAGGGACTGATTCCACAAGCAAAAGACAGTGGGATGAAGAAAGGAAGAAAGGAGTATAGTTTTCCCATGCATCACAGCAGAGGCAGGAAGAGAGGTGGCTGGTTTGGGCTTCTGGAGACTTTCCTTGCTCTTTCTCTCTACCTTCAGTACCCCTTAAACAGCCTCATCTTCGAAGAAAACAGAAGACTGCAGCATCCATAAGTAATTCATACTGTGAGAGATCAAAAAGCGGATAGAGCAACCCCTCATTACAGCTGTCTCTTGCTCCCCCTTCATCAGGACTAACATGTGACAGCTGGTTGGTATTTTGGAAGGAGTATTTGCTGTGCTGGTGGCCTGCTGCAGCCTACTTAACAGTCTGTGTTCGTTGTAAAAGAAACAGCTCATAGAAGCTCAAAGATGAGGTGAAAAATAGACAACACATGTAACAATGCACAAGTTGTATCAGAGAAAAAGGCTGGAAAGTATCTAACTGGACTAACAAATGCAAATGGTCACAGTTTGCAGCAGGATCTGAGGTGTCTCCACATGTTTGGATCATTGAAAAAGATAATTACAGGAGAAGGGTGCAAGAAGAAAAAAGGAGCCTGCACAGCACTGAGACAGGTGGCTGATGAAAAACTATTGGCTAAGTAGAAAGAGTTGGGAAGAAGATATGAGGTGGGACCTTGCATGTGAAAAGGGAAAATTTTCAACTGTTACCATGAAGAAGGGAAATTGGACAATACATGTAGAGGAGAAAGGAGTTTCTTGATACTTCTGGGCACTGTAAAGAGGAGCAACTCAGAAAGAGAAATTCCCTCGTTAAAAACAACTTCCAGTAAAGGGTGTTCAAGTGCATCCCACATCAGTGCAATCACATGTCAGTTGGGCAATTAATAGTGTAATTGCACACAGAAAGAAGACTAGACAGAGTGATTACATAGATGAGAGTTAAAAGTGCATCTTTTCTTCGTAGGATGGTTAAATTAACTTTCAAAGTCCAAAACCACACCGCATTGCTTGTGAGAAAAGATGGGACCTGCATGTATTTTGGAGATGGGGACACCTTGGCACATCTTTAGTACTGGAAGGGTACTTGATCAGTAGTAAACCTATGGATGAAGTAAAGTTTGTGCAGATCTTGTGTATGTGGGAGGTTGTGTTGGAATGGATAACGTGTGGCAGCAGAGTGTATCACAAAGTGTATTCATGCTGTCATGCACAGTTCTACATAGTTAGTAGTGGGTGTTCTGAGTGCTATTATCTCCTTGAAAAGCAATTTCACTAAGTTTCAGTGATTACAGTGATAGGAAAGGCAAATTAGCAATTTTAAGCGTAGTCTGGGTTAGACTGCATATGTCTGTGTAATGACAGTCTAGATTGAACCAGCTATTTTATCCTAACAGACCAGGGCTGCAAGCACTGTTGCTTTTTTGATGTTTGCTTTTGGTGTTGTATAGGATTAAAATGGGTTATGAAAACATTGGTCAGCCCAGCCCTCCAGCATCATTCACTTTGACTGCAGATGAACATCACGATGAGGTGAAGGACTAGCTCTGATGTATGGGAAAAAAATACAGCATTTCCTTCTGCGAGGACCATGTGTTGTCTTTCATAGGAAAGTGTGTGAGCTTTTTTTCCTTTTGATCTTTATACAGTATTTTCTCTGTACTGTTGAACTACACCAAATGTCTCATTTGAGAGTCAGGCAAACAAACATTAACCTTTTGCCAACTGGTGTGAAATTAAAAAAAAAAAAAGTTTTTTAAAAAATCTATTTCAACTGCTTTTCTGTCAGACAATGATTGTGTAATTGAAAGACATCCAGTTGATAAAAAAGAACATGTTTTTTATTGGCAGCACAATAACATAAGTTCAAAGACTGTATTTGCCAAGAGTGCATAACTCTGTAATGGCCGGCATACTTTTACAAGTGTTCTGTGGTATTACTGACAGAAAGATCGCTTTGGTCCAAGACAGATGTAAAATACTTCATTTAAAAAATATTTACTCCACAATTATCTGAAAATGTAGAAAGTACAACCTGACATGTTTGAATATCTAAAGAACCTGTTTATGGGGTATTCTATTATTGTTCTTAAATAATAATCCAAAAAATATAGTTGTAGGGGAGGCTGGATGATTTAGGATATTGGTAATAGGATACAAAGCCTTTCACTTCTTGGTCAGCAGTTCAAATCTGGCTTAGGTTGGTAGTAACTCAAAATGAATGCTGCACTATGTGACTAGGGTTAATCCTGCGTTGATGCCTTCTACTTTCAGAGTCCACCACCGTAATGACTTAATTGTATGATGACCACAGGTATTTGTCACTTTTTGGAGGAATTAGAGTCACCAGAGAGAAGACCACAAAGGTGGATCCAGAAGTATAGGACCCTAGCACCTCTTGCAAAGAACTGTACAACTACCTATTCCAGGTACCTGTCAGAAGTTTTGTCCTAACTCAGTAGTGATGGAGGCAGGAAAAGCTTCTGCCAATTGAACATCACTGAATGTCAGCATGGAAGTGTTAGGAAACATGCATGTCACTATGAGCTGTCATAGCAGCAGCCATGCTGACAGAGAACTGTGTGGCACAATTAACGGGTGATCAGAAGACTGGCTGAAGGATGAGGCTTATCTCAGGGTTTTTTGGGTATTTCTAATTTGGGAAGCAAGAGGACACTGAGGTTTTGGTCAGCGCTGCAGATTTTATGCTTGAAAGTGAACACAGCTGCATATTTCAGTTGCATGGAGGGCTGCATCTGATCAAGTCCTATTCCTGTCCCTGGTACTTCGTGGCCCTGCCTTTAACTGGGAAACCAAAGGTGGCCAGTGCCCATTTCCTATGCCCAGGACCATCTGCACGACCTAGTGCACATCCACACTCACTCTCTTGCTGTCCAGTGCAGAACATCATAATAAAGCTACTGACAGGCAGTAATCCCTGACTCATGCTAATGCTAGCAGTGTGCTTGGGAACAGTTTTAGAGAATATTAGCTGGCCCAGACCAAAACTGTACCAGGAACCATGTGAGAAGGTGACAGTTCAAACAATCCTGCTCTGGTGCTAGGCACATGCCCACACACTCTTTAACTCAGTGGTGTAAGCAAAGCTGTGAGACGCTAAGAGGTTTTGTCTTCCTCTTTGAAGAGGAAATGCAGTGTTTTTGATTCTTGTGTAATTAGAGTTTTTAGAATAAGATTTGTCAATTGTTTGAGCCATGCTTCATAAAAGGCAACAAATTTGATCCTTATTTCTATTCCTGGTATGCAAATAATTGTATGTGAATTGAATTTCAACATTAATAGGGTGTTGCTGCTCTAGCTGATATAATTTTCCTGCTTCCATCCTTCATATGCTGATATGATGTACCTAATGAATTCAAAATTTCTGAGAAATTTCCTCTGTGGGAATAGGTAGGACACTACTGATTTCATGTGAAAAACAGGCAGATACTGGGCATTTTAAAAGTTGTTCCCTGCTGTCTTTGCTGTATCAGTTATGAAATAGTAGAAAGCAACTGAAGAACCAGTTGTGAAATGAAGATGATTTTATTTCCAGCTTCCTCTGTGCATTTTCCATGGGCCAGTGGGCACTCAGGCTCATGGGTCAGAGTGTGGGTCATCACAGAGTGTCTGTTTTGGAGGAGAGGATGAACAAAGGAGCACTCACACAAATGACCTGGCATGGGGAACAGAGTTGAAACCCAGGTATGAGGAGAGGAAGAAAGGCAGGATGAATAGGGGAAAGCAAAGGATGAGAAGCACAGTCAGTTTGTCATACTGGGGGAGAGAGATCCTTGGATAAGGACAGGTGTAACATTGAGGGATATGTTCAGGAATCTGAATTTAATAGATAAATTTTTTGTCAATGATTACACTAACAAAAGTTTTGCATCCTCTAAAACATTGCAAGTTTTATATAACCACAGTTTATAGCTGCAGTTTTCCTCTTACAATTATAAAGGCACATGGTGTGATTCTTGGGGTTATCCTGTGCAGGGCCAGGCATTGGACTTCAATGATCCTTGTGGGTCCCTTCCAACTCAGGATATTCTATGATTCTATGATATTTAACTCCTTTCCTGTCCTTGATATTGGCAAATTTGCAAAGGCTGTTTGCAGTGTGTGCTGGTTTAAGGTAAACCAGCAGGAGAAAAGAACCCAACTCACAAAAAGACTGCAAGTCAGAACTACAATTTAA
>JAWWEU010000111.1:107565853-107580379 GCA_035583155.1 Acropternis orthonyx
CATTGGTGTGAAGACAGGAAACCTTTCTTATCTCACAGAAGTTCCCAAACGCCCAGCTTGTAGCCTGAGGGGTCAGGGTCTGGGAAGCTGCTGCAAATGGTCCATTGTTAGCTGTTCATGAGAAAACACATAGAAGGTGTAGAATACACAGTCTTAGCCACACCCACACAGTGACAAACTGGTCCTGGTCACTACAACCAGAACACAGTGACATTTGGATGACTACAGTTTTCTCAGAAAGGGAACAGATTCCAGGACTGCTGCACATCTTTTTTGGTGCATGTTTGTAGAAAAAGGTTTTTGGTTGTTTATACTTATTCCTTCGTTTCAGGTTCAGATACTTAGCAATTAAAGGTGCTATCCTGACACCATTGCTTACAGGAATTTCCCCAAATGATCCAATGTACTTCTACCATTTCAGTTCTAGTTTTCCTTCAGGTGAAATTGATAGAAGTCTTTATTTTAAATTACATTCTTTCTCTCTCAAATGCTGCACTCTCTAGCAATGACTGATGACTCTGCACTTTAAAAATTTGTTTAAAAATATTCATACCATTACAGGTGGTTACTTAAGTTACATAAGTTTAAAGAAAAGTATTTAAACATAGAGGCCTGGATTCAGGTAACCCAATTAAGATGCCTGAGTTAGGATCAAAGCCACAGTTTGTTCTTTCTAATTTCCAGAGAAATAGGCACCGCCAGGAATAGTTCAATATCCTTCAGCATATGAATTGCTCTGTAAGGCCTGAACCACTTTCTGCAGATACCTGTCTCTACTGATGGACAGGCAAAAGCAAAACCAGTCCCGTTCATGATGGTGCTGCCCCAGTACAGTATGAACCAAGGCCACTGCATCTTAGAGGAGCTGACTTTCTTGGCTTTCAGCTGCCTTGAGAGGATCTCAGATTGTGAATTGTGCAAAACTTGGCTTATGCTTTTACCTAAATCACTTTCAGGTTCCTGAGTCCATTTCAACTGACAGATTCAACCCTGGTAGACAACTACATGGTAAGAGACAGAGCAATCCTCTCCTCCTTCACAGAGGCAGAGACAAGGAGAAGTCAGGTCACTGACCAGCTGCTCATTCAGGACATTTCTATTTGTTTCTTTTGGCTCTACCACATGACAGTAGTCAATATCACTTCTTATTCTGCAGGGAAAGAAAGCAAAGTGCTGCGGGCAGTGCAGAAAGCTCTGCATGCTGATGGTCTGTCAAGGGGCAGGTAGGACCATGCATTCCCTGGTTCACATTAGTTGCTCCCTGTGACAATTTTTACTAGCTGTAATAGCCCCAAAGGGTTCTTTCTTTGTTTGATGCCAGTTTTCCATCCTGAAACACAAATCCTCTCTGGCAGCCAAATGGGACTCTGCACTCTTTATCCTGCATTGGGTGAGACAAAATGGAGGATCAGGGACTGTTTTCCCTCTGTACATGCCTGGACTTCATTGCAATGTGCAGACCTGTGCTGGTCTACAGGTGGAGTCCTCCCTGTCTTGTACATACCTTGCCATGTCAGTTTGACAGTGATTGCTCAGTTACAAGTGACAATGAAATTAGTCACAATGTCACTGCATGGATGGAACTGAGCATGATATTTTGTTTTTGTTCATGCATTCATAAACAAAAGAGAAAAAATAAATTACATCCTTTAAAAATGAAAAGCAGACTTGAAAAAGTTGGTCTATAGATTTTTTTAAAGTGTAGTTCTACTGACAAAGCTTATAAAAACATTCCAAAGTAATGTAGTGTGATGACCCTTGCTCATAATCACAGAAAGCCTCTCCAAGTTTTTGATTTTTTAATAAGCCTATCATTAATCTTCAATGAAAATAATATAGATTTTATGAAGAAAGCTCACCAAAGTTCTTGGAAAACTTACAAGACATTTAACAGCTGAATAGTGTATCTCACAAATGGACTTTAAAGGTGCTCTTTCAAACTGAAGCCTTTATTTGATCTGGTTTTATAGTTAGCAATTGCTTTGGTCTAAAACTTCACCCATCCTTTCCAACTAATAAACAAAAGAATCCTGAAATATAGCACTTGTTGGAGGTACAGCATGACAGCCCCTGAACCAATTAGTATTGCTCTTAGACTCTTGAGATTGGGTTTATTATTTGCTCTAAGACATCCTACTGTACCAGAACTGTATATGTGTATATAATGAAAAAAATAAACTATAGGACTAGCAGTATTTATTTATGTATACATATAATAAAGACACAGAAGAAGTGATAGATTTTTTAACATTTTCTTTTGTGATTTTTTTTTTTTGTTAACATTGAGCATTACTCAAATGTTTTCTCCAATAACTTTAATTTGGATTTCCTTTCTGATAAAACTCTGGTTGTTTGCAGATCCACTCGTCAGTTTTATGAGGCTATCTTTGAGACATCACATTTATAAAACAAACTGAAAGGAAGAGCAGCTGTACTTAAAAACAAACATCACAGGCACAATTAATCTGCTTCAAGGGTTTATGAGGGGAAGCATAAAATATCAAATAAAGGGTAATGGGAAATATTTTAAAAATGCTGAAGCTGGTAACAATCCACAGAGCAGAGCAGCCAGTACACATTGAGGAAACAGAATGTAGCTAGTATCTCATTTGATTGGAAGCCACCAGTTCTCTACCTCCCAACCTGAACTGTAGGGCTGTTTCATGTTTCTGAAAGAGATACAGTTCTAGATATTTATACTCCCTTTACTTTTTAGATTCCAATTTAAAAGATATTCCTTTTTTAAAAGTGAAGATGGTAATAAAATTTTAAGAGGACAGTTTTGTTTTCTGTTGTTTGACTTAAACCTGGTATGATCCTGTTCTTGTGGTTGACACTTATGTCTCTGCTTAGACAAAAGAAAAGCATATACATACACATGTTCTTTGGTGCTCTCTTGCTTTCACTCATGCACTTCCAAAACAAGCATACTGGAAACAAGCATTGAATCAAGCAGGTGTATGACTACTTTGGATAATTTTTTAAAATCTCACAGTATAGTTTAAGATTTAAAAAAAGAAATATTCTTCAATACGAAACAACAAACATTATCCTCAACTCCAAAATTCCATTTTAGAATCTGAATGAGTCGGATAATGTGTTTGTGTTTTTTTTATCCTTTTCTTAACCTTATCAGAAAGCTTCAGCAAGTACCAAACCAAAATAATTTGGTATATAAAATATCCTGAGGTTTAATGTTTGAGACTGCACCTCTCGTGTCACATGTAAAGCATCTTTACCTCCTTTTGTCTCACTGTTTATGGAGTCATAAAAGTACCAAAGAGACTCTGGCGGTCTGATCAACTCATTTTTGCATTTTTGCCATATCTACCATTTATTTCTAAAATTACTGTCTTTGACCTGATAAAATGTGCATTAGTGGATAGGTATTGGCATTAATATGATATGAATTTCCATTTGTCCCAGAGAAGATGTTTTGTTCAAGTTACACAAGAAATATAATCAGAAAGGTTCTTTAAAGGAAAAAAAGGCTTGCCTCCTCTCATGGGAACACAGTGCAAGAATGTTCTTTTTTATCATAAATTTCACTTGTCTTTGGCTGTATATAAGCTTTTTATCAACAGACTGTCAATGTGGAACACTTCGTATGAGTTGGTCACAAGAGTGTCATGCACTGTCTCAAAGGAAGCTGCATGTTAGATCTTCCTTATTTTGAGCTCTATAAGCATGGAAGGTTTTGCCACAGGGACAGTTTCAGTTTAAACTTTGGTTTCAAAGGGTAGTTTAATTAGTGGTTTTGAAAGGATCTGTCTGTGGTTGATTCTGATCTCACTTAAATTGAGGCAGTTGTGTTAATGCAATATGAGATCCTGTCTTGTAAAACAGTTCCTTGCTGCTTATTTTGTGAGGAAAATGTATTTAAACAAAACAAAACAAAACAAGGAAAAAAAGAAAAAAAAAGAGGGAAAAGTTTAGCAGTGAAAACAAATCAACTTTTAAAAAATAGAATAAAAATCCATGCTAAAGAGCAAGAGTCCAATGAATTTTTCCAAGAAGATGAAGGCATAATGCCTTTGGATTTTTGCCTGGTTGTGCACATGAGGAATGTTGGTGTCTTGGGATAACCACACTCCTTGTCATGTATTTTGCTTTACATGGACTCAGAACTGTCATCGCAATGCATATAAACATTTTTTATTTGCTTCACCTGCTCATGTGGCACACACCTGGGGCTTGCTGGCAGCACACTTGGCTTCAGCAGGCAAGGAGAGACACTGCCAGTTTGGAAAGCTAGCCCTGTTCCCTTCATGTAAGTTAAGCCGAGTCGATCCCCCACTGTTTTTATGGAGTGGTTAAGGACAGGGCTGAAAAACGTCAGCTTCTACTGAAAATTCAAAAACGTGTGGAGAGAATAAACTTGTACAGACTCAAAGAGCCCCATCAGTTCTTTGGTTAGACCTTTGGAGCAGAGATCCCTCTCCTTTCTGACTCCAGAGTTTACCCTTGGTGACTCCTGAGTTTTGTGTCTTTGCAGCATGAGCAGCACCAGTGCAAAGTGCTGTGCCAGAGGGACAGTGAGCGGCCCTTTAGAAGTCAGCTCCATGGCAGAGGGCTCTGCTGTTGCTCTATTAATGTAATGGCTTGGACTGAAACCTTTGTTGCTGCTTAGTGCTTCCTGGAGTAAAGGAAGTGTCAGCTGTGGATTGCTCAGAGCTGGCCGAAACATTTATAGAGGAACTGAAATTTTCATTGATTTGCGTTCATGGGCATTACATAAAAACTCAAGGCTTCCTGCTAGGTTTTTTTTGCATTAGTAAACATTTTGCTGAAATGCTTTCCGGAGCCTGGTTGTCAGTCTCCCAGGCCTGAAAGCTGCAAGAGAATGGAAATAGCGCAAGGGGAAGCTGTTGGAAGGTGTCTTTTGATGAGAAGTGAGTTGAAACTTCAATGCTAAGGCATCTTCTGGACCATGAACAGGTGCCATCTTTACAGATGTGCACACTGATACACAAATATGGGTGTACATGGCAATTAGGGGACTGAAATCTTACTCCTGCTTAAAACAAAGAGGTATTATCCCTTTCTTTCTGAACAAGCAGGTGCCTACATGCCCTTACTGATCCTGTGGCCGACCCGTTTGGGCCATTTTGGGGTAACTGGAGTCAGAGGCCTGTCCCTGACCACACCTGCCTATTTACTCATCATGAGAACAGATATTCCCTCACTTTGCCATAGTGGGAGATGCTTTCTCTGGGAAAAATGTCATTCCTAAGCCCCTTTATTGCTGCAGGTGCAAAACGTTGTGGTCATAACTGAGTTTGAAATAGGAGAATTTTGTTGGTTTATTCTGAGGGGACAATTCATGTTTGGAGTTTTAAGACTGATATTCATTACTGGCAGGAGTGAACAAATTAAACACACTTGGATTTGATTTATTGGTGTGATCATTGAAAGTGAAACTCTGTGGTGATAGTTATAATGTAAATAACAGCACCAGAACCATGAACTTGGGAGAACCCACGCACCTCTGGCATCCTGTTTCCTCTATGTACCCCAGTTATCCAGAGGATGGATCCTACATGCATTTTTAATCAAACTAATCCACAACTATGTATGTGATCAGAGTGTTTTCAGGTGCAGTGTTCTAGGAACAGCATTCATATTTCAGTAATCCCTGCAAGACTGTCTTGGACAAGAGTCTTCCCACACACAGTGTGTGGCATTCTGCTGCAAAAAAACCCAAGGGTGTTTCCAGTTAAATTTTGGCCTTCATATCAAGTCCATCCTTTGGCAGAAGAGTTTGCATTATGTCATGAAGAAGTCCAGTAATCCTACAAACACAAGTCCTTGAGGTATGGAGCTTTTTTTCAAAACAGGACTATTTACTGTGTTATCAACATTTATCCAGCTGGTCAGAAAATGAAAAGACGGAGAGTGAGAGATTATGCAAGTACGTATGTCTTTAGTAGATTATTGAAACAAGCAGTAGAACTATTCAACTCTCTTGAGCCAATTCCACAATGATTTAAAAGCAATGTTTATTACAAAGCATGGAGTTCAAGCTGTGGAATTTGTGTCTTTGCTTCCTGCCTCTCTCCACTCAGACTCACCAGCACACACCAATTTCAGTGCTGTCAGACAGAGTTGTGATGGTAGGAGGGATTTGACTGGACGTGTTCTAGGAATAGAAATCCTTTGAATAATTTGGGACCTGACTGAGGATTTGGATTTCAAAGTCCATGGATGTTCAGATCCTTGCTTTTGATTTTTGCCCATACCTATTTGCTAACATTTTTGCTACTGGCGACTGTTAAAGCAAAGATTTTGGACTAGATTTTGGACTTTTGACCTGACCCAGTACATCTGTTCTTACAGCAAGTGATGCTTTGCACAGGAAGTAGGTGATGCAACTTCACAGATTGCTGGTTAAGTCTGGAATGGAGTTAAAGACTCTCTTTTCCCCCCTATAAAGCTGAAGATGTTTTGCACTCTGGTCACCACATAGATGCATCTCTTTCCTTCAGGGACACTCCAGCTAGCTGTTCTCTGATGGAAGATAAGGTCTGTTATTAATACACTCTGCCTCACTGAAACACATTTTTCGGCTTTGGCCAATAAAATCCTGATTTGTAGGTCTTTGGAACATTCTGTCTGGTTTATTTATTGATTTATTTATTTACTCTTCCTGGCAGAAGAATGGAAGTTGTTTATTTGTGGGACACTAATTATGAATTTTATTCTGAGATCTTCATGACTTAGATTAATTAGACTCTGTGACTAAGTGTTTCTGGATTTAAACACCTGTGGAAGGTAGGGGAAAGGATTCTTGAGATGCTCCACAGCATTTTTTGACTACATCAGCAAACCAAACAGATCCAGGTCACACAGTCACCCCTATTGTCAAGTTGTTCACAAGTTCTGGGCTAGACAGCATTTCCCCAGTTTTACCCTACCATTATGTTCATTCCTCACTCGACTTTATTAATCAATGCTTTCCTAGAAGTCAATTTTTTGTCAGTTCTTTCTTATTCTCTGAACAGTCTTGCTGAAAAAGGAAAAGGCAGAATATCTGTTGAATTAATGATTATTTCCTTCTATCTGGGATTTTTGTCACCACATCCAGATTACTGCATCCAGTTCTGGGCTCCCCACTACAAGAAAGACATGGACATACTATAGCAAGTCCAGTAAAGAGGAATCAGGGTCTTTCTGCTGCCTACAGCTACCTAATGGGATGGTATAGGGTCAGACTCTTCACAGATGCTCAGTGATTAAATTCTGATGTGAAAACTACAGGAAATTCCAACTACATATTAGGAAACTGTTTTTCATTATGAGGGTGGTCAAATACTGGAGCAGGTTGTCCAGACAATCTCTGGAACCTCCATCCTTAAGATTACTCAAAGGTTGACTGGACAAGAGCATGAGTAACCTGATCTAAGTTGACACTAGTTTGAGTAAGGGTTGGATTAAAGATCTCCAGATGTTCTTTCCTAACTACATTATGCTATGAGTCCATGATTATATCCAGATATAAATCTAAGGGAAGTGTATTCTCCTCTCTCTCACAGACTATTAGTACTTGTGGTTTCTAAGTGCAAAAAAGCACATATTTTGTTACTTATTTGGATTTTTTCCCCTCTTTATTTACATCAAGTATATCTACATTTGTGCAATTCCACTTTTTCTATATAAAAATTCGAATAATTTATACAAAGAAAAGACAATTGTCATTATTTTATAGCATTTGTAGCTCTATCTTTCTCTGTAGAGAAAAGTAAAGTACTAGTTCACAGGAGTAAGAGACTCATTTCTAAAAGATTGTAGGTTTGAGTTCTAATTTTTGATGCCTCAAATGCCCTTAATTTAAATTCATTTAATCCAATTAATTTTATTTTTTAAAGATTAGAGCTTGTTGTTGGGGTCTCAGTCAGCTGTAACCCAATTGCTGTTAACAAAAGCAGAAAACACATAAACATGTCCACAAAACAGATAATGAGTTTTCAAATTGGATTTGCAAAACCAGACCCTTATAAGATCTGAGGTTATTTCTGAAAATCTGATAAGCGCAAGTAAGGGAAATCCAGTAATCCAACTCAGTGCAGAACACTAATAAACTCGTAATCAGTTTAAATGCCAATAAAATTGGTGTCAGTCCTTTAGTCTCTTAGATGAACAGCATCTGTCCTATTCGGATATTCAGTGTTGTAAAGACAGATATTTGAATGACAAGATTAACCATAGTGAAGAAAAATACCAAAGGATGTGATTTATAATACACTGAGCCTGTCTGGTGTGAACTAGATGTTCCTGAAACCTGAGCACAATCATTCTTGTTTCACTATTTAGGCAGTCAATAAAATGAAGGGACTGTATCTTCTCTCCAGCCAGATGACCTCATGAGTGTATGTTAGGTCTCAGAAAGGGGAGTGATGAGCATAAAAGTAGTATTTTTCAGAAGAAAGAACAGAAGTTTAGAATCTTATTTGGTTTTCAGACTTGAAAAAATTTATTAAGAACTGTTTGTATTATAGCTCTGAATTTATTCTTTCTTTCCTCAATTTCTTTGTATTCTTTGCCCTTTCATAAGTAAATGTAAAAACAGGAGCAGAAAGGAACTAACTGAAATTATGTTTTAACTTTTGGATACTCTCAGCTATTGCATGACAGATAATTCTACATGTTCTCTAACACGTGGAAGCAACCTGTGTTTGTGTTTGCCCAGCTCAGTGTGTGTGTTTGTAAATGCACTTGCATTGTGATGAGTGACAGGGAATGGAAAACAATCAGCTGCAATCCCACAAAATCAGAGGAACACTTACTCTGAAATGGCTTGTGCTGATGTTATTAAAATGCTAGAATGTCAATACAAACTATTTTCATGCCAGCATCCTGGCCCTTGTGAAAAGAGGTGTTCATTTCCCAGACCTTTCTCTGGAGTAATTTGCAGTAATTTATAGCCACTGTGAATAGCCATATCTCCTTTGTGCAGCACACATTTGTTTGAAATATTAATCAGTTCCATGAAAGGAATTGGATTTTTGAATGTTTCCCACTGATACATGACAGAATATAGAGTCATTACTCTTTTCTGTGGTTTTCCTAAAGGGCTGTTTTCCCCGCATTATTACAACAGGAGAATGGAAGGCGTTTTCAACACCTGCTACAGTAGCTCTAAAATGGGAAGTCAGAAGACCATCTGCTTGCTGGCCCTTCCTCTTGTCACCATGTTTACATCAATGTCTGCTAAAAACCACCGTTTCCATAGTAGAAGTATTTTTCACTTCTGGAGAAGGAGTTAACTAAAAAGAGACATGTTTTTGTTTGATGAAGGTTTTTTTTTATTGGAGGTATGTATGTCAAAGCTTTCTAAGCCAATGTCATTGTATATTACACAGAGGACATCAGTTTTTAAGAAAACTGAAGTCATGAGGACCCACTGAGATATCTACTTTTCACTCTAAACAGTCACCACAGATCAAATAAATTGAAATTCCAGTTCTAGGTGTCTCTTTTGTAGTACTGAACTATCAAACGTATATTGAAAGAGTGCCAAAGTCCAATATGATCTGGACAGGTTCTTTCAGATATTCTACATACATAATGTTTAATATTTCATACCAGTTTTACTTACCTGAAGATTTATGATGATACAGAGTGCTACAGCAATGTACTAAAATGTATATGCTATAACAAAGGGAGATCAAAATAATTTCATGGAATGATCCCAGAAACAGTGTTAATGTTTATTAGTATTTTTCTAAGAACAATTCACTTTTTCTGGAAGCCAGAAAAGCAGTGGTCTTTGCAGCCAATATTGTTGTCAAGTGCCATTGAAAATAATCTGCATATTGTTGTGTGTGAGTAAATTAACTGCTACGTATAGATAGAATCATAGGATCATTAAGGTTGGAAAATACTGCCAAGATCATTCAGTCCAACCTTTGATCGAACACCATGACACCAATTAAACTGTAGAACTAATTACTATATCCAGTCATTTCTTGAGCACTTCCAGGGATGGTGACTCTGCCACCTTTCTGGGCAGCCTGTTTCAATGCCTGACCACCCTTGATGTCCAACCAGAACCTCTTCTGGCACAGCTGGAGGCCATTTTCTCTTGTCTCTTGTTCCTGGCTGCCTGGGAAAAGAGACCAACCCCTACCTTGTTACAACATCCTTTCAGGCAGTTGTAGAGAGTGAAAAGGTTTCCCGTGAGTCTTCTTTCATCCTGGCTCAACACCTCCAGCTCCCTCAGCTGCTCCTCATATGATTTACTCTCTAAACCCTGCACCAACCTTCCTCTGGACTCTCTTCAGCACCTCATTGTGATTCTTGAAGTGCAGGACACCTCATTCCACCTGATTTGTGAATGTGGTGGAGTCACTGAAGTCTTATTTGGACGATAGTCATCAGAGCTATTATAAGGGGTTGTTTGTGTTTTTCAGTGCCAGTCAGATTCTGCTGTAACATTAGAAAGTACACAACAATGATTTACATTCTTGATATGTAAGGAATGGGCAAATATTATCTTTAAACATTTGGTGCTTTATCACTCTAATGATTCTTGCACTAGCTCACACACACACATTCTAATGGATGTAGAAAAGTTTTAGTAAAAAATGTGTTCTATTATGGTCTCTGAGGTCACAACCCTGAGTGCAGTGACACTTAATTTTACACAGTTAGTGTTAAGGGAAGTGCTTGTAACTTACAGGAACACAGAAAATTGTCCCCCAAAACAACTTGGGATGCACATAGCCTGGAAAAAAAGTTTTCATCTTAAATTTTTGAAAATTTCAAATGATCAATTCTCAGCCATTTCTCTGTTTTAAAGTTATTCCTGAGAAAATCCAAATTCCTTTCCTTGGCTTGAAGTGAGTGTCTTTGAGAGGCTTCCCCCATTTCACTGCCTGACACTGTTCCAGAATTGCCGATCACTTAACACATATGGACTCCAGAATATTAGCTTTGGCAAGATCCCCAGGCTCTTTGCAAAATAAGAATTCACACTTCCTGAGCCAAGTGTAAGTGGAAGGTTCCCACAGCATTGGTGAATCCAGAAAGGTTCTTGAAGGTCGTTCACATCCAAATAACCAAAGAATTTAAAGCTGTTGACTGGCAAAAGCGCTTACGGTCTATTCTTGTGGTAAGAAGCAACTTATTAAATTTTCCTTTTGAAGGCATACTGCTTGAAGATGCCAGAAAATTAGAACTTTTCTTAGCCAGTGTTAATAACATGCAGTTTAAGATGGAGAATTTCAATGTTTTCAAGTTCATTTTGTTTTGCATGGAAGAAAATCTACTCCTTAGCAACAACTTAAGTGTGGTAAAAATAAAAGTTCTGTGGGACTTTTTCTGTCTGTGAGTCCCTACCTGCTTATCCAGCAAAAACATGCATTCATCAGTACATCTCAATGCCTGGAGCTGAAATCAGTGGGAATAAAATCACAAGCAGAGGAAAATTATACTCCCATATTGACTTTAAGTTGGATTTAGCAAACCAACCTTTCTCAGCTATATTGGTATCTTGCCTAGAAACCTTTGACTCAGAGGTAAGTATTATAATTACTTCTGTTACTTGGCTTTGCAACTTAGCAAACACATGGTGCGTGGTTAAAAATCTCTGACAATTAATTCATGGTCATCCAACAAGGCAAAATTGCATTGAAGTGCTGCCACCTGAGAGTTACAAGTGCAGAGGAGATTCCCCCTGGAATTTTTCAGAGACGTTGTGCCCTCACATACCATTCTTCTGTGGAAGGTTGATATTTATACCAGGAGGTTCATACTGGGGTTCATTCAGGGGAGATGAAAGTTGCCCAGAGGTTTCTTCTTCACTGGTGGTAAAAAGACTTCCACATGTTTGTTTTTTATAGGATGCTATGCTAGGATATCAATCCATTTTTCCACCTTACAGTTCATTCTTCCACCACATGGCTTCTGTTTATATATGTAGTACATATCTATATCCATACAGCTGTCTTTGTAAGTTCAGAAACCTCTTCTCTTGATGCTGACATCAGTCCGGGGCACAGCCTGGTACTGTATCAGGGATTTAGGGCTAGTTTTACTGTTTTACTCAAATAGACTAAATTGTTGTCAGTTTTCCAAAATATATTCTTCCTTTTCATAGGGAATGGTATGCTGACTATCAACAGTGTATCACAGAAAAAAAAAAAAAAACAAAACGGAAACTAGGGGAAAAGTTTGTCACTACATTTTACTTTTGCTTCAATTCATTTCCACAGGCCAGGCAGTAAAAAAACACTAAAAAGTGCCGTTGAAAATATTGTCCTTTGGACAGTTTTGAAACTAAATTTAGCATAGGAGTAGGAGAGGTAAAATATTCCTCCTCCAATAAAGAGATTATTGCAGGATTTATTTTTAGCTAAAGTGTATCTGCGTACGTACCTAGCTCTTTATAACTCCATCTAGAGTTCAACTATAGCTTATCTTTTATTATAATGACATTTTACAACTGTAGTAAAAAAGTAATGGTTCAGATTTATTCCAGGTTCTTTTGATCTGACTGTCTCAAGTATCAATAACAGCCTATCAAAGGCAAAATACACCTGAGTGTGGGCCGTGTGACTCTGCTTCTTTTCTCTATTCCCTTAATTAGTTGGATGCGAAAAATTAGCTTTAAGTATAAAATGTAGTCAAATACTTCTCCTTAATCAGGATCATGTGCATAATGAAATTGACAGCAAACATCAAGAAACCACAGCTAAGAGGGCTACTGATGGTATTGGGAAACATTAAACCATTAGTAGCTATATATTTACATACATAAGTAGGGAACTAATTAGAAGAATAAGAATAGTTTCTACAGCACAGTCTGTACACACAGCATTGCTAAAGGATTCTTTCCTTCCCTTTGTTTGCATGCATTTGTTATCTCTTAGCCAAACAGTTTGCAAAAATATGAAGTGATAGAACTAGCTGAGTCCCTACAGAGAAACAAGCGCTTATCTGACGATGATGTCTGCTGGAAAAAGCCCAGCATGCACGGGTCACTAGCAAGTTATAACCTTAGGCCATTATCATCTCATAGCTCTTCAACTGCTTGTGTGAAATGTGTTGATGGTCTCAGTCCAATTCCTAGCAGACAGGTGTCTGCATCACTGGATTCACCAGGTGGAGATGACTACATTTTTTTCCATTAAAAAAAGGTGATTATAGCTAACACAGTCTAAAACATTAATATAAAGTACTTATAGTTCCCACAGCAGATGTTACAGAAACTTGGAATCCTGCTCACTGGAGAAAATTGTGCCCAGATGCTTGTACTTAAACTTTATGGTCCGAACTCTGCCCTCAGATGTACACATAACTCCCACAGATTTCAGGGGGAGTAATGCTCATGGATGTCAGGGCCATGTCTAACTCCTTTCACAGAGTCCGTATTGATGTTCAAGTGTATTGTGGGACATGTTTTCAAAAACTAGCAGAATAGTTGATGATGATGAGGGTGACAATACTAGAGGACCTCACAGAAGCCTCATCCAATGTCAGGGTCAAAAGGTACCAAGTGTTGCTCAAACACAGAGTAGCATTTTGTATTTTGATAAAGCTCAGCTTCAGAGACTGGGAGCCTTCAGACAGCTTTGCTTTCAAGAATTGTGCACCAGTCTCCTGTAGAGATGCTTAGCTGACTGAATGTCCCTCTCTATTACTGCTGATGGCCAACAAGTCCTACTTGTGCATCAGCAGCTCCTAAAAGCTCCAGTTATGGTTCAAGACATCAACATGAGCACTGACCCAACCAACACAGGTCTGTTGGAGGTCATGTACTGTGCCTGTCACCATTGCATTTACATGCTTTTATATAATAGCTTGATCTTTGACACAGTTAATGAGAACATTAATTTTAACCACTGCACGAGCTGCTACATAATCATTATGGTAAAAAACATCCTTGTTTAATATTTGGGGTTTTAGACATTAGAGCATCAGTAGAACCCAAATGAAAACTGTGTTCAAACAGAAGATTAAAGCATACTAATTGTTCTTTTCTTCATATTCATAATGTTGGAGATGTGATATGAAGTGCCATAAATTTACCTAACACACTGTGTGATTAATCTGTCAGCATAATCTGCAGATCATGTCCTAAGGGCTGTTATAAATCAAGACCTTAACAAAAGCAGAGACTAGATATAATGTTTTTAATGGTCATTAATAATGATATATAAAAAAAAGGGATTTCTCACTTAGTGTGGGATTTTAAAAAGTTAAGTTCAGCTGTCTGAGTGCTGAGTATCTGACATGTACAACTGTATGCTCCCTGTAGGGAAACAGACACATCTGAATGTTGTTTAATTTCCTCCTAAAATGAGTGAAATGAAACCTCCCTGGAGATTCCTTCATCTTTTTTCTGATGGCTACTGAGTGATCCCAAGACAGCACATTTAAATAAAATTACTAATCTTTACCTTGCCCTCACCAAGATTATGCTGGAAATGTGTTGCCGTAAGCCTTAATGTAGCTGTAGATTTTTATACAGTTTTATGGTCTTATAGTCTTTTGCATTTGAAAATAGCTTGTAACCCCTGTACCACA
>JAWWEU010000111.1:107580479-107631975 GCA_035583155.1 Acropternis orthonyx
GGGATAGTTTGTAGGATGGGCTAATTAGACATTGGCTATGTTCTATAGATAAGATAATTAAGTAGAGTTATAAAATTTGTAGAATGCTGTGTGCCCAGTGCGCGCATCATTGTACACTGATTGCTGAAAGCTTTTAGCCAAACTTAGTAAAAGACCTTTTTTGCCTTCACCCTGTCGTGGAAGTTTTCTTCCTTGGGTTTACGGCAACAAATGTATGATTAACATGGCTACATTTGCCACTGGACAAACTAACATCTATGTAGGTATGGTCCTTTAAATAAAAAATTTATTTCAAAATCTCAGTGGGGTAAAAGCATGTCTGACATATATGTGGTTCCTTTGATGCACAGTCATGGTCCTCAGTTCACCCTCTTGGCTCTGCAAAATGAAAAAATTTCAGTTTTGGGAGGACCAGTACTAATTATACTCCAGAGACTAGTCATGGTTGAAAAAGTATTTTTAAAATGTCCTAATTTGGCATTGAGGAGGGTCTGATATATTTTAGAGAATTTATTAACTATTATTATAATTATTCATAGGTAGTCATTATTATTTAGTATTCAAGAAAGAAGAACTGACGATCAGGCAACCACATGAGACAGTTATAAGACATCATCTTTGTCAAATTTGGAAGCATCAGAATCAGGCAGTATTCTCCACAGATCTGGGAAAAGGGCTCATGTGCTTATGATCTGAGCACAAACAGGAAGAGAGCCTGGAACCAGAGACCTTGCTGAAGATATTCCTTGCTTGTCAGGTCTCAGGGCAGTCAATATGAAAAATACCCTGCTCTTGCATGGGATGGAGAACTGAATATCTTGCCCAGCCCTCTTCCAATCTTTGCAAGGCTCCTGCATTTTAGTGAAGCATTTGATTATTTCTGGTGGAGAAAGAAGGCTGCATGTCAGACGCTGCAGAATTTCTGGAGAATGGCAGTTCTTGGGAATTTCACAGTGAAACCAGCTAGGAAGCACTTTGTTGACAGAATAAGGGAAGGCGGGAAGGCCCCTAGAACAATGCACATTTTTACATCAGAAAAACTAAGATCAAAGTTTTACTTAAAATGTGAAACACAAGAGCCAGTAAGAAAATGAGGATCAGTACCAATAAGATATGAATTTACACATGGCACTGGTATGAAGTGCAGAAAACACATGATCATAACAATAGCAAAGGAGAGTAAATACAACTAATAAATTAAAACAGATTTAAATCATTAAATGTGAAAATTACATTTACCCTGAAAATTCTTAGCAGATGATCAGTCTGATAAGAAAGAAGTCCTGTCCACCCAACGTACAGCTAGAGTCTAGAGGTGGGATTCTGTTGCCTAAACAGGGGCAACCAGGGGCATCTGAGGCCTGGAATTACCCATGATATCTGAGTAGAGCTGGGACAAAGGTCTCAGGACTTGAGGGAACTCTGCTCTTTTCTGCAGACTCAGGTGGAGGCCAGATAAGACACAGTTCAGTGCCTAAAATGACACTGAATCATTCAGTTTAGGCAATGTAATCTCTTCCTGGGTTGTGAAACAGATTTTGGGTAACTGCTGAGGTACCCTTATGTATGGCTGGAGAGACGGCGATGTAATAAGCAGTAGCAATGAGCCCAAGCCTTCTTTCCCATGTTCATCAAAGAAAAAACACTTTGTTCCACTATATATAGGAAAATCAGGTATCACTGATGCCAAAATAATGTTAATGTGATTATAATTGGAAAGATCTGTAGTTTGCCTTTATATTCTGCTACATTACTTTTCATATTGTGATCTTAACTTATTTCTAGATTATTGTCAGTATTGGTCACTATGACCAAATCGAAGAAGCACCGTCAATTTTCAGTGCCTAGTGAAAGATGAAGGGTTCCTTCTGGGAGACTTCAGGAGTCTGGGAAGTGCTGGCTGATGGCAGCAAGCTGCCAGAACTGAATGTCCGGAGAATTCAAAAATATTGTGAGTGTTGATTGTCTAAGTCAGAATGTGTTGCATACGGTGGGGGACAGCTCTGCCTTAGACACTAAGTAGAAGAATTTCCCAATGCTTGTGGTTCAGCTCAAGTGTTTGTGACTTGATTGTAGTTACTTTGAATAAACATAATAAATCCTAACCATCTGTGCACGGCTGTACGATGCACACACAGACACACACCCGCACGCACTCTGAAATACACAGAGACACACACACACACACACACACACACGTATTAATGCCTGCAGTGTGTGTGCCTGTGTGTGTGTGCATGTGTGTGCATTCCCTGTTTGCTTTAAAAGGATCAGTTTCACAGAGCTGAAAGCAATTACCAACCAAATCATCTGGGAGGAATAATTTAATCAGACAAATGTGAATGGTAATTAAAACCTGTTTACTTCAAACCCTGAACAGAGTAATCCCATGACTGAAAAGCTTGTTTTAAAGAACCAAAGCACTCGCCAATGAAAGCAGCAGTAACTATACCTATATCTGTAACAGGTGTAGCAAAAAACCAATTTATAATGTGGATTTGCTTGGGGTTGTTTTATGTCGGAAGTTGTAGAAAACTGACACTGTAAAGAAGAAATATGGCTGTTAGTGTTAGGGAGAATACAACAAAAGCACTTTTAGGGGAACAAAAATAAAAAGAATAGTTATTGATCCATTTTTAAGACAGTAAATAACAATACATACAAAGACAACTGTGTTTAATAACTATTTTAATTTTGAATTTAATGAAAAAGGTAGATAATACATTATATAAAATATTATTGTCTAGTAATAATCAAAGTTCTTAAATAATGATCAGTGTTAGATCCAGATTTTTTTCATTTAAGTGTTTAAAAATAGCTGCTCAAGGAAGATTCTCTTTCAGTGAGTATTTCAAGATTTTGGAAGTGACAGATTGTTGGAAGATAGTGCCAAGACTAAAAGTAAAAGGAATAAATATGGTGATTGTGGTGATTACAAGATTTTCAGGGGTATGCTGATTTTAGACAAAAGTATGGAATATGTATTACTCAACCTGATTCATAATAAATTTGAAGAATTTAATTAAAGGCAACTGGCATTTGCTTATGAAAATAGATTTAAAAATGCTTTGATGTAACAATAACATTACAGCAACATACTACACTGATTATAAGAGAAAAAGGTCAGTATTATAAAATTTAGTTTTTGTTGATATTCTTTCATTAGGATGGAAAGGGCATGGAATCAGCATAACATTAAACAGAAGTAACCTGCCTACCAATAGATCCCAGTAAATGATTTTAAGTAGGTAAAAAGGAAGGCAATTACTTTAAAAAGGATGAAAAATTATGGTCAATAAACAGCTGCAAACAGACTCTTAATGTGGACTAATGGATTCATTCATCAATAGCTCCTCAGATTTGGTGCAAAACACCCTGGGCTGCCTTTTTTTTTTTTTTTTTTTTCATGTCCACAGTCCAAAGATCTATGAGGAACAATGGGTTGGAGACAGAGAAGAGCACCAAGGAATTGCTCAGAAGAGCATCAAATCAGTTTCTGAAGAACTCCTCTGAAACTTCATCTAATAAGCTGGGTTTTAACCATTTGGAAAAACTCACATGCAGAAATCAGTGCTTCAGAAATACTCTAAAATCAAGGGATCCTAGATTTCATCACATAATTTATGCAGACATTAATTCTATTATCTCTGAAAGATCAAAACACAAGCTTGAAAGATATTTCCAGAATGATTCTAAACTAATAGAACTTTGTTTTAGTTATATATCCAGTGCTAAATACTTCAATATTTAACAATTATTTTATTCTATACTCTTTTCTAAAGGGCTAAAACTGCTTAGGTCACAGAGTCTGAACCCAAGATCACATAGGAGCTGAAAGAAGTAAAGAGTAGAAGCAGTGATAATGACTGACATTTGCATCTCAGTATGATTTATGAATTTTCAGGGATTGAAATAGCTGTTAAGGATATCAGGGTGACTGTTTGGGTCACAATGTTTTATCAGCGAGCTCCTGAAAGAAATAGGGTGCTCCTTCCAGAAGGAAAAGGGAGATGAAGTCGTATGTGTCAGTAAAAACTGCTGTAAGGGTTTTATAAAGCGCACTACAAAAAAATTAATCAGATTTGCATATTAGGCTGTGAGATGTAAGAAAGCATGACAGGAAATGGACTGTAACGATTATTCTTGCACAATATTTAAGGGGAATCCCTCCCTCCTCACTGAACTTGTTAAGCAATGTCAGTCCCCAGTGTTGTGGAGGCAGCAGAGCTGTGCTGTGTTGTTAGCCAAGATCACTGGTGTAGATCATTTCGTTGTGACAGAGTCATATGCATTGCCTGGGACTTGCAGAAATCTTGGAGCACCCTGGTAGGGCAAAAACTTCTTGTATTCCTGGTAAAGTGTTTCTCTTTCAATTGTGAGGACACAAACAGACATGGTTGGGAAGGGCCTTAGTTTTTCATACAGCCATGCATGCCTCAAACCACAGACATACCCCAAAATCAGAGATAAACATCTATTACTACTACTGTAAAGGAAGAATCAGAGCCCGTGTAATCATTTTCAAGACACCTAATGAAATCACAGCTGATATGAACAGGGTGCAAAATTAGAAAGAACACTGTTTCCAGCCAACTGTTTTTTTTTATAAATTGCACAACACAATAAAATGTATGGTAGAAGAAACATCCCAAACCCCAAAAGTGAGAAAGAAACATTATTTTTTCCCCCCTTATGTTCCAAAAGATTTTCAAAATTAGATAATTAGAGGAAATATTTTTGTCAATTTAATTAAACAAAAATGCTGAAGTACTACATTCCATAAATTGACCATGCATTTACTGTTACATTTTCTGCAAACGAAAAGCTCCTAAACTGGTTCCAAGGTGTTAGAAAATACCTTTGTCTGTTAATTGGTTATTAAACAATGTATAAATCAGGCAAGATGAAAATTAAGGTAATGGAGAGATACTTTTGAAGGCAAGGAACTTCCTGCATTTCTTTCAAATTGATGAAAATATGTATGTCTAAATTTTAGGAAATTGAGTGCTCTGAACTTGAAATATATTGGTGTTTATAACGTTTCTAAGAATGCAACCTAGATTACCACAGAATTTTCTACATACTTTTCTGATCATAAGTGTAGTTCATCTAAAATTATATCACAGAAAAGCAGAAATAATGGAAAGTGCTTTGATTCAGTAGTATGTAGTATTGACTGTCTGAGTTCACAACTTGATTTCAGCAAACAGTGTGTTTGTGGCAATTCAGCTGCTTTCGTTGGGAAACAAATGTTTACTTTTCAGGATTTCATCAGAATTCTAGAAGGACTGAAAAGCAAGGCAAAAGGCTCCAGATACATTGTTCAGAAAACAAATGAAGTTCACAGGCATCCAGCAGAACATGCATACTTCAGAAATCTTTTGGTGCAAAATGGTCTAGTACTCCATCTTTAAATGCTCATTGTAGAAATGGGAATTTTCCTACAAGAATAGTATTGGACAGGTTTTAGAAACCTACTGCATATTATTTCTCCTAAGGCTGGACATCAGGGTGATTGTAGTTCTATGAGTAGAGTTTCGTAAGCTTAAAGAGAAAAAAAACCCTTCAATTTTATTGCTAATTTTTTTAAATGTTCAAATGTTATCTTAGAGCACTTGAGAGATACGTGCATGGTACGTAAAGCCAAATGGGATTTCTCCTTTTTTTCCCTTAAAAAAAGGTGGTGCCTCTTATTTGACTCCAAACAGGTTTGTTGGGGGACAAAGTGTGTGTGCATTGGTGAGAAAATAATGCCAGTCAACTGGATGTGATAATTCTACCAGAAACTTGTTTCCTGAAAAGTCTGAGACATTTCTTCAGGGCCTTCAGAAAAACTATTTCAACATTAAGTATCACCATAAGCATCCAGCTCCCTCAGAAGATCCTGGGCAAGAAACCAATAAACAACAAGTGCAAATGATTCCCATGAAGACCAGAACTGAATAAGCCTTGCTTCACAATCTTTGGGAATCTTTCCGAATGGTTTCTCTGGTGCCCAGTAATGTCACCTTGCAGACTCATCAGCTTTTCTGACAGTAGAGATGATAACCTTTGTCTTTTCTTAATCCAGTTGCCTATTTTCCAAATCTCTTAGGAGCTTGATATGTAAAAATTTTCTGTGCACAAAACAAATGTGGCTGAATTTGGTTAACAAGCTCAAATTTATTGGCAAACTGGGAAATGCAGAATCACAGAATGGTTTCATTTGGAATGGACATCATTCAGTTCCAATCCCCTTGCCATGGGCAAGGACACCTTCCATTAGACCAGATGGCTCAGAGCCCCATCCAACCTGGCCTTGAACTGTTCCAGGAATGGGGAATCTACAGCTTTTCTGGGCAACCTGTTCCAGTGCCTTCCCACAATCACAGTAAAGAATTCTTTTGCAATATCTAGTATGACAAAATAACACAACTGTGGGCCAAATGAAACCCTTTCCTTCACTCACATTCCCTATCCCAAGCAGGACTGCAGAGTGGAAGTGGCCCATCAGTTGCAGCAATGGGCTGGGAGGTTGCAGCTGAAAAAAATCTATGTCCAGGTCTCTTTGTCTGCATTTGCTGAGCTGGGGGTCTCACCATCTCTTGGGTCACTTGATAATTAGAGGAGACCATAGTTCCAGGCCCTTCCCCACTGCAGCTGGGCTCTGCACCCTCTTGCAGGCTCTCTGTCTGCAGATACCGGCTGGGAGTCACCTGCAGGTGACAGAGCAGAGCCAGGCATTGGGTGTTTACAGCTTTTAAAAGTAAAGATGAGTTTGAATCTCATTTGTTGTAGGTTTTTGCCACTGAACAAAGCTTTTTACTGATTTTGAAATGCCTTTGCTATCTGTTAGTAGTCAATTTTCCCAATGGCATTGTTAAGTTCAAATAGACTGGAAGTACCAGTAATTTTGGATCATCTGTGTTCACTGTACTGATGAAGTCTAAAAGTGCAGTTCTTTCAGATCCCAGCTGTTTCACTGCCATCAGTTACCCTTGCCCTTAAAATACATATCTGCACTCACCAATAAGGAGTAAAAAACTTTGTGGAGGATGATGTCTTCTCATTTCTTTAACTCAGGAAGTGGCATAGAATCCTATTTTTTTGCTTGCCTTTTTTTTTTTTTTTTTGTTTTTTTTTAAGGTGAGTTAGTTAATTTTTCACGTGTGAAATCAGTTCTATCTCTGAGGCCAAGAATAATGCTTGGCAGTATTTTCAATCAGCTCTGCTGCTGGTATCTACACAAATGATTTCTTTAACAGTGGAGATAAGAAGTACAGGTGAATATCATGGAACCACGGGCTTGCTTTGGCAGAAACCTTGAACCAAATTTTTTGTTCATTCCCATCTTTCCAATAAGAACATTTATGACTAAATCAGGATCAACAAGTTTAGAACAACCTGTGTTCATGATTGCAAGTAGCTTTTTCCTTACCTTACATTATTGCATTTTCATTCTATGGGGGTTTCTGGTGGATCAACATGTCTAAAGAAAACTTACAAATATTTTTCTTAATGTTTCATAAATTCATTTTTCCTATCACCTACATATTCCATTAAAATGGTCTCAATGTGACAACTTTAAATGTTTGCATTTTTAAAATGAGTTACAATAATTTTAAAGATTTTAAAATTAAAACAACGTCAGAATTTTGATTCTTTGTGAAATTTATCTCATTTTTATCATTGCCAATGATATTAATATCCTGAAGAGAAATTTTAATAAGTAGAACAGACTGAAATAATCTAAATTTTTAAAAATGAAATTATATTTATTAGTGCATTGAGTTCTAGATGACAAAGGAAATTAATTAGTCTGAACATTTTCCTCAAGGAATATGAAAATAGAATAATAATAGACTCCTTCATTTGTTAGAAATTAGCTTTTAATGATTGAAACTGTACTTACAAGTCCCGTGTAACCCTGTGTGTCAGTTATCTACTGAGCTGAGCATATTTAAGAGATGAAGAAGTCAAGCCAACATTTTACAAAACAAGTTATTGATCTTCTGAGCTGAGCCATGGCAAAGTGTTGTTCTTTGGGAGAGGGGGAGCCAGTTACATGCATCCAGTGTAGATGTTTCTGAGTGATGTCCTTTCTGACTTCCATAAATCACAGAGTACTTTAATTGCAAATGCATTACCAACAGACCATGGCCTAAGCAGGATTATGGATTTGCATTTGTTCCTAAGATTAGCCCACGTTTTTGTAGTTTAATTAAGATCCTTTCAGATGTTTTTCTCTTATCTGTAAACTATACTGGTGATTGCATTTCAGGCTGCTTATTAATCTCTATTAAACCAACATAGTCATTAAATATTACTTGATATGAAGCCTACTTTTGCTAAACACTGAGTTCATTTTCTGTCTAAGTGAAATGAGAAGTAGGAGAGGAAAAGACAAATATTGAACTTTTCTCATTTAAGCCTCACTTTTTCCAAATTCATAATGTAGTTGTAAAAATGAATTAATTTTGCAAACTTCTGATATTTTACAAAGATGTTTCCATCCAATATACAGTCTGTTTGCAAGTTCTAGATAGGGGTTTTTTTTCGGCCTAGTTTGAAATAGGATGATTGGTTCAGATTGCTCAAGTATGGGGTTTATTCCACTAATTAAGTCATTCTTAATGAATTCTGAATCCAGCCTGTTTAGTCAGACAGTTTCAAAAACAAAAGTTTATTTTTCAGAAGTCTTAAAAATACAGGAAAGCAGAATAACCTGCTCTTCACAGCCATGGTGCATATGGCAAGATGTAATCAGTTTAACTTACAGAGAGGGACAATTTTGTTATATATTAGGGAAAAAAGCCACATTCAAGGAATGGAATAAATTTTCTGGAGAGGTTGTACAGTCCCAGTCATTGGAGGATCCAAAACCAGAAATGCACATGACTGTCATGGTGAATATGTGGACCCTGTGTGGGCATATGGGTATATAAAATGTGCTAGCTATATGTACTTTTAATGTTATCCTCTGATTTTATATCCTTCCTCTAAGCCGCCCTCAGATTAGCAGTAAGATACTTAGTGGTGTGAAATGGAAAGAAGTATGTATAGAAGGATGTGCTGCTTCTGAACAGTATGGAACAGAAGAATAATAAATGAGAATGAGCAGCCACTCACAGTATATGTCACAGATATTGCATGTATCACTTAACATACCACTGGCAAATGATGAAGATTTAGTGATGGAAAGGTTATAAAAACTAGTCTAGAAAAACTCACCCAGGCCAGCACAGTAAGCAAGTGAGACATTCTTGACTGTTCCTTCATCTACAGTGGAAAAGAACAATCCATCTGCAAAAGCTGGTCCAGAAAAATGTAGGGAGTGGGCCGTTTTCCAGAGGAAGACTCACCAAACTGAGTCCATCATTAGCAAATTTGCAGATGACACCAAGCTGGGAGGGAGTGTCAATCTACTGGAAGGCAGGAGGGCTCTGCAGAGGGACCTGGACAGGCTGGAGACTTGGGCTGATTCCAACAGGATTAGGTACAATGAGGCCAAGTGCCGGCTCCTGCACTTTGGTCACAACAACTCCACAGGAGTGCTACGGGCTGGGGACAGAGAGGCTGGAGATCAGAAAGGGCAGAAAGGGACCTGGGAGTCTGGATTGACAGGAGTCTGAATATGAGCCAGCATGTGTCAAGAAGGCCAACAGCATCCTGGCCTGTATCAGGAATAGCATAGCCAGCAGGACCAGGGAAGTGATCCTTCCCCTGTACTCAGCACTGGTGAGGTCACACCTTGAATATTGTGTTCAGTTCTGGGTCCCTCAGTTCAGGAAATATATTGAGATGCTGGAACAGATCCAGAGAAGAGCAACCAGGCTGGTGAAGGGACTCGAGCACAAGTGCTGTGGGGAGAGGCTGAGGGAGCTGTGGTTGTTTAGCCTGGAGGAGGCTCAGGGGTGACCTCATCGCTCTCTATAACTACCTAAAAGGAGGTCATAGCCAGGTGGGGGGTTGGTCTCTTCTCCCATGCAACAAGCTGTAGGACAAGAGGGCACAGGCTTAAGCTCTGCCAGGGGAGGTTTTGGTTAGATATTAAGAAAAAATTCTTTATAGAGAGGGTAATCAGGCATTGGAATGGCCTGCCCAGAGAGGTGGTGGATTCCCCATTCCTGGAGGTTTTTAAGATGAGACTGGATGTGGCACTGAGTGCCATGATCTAGTAATCACAGTGGTGTTGGATCAAGGGTTGGACTTGATCTCGGAGGTCTCTTCCAACCCAGCTGATTCTATGAAATGGTGATGAGAAAATTTAATTTTCTGGTTCAAGGCAGTATATGTGATAATACCGTTGGATGGAATTGTCTTCATTAGGGGTGGTCTGTGTGAAACAGGGAACTGGATTTGGTATCGTCCTTTGTCGACGCCAGCAGCCATCCATCATGAGATAATATTTAGAATTTAGAGATGATTAAGCTAGCTGAAAGCTTGTCTTTGCTCAGCTTGTTTTGCTGTTGTTTATATTTCCTGTGCTTGTATATTTTATGGCTTGGATAAGTAAACAATAAAATCTGCCTTAACTCTATTTTATAACTTCTAGTAATAAATAATATTTTGGACATATTTTGGGATCCTGCTGAGTGGCAAATCAGCCTGCCTGCTACTCTCCTATATCAGCATTAATGCCATCTACTTTCCATAGAGCAGTGCCAGAAATTTTTGGAGGTCATCCACTCCAATGTTAACTCGTTTTGGTTCCTGTCTCATTTTGAAAGCTGGTGAAGATGTTGTATTTCAAGTTAGGAGTATGCCTTGAAGAAGATATTCCTGGCAACATATCTACAAGATAATCAACAAAAATCAAATGTCTGCTACTAAATTTGCAGGGTCTGCAGGATTTTCTCCATCTAAATATCCTGGCCCAAATTTTTTATATAGCTGCCTATTTGTCAAAACAATGAGAGGAGCTTTAAGGGACTGGACGCAATGCACAGAGGGCCCTGTGAGAACATTGACATTTAAGTGAAGCCATGTGAAAGAGGAGCATTTAAAAGACTGTACAGGACTCACAAGAACAAAATAAAGCTGTCATGGTTATGGGGGTGTCCATGTTTGTTGAAGAACACTAAAGTGGCTGAACTTAATCCAAGGCTGAGTGAAAGGCATGAGTGAGGGAAAGGTTGTCTTGCAGAGCAGTGAGGATGGAAGTAAAAGGATCTCTTCTTTGGGGTAAAGTATTGCTGGAAAGAGTGGACTAGAAAGCAAAAGCAAAACAATAGAGCAATTGAGCCAAGATCATGCACAAACAGAAGAGGAGAACACCACTACAGAAACTGAACGTGTAAAATAAACCACCCTACCAGGACAGAAGTAACGTGGGAAAATAGAAAGGGATGTTTCTTTGGTTCATTGAAATTAGGGCCAAAAATCCCAGTGGTTTCATCCACTGCTTCATCCATTTTTTGTTTTTAAGACCTTTAACCACCTGATTATGTATTCAGTTTGGCCTGAAAATGCCAACATTTCTGACAAATTCCTGTGGCCAGAGAATATCTCTTACTGAGCAAGATTTCTTTCTTTTTTTTCCCCCCTGCAATTCTTTTTCACAAACTGTTGAAGAAACTGACAAAAAGACCACCAGAAAATTGAGCAACCTCCAGCAAAAGACTCAAGATGTGTGCCACAGAAAAAAAGGATCCTATACCTTTAAGCTGAGGTAGTACCAATTGAAAACTATGGGCAGAAGAAGTTATTAACTTGCTAAGTCTTTCTGAAGAAAATGTTGACCTCTGGAAAGACTATAATAAAAAATAATAGATCAGAGAATATGATGTTATTTTATGTCCACCTGCAACATATTACATCCATATAAGTGCTGTTCATGCACATGTATGTTTAAGTAAATATTATATTTCATAGTAAATAAACATTATACACAATTTTTTTATATACAATATATAGTTGTAATTGAAATAGATGGCTATAGACCTGTACTTGTCTGCTGGTAGGAACACAGAGGAGCTGAGGAGTTCCTACTGGAGGTAGGTGCCAGTTCCCAGAAGACAATTTTTTGCTCTGCAAATAAGTAGGAGGTGCATCTCCTGCCACAGGCCAGAGCTTTTCGTATTTCTTCATAGGAGAACTAGGAATAGATCCTTATATACCTGACCAACATCGTTTTGAATAGCAATTTCAAACTATAAAAAGTGTTGTAGAGTCTCAAAGCCATCAGTCACTGATGAAACTTCAGATGTTTGAAACATCCAGGACAGGAAGAACTCTTACAGTTGTGGATTATTTAAGAAACCTCAAGCTAATGTTTTGTGCTTACGGTCTCTGCTAAGCACAGTCATGTGGCATCTACAGGCATGATTTCAGGAGGACATGGAAATCCACTCGTTTGATCCATTTGTCCAGCCCCTTCTCTTCTGACGAAGTATTCCTGCAAAACACTTAATGACTTTCCATACTTTTCTCTCTTCCACTAGACTCACCACAATGCCGCACATCCTGAAATGACAAAAGAAGATCAGTGAAGCTGTTTCCTTCCTGCATACGGAATGTCTTTACAGGTATTGACCCTGTGCAAAATTGAGAAATGTGTCTGGTCCAGGGCCATCATTTTGGAGCAACTGTTTAGGAGGCCATTGCTGCAGAAGGTACCTCCAGGAGCCAGGGACATGACACTCCCAGGGGACCTCGACAGACTCCAGCAGTCTCTCCTGTTCAATTTGCTGAGTGAAAATGAGTGAACAGAGCTAGTGGAATCCAGGTCAGTGCCTCACATGTCATTTGGTGGTCTTTCAGTTGTTGATTGCTTTCTCCATCGTAAGGTCTTTGATTTTAATCGGATCATTGTGTGCACATATGGATATTCCTGGTGGCCTAACCAGTGAACATAATTAAAAGAAATGATTGCCTTTCACTTTAAGCAAACATCTGGTTTTACTTGAAACAAGATGACTTAGCTGTTTCAGAAACATTCTTGTAACCCTGGATTCACATTTTCATCTTAAAATATATATTTTCTCTGTTCAAGCAGCATGTTAATGTAAACACTATATATAACTGACAACCAAAATTTTCAGAAGTATTTGGTGCTCTGAGCATTAGTGAAACCACAAGAATTATTACATTTTTGATTTGATCTCTGTAAATCTGTTTCAACAGTCACTCTGATTTAAACAATTATTCTGATTTATATTCCAAGAACTATAATTTGCAGAAAATGTAACCATGTGAAAACATGTTTTTGCATAGTATATCTTGGCGACCTTGTTTTGTTGTGATGTCATTGCCTTAGGTTTAATGGAAATACTGAGGGAATAAAAGGAAAACAAGACCCTCTCTTTGAAGTATATTCACATATCGCCTCTGTCCACCCCTAAAAATATTTTAATGTCTTTTTTTCCACAATGACTCTGAATTTTCTGTTATTGCTTGACTGACATGATGGTCAGAAATGTACTAAAGACTCTCATGAAGGGAATTTAATTGCGAGGGAAGGATTTGACACCTTTCACTTCTCCCTGTCAGATAGGAATCATCACTTGTATAATGAGCCATTTTGAGATCCTGGAGTTCTTTTCTTTTGTGTTGTTACAATGTCAGATTCTAAACAGTTAAACACAGACACATATGCAAGGTACACAGAACAGAGAAAATGAAATTTCAGACCATTTATCAACAGCAAAAGTAACATTGGAGATTTCTCATTAAAGGTCTATCTAATCGCTCTATTGTAACATCTGAGAGAAGATGACTGTGCTTTATTAAACCAATAGCTCTCATTCACTTCATCACATCTGCCCTTTCTAAAAAAAAAAAAAAAGAAATAAAGTAAAATAAATACTAGGTTATTAAGAGTACCCTTCATTATAAAAAGCATAAGTTACAGCTACATACAATAGACTGAAAAATGGCAAAAGAAAATGCTTTCATATGGAAGCAATCCATCTGGATACACCTATATATGCTATATGGGGATTTCCAGTACTATTAAAAAGGTTATCCCTAGTACAAGATATTAAAAAAATGCCTTTTATGATTTAGGGGTTTTAAAAATCTCCACTGCTCTTACCAAAAGAAAAGGAAAAGAAAGAATGGGGCAAAAGGAAAGCATATTCAGAAACATTCCTAACTGGCTTCACATTTTTCTTTTCCCAGCACCAACAAGAAAACACATCAGACACAAGCTCATGTCTGTCAGATGTGATCATATGCTAAAACAAATGACACCACTTGCTAATTTCATTTCCCCAGCACGTGCATTTGTGCATGAGTCTGGCTGTTAAGTGTCTGGGATGTTTGGAAACTCCAGATTTTTCTTATCTGCTTAGTTGCACAGTGAACTACTAGGAATTTTTCTGTTGGGGCTGATTGTGCACTAAGTCACCTTATTGTGAATCCTGAGCAATTTAGTTGATTTCTACGTATCTCTTGCTGGATTAAGAGAATATCTGGAGAATTGAGCCACCGTTACTGACCCTGTAAATATCATCAGCCATAGTGCTTAGCTACTGTGACTTCTCCCTTTTGGCACTCTCTACCAAGCATGGGACCAGACAAGTAGTGTGTCCTTTGACTAGTACTAAGTCTTCATAGGATCAGACAATGAATAGATATTTTTAAAATACAATTTTCAAGGAGTCAAAAATCATAAATATTTTCTGTTTACTATTAAATGAAACTTTTAATTTAATCTACTTTTACATATCTACTTTACATATATTATTATTAAAAAATCCCTTTCATATTGTGATTTGGCACCTATTTCAACTGCACCTTCAAAAGTAAAGGAACAAAATGAACATTGGACATGACCTCAGCACTGGTCATACACTACATTCTAACTATTGAAGGCAATGTTCTATAAATCTCTACAGTTATATCCTTAGATTTGACTAATATACCATATTTCCTTCAAAATGCCAGTCATGGACTATGTCTCTCGTAAATTTGGTACTTGGTACGATTAATAAAATTAATGTTCATGTATTAAGAAGAGTCCCTGTAAATCATTGCTCCTTTTTTTGGGACTATTGCTTTAGCAGTTGGTGTAGGAAATGAAGTCGTTTGGGGGAGTAGGAAACAGCAAGAGTTGTAGAGTACATTTGAAACTTGAGTTTAAGCTGATCTCAGCCTACCTCTACGTTAGTCATTTCAAGGTCTACTGCAGGTGGTCTTCACACAGAAGCTCTAAAGAGGCCATTTGTGCCAAAGAGTGGAGCTAGGAGGGGTAAGTGATGGAGCCTTCATAGGGAACAATAAAGCTTTCATACTATGGAGAGAGTGGAGAACCAAGCTGAGCAACTTGGAAAAATGTTAGCTAGTAGAAGGTGAAAAAAGGCAAATAATTTTAAAAAGCATGTAAGAAAAGGAAGCACAGACTTTGTCTCTGGATAAGCATGGAAACAGTTCCAGAAGAGACACTGCTAAACTGTTTGTCTTCTGCTAAAATATTCTTCATAAAGTAATTAGAATCTAATCCCAGCTGAAACAGCACCGTCAGTACTGATGGGTTTTCCCAGTTCTACCTCAGCTGAAATTCATTATTCATTTTAATTGTTATTGCACCCCCAAAGTTTCTCCTTTTTCCTACTCCCATCACTTTCTCCAAAGTTGGCTCTCCACCCTGCTGGAACTAAAAAGTGAGGGTGAAGTCTTGGCTCTGCTGAAGTTAATGTAAGTTTAGCCTCTGCAATGAGGTCTGGATTTTACATAGATGTTTAGGAAGTTCCGTGGGAGCGTTCATGCCTTCCCTCAGGCTTTTGTCAGTTAGGTATTAAAGTCTCTCTCTCCACTGACCTACAAGGAGCTCATCTTATTATTTGAGATTATGGATTTACCTTGCATTTCATTTTATTCTGAATTTAAATAGTCAAGGGGGTGTTATGAACTGAATGTCCTCCAAGCTTTGTGCAAACTTGGTCTAGAGGAGGTAACAATCTCTCCAGACATGATAAACATGGGGTGAAGGCAAAGAAGTTTCTCTCTGTGAAGACAGGCTGAGAGATCTGTGGCTGTTCAGCCTGTAGAAGAGAAGGCAAACTTACAGCACTATCCCCTACCTAAAAGGGCTACAAGAGAACAGAAGATGGGCTTTTGACAAGGACATGTATTGGTAGGAAAAGAGGGATGCCTTTAAACTGACAGAGGGCAGGTTTAGAGGAGGTGCTATAAAGAAATTCTTTACTGTGAGGGTGGTGAGGCTCAGGCATAAATTGCCCAAAGCAGTTGCAGATGCCCCATCCCTAGAAGTGTTCAAGGCCAGGCTGAATGGGGGCTTCAAGGAACCTGGTCTAGTGAAAGATGTCCCTGTCCATGGAAGTGGAGTTGGAACTAGATGATCTTTGCGGTTGCTTCCAACCCAAACCATTCTGTGATTCTAAGTAAAAGAATGAGAATGCAGAAAAAGAGTAAATAATTTTGTGGCAAACCTCAAAAAATTTTCATTACTTGTGAGAGTTAAGGTCACTGAAAATTATGGATATGCTACTAAGGGATATCTTTGACTATTCTCTTTGCAATGTTTCCCCAAGGAAGACTCGATCTAGTTGTCCTGAACAGTGGATTTGCATGAGAATAGTAGAAGCAAATGGAGTCAGGAGATCCCATTTTGCATAGGAGAAAAGTGAACTCAGAAAATTGCTCACTTTCAAACAAGCTGTGCTTGAAGATAATAGCTGGAGCCTTGCTCACATCATTTCTTTGTGCAGTTTGACGTTCCTCTGCTCTGTGGTTAAGCTAGGAGTCATACTGTAGCTCACAACAGAATAAGGGATCATGTTTTATAACTCATCCTCTACGTACTACATCCCCCTAGTGCAGCAGACTACATTTTGTTTCACAGATCTGGCTTCATCAAAGGAAAACAAATTCATTACTTTACTCGAGTTATTGATGCAGTGGAAGAAAGACACATCCTTAGACTTTTGCTGAATTAGAGTCTAATTCTGCTGCTTTATTCTCACCAGTGGGAAAATGAGCCTGAACAACACGTACTTGATATTTATTACACATGACAATATTAATGAATTTTCCTGTAGAAACTGTCTGTGTCTGACTTTGCTTTTGAAGACTGTCACTGATATAAGTGGCACTTGCAGTGTCATTTCCAGGTGACAGACAGTGGTACACTGAGTTGACTGTATAAGAACATCAGAACAAGTATGTGAATGAAAGACTGATGGTGTCATTCAGATGTTGCTGATGGAGGCTTGTTTGCTGCTTTGATAGATGGACTGTCTTCACAAAACTTAAAATTCAATAATGAGAAAAACATCGTAATATTTATAAGCCTCAGAAACACTGCTTTTGATCTGTTCAAGTGCTATTACTGCTATGGTATCTTATAAACAAATGATCATAAATCAATTGTATGTTGTCAACACTGTATGGTATACATAACCAATTTTTTTACAGGGCAAAAGGAACGTCATTGAGACACTCAGAGGGCAGGTATATTGTCTGAGATATTGCCAAGTTATTTAATAAACTAACCTAAATTTTACTTGGTGTCCTTTTAAATTTGACAGCTTTGCTCAGTACTGTGAAAACATAAGAATTTTGTAACAGTACCTTGGGTGAATCAGTCCCTTTGTTTCCTGATAATGTTTTAAGCTCTTTTACCTTGTGAGTTGACAGATCTGACACAGGGACCCTCTATCCAAGTAGCATGAAAGATATTGCATATATCCTCCTGGTTTGGTCCTTCAAGACCTGAAGAGACTACTGTGACCACACTGTAAGATGTATTAACAAAGAACACTATTAAAAATTACTCAAGTCAGGCCTGGAGCAGTTCTGTTACCCCCGTGTGGGCTCAGGCATACTCTGAGAAGACCTTCAGTCTCAAATCAAAGGATGGAGGGTCTGTCCTACAAAAACTCTTTCAAGCATAAGTTGTTCTGAATGTGTGAAATGTTTGTCTTGCTTTTATTTTAAATGTTGGCAGAGACTTTTCAGGTCAGAAGCACATTTACACTACAAGTCTTTTTTTCTCAGGTGAAATTGAGCTTTTCTAAAGCAGACATAAAATTTTGTGTCCCCTCCATTGCCCCTGAGATGTGCCAGTTATATAAAGTCCTGCATACGCTTTCGCTAAAGTGTGCACAGAGAGCTGCAGGGACAATTGCAGCACTTAGGTTTGTGTCATCTGTTCAAACTTATTTTAAATGATGAATCAGCCAGAGAAACAACAAAGCCTGTAAACCTGTTCCTGACTTCCAGGACTGTTGCACTCAATCCTATTTCCTGTAACCATGCATTTGCACATGTGCCTAATACACATAAAATCTGTATTAGTAGACTTATATTTCCGCACTTGTGACTTCTCATGTACATATAAAATAAATATGTAAATCCCTATATATAGTAAACTATATTTAACAATAATAATAAAATAAATAATAAATAAATAATAGAAATGGTCCAGATGATACAGATCCTTTCAGTGTGGCAGAAGAGTATCATTTCTCAGAGTAAATAATGAAACATTTCTCATTCACCAACTTTTTTTGTCTTTCCCGTGGATACTGTTATTACATGTGTGTTCAGAGCTCCAGGCTCCTCTTTGTGTTCAGCTTTTGGGTTGGGTGACTGTAGAAGATATGAAGTTAAAACACCTTGGCTTTTCTGAGTCTTATTCTTTTTGTTTTTCTTTCATTTTGTCACAGTTTGCTCCAGTCTTATTGTCATCCAGTCTACTAAACAAAAGGAGTCAAATAACTAAGATATTTCACAAAACTCAACAAATACCTCTCAGATTTCACCCTTTTTGACCCCCTTTGGACACTACTAGTGTGTTCTCAAACTTACAAGTCTCAAGAGTCCGTTCAACTCTTAATTAATTATACTTTTAGTGTCATCTATTTGGATTGGATAAACATAAATGGACTCAGAGGTAATAAACCTGGTCAAAAAAGGTATTTTACAAGAACTGAAGCAAAGTAAATTACTCAAGAGAAACTTATATGGATGAAAAACTAAAGTACAATGCAAAACTGAACTTCTTGAGATACATTAAATGGCTGCATATTTTATGTATTAAACCACACAATATTCCATAAAACAATGGCACCCTCTTTAATGAAATGCCATTAAAGAAACAGACCTGTCAAGGGAATACATTTTTATATCCAGTTAGGTTTTTTATTTAACAGATTCCCCCTTTGTATATTTTTCTGTGGTAGCTGCTAAGTAAAATATATATACTCTTGAATGTTTGCTTACTTCTGGAATGGGAAATTTCCACACAGTTTAGTGATTTAATAACTGATTCTAATCTAATAATAATAATTTAAAAGAGCCCTTTGGGAATACTCAATGTCATTCAGTCTGTGGAACAACAGCCTTTGTTCACTTAAGGCACCATCTAGTTTCGAGAGTGTTTCCAGAGAGTTCAAGGGTGGCTGAACTGCACCTTGGAGCCACCAACGTGCCAAATTGCTGATCTGACTGCTGCTTGTGCTTCACTGGACTTTCTGAAGAACTGCTCTGGGAGTTTATCACCTTTCAGTGATTACTCAGTCACTCTTTCTTGCTTTTTAAAGTAGATTAATAATAAAGAAGTCCAATAATGAGGGTAGTCAAAGTCCAGCAAGAAGTACAGGAAGGCTCAGACAGATCATCATCATTCCTTGACAAGCTACAATACATCTGAGGTGCTCCCACTGACTGTGAACATACTGTTAGCACATGGAAAGGGCAAGGCAATGCAGGTTAGCTGTCAGGGACAGAACATTTAAAGCTAAATTACATTATATTTGCAATAGTGCATGCATGGAGCATTGCAACAGCTCCACTGGTACCTTTTAACTTGTTGACTATGTGTCATCGTCAGGGATTTAGTCTGCTGTCAGCTTCACAGTGCTCCACCGGCCATACATACAGGTGGGTGTCCCTTAGAAGATTTTAAAAAAGAAGGTAGCCAAAATTACAAGTCACCCACAGAAATCCTATCCCTAATATCAACAATCATGACAGAATGCAATATTCCTGAGTAGCAAGTTTGATTAGGAGATTGGGAGCCAAAAAACAAGTAAAGTTCATTAATTTCTTCCAAATTACAATAAGTAAATACCAGTACCTTAGAAATTTTGTTTTACCACTCAGATACAGAATAATTTAGACTGAAGGTCATCCCATCCCATTGCCTGACAAAAGCAGGGCTGAATCCAAAGCTAGACCATATTATCATAAAATCAGAGAATGGTTTGGGTTGGAAGGGATGGTGAACTACATTTCCAAGGATGGGACATCCACAGTCTGTGCCTTTTCCTGTAAAGGTTATAAATGTATCCACAGATGAAATTTTAACAAACTTCTCATGGTATTGGTTTCTAAACAACAATTATCATAAATTGGGTATGCTTTCTGAAGCCCTAGCCTGGTAGATAAAATTGTTATTTTCAGCCTCTGGACTAGAACCCAGCATTCAACCCCCAAACTAATACCGGGTTTCATTTAAAGGTTATTTTTTTTCTGAATGATTGAAATAATAAAACATTTCTTCACAACTTGAATCCATAAGCAGAATTCCAGTCTCAGTGTGTATTTGGCATTCTTTTAACAGTGGAAAGTGCAGAAAAGGTGTAAAATATGAGTTCCAGATCATTGTTCAGTTTAAATCAGCATTTTTAGCTTTGACCTAGTAGATAAGCAACTTTGTTAGCCATCTTTGCAGTTTTTCACTGAATTAACTTCCTTTTCTGGACTATCTTGTTCAGCTTTGAAAAACAGTTCATGACAGTTTCACTTACAGTGACTGCAACCCTTTTACCCCCTTTTAAAATAATAATAGAGACTCAATCAGAAATTTTCTGCAAATACCTACCATAGTATCTGATTTAGAGAAAGGTGATTAGAAAGAGTGTTGCCTCTTTAATGAAAATCAGAAGGTGTGGATGATACCATCCATCTTCCCTTTTCAGGTTCTTGAAATACTTGCTCGGTAAGTAGCACTTTATGTGTGTGCAGGTATAAGAAACAAACCCAAGTAAAGGTGCTGCATGTTATCTGTGTGAAAAATGCAGGATGTCACCAAGTGTGTAGCTGAAAAATGTCACTTCATCTGTTCTCCTTGGAGATTGGACCAGCTCTAGCTGTGTAGTCTTTGGCAATGTAATGCTTGCCTTAAAACTTAACATAGTTGTAGCCTCTGTTTCATAAGATTTTCTATAAAGTGTCAATGAGATATTCTGGCAATGTAAAGAGGCTTAAGGACACCCATTATACTCACTTCAAGGTTGTTTTACATTGACATAGCAGATTGAAAATATCTGTAGCATAAAGGAGAATACATATACTGGATTCTAAAGCCTTTTCTTGCAGAGGATGGGACAAAGGTTCTTTGTCAGAGTGTAAAAATCCTGAATCATTAGGTTCCTTTGCTCAAAGCTTACTGACTGGAGCACTCCAACACAACGGTACAAGTTACATTGTACCTCAAGTGTTTCCTTCTTAAGGGATAGATCAATACTCATACTTGCAAAATCTCTGCCACAACCACACAGCACTTTTCCTGAGGAATGCATGTGCAAGGGGGAACAAATGAAAAGAAAAAAGGCATTTGTGGAACAATTTCCCTACTCAACATTTTCTAGTTGTGCATACATTGGTATCATTCATCTGCACCTCTGCTGAAGTTGAGCCCTTCACTGAAACATCTCATTCTCTTCACCACTTTATTTACAGAGAAAGATGAGCCTTAAACAATTTGGTCCAGTTTTGTTAAGATTTTTTCTTGCCTGATCTTTCCTTTACAGTTTGTTTTCATTTCTTCACAGAAGACCTATATTAAGTGAGATGTTTGATTGCAAGCAGAGAACCCTCATTACCAAAGACAACGGGGCTATAGAGAGCAAAATATACATTTGTATGGCATTTGGCTCAGTGTCTTCCAGGGCAGATAACTGAGCAATTCCCTTTGGGTCTGCCATTAAAATGGAATCCCCAAACAAACTCAATAGTGAACAAGGCCAGCACTTCTCAAGGCAGTGAGTGCAGAGAACTGGTTGCAGCTTCTCTTTTTAGCCCTTTAGATGGATAAGCATTTAGAGCAAACACAGTATTAGGAACAGAAAGAGACACAGATGGGGTTGGATTCAGGCAGTACAGGAATGGAAGAAGTGTAAGCCTCTATTGCATATATTGTTCACATTGGGGCTAACCAAAATTGACAATGAGCACTTGCTAAGTTTTTGCAGCTATGCTTCATTTTCATTTCTTTCTACCCACTTTCAGGCTGTGTACGCCTGTTAGTCTGACACAAAACTTCTTTAAGGGTGAGCAGTAGGAGACCAAGTTATATGCCTAAATATCCATATCTAGTACTACTCTTGGGAGTCCAGGTATGGTGGATTGCTCCAGGCCAACAGCCAAACGTCCACCCACCTACTCAGTTCCTCTCCCCCAGCAGGACGGAGGAAAAGTAGAAGGCAAAAAGACTCACAGATGAAGATAATGACAGTTTAATATGGAAAGCAAAAGCTGTGTGCTCAAGCAAAGCAAAAAGAGGAATTTGTTCAGTGTTTCTTAGTGGCAGTCAGATGTTCAGCCATTTTGATGAAAGAAATGTAACAGATGAGACGACAAATGTAATAACCATGAAAATCTGCCTCTCATTTCTCCTTTCTCTGAGCTTTTATTGCTGAGCACAGTGTCATATGGTGGGATGTCTCTTTGGTCAGCTGGGGTCAGCTGTCTTAGCTGGGTTCCCTCCCAGCTTCTTGTGCTTCCCCAGCCTCCTCACTGGGGGCAAAATGAGAAAGACTTGCTGCTGTTCAAGCTCTGTTCACAAACTGTAAAAACACTGTTGTGTTAATTAGCACTGTTTCAGCTGCCAAGTCAAAGCACAGCACCACACAGGTACGTCTACCTCAGCCAGTCCCCGTAGACCAGGATACTCAGAGGAGCTTGTCATGTAAGACCTGCCAAAGCCTGCAGTCCTTCTGAGGCAGCAGGTGAATGCCAGGTAGGATGCCCCGAATCACCGAAGGCAAAAGTAGACAGCTATTTTACTCGTACCTATGTTATGTATGACTTTGTGTCTTCCCTTTATCTCTTTACTTCTATCAGATTTTTACCTCCCATTATGCCATATTGCTGGTCTGTGGAGATCCCTGATTGATACCACTGCAGAGTGAAAAAAACAGCTTCAAAATGTAGCAAGCACTTGTTTGGAAAATGTATTCAGAGATATGTGTATGTGGATTTTTCTCTTGCTAGCCACTGATAACCATGTTTTATCTCAGTTGAGCCCACTTCTAATCCTGCCAGAGGAATTGGTATCATCTACTGTAGATCATTTATGATGTGTGTTCCACAGCAAATTCTAGGCATGAGGAATGAGGCATACAGGTAAAGAAGCATTAAGTGATAAGTAATTTCCAGTCCTGGGACAGGACTTGGTGTATCTAGCATGTTTTGACATGACACCTTTATGTCGACTCAGTTAGTGCCTCTGAAACATGTGCTAGCAACAAAATGGAAGTTTAGATGCTGAACTACTTTTGGTGTTCTTGGCTTGACCTTTAAATCCATGCAAACTTTATTTTTAGGGGAGAATTTATTTCCTATGAACTAACGAGGTGAAAGTAACATACATAGTCCAGAAGAATTATAACTCTTGACATCTTTTTACTGGCTGGTGGGTAGCATTTTTGGTTTAGTATTACTTCAGAAAGAATTTGAGCAAGTCGTACTTAAGGAGCCTTTAGTAATGAGGAAAGAGGACAAGTGGAATTTACCTGTCTAGATAACTGTATCTGCATGGGGTAACCCCATCTGGCAGTATAAAACTCTGCACACACTTGAGGTGCATCTCAAGATTGAAACCCACAAATATATTAGGTTTCCACTTCAAAAATAGGCATTTTGAACTGTGGGACAGTTACCCTTGACTTGTCCATGGGTGTCTCTGCTGCAGTGGAAATAGATGAACTTCCCAACCAGCCTGTCCCACCCTTTAACTGATGGGATGATTGTTTGCTGCAGGACAGGGTGATCACTGCCCATGGCCTCAGTAATGAACCTCTCCCATCTAGGCAGGCCCTTGCTTTCAAACTTTGATAGTTTATTAACACCTAAATACTGTTGAAAATCACATCATTCATAGCTTTGGCACTATAGTGAGTGTTAAATGGCTGGCAGGAGGGCTATCTGCAGGGGCATGAGTGGTGTTTCACACCTAATTATCACTTTCCAGCATCCTCTGGCTTGATAATTGAGAACCGCAATATGGAAAGGTTTCAGAAATATATTGGAAAGGTAATTACCTAGCTAACAGAAAATTAAGCTATAAGAAAGCCTGTTTTCTGTTCTTTTGCACATATTCTTTGCTTTCCTGTTTTCTAGAAACAGAAATTGGCAGAGGAAGGGACAGTTTTTCTTAAAGAAAACAGGCACAGTCATGTCTCAGCCCTCTCTCTTTTTGAAGACGTATTTCCTGCAAAACATAACCAAATAAGATATCAAATAAGAAGAGCTACTCAGCAGTGGCATGTGAGAAGTGGGTGACAAAATAATATGAAAACGATGGGGAGATTTCTTGCCATCAGCTCTGTCCTTTCTGTGGGGGAGCTGGGTGTTGGCTGTACAAATAGTGGATCTGGATGAAAGAAAAGCCTGAAGAAGACACTACCAAACCCACTGCTGCCATAGGCAATCTCATCCAAGGGATCTGTTGACGAAGTTATAAACTCTTGAGAGAGGGTAGAAACTATTTGTATTCCCTTCCAGCAGCTTTACACTCCAAATATTAAAAAGGGGTTTCTTTGTTTTTAATTTGCGACCTGCATTTATTTATAGACACTTTATATCCATTTATTCTTCTGACAACCCTTACTTCAGCTTCCAGCAGATTTGTTTTCCTGATGCTTCTGTTGCTCCTGTAGATTTAAAGAATAATTACTTATTTGTTCCTATTTTTTTTAACAGCTAGATCAACAAGTTCTAAACTGCACAGGTGCTGATCGTGTTTTCCTATAAAAACAGACCTTGTCCCTGTTACAGCTTAAATTCATCTTTACTGAGTATGTAGATTCAGAATGACTTTAAAATGCCATCACACATCTCTTCCCAGCTGCGGTTCTTTACATTCATTGCTGTTCTGCACAGATATTCCTGTATATTTGGAGATATTCCTTGTCTAGTATCTTATGTTATGGAAATGTTGCTATGAGAAATTACCAGGAGAAATCAGAGGAAGAAGCTCCTGGAAAGACTGGTGGTCCACTGGGATCTGGAGGAAATGAGCTGTGAGCTGGTAGGTTGGATGGCTCCTCTCTTACAGTTAAGATTGATGAGATAACCCAGCTACTGATTAAAGGCAGCTGAAAAGGGGATTATCAACAGCAAGGGACCAGTTCATGCACTTGCTGCTTTAAGCAAGAGACTTTCTGAAGCTAAGGAGGAGTGAAACAAGTAATATAGGAAGTCATTGTGTTGGTAAAATAGGAGCTGTAACACAGAGAAGATGTTTTACCACCACACTGACCAGGTCAAACACCTCTGCTCAGTAGTTTCCATTATCATCACTGCTGATAAACCCTGTGCTAATGGTACATCCAGAGAGAGCTCCAGATCTTGTCAATTTTATGTTAAAGTCTCTAGACATTGCTTAGAGGAGCAAGTGCCTCCCCACATGTATCTGTGATGGCAAAACCTTAGAATGTCAAAATCAGTCTTAAAACGAGTGACAGGACTTATCACAGTCTGATTACAGAAACTTGCATAACTATGTCAAGTGGCAAACTTCTTTACATAGGGCACAAAGCTCTCTTCACTTCAGAATGACCTGAAACCAGACTTTTCAGAAATCTGGATTTTTATGCATTTTATTGCAAAAGTCACAGTATATGAATAACTGTGATATAAAACAGAGTAACAGTTCAGAAAGAAAAATGATGCTTTAACTAAATCATGCAGTAATACTGACACTTCCGAGTCAGCACCTCTGAGACTCTAGTGCTGAATCCTAATATTTCCATTTAGACTGATGTTTGACAGCATTAGAAAAAATGGTGATGTCAAAAGGACTACTGTTCCCATGGCTGACAAGGAAACCATTTTATATAATTGTTTCAGCCTACTGAAAAGGGTAATTCCTCTGGATGTTTCTGGGTTTTATTTTCATGAAAAGTGAATAAATTATCTCAGTCCCCTGGATCAGAGGATGTTAAGTTCAAATCCTGTCACTGAAATAATCACTACAAAATAGTTCAGTGTTGATTCTGCAATTTGTGGGTAGTTTCGGTGGGAAAGGCATTTTTCCAAGTTTGCTCTCTTGATGTGTTGAAATTACAGAAAAACTGAATTCTCAAAAGGGTGGCCAGGATAGTCAAAATGGCAATTGGCTGAAATATGTGCAATAAAAAGTAGACTAAATTCAATAAAATGCTACCCTGCTGTTAGATTTTCATCTCTACAAAAAGCCTATGACAGCTTAACTAGATCTAGTTATTTTTATGATTTTTAAGATGTCTCCTGTAGAAGTCCTAGGGAAAGAATCTGTATGAGTGTTAAGACATCTCACACCAGGTTTCTGCAGAATTTAAAGGTGTTTTCCTGTGAGGTTTTGTTAGACTGAAGGTTAGGGAAAATCATGATCTGTCATATCAAAACATCTGGTCCCCATTACTTTATTCAGTGTGAACTTTATTTGTTCGAGTCACATTTCTTTCTAGTTTAAATTTTAGACTATTAAATTTTTATTTTAATATTACTTTTGATCAATCTATTATTTGGAAAGTGAAGACAAATTCTTTATTAGTTTACAAACAACTTTGTAGAGAAAATGTTCAATAAAGCAGTGCAGAAGAATAGATATAAGAAACCCTTACCTTTCTAGTTATCAATTATTCCTGATAAGTGATTACATTAAGAAAATGTTTCTTTTCATATTCTAGTCTGTCCTGCTTGAAGAACCAAAAAGTTATTTCTCGGTTTTATGAGGTTTTGTAAGGTATTTCATGGGTGTTTTATTAGAAGTGTAACATTTTTGAGTCCAGGCCATGTGGCATCACCACTGTGAACCACTTCACCTCTCTGCCAGTGCACACAGCAAATGAATATCACTTCATTTGATATGCAGACTAAACTTCCGGTGATTTTTTTTTTTGAAGGCAAAAATAGAAATATATTAGCAGAAATTCTCCTAAGAAAGGTATATATAGTCAAAAAAAAAAAAAAAAAGGGGGGAAAATTCTTTTTGCCTAGCTAAAAGAAAAAAAAGCTTGAGTTAACCCTTGGCAGTGAAATGATGAAATAACAGCTGCTGGGAAGTAGGTACTCCTGGTGGGGGTAACTGTAAGTGGGTAAGAGTAAGTGGGATTGTATTTAGATTAATTTTGCCTTAAGTCTGTGAAAAGTGGGAACAGGTAAAATGGTGATCACTAGCACTGACAATTTATTTTTTATCATAACAAATGACTTTTTCGCACCTTATTCATTTGGCTGTTTTCATGCTAAGAAATTCTTTTCACGGACAGTCCATTCTCAGCAACCTGCAAGATCAATGTCACTTATGACAACAGAGAAGTCATAGAGATTTGAGTGGTGAGTAGCTCACTGTTTTGTTATGGTTGTAGCTAATTACTCTTCAAGCTCTGCTGCTTCACAGGGATTTCACTCTCAGGGTCTCTAAACAGAAATCAGTTAGTTTTGGCAGCCTCTGCTCTGCTGTGTAACATTCATCAGTGTCTTTCCCTGGCGTTTCAAAGGCAACACTTACATGTAATGGTTTTGCTGTGAAACAAAACAGAGAAGGAGTATTGTGGTGTTGAAAACACATTTCACAGAGTTGTTACAGTTTTTTTGGAAGGATGCCCTTTATTTAATTAATCTTTCTGCATTCTGTTTTTGCATTTTCCATCACCATTTTGTTACTCTCTGAAGGACTTGGTCCCCAAAGCTGGCTCTAGGGAAAGGTCTGGATTCAGCTGTGGTGCCTTGCACTCGGTGTTTCCATGAGCCCTTCATGGTTAGCAGCGTGGCATGCAAGCCTACTGTGAACGATCAAATGATCTGTTTTCTTTTCCCTTGAGGTGAACCACATTCACTGCTATAAGAAAGCAAAAACTCCACAGCAGACCCAAAAAGAAGCCTACTGCTTTGGAGGGGGCTCTAATAGGCCTTGATGTAAAACCCTGACCCCTGTTAATGGGATTCTATTGCCATGAAGCCTCCTTTAGGCATTTATTTATTAGACATGTATTTATTGTGTAAGTAGGTGATGCCAGCATGCTCTGCTGGATTTAAGCTAGTTGAGCTTCATGATTATTCTAGAAAGATTTATTTTCCTCTGAACGCAATTACACACCAGTCCAGTGAAATGAGCACAGTGGAAAATCTCACCCCACTGCTTTGATGGACTAAGCTGGTGCCATCCACAGTCTGCAGAGGAGGGCTAAAGAAACCGGGACATTTTCATAATGTCACTGAATGACAGCTGAGGTGTTAAGTAATTTTTGTGGTAGACAAGCACCTGGAAGCAAAAAAAGTAACTTGTCTTTGGCAGAGCTATGGCTGAACTCGTTGTCCGGGCTGGGTTCTATCCAGACACCTCATGCCTTTGGCTACATCTAAATAAACAGCTTTGAATGCTGACTTAGAGGTATTAATGGGTTTCTTGCATCATTTATGACTATGTGTAGTGACAATTGTGCTGTAACAAATCCACCACATAAATCAGGTGTGTATTTTGGCATGGTCAACCCTGTATGGAAGACAGTTTTTAGGTGAGGAAAAGAAAAGTTGCCTCATAAATGTCAATAAGATACTTGTTCTATCACATGCCAGGAAAAAGAGAAAAGCCCCTAGCAATACAGCAGAGTTACCATCCATGAATGCTGATGAACTACCAAGAAGTGACTGTACGTCCAAAGCAATCTTTCATTGTCATTAATATGCTACCAGAGACATTAAAAAATAAATTGATATCATATTCTTTTGTTATATATAGGGTTTATATACACCTATGTGTGCATACTTGTCACCTGGGAACCTAACTGCAATTTATTTAAATGGTTTGATGGATGATATCTATATTTCATGTTTGGTTTAAGCTCTATTTGCAAGCTAGCCACTGGCTGAGTACAGCAGTAGTACAAGATTGATAGAAAGGTGAAAACCATGTGAAACAGTAAATTTGTCTGCATTTTTGTGCCTGAGAGTGTGAAACCTCATTACCATAAGTGCTTTGGTGGAGAGGTGGAATCATATTAACCACAGTTAACAAGGGAGAGTCACATATAACTTGTTCAGCTGCTGATTGCAGCTCTTGGTTTTCCATGTAATAAAGTCCACATGAGTTCAAAGACTGAGGTGTTCTTGAGAATTTAAAAGAATAATTTATATTTATTTTGATTTAGAATATTGGCAATTTTGAAATGAGGTTGACATTCCAAATGCTACTCTGAGTTCTTCAACCTAGATTCATCTTGGATATTCAGAGCCATTTAAAAACTAGAAGCCACTACTCTCCCAATAGTCATTGAAAAAAGACTCTTCCGGGGACAATTCAGAAGATGAACCACACTCTGGAATCTTCTCTCCATCCTCTGGCTGCAGGAGAAACAACCTAAAGACTTGTAGGCTCCTCTGACTTGATTACTGAAGCTAAATGCCTGATGTGAGATGGCTGAGTCTGAGTTTGAGCAATAGGAAAGAGGTAGGGAGGCATACTTTATGAGAAAAACCTCAGATTTTATCCTGACTTCTCTTTGTCCCCTGCCTTTTAAAAAAATAATTATAGAGTGATTAATTTGATCCATTTTTACTGGGCTTATAAGAACTCTTTGCAACATATCCTTTCCAGGTTCTGTTCTTCCAAACTCAGTCTTTGAAATGGAAATTCAGAATATTTGATGCCAGACTGTTTTTGGCCAAATTAGACCAGCTCATTGACCAAGTTATACCAGCTTAACCAAACTGGAGCTGCCTTCTTAGGCACTACAAACCCACCTTGCAAGCTCTTGCTATGGACTAACAAGCATATTTCTGTTTTTGAAAACATGAGTGAATTTCCCATCAAAATAGATATTTTACATAAACAAGCCTAACTTGTCTAAATATTTCATTTATCTTTAGAATAGTGCTCTGGGAGGCTCCTTAGTTCTATCTTCCAATAGAACATTATCTGAAAGTAACAAAAACAAAATCAGAAAACCAAGAAGACCCCAAACCACAAAGCTGTTGAAAAATAACAACTTGTCACACATTCCAGGGTGTCTTCTTCAACCAAGAAGAGGCAACACTCTGGATGCTGTAATTTCCAAGATCTTACCCATGGCAAGCAGAACTATAAATTACACTTCCCTTACTCTAAAACACCTTAGCCAACAATGGGTCACTTCCCCTTCTGCAGACAGTGAGCCAGATCTTAAGACTGACTCAGTTTTTTACCTGCTTCATTATTTATGAAGTCTTTTGGGAAGGCTCTCTTTGTGTGTGAATTTCAAATGAGGAGTAGATGAGCAAAAATATTTGTTGAGTGAATGACTACAATTAGTAATTAGAAAATAAAACTGTGGGAGGATACATGATGGATAATGGTAAAGGTTGAAAAAAGTTCGTTTGGGAGGAATACAACTTTATTTCTGGCTGTGGTTGCTTCTGATTCAGATGATGATATGATCAAGTGCTTGAGTGAGTCCAAAGGTGCTGGAGCATGTTCAAAGCAGGAAATGAAGCTGGTGAAGGTTCTGGAGCACAAGTCTGATGAGGAGTGGCTGAGGGAACTGGGAGTGTTTAGCCTGGAGAAAGAGAAGCTCAGGAGGGACCTTATCTCTCTCTACAACTACCTGAAAGGAGGTTGTGTTGAGGTGTGGTTCAGTCTCTTCTCCCAGGTAACAGGTGACAGGATGAGAGAAAATGGCCTCAAGTTGCACCGACAGGTGTTTAGACTGGAAAACAGGAAAAAAATTCTTTACTGAAAGTGTAGTCGGGTGTTTGAACAGGCTGCCCAGGGGAGTGGTTGAGTCATTGTCCTTGGAGATATTTTAAAGATGTGTAGAAGTGGCACCTGAGGACATGATTGAGTGGTGGACCTGGCAGTGTTATGCTGATGGTTGGATTCAATGATCTCAGAGATATTTTCCAACCTTAATGATTCTATGTTTTTATGAATTTGGTGCCCACTTCTGGCTATGCAATTGTGTTTATTGTGCCATGAGTTCATCAGGATGGCTCAGGTGGAGTGGTTGGAGCAATATCTAGCATGTAAGAAAAACACTCCTCATGGATGAAACCCTGCTCTATAATCTAGAGGAACACAGTAAGGAAAGGGTTGCTGTAACAAAAGATAAAGTGTGAAAATAGTCCTGAGTGCTCAGCAAACCATGATTTCTGTTTTATGCCTTTTGGAAACCTCCTAGTTTGGCTTTCTCCTTCCTGCATCACCAACACATAAAACTCAGTCTCCTGGATTTCTGATGTTTTGCCTGTTTTTTACTGAGGGTTAGCCCAAGTTGTTCAGGCTGTGCTTACCTCCAGTACAGCATCACCTGTCTCCTGAGCAGATGCAAGGGGCTCAGCTGTGATCACTGCCAGTGGGGTGTGTTCAGAGTTATTATTGCAATTTATCCCTGGGAACCAACCTTGAGCCATCCAGTTCCTTCACCCTTGGCTCTCTGCATGACTCCTTGCTTCTCAGATGTTAATGATGGCAACATTTGGGTAGGCAGAGAGTGCATACTGGCTTATCGGAATAGTTTTCTGTTAGTGGGATAGTTTTCTCTCATGCAGAGATATATTCCTTGTCATGGAGACTCCGTTACCTCTGAGTGGTTATTTGGCAAAACAGGTTTGATATGAGAAGGTTATTAAAGTTTATACACCTTGTGTGATATGAATGTTGTTTCAAACCCTATTTTAATGATTTTTTTTTGCCTTCTTAAGTTTCTAAGCACAAATGTTCTAAATGTTTATGCACAGCATAAAAGGCTTTTTAAATCATATTCATAAATATGAAAAAGCCTTTCTACTTCTGATCAGCATTTATACTTCCCTTGTATCTGCTCTTCTTATTTTCACTCATCTTCTCTTTAGGTTATTTAAATTAATATTAACAGCATGATATACTCCCCCCAATTTGCATTTCTCTGCTTTCCTCCAAACCATCATCTTGAAAGCTGAAAGAAGAGTTTGATAGTTAGCAGAACTGTACAGCTAAAAATCTCACCTTGCATACATACAGACTAAATCTGGTCCCTCTCCCTTCTGTATCATTTGTCCATTTGCACTCGGAGTAAGATGCCTTGAGGAATCAGGTGAAGACAGGACAGAGGTGGCAGACACATTGAAATTGTGGCAGCCCTTTTCCCAGTCTTATCATACACGTGATTGCAGCTCCTAGTGGGAGTAGCAGTGTCAGGACAAAGGATATTTGGAGTCTCTGTGGAGCAATAGTCATTATGGCACCTGCTGGGTGAATAGACAGATACAGAGACGAAAATCTCCAGTTAAAATGTCATGCAGTGTAAATAGCATTAGACACACATTGAGAGATCTCCTTTTACTCTGTGGGTCTGCACCAATTCTGCTGGTTGTAATCTGTTGATTTAGTTGCCGTGGTATAAAACTGTTTATAGACAAGCACTTCATATTGAAACACCTCGTATGAACACTGTCATGTTCTTATTCAGAAGGAAAAATAAATATTGAATAGCAAGGTCGATTAAAGCTTTTCCATAGTAGTGACCAGAGCCTTTTCTGACTTATCTCCAGCTTTGGTGCTGAATGGCAAAAGAGACGTGGGCCATGGAAAACAGTTGCCTTTAGCCCAGTTCTTGCATCTTTGTCCTTTTTTCCCTATGATCCCTATTTGAAAGGAGTCAGATCATCATCATGTTCTCCTTTTGTCTGTAAATCTCACGAATCTATGATCTCCTTTTTTGTCTTGGTTTCCATCATATTTAGTTAAACAAATTTACGCCAAAACAGTGTTGGAAAAGAAATCTTTCAAATAATGAAGTGCTTTCCAAAATCACATGAGAGTTCAGTAGGAAGCCCATTAATCCAATCAGTTATTGAATGAATTAGCATTCAGTTTTGAAACGGCTGTCTCAGATGCAAAACAAAAGCTTGAGCTAAGCACAACAGTTATGTAGTAAGTCTTAATGTTTCAGTGTTTTTCTCTGTGCTGAAATACAACAATAAGTTAAAATTACACACCTTTTTTTTTTTTAATGTAATTGAAAGATTGCACTGACTTACAAAATCCTAAATTTTGGTATAAAGCAATTAAAATTTTCTGATGAAAGCAGCATTTGTTGCAAAGCTGTGATTTTGGAGGATGTATTGCTAAGCTGGGAAACAACAAATCACTAAACTTCACATCCTTGGCCTGTTTCTGATTACTTAATTGCAGGCTGGCTCCACTGAAGTTGTGGAGGAGATGGCATCTCTTCCCCCTGCTTTCTGTTTACTTACACAGACTTTCACCATGCACTGAGACCTGGGCCCAATCTCATATCACAGAACCTGTTTAAGGATCGGAGCCACTAAACTAGCAGTATCTCCCTTTTTCTTGTTCTGAGGAGCCAGAGAAGTGTTCTCAGCATTCTCTGCTGTGCAATGAGTAGAATTGAGCTCTTATAATCTTCCTGAATGTGGCAGAAACTTCGCTATAGGATTTCCTGCTATGTAATTGAAATGTTTGCCTCAGATGAGGAATTTGCTTCCACCAGGCACCAATCTATCCTTACATGCCAGACTGGCAGCTTCCTTTGTTGTTTTCAAGAGCCTGGAAATTCTTTCAGGAATTCTTTCAGACCTGTGGGACTAAGCCTACTATTTAGTTACTTTCAATTGTATCTTTGTGGGATACTGAAGGTTGAACAATGCCATTTCAAGATCCCAATTCTCATTCTTCTTTTCTTCATTATTTCTTATATGCTGCCAAGTCATAATTGTGATCCTCTTGCAGTAGGTGTTCCTTAAATATTTGCACAGTTCCTCTCCCAAAGAGCTTATAATTTACCACAAAGATGGAAAAAAAACCCCTCAGAAGCCAATCACTTGGATGGGGTTGATACACATTATATCAGACAGCACCAACTATTTACTGAGGTGTTTTCAATTCCTCTTATGAACTTCTTGCTGACTCCAGATTAATGGTTAATTTCACTATATTCTCACGCATATCCAGTTTTTTTATTTCCTTCTCCTACACAGAATCCATGGACAGATGTCTGTGGATACCACTGACATTACACTGAGTTAAATAATATGGACCAAAAAAAGCGCAAAAATTCAAACTCCTGTAAAGAGGGCTCCATTTGATGTCCTGTCAGAAGATTCATTCCCTTGCATCAGCACACGTTATCAGGGCAATCATGACTGAATGCACAGGGATCAAACCACTAAACATTTCTTGCTGGCATATTAAAAAGGTTTATTCTGTCCAAGTTCTGGGTTCTCCTTTGGCATGTCCAGTGGAATGTGGCAGATTCCAGCTGTCTGACTTAGATATGATGCCATGATGCAGAAGCAAGTGGCACAAGTGATTTTTCAACCTTTCTCAATACACGTGTTATGGGATGGATGGTGAAGAGCAAGCAGACATTGGTGGGGTATGGAGAAATCAAGATTTAAAAGTCTTGGAGAAGGCTTGGAGGAGACTTTATTGTGGCCTGTCATTATATAAGAAAGATGGAGGAGACATTTTGCCAAGGCCAGCAGTGGCAGGACAAGGCAAAATGGTTTTAAACTGGAAAAGGGTAAGTTTAGACTGAATGTAAGGAAGAAACATTTTTGCACTTGAGGGTAGTGAGACACTCGAACAGGTTGCCCAGAGAAGTTGTGGAAGTCTCATCATTGGAAATATTCAAGGTAAGGTGGGATAGGCTTTGAGTAACCTGGTTTAGAGGAAGGTGTCCCTGCTCATGGCAGAAGGGTTGGACTAAATGGTCTTTAGAAATTCCTTCTGAACAGGACCATTCTGTGATTCTGTCTGCATAGCCATTCATAAATGGCTCAGTGACCATTTGTAACACCAGCACATGATGGACATCCATCATATGGAGGAAGTGATGGATATGACCCCCAGTGAATAGGGAGGAAGAACACTAAACTTTATTGCTTAGGTGCATCATGGTTTCTTATCTGGAAGGCAGGACAGCTTTTGCCTTCTTCTGGCTTTGGGTTCAGAAGGTTTCCTGAAAAGGTCTCTGTGGGCATTGCCTCGTCATGCTGGCACCGCAGTGCAGCCGCTGCCAGTCACGGGGACTTCAGAGTGTACAATAGAGAACATGTTGGGTGTGGGGAGAGACAATTTGGCTTCTCATATTTGAGAAATGAGATTTATGCTGTTTCCTCGTCTTGTACTTTTAGAACAAGATGAGCGCTAATGGTTTTTCTCTATCACCTCATAAGCATTAAGTAATTCTCCAGAAATGTGCTAGAAAAAAAAATCAAAGTGAACCATAACAGGGGACAATAAATAATATAATAAGGTTTTTATCATGCCACAGTTATTCTGATCTGTAGAAGACAGAGTAGATAAGTAGAGAGATAAGCAGACAAGTAATACTTTAACAATGACCTATTCACAAATATTCCTAGAAATATAGGAATGGAAAGTGTGTTATAAGTGTGCTGTTAAAAATGCTGAAAAGCCTGCTCATTTCTAGACACCATATGTCTGTTTCTTGTATTAAAGGGTTCAGAAACGTTGTTTATAGATATTGCATGACCATGAATGCCAAAAATAATAATCCTATTAAGTTTAGTCCAAATAGCATGTAATGAGATTCAAAATGATATGTTAAATACACATTCTAATAATGAAACTCAAATTGCTTTACAAATAGCATCGGAGAACATTAGCCTATTTTGAGTCTAATAATTACTTGCATCCTGTGTTCCAAATCTATTCAATATGCTTTTTGTAAGAACAAATATTTGTTCTACTAATTGTTCTGCAATTCTCCTGGTTATTTTTAAAAGGCTAAAGGGCTACAGAAGACCAGCAGTTGTCTGTTAGAATAAGATCTGGTTGGGTTTTTTTACTTTAATCATCTTACAGTATTTGAAGAAATTAGGTTCTCTAATACTTCTGTCTTTTGTTCAGATTTCAGTTGTCTGTGTTTTGTATACTATCATTAAAACACTTTTCAAGTGAATCTTTGCCAGAATAAACATAATCTTTCCTCGCAGAACATTCCATCCAAACCACAGACAACCACTGCAGCCCTTTCTGGATTGTCCTAAGATGTGGATTCTTGATTTTTAAGCTAGGTACTATTTCTAGTTTATATACTAATTGTTAACTATGAATATAGTTTCACCATATCATATTATCAGTTAATAAGGAGCTATCGATACATTTTTGACTGCAGAAAAATGTAAACTATCTATAAAGAGACCATACGGTTTAAATGTTTTTAAATACTGTTTTTAACTAGAGGAAGAACAACTATGAATGGGAAAGGAGCTCAGCTTTGGTTCACTTCTGGCTTCACAATGAAACAGCCAGGGATCTCAGTGGGTATTAGAAATGGACCAGAATTGTATAAATGCTACTTTATCCACCCCTTGAAATATTTATTCAGGTTTCTCTCCTTAAGTTTTTTACAGATGTGAAGTCAATTAGTCTTCAGTCTCACTGCCACAGTCTCAAAGACCCAGTGTGTGGCCTCCAACACATGGAAAGCTGACCAATGTGCAAGATGCACAGGGGACTTTTCAGATCTGAAGCCAACAGTCTGAAAAATAAAGCACCCAGGGAAAGTGTGTCTTCTTTCCACTTACAGTAAGATCAGGTTCAAGGAGAAGCTAAGCATGAGATTTAGATACCAAGACAAAAGTCAGGCAGACAGAACGTCATTATCTTATTTTTTCACCGCACTGTATTTATAGTTTGTTCTCTTAAAAAGGTACCTTCGTTTCACTTTTAAGATCCAAATGGAGATTTTCTGAAGACCACTGTAAACTTAAAAATTTTTAATAACTTCATCTCTTTTTAATTTCCCTGCAACTCACTTAAAGAAGGAAAGGAGAAACTGTCAGATAGCAAAAATGCCCATTGCAATATCCCAGCCTTAAAATTATCCTATGTTTGAATGGAGATTCCTTTTCTTCTTAGCTGAGTTGCGTGTAATTCTTTTCACATATATGGAATAGTCCTGGGTATTGAGTACAGCTGGGATTTCTGAATACAAAAACAACCTGGCTGCATACCATTGCAACAGAACTCAGTTGCTTGGAGAGTCTATTGGTGAATTCCTTAAGTCTCATTAATCACATATGTGGTGACACTGGAGGGGGCTCTTTACTTTTTTATTTCTCATTTGTCTCTGATATTCCCTGTTTATTACAAAATCCCTTCCTGTTCTGGATTTATAATGTGGCTATTTTCCAATACAGTTGTATCCTTTCACTCCCAAGTGGAGCCACCCGTGTGCGAGAGCTGGGAACCTGGAGCTTTTTGATGAATATCCTTATTTGCCACAGAGCAAAGAGACCATGACAGACCTTGGAGATGCTTGATGCTGTGGCCCACCAGGAAGATGACAATTACAGATGGAGTTTGCTGATTCTGCTTGCACAATCTGATTCCAGTTCCCCCTGCAGTGGGATGTGTCTGTCCCTCTGCTCTTTTTCTCCAAGGAATTTGTGATTTCTCTTTATAAATATGCATGTCTAATTAGGAAATTTATTAGTTAATCCTCTTTGCAGCACAGATTCTGTCTTTTCATGTTGATGCTGAGACGAAAATTTACAAAGATACTCCGGTACCAAGATGTTTTTGAGGGTCCGGGCCATGATTGCATCATGGGGTCCCACCACTGATCCCTCGAACTCATCATCTTTCCCATTTCCAGTTTGCTCATGCCTGCTACTGCATAAACAGACTGATAATTTAAGGCTGAAACTTTGCCCTTAAAAGTCTCTATCATAGGTTCCCCTCTTGTGTATGTGCAGCAGTATATCATGGCCACGTACTTTGAAGTTCAGTCATTCCAGGCAGCTTTTCACACAAAGGTGACATGCTAGGTATGTCTGCAAATGGGTTGGCAGAGGAATTGCACCTTCTGTTGGCAGTGTGGCAACTGACAATATTCCAGAGGTCCGCAGTATATGCTCTTGGGTTTGTGCAGTTGGCATTCTGAAACTCCATTTGATTCAATATGCAGGGCACAAATTCTCAAGTGCACATGAAAAATATCACTTTTTGAGTGTCTAGTGTTCGTACTTCTTTTGTCCAGAGAGCTGAGGGCTGAACACCAAACCATCATTATCTCTTAGGAGGCACCTCAGATTCTTTTGCTAAATTCGTAGCAAATATATTTTGATTCAAAAAATGTGACCTTTCAGAAGAAAAACTGTGTGAGGGAGTAAGGACCAAGTCAAAGTTGCAGATGCACAAAAACTTACTAATCTTGGAGAACGGAAGGAGTAAAAAGAAATTTTAGTTCTGTTTTAAAACATGCACTGACACATATACAGCATATGAAATGTCTAACCATTGCACATACAAAATCAACAGCACAAATAACTTTATAACAGGACTCATTGAGTCTGACACTTTCCCCCCCTCATTCCAGACAGTATTTAAGTGGTGTTTCTTCTCTTCATTTGATGTACTTCATTCCCTTTTTGGTTTTGTGGTAGGAATTTGACATAAAAGAGAGCACCACTGCTGTGATTTCTACTAATTGTCATGTTAAGTAACTTGACGCTAAGAGCTACCATAGGTGTTAACAAAAAATTGCTTCCAGAACATAAATGTGTGTTGCCAGCAGAATTTAACCTCAGGCTGTAATAGTAACACTGGGACATGAGGAGAAATCTGCCAGATTTCCCTGTGCAGATTGTGCAGGTGTTTCCCTAAAAAGGGAAAGCTGATAATAGATACGATGGCAATTTCTTCCCTCCAAATGATAGCATGGGCAAGTAGACTTTTTGGCATGAGTTTTGACCAGGAAATAATTGTGATCTCCCCAATATTACTTAAATACATTTTTATAGAAAGCATAAGGAAATTTATGTTAAAATATATCATGTGTCAAAATCCCTGTATTTGATAAATGAAAAATGTTGGTGGCTGTTCCCATAATGTTTTTTGAATTAGAAACATAGGGAAGAATCAAGAAAATGGAAAGGAGAAATACTTCAAAATGAAAACATTTGAAATAGAGAAGCTTTCATTCCTTTTCAATCAGTTCTACTTGGCAATTTCAAGAAGATTTTGCTAAAACTGAACCTGCTGACTCTGCAGCCTGGGAGGGAAGATTACTTTCCATTGCCTCAGGTGTCAGGATCAGCCCAAATAGGCAAAATACAGTCCCACCATGTCCTTAGTTACAGCAGTTTCATCCCCAAAGACACCAGCTGAAGTCATACCTTAGTAGTGCAGAACTGTAACATGCAGGATGGCTTCTTCTCTCATTTGTAATGGTATAAATCAGCTAAAATCAATGGAGACCTGAATGAGAAATGAGGGCAAGTGGGAGTTGGGCTTTCAGATTCATTCCTCCCCAACAGCCCATAATATTCATGATAACAGAGCCAGATGACTCAAAGTTGCTAAATTCAGATACCGAGGGGTTCAGTAAGAGAAATAACCAGAACTTTGCACTGACAAATACTCCTGGAGAGATGAATCCACAGGCTGATATTTGAGAGCAGGGTAAAACAGGTAGGATTGGCAGCTGAGCGACCCAAGTGACTGTGGTTGTGGCCCTGACCAAAGGTAATCTTCACTGTGTCCACCCACCCAACTCAGACACAACAGACACCTCGGTCCACTTGAGTTATTTTTATTGAGAAAAGCAGGGTGCAGTTCAAACCCCACTGCAATCACTGAGAAGACATCTGTATATTTTCATGCTATAAGATGAGGAATGCAGAATTGGCTTGCTTTGGGAAATGGCATTATTGTGTGAATGTATCCTGGAGTGAACCAGCTTGGAAAAAACTCTCTCACAGCAGTGATGTTGGAGTGGGATCTTCCTCTGCACATCCCCATCTATTCCCTCCCTGCCCTTCTGTATATGTACTCTAAAATTTTAGACAATTGAACTCAGTGTTGAAACCTTAGAAATTTTGTGAGAAACATTATTCTTGGAACAGCATATGTATGCATTGAGGGATGAGAGAGAATGTGTTCCAGTGTGGGATGGTTAAGGGAGCTCCAACCACATTTAGATTAAGGCCAGATTTAGGCTCAGCCCATGAACTTGGATGGGTATTTGTTTCCTGTTTTCCAAAGCTAAAAGCTGAAATGGAGGATGACTGACGTAAAAGAGGAAAATCAGCATGTATACAGTGTTAATTTATGTGGGGTATGAATGAAACAGGTTAAAAATGGCAGGGCTTTATTATTAAAAAAATGCATAGAATAATTTCCAATGTTTGTTGAAAATGCAATCACAGTTTAACAGCATTTTGAACTGCAGGATCTGCAAAACAAAGGCAGGCCTGGAGCTCTTGTCTATGGCCAGGTTTTGTCCTGTCTGCAGTGGGACAGTAAATATTCATCTGTAGCAAAGTCAAGGCACAAACTAGGCTAATTCTTCAGTATAACCCTTTCACATCACTTGGCAACTGCCCATTTCACTGAAAAACTGCTTTAGGAATATGCTAACAAGGAGATTTAAAGATCGCTTTTATAAGATCAGCACATCTTTCCTCTATATAAACTCTGAGGAAAAGAGTAACCAGTAAGCAGACCTGTAAATCCTTCTCCCTGTTTTTGAATTCAAATTTTAGCCTTACTAAAGTAGCAATCTTTCTACTTTTCTGCTTTAAAATATGACAGAAGTACTGCAAAAAGTGAGATGATTTTCTTTGTTTAGAAAAAAAAAAGTCTGAGTTCTTTCAGATGTTCATTTTACCTTTCTCAAATGAAAATTGATTATGAGTGATATTGTCAAAACTTGCTTGTTTTTCATTTTTTGATGTAATTTTAAAATGAAAAATGTTTTTCATGCAAAATTTTTGGCCAAATATAGCAATGCAAAGTACCTTTTTTAAAAAGAGAAATGCCATTGGAGATGATCAAACAGTCCCTTATATTCCATGCTGCTCCTTCGTTTGCAGTGAGTGCCATAGGAAAATGGACTATTAAAATTCAGCTGATATTCTAGAACAACTCTTGCATCTTATCCCCAGGGCTGCAAAAAAGGAGAGCTTTTTTGCTACTAAGAGACATTTAGCTTGAATTGTATCAAGCTAAGTAACTTCAGGACTTAAAAAATAAATCTCTTGGGCTCTGCTCAAAAATTTTTTCCTTCCAATTTCCTCCACAAAAGAAAGGACAAAATAGAGTGAAGTGGAGAATTTGAGTCATGCACAAGTTCAGTGAAAAGATACTTTTTAGGTATAAGAACCAGCTTGTTGCCAATTTCCTTTAAAATAATTCCCCAGGTTAAATCCTGGTCCTATTGAACTCATTGTCCAAATGCTCATTGGATGCAAGGGGAGATCAGGATTTGTCCTGTTCAATTCATTAGTGATGGTATGAACCCCAAGTAGTATTATGCTTCCTTTAAAGAAAGAGAAGCTCCTACTTACTGTTTATATACTAACGTTATTTCTCACACATTTATTGTGTTACTCTCCTTAATTTGGTGCCATGCTGGGTCCCTGTGGGATGCCACTCAAACATTATGTCAATGATCTCAAAATTGAACTCCAGTGCTTTATTTTACAAATGGCTTCTAGCAGATGTGTGGCACACTTTATTAACTTAAGTACCCATTAGTTGAAAATTTCATTAGTTTGGGGGAAAGGGATCAGTTTCGTCAATAGATCTGGTATGGGTGGACCCTTTGTGTCAACCTGACCCATATCAAAACGGATTATTGTTGTAAGTGAGACAAGTGACCTAATGTTCTGCCTATTATGCACACATGATCTATAACCTTTTAAAATACTAGTGTGGGAAAGGAGCACACTTCACTGCATCCCCAAACCATGGATTCTTAACAGGTGGCAGTTCCTCTCTTAGCAACGTTTGCCATGGGCTGTCTGTGCGAGCGTATGAATTATCAGGGGGTACAGTTTCCAACCAGGTAACCAGGGGAAAACTGGGGTGGAGAATGAAACCAGGATAATGAACGGCCAAGCAGGAGTTTTAATGAGAGCAGGAGGCAGCCGGTGGACCTGAGTCTGTAGTGCCATCGTCTGACTGACCAACGCATTTTGACCAAGACATTTTGTGTGCTGCCTGCATCTTTTGGGCTGATAAAGCCACAGAGGTAGGGCTGCATGTGGTTGCGGCACCAACATATGGTACATTTTACTCCACAGTTTTAATGTGTTGATGCTGTTTTCTCTTTGAATGATGGCAGCAGTAGTTTCCAATGCATTCACTTGACCTTGTTTTGGAAACTATTTTAGGGCCAATTTGAAAGTCCAAGTGAAAATATTTGGTGGGACCACACACTGAAAGGTACACTATATAACCATTTGGCCGTTGTGTGCAGCAGCTCTCACATCTGCCCTAAACTCATTGACCCTCTGAAGAAGGAAAATGAAAGTGATGAATCATAGAATCATTGAGGTTGGAAAAGGCCTTTAAGATCATCAAGTCCAACCATCAACCTAACACTGCCAAGTCCACCACTAAACCATGTTCCTAAGTGCCACATCTAAGTGTCTTTAAAATACCTCCAGGGATGGTGACTCAACCACTTCTCTGGGTAGCCCATTCCAGTGCTTGACAATCCCTTCCGTGAAGAAATTTTTTCCTAATATCCAATCTAAACCTCTCCTGGTGCAACTTGAGGTAATTTCCTCTTGTCCTATCAGTTGTTACCTGGGAGAAGAGACTGACCTCCACCTGGTACAAGCTCCTTTCATGTAGCTGTAGAGAGCTATAAGGTCCTCTGAGCCTCCTTTTCTCTGGGCTGAACAATCCCATTTCCCTCAGCAGCTCACCATAGGACTTGGGCTCCAGACCCTTCACCAGCTCCTGCACCTTTAGGATCTCCTCCTTTAAGAGTATCTTCCTGCACTCCTTTGCCCTTCAGGATTGCCTGCTGTTGCAGGGAAAATCATAGAGCTCACTTATTCTGAGCTCTGCACGCTGTGGAGTGGGAAGCAAAAGTTAGGCTGGATGAGCTGCTGTGTCTGGGACAGCCCCCTTCAGCTGCCACCTCCAGGGCAGCCCTTTCCCCGCCATATATTGCACACCAGAACATTAGTGATGTGATTAGAGGTGTGATAAAACTAGGAAGATGCCAGCTGATGTGAACTGATCCTGTTGGAGTCACGGGTTGACTTACAGGCAGTTCCTCCCAGCAATGTGTGGGCAGGCCACAGATGGGACTGGCCAGACAGAACTGACATGGAAAAAAGTCTTGTTTTCAGTGTTTTGTAGAGAGAGAATCAGTCATGGAGACACCTGTTCATCTTCAGTAATAGAGATGCGTTCTCCTGGAACAAGACACTTCCCTCTGCTGGTAATCAAAATCAAAGGCAAAACACAGAATCAATAAACTCCAAACTGAAGAAATTAAGATAGGCAAACTAGATTTCATAGTTTAGTGGTCGGTTCCTTCCTCCTTCTCTCAGCTTTGATTGATTCCCAAAGTTTAATTTTTTTGTCAGCTGAACAGAGAGAGGTTGTCTAGCTGATTCAGGGCCTGACAGGTATGCACTTATTTCTCTAGGAGCTACAACCTAAGTATAAAAAAATGGCTCAGAAAATCAGAAGGCTGCAATATGTGCCTTGGCCAACATACTCCCACTTGGGTTTGTCAGATTCTATCCGGTTGCAGGACACTTAGTTCACTTTTAGTTGTTAATACTTGTTTCCCACCTCTGAAATTTAGGTTTATTTGCCTCCTACAGAAAGTGTTCTCAGGTACAAAAATTTTTTGAGGGAAATGAAGTATGTCACATCATCATAAATCATGTTCTGAAGCAAACCTATCCTAGTGTTATTATGCTTAATTTTCTGTCTCGCACTGAACAGACAAAGAACTTACAGAGATTAAACTGTAATCACTGCTTCTGCCGACAGGCTGAGGTCCTCCCTCTCACCAGTCAGTAGGGGAACATGTACTCAGTTGCTTCTTCAGCTCAGATTCATTGCCGTAATTTCAGTGCATTTTGCTGCAAAGTGCTTTCTCACAGCCAGTTCTCCCATGATAGCAGTATGAAGTGTACACTGTATTCTTTCCTTGTTTCCTCCAGAGCCTAATATATCCTTTGCAGCACTTTCAGCTTGAAATGAAGTGTATGACCTAAAGTCTATAGAATAACATGAATCACTGTACAATAATGTATAGGGTCACCTCATAATTACTATTGAGTATAACATGACTCTGTTTATTGGAACATATACAGGAGAAAGGTTATTTTTGAAATTTTACTTGTCTATTCAAGCCAATATTGCTCCAGATTTGAATGGATTTATTGATACCACATTAAAAGTAATCATTGTCAAAACAACTGGGAGAAAAAAAATTAAAATGTAGAAACTTCCTGCTCCTGAATATTTTTTTGCAGTGATGTTGGGAGCAATCTGTGGCCTATGTTTTTTTCTGTGAAAGGTGATTTTTTTCATATCTAAAGAATTGAGATATGCTTAGGGATCAGTAATAAGAATGGATTAACTGAATGATAACAAAGCACGTTGTATGTTAATGCTCAAAAAAAATCATGTTTTATTTGGAAGGAAAGCAAATTATAGCAAAGAAGAAGCCAACAATTTAAAGGGGGAAAGTTGTGTTTTGGGTTTGTTTTGCAGATTTTCAGGTTTCTGCACTTACTGTCCCTAAGTTGTAATTCCCCATGCTCTTGTCCCTGTAGAAACAGTGAGGGATAAAAAATGCACTATTCAAAGCAATGGTGCCCTTGGTAGTAAATGTAAAAGTTTCTAGGCAATTTCAGGAGAGGTGAATTAAAGTCTACCTTTGGCACATTTGTGGGACCAAAACCAGAGACCTTGCTGAATTTTACCAAAAATTTGTTGAGTTAAAAAGCACCACATACTCTTCACACCACAGTGGTTTCTGTAGAGGTGTGACAACCAGAGAATATCAAAGTCTGTGCAATAAATATAAGTTCTGTGCTTCAGAAGACCAAATTGTTGCTCTTCTGGTATTCAGGATCTCTTAACACCGTCACACATTCCAGATGTGCATTCCAGACTGCTCCAGTTCTGAATGCATGCTTGGCTAGACCAAACATGGAGGGTTTTATTCCAAGTAGAGATGTGTTCATTTGCAGTCATCAAAAAATGTATATTTGTGGAGGAAAGTTTGGGTGCAGCATGCCAACACACCAATTAAGAGTGTGTAGAGTAAAGAGGTACTGTCAGGCTGTATATATTTTAAATATATAAATTCAGAGACCAAAATACTTAGGGACAGCACATTCAGAAATCTATGGGTACATATACTCCGGAAAATTAAACAGTGTCCAGGCATGGGCAACAGGCACTGGAACTTACCCATCCACACTATTCAATTGTTAGAACAGTCCTTGGTGTGGTTTTGGTCTAGATCAACTAACAACTTCACAAACAATTCCTAGGTATGGCTTGTGAGTTAGTTCAGCACAGGGATCATTGCCAGTAGGCAAACATGCAGGCAGCTGTCTTGTGCTAGAGGTTAAGAGAGTTTAATATCATGGATGTGATTAGATTGTTCCAGATGGCTTGACAGCCCTGACACTATTTAGTTTACTAATATAGATTTAACCTTTAGGTTTTTATACTCATCCACTTGGACCTGTGACTCACACACACCAAACAAGCAGCTGTGGTGATTTAAGATGTTATTGCACCTGAGCTCTTTGTTACTGGCTCTTGCTGGAGGTTCCTGACCCCACTGTAGAGCTGCCAAAAGTAATGTACTTCAAGTGTTTTAGGACCAGTGAAGGTCAGACCACGATGTGAGGTCTGTACATGTACTGAACAAGGGGAAAAGACTGGTGTAAGAAGATTCTTCCTCCTTGCCTTGTAACCACGTATTTATACGGCCTAAGCTAAGGCCAGAGCTCTCACTGCTGCTGCTGCTGTCTCACTCTTCAGCACAGCATGCTCTTAATCATGAGTGACCTTTTGAATAATGACCTTTTCCTAAAGCTACTCTTTGGCTTCCATGAGCTGCACTGTTTTTCCTGAATCTGTGCTCTTCTGACTGGTGTTGCACAAGAGTTTTGCACCCTGAAAACTATATACCAGTGATATTTTCCTCAATTGCAGTCACCCTTACTTTTAGAGATAAATCACCGTTATACAGTTTAATGTCTGTGTGGTTGTGCCAGGCAGGTTCATTGTGAATAGAGCTTCCAGCTGTCAGGAGGACTATGGTGGCGTACAGAGATGGTTAAGTGGTGGGTGCTCCTTTGTCCATGGCTGTGAGGAACCACCAGCTGCCGGTAGGGCTACTATATGGTACTGGCTGGGACTATGTTTCCCTATACTCCAGGCTGTTTTGCTTTTAGAAAGCTGCAACACTTCCTGGTTGAGTGTTAGAAGGTGTGCTCTCTTCATTTCCATATCCAGGACTGTGGCTGTCAAAGACAGGAAAATCAGCAGCCAGCCTTCAACTCCACAGAGAGCACTTATCTCCTTACCTGGTGGTCTCCCAGCCCTATGATCAGGCTGTCCATGCCGTGTCTCCCTGACAGCCAGGAGACACCCCTCCCAGGCATGCATGCCGCTTACCCCAGTGTGACATGGCCCACCCTGTGTTCTGCCTGCTGTGACATGGCCATGACATTTCTGGGGCTTGTCCATCACTGTCACATGGATATTATCTCCTGCCACTACAGTGAGAAGAAAAAAAATCAAATAATAAGCAACAACTGATAATGCTGTGGAGGGAAATTAAGCAGCTGTAGCAGAAATTTAAAGAACAGCAGGTCAGTATAGGTTAGAAGAGAGTTAAAAGCAGCAGGTCCTATCCACTGCCCAATTTTAAGGACTTGTGCTTCTGTTTGCTGTTGAGATTTGTGGGGCTGAAGGTTAAATTCTGGAAGAAAAATGTTTGACATGTTGACTGAAGGTAGTATTTCACACCTTTGGAATCAAAGACACATTCACTTTCAAGTTCTGCATCCACAAGTTACTGTTGGCACTGAGGACGTTTCAGTGTGAACCACAAAATATATCTTTCTCTCCATGACATGAACCAGAGATTTGCCAGGAATTGCCTTGTGTTGTGCACTTGTGTTGGGCACTGGAACAAAATACGTTAGATTCTGCCTCCTTGGTTCACTGCAAAGTGTTGCACCCTCTTTAACTGGCAAGACAGGAGTCCATGGGCACAACTGAAACACAGATGGTTCCCTCTAAGCATCAGGAAACAATTTTTTTTTTATTATGGGGGTGACTGAGCACTGGCACAGGTTGCCCAGGGAGTTTATGGAGTCTTCATTCTCAGAGATATTCTAAAACTACTTGAACATGGTGCTGGACAACTGGCTCTTGGTGGCCCTGGTTGAGCAGAGGGGATGGACCTGATGACCTCCTGAGGTCCCTTCTAACCTCAACAAATCTGTGATTCTGATTCTGTAAAAGTATTTAACACACAGGGCCATGGTCTGACAGTCACTCCCTGGGCCTTTTGGCAGCCATACCAGTGTCTAGCAAGGGTAGAATATGGAGAAATCCCTCATGGTTTTCTACTGGACACTTCTAAGACAGCATCTGAAGGAACACAAAAAGGCATAAACAACCTTAAAGAAAAGAGATTGAAGCAATTACAGCACTCTGAAAAGGTTCACAGTCACTGGTGTACACAGACCAGTGCTACAGACACTCTTACAAAGATGTCTATGTCTGCATGAAAGGTCTCTTTTGTGTCTTTTTTTTTTGAGAGGGCATCATCCCAAGCAAGTTATACTTCACAACCTGATAGCAGAACGCAAGCTCAGAGGTAAAAATAGTTGGACATAAGCTTTTTGTCTTTCTCAGAGTCTCCTTGCTTTCTTACAGTGCCTCTTTGGCTGGAGAAACACAGAGCAGTAAATGTGATTTAAAAGGCATCCTCAACATTTTTGAGATCCTGAGCATCATAGCACATGTCATTCTTGTCCTCCAAAATATGTGGGGAAAGTGTGGTCATCTCATACAGTGCATAAGGACAGCTGCTGGTTAATGGTTCTGCTAATCACAAGTGTATTCTAATAACAAACAAATTCTGCTATGTCTTATTTTAAGCCAAGTTTATGTGTTTATTTTAAGAACAAAGGCTCAATTGCATAAAGTATCAGTGTTGCTCTTGCCAAAAAAATTGTAGACATCCCACCCCTCCCTTCCCCAAAAGCAAAAAGAAGCCTTATCTGGTTGACTGCAAGAGCAACATTCTTCGATTAATCTCAAAAAGACATCTAATGAGTAAGAGGAATGCATTAAAACAAAACAAGAGATCACATTTATTGGCCTATCTTTCCCCCAAAAACAGTTTCTACATGTGTTGAAGATAAACAGCAACAAAGCAGGGAGACCTATGACTACAAAATGTCATCTAGGGCAATTTTCTGTGACTTCCAATGTGAGTGGGAAACATGAACTCCCTTCACTTATATTACACTGAATAGTTTTGGGAGCACAAGAAGTGCTGAAGCCAGATTTAATACAAATTTGTGTTGCATTCTTGACTGTGAGTTCTACTGGAAGATTTTCCTGTGTCTGGGATATTCATAAGTAAGCTCTCCTTTGAGAAATCTCGACCAAAAGTAGGTGTCAACTCGCAACCTTTCACTTTTTTGGGTGCTTAGAGGGTTTAGATCTTATCATGAAATAGAGTAGCTCAGTGTAGTGTACTCCTGGCAATCACCTGATCCAACACTCTACACAAAGTAGGACTAACTTGGAAGTTATATTGAACTTTGAAGCTGGAGGAAAGTGCTTTTGACTGTGCCCATCTGAGTTCTGAACAACCCCAAAGAAGAATATTCCAAAACCACTCCTGGATATATGCTGGTGCTTGATTTTTTGCTCTAAGAATAGCTTGATTCTTTCTTCTCTATCATCACACAACAAGTCATAAAAGACAGAAATAATGTCTCTCCCTAGCCTTTTCCTCTGAAGATTCAAAAAAGCCATCCATCTACCTCTTGTTTGCATGCTGTGTGCTCCAGTTCCCTGACTAGGTTGCTGGCCACTGCTGAACTCACTCTGGTGTGCCCATGCTCTCTTTCACTGGGGATCCCCAAACCAGACACAGTAATCCAGATGTGGTCTCACAAATGCCAAACAGAGGAGAAGGATCTCTTCACAGACCCACTAGCTAAAACTCCCCAGTATGTGGTTGGTCTTCTTGGGCAAAGGACCATACTGCTGACTCCTGTTCAGCTTCTTGTCACAGAGAGAGTACAGACAGGTAGATATAACACATAAATGTACATATTAGACATTGCACATTACATATTATATCTACGTGTATCCTAAATTTTATCCTCCCCAGGGGAACAAAGTGTGCTTTAAAAGTTCTGTTGCAACCTTATCCACAGCGGAACAAAGAGGCTATCTGCTAACTACATTATGGTGGATATCAGTAATCACTATGGGAGTACTCAGCTTCAGAAACAGAGACTGGCTGCACACCAGATCCAGAACAGAAGTGGAGACAGGGTGAAGAAGCAGCTGAGCTTAGCATCAGACTTTCCAATATGTGCTGACTTCTCTATATCAGTCTTTGCAGGCTATGCTTTTTTACTTTAAACACTTTTTTTTTTTTTTTTTGCAATTATTTGGTTTTTTTAATGTGAAAAAAAAAGTAATGCAATTTTATTAAATAAATCATATTCTCCCTGTAATATTGACTAGTTTGCATGCCTTGCTAAACATTAAACCAGATGAAATGAGACTTGGTTACATATGGTTTAGTGGCATGCTCTTTGTGAATGGTAAATGAGATAACTATTTGTTATTTTTAAAGAAATGTTCACCCATAAAAAGAAACATCTCTATTAGACAGAAAAGTGACTTCACAAAGGTGCATTATGTGGCAGCCAGAAATTGAAACGGGTGGCAGATTATTTCCAAAGTTAAAAGTTTATGGAGAAACCACGATATAAATTAACTGCTAGCAGCCGTTGAGTCCATTCCTCGGATCATTTGTCTGTATGAGAGTGTTGTATGTTTGATGCCTGGTATGCATGATGGTTTTGGGGTGGACTAGAGTGTTTCTGAGTGCTTTAGCACATGAAATCAACTCCAAGTTTCTAAAACAATAAACATGATAATGGGAGAGAGAAGTCAATACATGTATCTTGATTTCTTGTTGCCATTACAGTGTATCTGTGTTCATGGTCTTCAGCACCATGAAACTTATTAGATTAGCTCCAGGGAATGAGTTAGTTTTATTTTGACAGCTCCATCAAAAAGCAGAGAAGTATAATCCCCATTTTTCTGCTGGGAAAATAATATATGAGAAAATGAGGTGAACAAATGATACAGTGGATCCAAAACTGGTCCAGGAACTGAACCTCAGTCCAGAATATGAAGTATTAAAACTTGACCCTGTCTCTGTATTGGGTAACATGTTTTAAAGGAAATTAGACATGGGGTGTATATTAAGAAGATTTATAAAAAGCGAAAAGATACTGATGTTCAGTGGAAACTTTACAGAGAAGGCAGAATCCAGACGAGACACACATACACATGCCCACAAAGAAGTCACCAGGTGATTACCAGACTAGCAAAATATTAACAAACTTTATTTTTTAATTTTATTTTATTAAATGTGTGTTTTTAAAGAGACTGGAAAATTTCAGCTCAAATCTTTTGGAGGAGAAACTGGCCAATGCCAAATAAGATCAACCGTATCACTTCACAAAATTGTACATCAAATTCATCCGCATATTTCAGCTGAAATGAAGAGTGAAGAAATAGGCAAACTGCCTCACTGCAGCATCCAAAAAATATAACTTTCTGGGTTTGTGTTTAAAAAAGGTTGAAGCTTTGGATGATGAACTTGGTGGAACACCATTGATGAAGCTGCTCAATTAATGGGACCTGAGTGGGAAGAGTTATGTCAGCTAACTGCTGACAAGCATGTTGGGAAGGCTTGGCTGGCTCAATGTGCTGAAATGAAGGGGGTGACCTAAGGATTAAGGATTAACTTTATGCTTTTAACTTGACAGTAATGTACATAGTACGTGTGCATGTGTTTGCATGGATGTGTGCACATACAGACAGATGTGCCTGAGAGAGAGAGATGAGGTGGGGTTTGTACTGCTATGGGCTATGTGTGAGGGATATGTGCTCCTTCAGATTTGGCTGGTTTTCTGCTCCACAGCTTTAAAATGAAATGTTTCTGCACAACTGTCCTTATTGTTTGTAAATAGCTATAAGCCAGTCATTACCATAGAGAAAAACAAATGCTTATTAAAAAAACAACTATAGTAACAATAGAGAAAGAGCATTATGGAGAGACAGCCTGCTAAAAGTGGGAAATGTCTGTCCAAAGTGTCATGCAATGCAAAAGCAGTAGATGCTTGAGAGACCTTTTTTCATCCAACATCTCTTTGAGAACATTCAAAGACCGTAATCTTGAAATAAATTAAATTATCACCTAAGTTAAACTTCAGAGACAGTGATACCACCTCTCCACTTTTTTTTTTTTTTTTTTTTTTGCAGAATAGTGTG
>JAWWEU010000111.1:107631985-107681060 GCA_035583155.1 Acropternis orthonyx
GGGTTGGTTTTTTCTTTTTTTTTTTTAATTTTAATTCTCTCGTGTTTTTTTCCCCCCCCCCCCCACTTTTTTTTTTTTTTTTTTTTTTTTGCAGAATAGTGTGATGAATTCTCAATAGGAGTGTCAAGTGTGAGAGAGTGAGCGTATACCTGGGGAAAGGGGAGTTTCTGCCTAAATACAGAAGTTTGGTCAGGTGGCCTTAGCATAGGGGTCTAGTAGCGTCTTGTAACTGGCTTTGGCTCTTCGCTTCCACCCAGACTAGCCACTGATTTAAAACTTAAGAATATAGCAGGTATTAAAAGGAAATATACTACAGCAAAATAGTAGGTAGGTGTATATTAACTTTTTTCTCTACTTGGCAACAACGTTGGAATACAACTTAACTATGGCAAAGGTAGAGTGCTAGCAGGGAAAATGTGCTGGGAAAGAAAAATATGTTATGGAGGCTAAGCATTTGCTTTCCATCCTTAGTCAAAGCTGTACACAAACCAGAGCAGAACACTACCTCTGCAGGAATAACCAGGTTGCCCAGAAACGCAGGAACCCCCAGTCTCTTTCAGAAGCATAATTAGAGAAGTGGCAGGCAGCACTCAACAGGTTGTAGGTCTGATACTTTCCCCTGTGCATTGCCTTGATTAAGACCACCTTTACTTGCCCCAGTGGCCTCCTCTAAGTATCTAACCATGCCATTTGTAGGGTAGATGTAAACATTTTCATTCTTCATGCTCTCTCTGGTGCCCATTTGGTTCACTCGTTGCTTCAGACCAAGTCTCCAGTACCCCAGGCATCTATGCTACATATGGCTTTTGGCTCCCTCTTTAAGGAAACTTGGACACTGAATAGAGAGCTGTTCCAAGTCCTCTTTCCTATAGGCTATATAAAATTTGAGCTAGTTCATATCACTTGTTCAGAGACCAGAACTTGTTCCTTGAGTCCCAAAGGCAGTATAGATTAATAGATTTATCCATAAATTCAAGATTGTTTCTAGCATGTCCCCATGAATTCATTTGCTGAGAATTGAATATGAGGTTACAACTTGTGGGGTGTCTCTGCTTATAGCAAATATCTGGCAAATTCTTCACAACAGAAGCATGGTGTAAGCATCTCGCATGACCTCCATTATTTCCCCAAGTTGTTGGTGGCACTGATGTTCACTGTGTTTTGTCCTCTCACTCTGCCAATGCCCAGACTGGCAGAGGACTCCTCTCCAGACATTCTGCAAAGAACTAATGTTGCTGTTTATTCTTCTAACAGCTACCAAAATCACTCTGTCAGAACATTAATGGTAATAATAATAACAGGCTTTTGTGTTCAGTTCCTGCATATTGGGAAAGCATCCATAGTTTGGTAAGACAGAGGGGTACTTCTATCTAAACTGATATGAAAAACATAGAAGAAGAAAGATGCAAAACCAACTGAGATTTCAATTGCTGGAATGCTTCAGGGTATTTTAGGATGCTTGCAAAATGAGTATGGACCACATGAAGAGTATGAGATACAATGATCACATTAGCCATGAAGAATCTGTCCTACATTGTTAACTATCCTACCCACTTAATTTTGTAGGCTTATGTAGGTACATACTCAGTATCATAGGACTGACTGGCTGTGGACACAATTACATATCCAAATGCAGAGCAGGATAGCAGAGAAAAAGTACTTTTAAGCAAGCTTAGGGAAAGGGCCTTGACCTATCCCCACTGCAGACATGTTCTCATCAGTAAGAGAAACAGTGAGGTGTTGCTTCTTGTTCAAGAGTAGGTGAAAGAAAAGATTTCCAACACCACAGGTTATAGGAAATTTGAAATCCCCTGGACTCACAAATTCTTATGAGCCCAGAACCTGGAAATATTAAAGAGAAATTAGGGAAGATTTCTCCAGAAGATGGTCTAAATTGATAAAATGGAATATTGCAAGAGTTGAAGTTCAAAGGAAATTATTTATTATACAAAAGATATCAAACAGAAATTGAAGCATATCAAACCTTCCCCTTGACACCTACTTCCCCTTAGTTTGGCCCTGACTGGATACCAGGTTGCTTGATCTGGAGATGAAAGATTGAGAGATGTGAGCTAGTTTGTCTTGACCACACTATTTTAATTTCTTGCTCTTGAAATGTGCCTTCATCACACCAGTTCAATTGCTTTCAAAACTTCTAGCAGTCCTCTAACTGGGCTGTTGAATGGTGGATATAAAGATTTTAGCAGAAATACTCTGGTGTATGGTGCTAGAACAGAGGTAAGCTAGTGACAGATATTCAGGTTGTTGATTGCACCTGAGTGTGGTACTGGGGATTACGTCTCATGGTTGCAACCAGAATGAGCCTGTGTTTACATGCAGGGATACCATAAAACATCGCTGTCTTTGTATAATGATGTGTCAGAAGGATGAACCCAATTACTAATAAACCATTTACCAAAGGGGAAGTACACTGTTAGGGGTGGCAACCTAAAGACTATCAGTTTAGTCACAGGAGAATCACAAAGTAACTCAGGTTGCTGGGGACCTGGGAAGGTCTCTAGTACGACCTACTGCTCCAAGCAGAGGAAAACTTTAACTCAGACAGCATTGCTCAAGACTTTGCCCTGTTGAGTCTTGCAAACCTCCAGCAGAGGCTTTTATTCTATGAGGTTCCAGTTTCCCTTAATGCCTTGGATGGATAGTGAAATGAGGGAAAGGGTGAGAGGTATATGTATATTTCCATGTCTAAGGCCTGGGACCAGAACCCAGAATTCTTGGCCCCGGCACACTTTCTGATACTGGGTAAAACTGGGTAAAAACATATAAAATAGGCTCTGGTTAGTGTTGCACAGGCAAACCTCATTCTGATCTGTCTTGAATTTGTTAGTGATTAATTTTCTTGTTTGCATGGTTTTTTTTTTCAGTGATACTTTTGTGTAGAGTTTTATAGATAATAATATAGTTTTGTCCTACAGGATCCCAGAGTGCTTCTCAAGTTATACACCTAACTGGCCAAAGCCTACTCCTGCTGAGGCCAATAGACATTTTGCTATCGATTTCATTTGGGCCAGGATTTGGCTGTGTAGACATGGAATACAAGCAATTCTGTATATCCGTATGGCCTTTAATAAATTCTGGTTTCCCACCTGAGCAATAAATCTGCCAGCAGAAGAGTAGTACAGAATTTGGTGTCACTTACTGAACAACTAAATATTTTAATATAAATTTTGAAAGGTACAAATAGGCCATAATGGCAGTTGCTCTAAAAGTATCAGTAGCATAGTTTAGAGACAGAGGTAGATGATGGTGTGCATGGATGTGGATACACATGTAGAATCTCTGTATATGCAGCAAATTATACATGTATTTTTAAATCACTTAATAAATGACCAACTCTAGCTGATTGCATAATCTAAAATTTGGGAACATTTTTGCTGTCCTATGTCTGCAAAAGTTTTTCATTTAGGAACACACACGTTTCTTGTCAATGTTATTTCTACAGTCACTTAGTTAGAGCAGGGCATATTGTTCTCTCAATTTCTTGTTAAAATGTTTCACTTAATTAAACTTTTACAACCAGTTCTGCTCTATGTCTGATACTTGCTGTAAATTATAAAGAAAAGCCCCTCTGGCATTTATGAGAATTCAGAAGATGAAGACTATAGGAAAAAAAAAAGAAAAGAAGCAGTGTCACTGAGACCTAGAGAGTTGCTGATTCCCTGTTGTCTCCCACACATTTCAATTTAATGAAATATAGTATTTCCTTTTATTATAAATGAGACTGAAAAGAGACCAAAATAGAATTAATAATATTTCAAATTATTAGATTGCAAAAATTTCATAGTGGAATGAATTGCAATACAATTTCAATAATTGTGATTTTGTCTATATTTCTGTAACATATTACATGGGAAATAAGGTTAAATTTGCTATATCCTGAAAGAAAACAAGAAGAAAAGTAATAGAAATTAAAGTTACACCTGGTTGCATGTGCTTGTGGGACACACACATGCAAACATAAACAACCCCTTCCTGTGTCAAAATATTGCCTGAGTTTCAAAGAGGTGCTTGAGATGATCTCTGGTGTGGGGATTTACAAGACAGCTAAGTTCCAGTAAGATCTCATTTTTGAGAGCACTGTTGTGCTTCCAGAGCCTCCCCAAACCAGCAGAGGGATGACTGCAGGATGGCTGTCACATCGATTACAGGACCGAGAGCTCTAATCCAATTGGCGGCAATGCTGCTATGAGACTTGGAAATCTCCTCTAACCTCTAACCACAGTTTAGTGTGCAAACTATTGTGTTTGCTCTTGGGAAGCTTCACTCTTGCCAAAAAGAGCCAGTATTTATGCTATTTGGCATATTTATTATTCAGTTAACCCATTCCTTATAAGTAAATCCTTTTTTGGAATTTATAATCCTTCCAAGAACTATGGATGATGGACAGAAAAAAATAGCCACGAGGGGGAAAACAAAAGAAAACAAAACTTTAAATCTCTCTTCTCCCATAACTTTTATAATTTATTCTACTGTCCTTTGTTTTACAGAACTGTTTGTCATGACGAAGGGAAGCAAGAATGAGACAGTGTCTGAGAAATCTGGTTGTGCTTTAAACATTTGTGAAATTCAGGGAAATGAGTTGTGCAATCTGACATCAAATAAAGATCAGATGACCCATAGGCTTAAGTTTCCTTGTGAATGAAGGTGAAAGGGCTTTGCAGGCAACATCTTTATTTACTCGGATACTCAATAGAACATATAAACAGGCATTTTTCTACCTTTAGGTCCCCATGGCAGGGTGACATATGCAGATTAGTTCTATTCAGAATCAAAACTCCTTATTTTACAATTCACAGGGGACTATCCCATCTCTTACTCTGAGAATTATTGCTGTGACTGTGATGGCTGAAAACTCTGAAGAGAAAATGGATGTACCTTACTTTCTATGAGATGCCACTCCGCTGACAGCCAGATAGGTGTGTGTATACGACCATGCTTGTCAGATTCTGATTGCAGGGTTAATGTAACTTATCTGATAAGGATCATTACTGGCAGTTACTTTGGTAATAATATTATCTATCAGTAGGGATGTCAAAGTCATGGTACTCCATTGTTTCATGTATGTACTTCATCATACCATGGGATGAAAACACAGTCTTTGTTTTCCCATAAATGAACAAGTGATAATCACATTACAGAAGTGACCTGATTGAATCAACACAGACATGTACACAAAATTTCTAGTGTTGTTTGTCAAAGAGTTTATTCTCAAAGAGGCAACATTATTTCAGCCTGAGTGTGCCTTTCTCTAGGACTATCTATATAGTATTCCAACAGCTGAAAATACACCATAATAGTTCCACACATTTTCCACTCAAAACAAGTCCTATTGTGTGAGTGACTTCTTCAACATTCTTTAAATTCATCTTTAAACTGAGAATTCATTTAAATGAGGTCTAGGCTTCAGCCTAGAAGGGGAAAACTTTTTGATTCCCATCATACACAATGATATCAGTGAAACTTTGACAGTTAACTGAACTCACAATAAGTAAGATAGACAATTTGATGTGAAAACAAATATCATGGGGAAACAGGTGAGAAAACCCTGTATTTCTGAAACATAAATTAGCCAGTAGAAAAAAAAAACCATCTAAAATTCTTGGCATAGTTGTCTGAAAACTGACATAGGTATAAATTGTTTTTTCTTAACAGAACATTGGTATTATTACCTGCAGTTTTCCAAGAGTTGGATTTCTACCTATGTTTATATTTCTATGTTCTTTTTCAACTTTTGACATTATTTCCAGAATTTATCAATTTTTTAATTCATGTTCTTGTTCATGTTTTTTTCCTCTTCTTTTCCTCTCAGACTTGTCCCTGAATGTGTTTCCATGCTGGGAATTAGATGTGTTTCCAAGTCTTTCTTCAACTGGCTTATGAATGTGACCTTTATCTTAAGACCTGTTTATTCTATGAACTCCATAGCTTTACTGACTATTTACAATAGGTATTGCACATTATTGGCTTGATCCAACATACAATGAAATCAAAGAAAAGACTTCCCATTGACCTTGACAACTGTTGGATTAAGCACTATGGTCCAAGTAGAAGTAGCTGTAATAAAAGACACAAAAATGTAATAAAGAACTCATTTATTGGCTTATTAAGCTTATTAAAATAACCTAGTGTAGATTATGAAGTTTTCATTTACAAATTCAGATTCAAACAGTATCTACCTGAAGCCCCAGTGTACTGATTGCTGTTTTTTTTAAATATATTGTGGTAGAAACTTGTTACTTTTCTTCTGCATATACATTCAGTTCTTCATGTGCTGCTGTATATTTTCCATACCCTCCTGAAGACTCAGTTGCTCAGTGCCAAGTTGTCCATCAGTTAATTGTTACATTTCTTCCCTGAAGCCTTTCTCAAAGCCTTGCTGAATCAGTATGCATGTCATTTTCACTTTATTTCTGAGTACCTCTCTGCTGTTTTGGGGCATTTGGTTAAATGGACTGCCAGTCACATGGGCACATTTATTCTAAGCTCTCCTTGACGAACAGCTATATATGGCTTTATGCTCTTGGCTGTTATTTGCTCAAACCAACGAAGAAGCTCTGAGATGTATTGTAGGAATGCAGAGTAATTTTCTATAGTTAGATCAATTAACCTCTTGGACTCGCTGATTAGCTTTTCTTGGGAATGACTAAGCTGCCCATAGATCTCCTGGAGTTTTTCTTTGACTTGCTTGTTATGTTCATTGATTTTCCTCTTAGCAGCTGCAGACCAATATCGGATTTTTTCCTGAACAGCAGATGAGAATTCCATGACCTTCTGTCTTCCTTTTCCTTCAACATCAGTTATAAGGTCATAATATTCCTGGCTGTAGTTTTCCACCAACTCTCTTACTTGGTCTGTCAGGCGTGTAGCTAAGTCAGCAAGATCTCCAATATTCTTGTTGTGCCAATCCACAAGAACATCTATTACACTCTTCAGCCACCCTAGTACCTTGTCTTCCACCTCATAGTATTTCACTGACTGTCCAAGTGTAGTTGGATCAAAATATTCCTCTCGCAGTGACTTCACATAGCGGAGCAGCTGGTGTAGCTTTTCTGAAAGGCCCTGGAACGTCTTCTGGCTAAAATCTTTGAACTGAGAAATGTATTTTTTAACATCTTCTGTCAGGGATCTCAGTTTCTGTGCATAGTCTGAAGCTATTGCATCTTTGTACAGCAGTTGTGTTTGGACTTTGATATCTTCAAAATTTTTGGATTGCAAGCTTCTAACCATTTCTTCTACCTTCTGAAAAACTTGTTGCACTACTTGTTTCAGTTGCTTAAGTCTTCCTGCAAAGTCAGCTTCCTGAAGAGTAGCAAATGTCTGCCTGACTTTGTCCTGCAAATCTTTCAGCATTTCTTTAATTTGATCAAGTACATTGTGACCTCTAAGAATTGTTTCAGAAGCAGGAAGTCTGACTTCCAGCTCACTGATAGCTGCAATCAAGGCATCAAAGTACTCCTGAAGTTTAGAAAAGCATAAATCAGCATTTTTTGCTACCTTCTCTGTTGTCATGAGATATATTTCTTCACCACTGTACTTTTCAGACAGCCCAGGGACCTGGAATTTGGTGGTTTTCAGGAATTCAATGGCTGAGTCAATTAGGTGTTTTATTTTCTGATGATAATTTTCTATTATGTCAATTGTAACATCCAAAAGTTTTGCTTTTATACTTTGATAGTCGAACTGTTCAGCTTGATCTGCTGCTCTTCGATACAGCCGTTTAGCTTTGAACTTCAACTCCTGATATTTGCCAGAGGCCTCGTTGGCAGCTGTGCGAAGTTGAGCATCTATTTCATCTATTTGTTTTGCAGCAAATGTGTATGCTTTGTCAGCATTATTCTGCATCATGTTCTTCATCTTTAAGGTGGCAGCACTAATTTCCATTCCCATATGCTCCTTATGATACCGATTCACATACCTATAGATGGCATTTGTCATTTTAGGCACTTTTTCTTTCAGGCCCAACAGCAAGTCTTTGGCAGCATCCTCATTCCAGTTGAATTTCATGTGAATCCAGTCAGGTTCCTTGAGGGATATCTCACCTTCTAATATGTCAATGTCCTTCTGAGGAGCAGACTGAAAGTACAAAACAGGATAAGAAAAATTTAATCTATATTATGTCTAAATATATTTCAACATTCTCATTGTTACATCTTTAATTTTATCATATATTAAGAAAAGCACTCCAATTTTTTGTTCAGTGTCTGTTTGCTGTCATCTTGAAAGGTTATTTTGGAAGAAAGGATCTTGTACCATGCTACTTTGAACTTCTTCAAACAGCAGGACCAGAACATAACTTAGTCGGGTCTATTTAAAAATTTGACTGCAAATAAGAGTTTTCCTTTCTGTGTATTAAATGTCTATCATGTGTCATAAGGAAGTTGAGTTACTTGGGAAAATGAGCCTTCTACTGATTCCTGAAATAATTTAAAGTGAATTCAAAAAGCATATTTAAAATATGGAAATATTAGAAGATTTCATTTTGTAATCATTTAAATAAATAAGACAATTCCGAGAATTACTCAGAGTAATTAATAAATCCTCAAATGAGAATCTATTTACATGTACAGTTTTTTCATTTTTTAGTAGTAAATAGTGACTTGTGAGTTGCTTGTGTTCCCTAAATTAGTATATAATTTTGGAATTTAAGATTTTAATTCTGAAATTCTTGTAGTATGCCAATAATAGGAGCATATTTTGTTAGTAAATCTAGTAAGGTTTTTAAATTTCATAATGTACTGTAACATATTAATGGATTAAAAAAGGCATTTCACAGATGGTCTGCCCTCTTCCAGTGGCCTGATTCCTATAATGGCCCCTTATGTAGTAATTCTAAGTAGCCTGATGGCTACATATTAAACCTGATGATTGGCTTATCTAAAACTGGCTTTGTACTTTCTTCACTTTCAGTGGACGTGTCTTCCTGACCAGAGGAAAGGGAAAAAAACATCTTCACACAGATGCTACTTTTAGTACTGGAAAGGCCAGTTTAGGAAATAAAACCCTTAATTAACTGATAATATAGTTTTTATTTGGTGGTTCATTTATATCTCAACATAAGCACACACAAAATTTAAAGGAAAATTTCTCCTATGACCACACCAAACCTTTTTGGTTTTTATTGCTCATACAAAGCTTACCTGAGTTTGGTAGTAAACTCTGACTGTGAGAATTTCATCCTCCGATTCAATGACATAACCCAGGGTCCCAGCTGAGGGTGAGGATACTGAGGCAGATGACCTCCTTTCATTCTCTTGGTAACGTGCATGAACATCTGTGAAAGCTGGGCTGATGATATCTAGGGATGCAGTGTTCTCCATGGCTCTAAAACAACAGTAAATACACAGCTATGAAGGCACAAGCCCAGTGCAAGTCTGCATACAATACCACCTATTATTTTATACATTTGTTTGCAAACAATGCCTGTATCGTGAAATGAAAATGTAGGGTTTTGCTATCCACATTCCTTAGAATTTAGCTTGACACACTTAAAACTTCATGTCACTTCAATTTTCCTGTTTTAGATAAAACTATATTGAACTCTGTTGAGAACTGTCATAAAATTAGGACAGCAAAACAAACCCTGTAGCTGTACCACTGTCAGCTTTCTACAGATTTCTACAAGTTGACTGCCATTTTCCCCACCAACACAAACACAGGCACTAGTTTATCTGCATCTGTACTTGACTTCCCAGATTCTGTCCCTTGGATGTATCAACATAGTACTTGCAGATCAAAACAGGCAGTGAGAAGGCCAGCTCTGTAACCACTACTGTTGCTAGCACTTGTGAATAAAAATTACTCTCTAATGGTTTGTGGTCACAGAGGGACTCAGTGAAAAAAAAAACTATGTTGATAGTCAGATCTAGAACTTCTCTGATTATAAAATACTGTGTTTGTATCTCAGCAGCTTTCTGAAATGGGGCTGCTGAGAAACGATGTTCTAGAAACACCAAGAGGGAATGACTTTGAAGTTATCTTGAGAGGGGAAAAAGCCAATAACGACAGGAAGCTTCACAGATTCTTATTAATTACTGCAAAGTCCTCTAGGGTCTTAGAGATCAAAGCAACAACACATCATTGGCAATTATGTCTATTATAAACTATATTATTAGAGCAAATTTTTACCCAGTTCCTGAAATAGTAAAATCTTCCTGGTAGTTTGCACTCATATCACGATGTGAAAAGCTGCCAGTGGTCTTCACAACAAACACACCTTCTTCATATTTGTAGTTAGAAACAACTGTGAAAAAGATTTCAAATATGTGTGTTATCAGAGCTTACCAGCAAACAATACAAAACACATATTCAGTTGTATGTTAGATGGCCATTTGTGGAGTGTTTCACTGGTATGTAGAATTATGCTTCAAGAAACCGAATGCCCGTAATGTCCCAAATAAAAAGATCTGAAAATATTTGTTCTACTGGGTTTTTTTAAAATTCACATTTTATCTCAACATGGATACAACATTTTGCATTAATGGAGATCATAAGTGGGGATTTCAATTTCTTCAGTTTGAATTTTATTCTGATCTATGTTTTTAGTATGAAGTTTAGAACTCAATGCTATATGGGAGTCCAGTTTTCTGGCTTAAAAAAATTTGGAATCAAGTCTGTTTAGTTCCTAAGGAAAAACATAGGCATTTCTTCATTTGAACTGAAACAGTTAAAAAGTCAGCCTGCCTTCTCTCCTTCACATGTATTGTCATAAGCAATGGGGGAAGGTTATGCAGTTCACAATTTAAAGTAAGAAACTGTTACACAGAAAAATATTTCCCATCTTGTTACAATACGTCATTATATATATACATATATATATATAATATGTATTGTATATATATAATATATATGTATATGTATATATATTATATATATATATAGTAGTTAGATTGAGACTCTGACAATAATTTATAAAAAAATGCTGCTGAAAGAAGTATCCCCTAATGTCAACACTAAGTAGACAGCAACACCTTCATATGGAAAGCCCTGGGAAAAAATAATACAAATCTGAAAAAGCCCAGTGTATGTATTTCCCCCCAAATAATGGCATGTAGAATTTTAATGTCTTACCATTCAGGTCATATTCCAGGAATTGCAACGTTGAGCTGCAGGTAGAGTCAATGGAATGTTCAAAAGAGTCCTTCTTGTTTATCAAGTCTGCTTTCCAGGTGACATTGTACAAAGGGGAAGCAACTTGGAAAGATCCGGTCAAGGCACCAAATGATGGGATATAAATTCCAGCAGGCAAGGATATTTTGAGAGGGGGAATCTCAATTTTCTGTTCAGGAATTGTAATAGTAGGCAGTTCAAAATCTGCAATCTTATTAGCTATTTCATCCAGATTTACATGGAAATTGCCAAGTGAACCACTCTTTGGAAGAGTGAATTGAGACACAGTGATTTGGTATTCAGGTATTGTCACCTCAAAAAATGGCATTTTATATTCTTCTAATGTAATATAATTGGCTCCTACATCCACTTTGGGGAATCTTAGTTTTGGCAGTGTGGGTAACTGGACATCAAATGGCATTGTGCTTAGTGTCTGTGGAATTTTTATGTTGCGCAAGTCAATGGTGTACGCTGGCACCTGGAGAGTGGTGAAAGGAAGGCTGAACTCTGGAGTGTTGAGAACAGGGCTTGGAGCTTTTAGGTGTAACTCAGGAATAGTGACAGTGAAACCATCAGTCAGCTTATTCACAGGTATAGGGAAAAAGTACCCATCCTCACTCTTTGTGTACATGAGGGATACCGAGCCATTCAAGTACTGCTTCCTGTCAGCACTGGTAGTGACGTCCAACTTCAAGATATCCCATAAGCTCTTCTCAGAAATTGGACACTTTATGTTTCTGAGGAAGTCCACGTATGCTTCCAAAGATCCAGAAATATCAAATTTTGCCTTTGATTTTTCATTTGATAACTGCATATCATGACTGAGAGATAATGACTGAATTTGGCCTTCACCCTTCCAGCCAGCTTTCTGGTTTGCCGGGCTGATTTTCAGTACAACAACCTGATTAACTGATGCTGTGTCCAGGAAAGAATTTGGCTGAGTGGCTTGAATCTGAAGATCTGCTGATACTTCCCAAGGAGCCAGCTCTACAGTTGCTTTGCATCTCTGAGCCCCTGTTGTTGTGAAAAGAGGTGTATATCGTGCATAGTTCTTCCCATTGTGCTCCCAGACTGCATAAACACGACGGGTAGATGCTTCAACTGCAAGTATTTCTTTGATTTCACTGTTCCAGAGTCCATCTGCTTTAGAGTGGGCCTCAAACTTGAGAGATGACCGAGCCCCATTAGCATTCAGATAGGCATTTGCCTCATGATGTAAGCTTCCGGAAAATGCATTTCCAGTGTAAAATACTCCATTGATATCCCCAGTCGTAGAAGTTTCTACTGAGATGTAATATGTAAGGCTTTCCAAAGCAAACTTGTTAGCAATTTCTCCCTTAGCGCTGGTGCCATATTTAGGGGTGTTGAAATCATATATTAATTTTATCCCTGAGGAAAGAGTGGGTTTAGATTTTGTATTTCCAGAAAGTTCTTGGCTGAAATTAATTTTTAAAACTGGTGTATCCATTTCTATATTTGTTGCCACTGAAGCTTCCATGATCCTCTTTAAGAGACTAATAGTGCTGTCATGATTTCCTCCCAGATATTTGTTATTACTCAGGGACAATGCTGTGGCCAGCTTCAACCCTCTTTTTCTTGTCAAACTTGTTGAACCATCCAGCTTAAATTGCAGTGCATCGATGACAGAGGAGGATGAGACACTGAGATGTCCAACAACATCTGACTGATTAAACAGCCCAGCATTGGCAGTTAAAGTGATCACAGTGGATTTAAATGAAAAGTCATAAGTAATGTTACCCATGGCAGGAACTGAGATTGCGGGGCTGTTGATTCTGAATCTAGGAAGCTTCAAAGTGCGTAGATCCTGTGGGACATGAAGGACCGGAAGCTCCAAAGAAGGCAAGACTAGTGTGTAAGATGGAACTGAAAAGCCAATAAATGGGACTGTGAATCCTCTTGTGCTTATTTCTTTTGGAAGTGTGTAACCAAAGGCTGGCATCTCAGCAGTGAAAGGGGAAACTTCAATATTGACAATTGGAATGGTGTATCCTGGAATCCTGAAGGTTCGTGGTAGTTTGTTCAGTGATGTTTGTATTTTGTATTTGTCAAATTTTGTTTTAGCTTCATTATATGACTTTGTGAGAAAATCTAAAGCAACGTTTCTTCCTTTCTCAAAATGCTTGTTGAACAAAATGATATTTTTATTAAGTACTTCATGCACTGTTGTTAAAGGAAGTGTGAATACATGCATGTCTTTGTTTTTCTCATACTGAGCATTCAAATTGAAATCAAAGGATTGTCTTGTTGTCTTCAGTAATTCCTTCAGGCCTACCTGTTCCCACAATGAATAATCTTTTAGCTGAGGAGTTTTGATTCCAGTGTAGGGAATCTGAATCTGAGGAATGGTTAGAGGAATATTTAGGAAGTCCAGGTTGGCATCACCATTCATTTCGACATGAGCTTCAATTCTGTCATCATTGTTGCCAGCTGACATATTATGGGAGTATCTGTACTGATTGAACCTGCCAGTAGCTTGCCAGCTGACCTGCTGAACAGAAGGGCTGAGGGCAAACTTGTAGTTATTCAGGAAGTCGATTTTGCCAGTCAGTTTCATTGGGAAGCTGATTTTCACATTTCCATCATTGTTTGTTAAAAGGCGAATTTCAAAAGGCTGTGCCAAGAAGGAAAGCTCATTATTTACAGTTCCAGTAATCCGTCCATGGAGTCGAGCACTGTGAGAGCCTGTTAATTCTACTTTCATTCCTCCAAGCTGTCCCGTGCCTTTCACATTCAGAATGCTGCGCCCCATGCGCAGTGACTCAACTTCAGACTGAATCTGAATGGTTGCATAATTTAGGAAACCGCATTCATATCTCATAGCTTGGTTGACTCTCAGGTGCTTATCATTTATTCTATTGTTGGCAGAAAATGTAATAGTGGGGCCCTCTACCTTGAAAGTGGCATGTGAATCATGAGTGCCTTCATCAGAGAAATTAGGTGAAACCCACTTCCAGTTTCCTTTACCGCTGGAGGAAAACGTTATGTGTCCCGCTTCTACCTCTGTTGTCATGTTATTGACCAGATCAGCCTGGCTGGAGAAATCAGCTTGTGGAATATTCAGTCTGTGGGAATATGTTGTTCCACTCTGCATCCAAATTTTTCTTTGCAGCTTGACCATTAAATTATTCTGTAGTTCTATGGAATTTTTCTTTGTATGTAAGTTTGCTCTAGTTTCAGCTTCACCTAATACAGAAGTCCCTAAAAATGCTAATTCATTTGTGTGATCAACTTTAAGGAACTTGTGGTTGACTTTCATGGCATTTTTAAAGTTCAGCTGCTTCATGTCAGGAGCCAAGAGTCGTGAATCTGCAATAACACTGAAAACTAGGAAATCTAATTTGGATGTTGTTTGAGCTGAAATGGAGGTCACAAATTCTGGACTGTTTGCAGATGTTGTAGTATTATGAAGCTCAGCTTGTGTAGACAGTGTAAGGAATGGAGAAGTGACTCTGAAAGCACCAGACAATTTTCCAAATGTAGGGACAATCACAGTATGTGGGATATGCGGAAGCTGGAACTCTGGTATCTTCATGTTAGGAATCTGGAGCTCATTTAGATTTAGTTTAGGAATCAACAGTTCTGGTATTTGAAATTGAGGCATTTGTATTTCTGGGAAAGAAATGTCGGAAAAAGGCATATCACTCATCTTTAGATCATTCCAATAAAAATCAACAGCCGGTAACTGAAATTCACCAGACATGATTTTGTCTATTGTTCTTACAATCAGAAGCTTAATCTCAATCAAGTCAATTGTAAAGGAAGGAACTTCAAAGGCATTTAGAATTTTAAAATCTGGGGTAGTAAATTTCATTGGGATTTTCATGTCCTTTAGTTTCTTAATATTAATCTCATAGGAGGGGATGTGCAGATCAGTCAGTGGAACAATGAAGTCTGGTGTTTGAAATGTTGCTTCCCGAAGACTTCGGAGACTGACTTCAAAGGCAGGTATAGTGACTATAACAGTCCTGATTTCAGGGACTATAAATCCTGTTTCAACAAAGTTGTTTAAATTTTCAGCCCAATTTTTCAGATCATATGCTTCAGCCAAGACACCAATTTTTTTAGAAGCTATGTTCCATTGGTCAGATATGTATATGACAATGGAATTGTAGAACTGGCTTATCTTCTGAAGACACCACCGCAATTCCTGGGAGATATCCATTTCAGAAATCCTCTCTCGCAGGTCTTCCAGATGTTCATTTACTTTGGCTTTCAGATTAGCAAATGTTGTTGAGTTTATAAGTTCCCTGAACCAGTTAATTATTGCAGCAAGCTTGGTGTCCCTTAGTTGTTCCATGTATTTTGAAATCACAGCTCTAAAGTCTCTTATATACTGTTTCAGTGCTTCTGCTTTTTGTGGAAGTTCTAGATTTCTGAGTTCCTCATTTATTTTCCGGGTCACTTCTTGGATTTTGTTATTTGTGTCATCAACAAATTGGTTATAGTCAAAAGCCTGGAGCTTTTTAATAACCATTTCAAGGAACTTGTTAACTTCCTTTATCATCTTTTCATAATCAAAGGTTTGCACTTTCTTGACAGCATCATCAACAAAAGCAACAACTTTATCAAAGCACGACTTCACATCAATATTTTGCAGGTAGATGGTCAGTTTCTGGACAGTTTCTTTTATTCTGTACTTGTTAAGCACTTCTATCATTCTGTCAATTAAAAAATATATCTGCTTATCAATTTCATATTTTACAATCAGTTTGTGCACATGACCACGGAAAGCGCTGATCTTCTCAGATACTTCATACTCCTCTATCCAATTTAGAATAAAGTCTTTGATTTGGTCAAGAATTTCATTAATTTTTTCAATTGGCAAGGAACGCTTAAATTTTTCTAGAAATTCTTTAGTATCAAAAGTTTTAATCTGCCGTTTCAAATTTTCTGCAATGCTTCTGACATCAATATTCTGAATCTGAATCTTGAGTTGTTCTAGGTTTTCCTGTATCCTAGCTGTAATCCTGTACTGATCATCTACATTTTTAATCCAAGCCAAAGTGCTGCTTCCGATTTTGTTAGGATCATATTGTTGGAAAAAAACCCGCAATTTTTCAATGGTGTCAATTACAGTTGTTCTTACCTTATATTTGTTATCTAGAGCTGTCATTGTTTCAACTATTTGATCAAGAAGCTGCACAATAAGTGCTTTAATGTCATACTGCTCATAAAGATCTTTGAAGTATTGCTCAATTTCTATCAGATAGATCTGGAGCTGAGACAGTATTTCTTGAAGATGGTCCATGGCTTTTTCCAGAATAATCTGGATATCATCAGATGTTATTCTGTAGTCTGTTGTGAAGGCAACCAAATTATTTTTCATGCTGCTAACTCTGCCTTTCATATCCAATTTGTCCATGTAATCATTAATGTCCTGTGGGAGTTTATCCAAAGTTGCTTTGTATTTTCTCAAATGTTGCTCTACATTGATGTTCTTCAGGTAAGTTTGTATGGCCTGCAGCGTGGACAGAATGGTGCCTCTGAGTTTTTCAAAGTAAACTGGCATATCTTCCAAGAACGGTAGACTAATAACGTGCATATCTTTGTTTTTGTCATACTTCACAAAACCAGAGATGCTAAATTCTTGAGGCTCTGATATGCTGCCCCTGAGGCCCAATATATCAATTAAATTAACTTCTTCAGATGTTAATGGTAGTATGACTGATGTGTCCATTACAGAGAGATCTGCTAAAGCTCTTCCACTAAGTTCCACACCGATCTTTTCTGCAACATTGTAAGCACTGAGATCTTGTGTATATACATTATTGTTCAGCTGGCTTTTCAATTTCCAATCACTTGACTGCTCTGATGGAGTAAAAAGCATATGAACTTTGTTGTCAAGCAGTGTGGTGTATCTTCCTCTAGACTTCAAGGTATGGCTGGTAGATCCTCTGTAATCATGGGAGAAAGTGAAAGCAAGAGGCTCTGCCTTAAACAGGAATTTACTGTACAGGTCTCCTGTGTGTTCACCCATAGCAATCAGCTTTCCATTAGCATTGGTGTGTATGTCAGCGGTGACAGCAAATGGGGCCACAGTGGAACGCAGAGCATTGCTGAAACGGAGAGATTTGGAATCACAGTTTGTGTTCATAGTAAGTGAGGAAGAAAGTCCCGCCACATCCAGATTAACTCTCTGACTCACCGCTGCGCCTTGAACATTTGCCACTGTATCTGTTTTTAAGTCTGCAGTTAGACCAGCACAGGTAAGGGTGTAAGTGTGCCTTATTTCATCTGCTCCATGGGCTCCTCTGACATTGCCACCCAAGTTCATCTTCAGAGGCTCAAGAAGCAGTTCTGCTTTGTTGGAAACTTCTGTTGCAGTGTATTTAAGATTATTGATCAGTTTGGCTGTAAGTGAGCTAGGCTGCAGTTGTAGGTCAAAAACATGCTTATGAAATTTATCAAAGCTGAAACTGTTGTCTAACTTTGAAGCAAATGTTACGGATAAGCCAGGAATATTCAAGTCATTTGTGTATTCCAACTTAATCTCTTTGAATGATCCTTGCAAATTATTTGAAAACTTGAGTCCTTCTTTATTAACTCTGAAGTTTAAAACATGTTTGTTGTCCATACCCAGAACCGTACTCTGATACTCACTTCCCAGCGTTATTTCTGCCAGGCTCGCTCTCCCACCTAGATTGAATTTTGCATTGTTTTTACCATAGCGTCCAGAAGAGGACAGTGACATGGAGCCTCCAGCAGTGTCGAGCTTGGCATTCATTTCACTCTGGATTGTCAATGGACTAAACTGCACATTTGTGGTTGCACTGCTGGCTAGACCGTACCGATTGACATTGAGTGATGACTTATGTGCAGCTCGATTCCTTTGATCAGTCAGGGACACATCAGTGTTGAAAACAAGATCCTGGGAGTTGAGAGAACCTGCAAACAAGCCATAATACTGGATTTGCTTGTAATTGGCTTGGGACTCGGATCGAAGTCCTACCATCTTCTTTGACAAAATTATTTCAAGCTTATTGACACCTGCATTATGTCGATACCTCCCATTGGTTTCAGAGGAAATTTTCAGCTGGCTGTTCTCACACTTCAGTGAAGCTGTGTTCTTTAATAGTCCACTTTGTACATCAGAAACTGAAGTAATGGAAAATGAACTATCACTGTATCTGCCAGACATCTGATTTGTAGCCTGAAGGTAAGAAGAATCCAACTTCAGATTTGATTTTCCTTCTAAAACCCGTCTCTTTTCATTGTATGTGCTTGACAGAGTGTAAATGCTTCTTGCAAAGACAGATGCCACTTCCAGCTGCCCCTCCATTTTGACATTATTGATATTCATGTTATTTATCTTTTCAGAAACAATATCACTGGAAAATGAAAGGTGAGGACCCAGAGTACTTGATGCTGTAAGTGATAAGGTGTAGTTTGAAACTGGATCAGGTTCATAATCCTTTCTGCTGGACAACTTAAAAACTGATGTTACAACTCTGTGTTTCAGGTGATTTTCATATGCACAGATGAATCCATTTTTATTATATGATGCTTCTCCAGAACCTGAAACAGGAAAAAGACACAAAAGGTAAGCGTAATTTATACCTTTCTGTCTTTAAGAATCTTTCTGATGCCACTGAACTTCCATGCTACTGCTTGAATTGCAACTCCTGTTACACCATTTCATTTCAAAGGCCCAAGAGTTTTGGTAAATCCAGAATATTTCTGTAAAAATGGCTTTTATTTTGCTATTTGAAGTTAAAGTTTTGGACTATGAATAAATTAAGTCCTTACACTACTCTACTAAATATAATGTTGTGAAATGACACAAAATTATGTCATTATTTAAACTTAAAATAAGAAGATGGACTCTCAAGAACAGCCCATATCTAACATTCACAGTTTTGAATGTTTTCTTTATCATGCCTCAGTTATGGTGAGGAGTTTAGGAAAAAAAAACTGGATCGTTTGTCCTCTTGCAGTTTGAAAACTAAAGCAGCAATTTTAGGGAAACTAACTTAAAAATACCACTTTATGGCAATATATGGGCATAGATAAATTATAAAACAATTATATATATACACACATACAAATAGACTGAACGATATATTGTGGGCATACCTACACATGTGATTTTGAAAACACTTGACTTGTCAGTTACACAAGTATTTGTAGAATCATGCCTTCAGTTTTGAAGGACATTTTCTCCAGTATGGAATACGCAGCAAAATATGGACCTTAAAACTCTTTATTGAACTAAGCTGACTTTACTTTGAGTGCCTGAATAATCAGACGTACACAATACCTTTAAAAACAAAGAGAAAGTGATTGAGATTATGCAACACCTTTCTTTAAATAAGCGCAGGCAAATGAGTGTGTTGTACCTGACACAGGAAAAATAAGGTAATTAAAATAGTTTTTCCAACACTGCAATATTAGCACATATTCTTACCTTTCACACTGTAGGAAAGTAGCTCAAAAACTGAGTCAGCATTCATGTTATAAGTAGCTTTTGCGCCAGATGTTCTCTCTGTGGTGCTGTTGGTCAAAGTGTACGCTGCTGTCCAGTTGTAATAGTTGCTGTACACATTAGCAGAGACCTCCAACTTGCCCAGCAAAGGCACACGGAAAGGATAGGACTTTGGAACACTAAATGTTGGGATTCTGTATTCCTGAGATGGCACACTTATTCCCATTGACTCCATTACCAGAGGAGGTGTCTTAACAGTCTTTGGCATCCATATGTCATCAGATGATCTTCCACCAAATGGCAACGGAATACCAATTACAAAACTGTTTTTATTTAAGTAGTGTCTGATCCGGCCTTCACTAGAAAAGAAAGATAACTCTGCTAGAAACTGTAAATTCATAAAGCATATACAGAAAATTCCACGATTCCGTATTCTGCCCATGATACTGACTTTACTTGCCATGCTTACACCAATGTCCTGACTTTAGTTTTAGAGAGAAATGTAATGAACATCTATTATTATCAACACTTTCAAGCACTCATTCATCAGAATTTACTAAAAGCAATTTTGGTGTCAGTGAATTTTGTCAATGTTTTTTCCCCTCAATTCATAATCAGGGAGACTTATAAGTCAAGTAAAAAAAAGTCCTCCAAAACCACTGCCATACTTATGAGATGCTCAGTACCGAAAAAGGCAATTATATATACAGTATATGATGCATGAAGTCTTATTACCATTAGATTTTGTAACAGTCTAAATTATTAAGAATTTCTCCTTCTGGTTATAAGTGTTTCTAAAGTTTCATCTGAATATTTAGCATTTATTTTTTTCTCAATAAAAAGAAATAAAATCTGATCACTTGACTAGGAGCAAGGAGTGGAAAAAATGGATTGTCAGCTGTAAAGATTGCGGGGAAAAAAGCGTAATTACAAAAAGGCAAGACAGAAGGAAACTCAGCCTTAATTTGTGAATGCACAATAGGCTGGCAAAGATACTTTTCTTGTTTGCCTAACTGGTCTTTTATATTGCAAAATCTTCTTTTTTGCACTTAGAGCTACATCCTAGGATGGAAAATTAAGTAAACACTTTTGAAATTTGTTCCTTTACATCAAAAAATTTAAAAAGCAACATAACAGAGCAGTAAAAAAATTCTATTATTATTATTATTAGGACAGATGATAAGAACATGGGAGAAAAAACAGTTTCTTCCTTGCTTATACTTAGATTAGAAACACAGTGGAAGCAATAGAGTTGTGTGCCATTAACATACAGTTTTATATTACCACAGCAAAATATAATACATAATAAAACAGACCTAAGACACGTAAAATGCAAGGCTGTTCTCCATGTGGTTTTGGAATCCCATCTTACACTAGCCTCTCTTGCCCTTTACATTCACTTCAGCCATCAGTATTTCCCTAGCTCATGGGAAAACTACATAGACATATTTCTGTTTATCACAGTGATAGCCATGGATGAATTCTGAAGATACTACCAAGTAACATTGCTCCTTGAATTCTTGTGCATAGGCAGATCAGCAATGAGATATGAACAGTAATGGCAAGAACAGTTTGTGCTGGGAACTGCAATGAGAGCAAGTCTGGCAGGTTCATGAGCATTTTACAGTTTAAATCCACTCTGACTGAGTTTGATTTCCTAGAAACAGCAGAAATGTCGTGTTTATCTACCTTCCAGTTACTCTTTTTGTTTGTCAAACCCTATTTCTTACAATATTTAACATATTGGACAATTTCCGTGAAATTTGACAGAAGGTTAATGACATTCCTACAAATTCTGTGAAACTTACTATAGGTAGAAAAGATGGGACTAAACTAGTATAAGCATCCAGTCCATATGTGTACAACCATGGCATGAGCTGCCTCTGAGCAAGCCAGACATGGGAAAAGGTCAGGTGATTCTACTGATGGAGGTTAACCAGCATGTGTAGGGGAATGGGAAGAACTGTCCAATAGCACTGCACAGGAAAATGTAGAGCTACTAAGGTTACAGCCAAAGACAAAGGGTCTTTGACAAAGGGATGCACAGCACAGATCTATATGGCTTCAGTAGTTCCGTGGCTTACAGTAAAGTCTGTTGAATGCTGCATTTTCACTCAGTACTCCTTACACATAACACAATACTTCAGACATATCCACATACTGCATGTGACTGCTGTAAAGTCAAACCTTGACTAAAGACATGCATCAATTCCTCCACATAATTTAATTTCTCTAGCCTTAAAATTCTTTGTTATGATTCCAATTTTATCCTAGTGTTTACAGAAATCCCATGCTGTCTTATAAAAACACAGTAAAATAAAATAACACAAAAATATGAGCAAATAACTATTTTCAGTTTCCTGTGTCACTATCTCAATCTCACTGCCCACCTTTTCAGGAAAAGTTCTTCAGGAATGGTGATAACAGGCAGGTTAAATTTCTGAACGTTCAGTTCTTGCAGTCCACTTAGTTTGTCTTGCAGAGTCTGGGCATAGGGGACATCTTTTGATGTCTTTTGCAGCCAGGTGTTGGTTGCCTGCAATGAGGAGACAAGTTTTTCAAAGGAAATAACAAGTTTTAGGACTTCCCAGTAAAGTTATCTGGAAGCCATTGTAACTATCCATATAGTGATCCCTATGCATCTGATAAGTGACCTGTTCCATCAAAGCTGTGAATGTACAGCTTATTCAATCTGATGAGTACTTTTACAAGTAGCTCCTATTTTAGCTTCCATGGGGGAGGCAAGAATCCAGCTGGGCTATGTGGTAGAGCTGTAATATCTACTGTAGGTTGAACCATACCACGATAAATTGTGACACGATATGCCGCAGTGTCATATCCGTATTCGCCACTTTCCGATCCAGCAGTCCATTGGCGTGCTTCTCTAAAGTTCTGGGGTAGTCTGAAAAGTCGACTGGGAAACCAGAAGACAATTTTTCCACAGCAGCAGAGGCACCTGAATTCCACTCTAGCTCAACTTTCTCAGAGTCTGAAAATCACAAATGTAAAAGAAAAAGGTAAAATCAGCAATATTCTATTTAGAGATATACTATAAGCTAAAGTAAAAACATGTTTAAATTTATAGGCTGTATATGTGGATCATGATTTTGCCCCTACCATATCTGAGAAGAACTCTTTCTGAAATTGAGTTTCCATGAATTGTTGCAGCTGAGCTGATCTGAAGATATGCTTTGTTTGGTGAATAATTAACCAGTGCTTCACTTCTAAGTTCAGTTTGCAGACGAGGAATAGAAATGGTGCCTCTTAACATTCCCTCTTCCATTCCAGCATATCTGTGAAAGAAAAAAGTAAATGCAAATAAAAATATTTCACTGTCCTTTTTCACTTATGTTTCAGGAACAATTTCATCATTTAAATATATAGCAGAAGCATAATAGGTGTTACAACAATTTAGATTGAATGAAACTTGTAAAATATGTTCCAATTCAATGGATGTTTTCAGCTTCTCCTAGTTACTTTGGAAAACCTATGATAAACTATTATAATGCTACTGTGCAGATACACAGTAATGAGTCTGTGTTAATTTCATAAGACTGAAAAGGATGGAAATATGTACCTGTCCTGGTAATGTTGTATGAGAACCAAATTCTGAACTCCTTACTCACGCTGAATTTTCTACTAAGGATGCAGACCATGACCATGAATTGCATAGAAACAAAACAGTTGACAAAATATATTATACCACTGGGCTTCATTTTCCTTTATTCACATCTATTTTATATCTCTGTAACTTTGTTGACTTGAGCAAACTTCTAATATTATGTTAGTGCAAATGAAAGGGAATTGAGGTCCCTGACATCTGTCCAAAGCTCCCACTGATATCAGAGGCAATTCTGCATGAGCAGCAAAGACAAAGACTCCCTGGGGCACCATCAAGATCACAGAATTCCATGGAAGATTGAGGTTTATTAAAGAATGTGATCAGCCCATTTCACTATGGGCTTGTGAGGCAGACAATTTTAGAAACCCTGGCAGGCTAAACATTTTTGTTAGCTCCCCTGTAGATGTTCCCGGAAATATTCTCATCGTGAAGCGTGGGAATTTTTACAGGAAGCTCTCAGTTATTTTTGGTTTTGTTGCTTATTGAGTGCCATTAGATTTCTTCATGGGGAGATGTAATAACTTTTTTAGAGCCAAACACATCCAGTAAAAGATAATACCTCTCTGAACAAACCTTGCCTTGTTTATATCCTTGGATATTACACCTGCAATAACACCGGTACAATGCATTCTTGTCATGTGTGTGCAAACATGGAAGAACTAGCTCAAGGAACTTGTAATACAAAATATGGATATTACACATAGTAGGAAAGATCAGTTGATGTACCATATAAATGTATCATATAGATGTATTACAAATAAAATACTTCAAAGTTTTTAAAGGTGGTTTTAATAATAAGCTTATATGTTTTTCTATTTAAGAAATTTCTGCAAAATGGGATGAAATTTCCCCACATTTTCTACATTCAATAAAACCTTCAGTTATCTTATTCAAAGGTAGCTGTAAAATTCTAAACGGTTTCCTGAGTTACCTTATCTGGCCAGTAAGAGTAGCTTCAGGAATCTTCTTGTTGTTAAAGTCTAAGACAAAGGTGTATGCTTTCTTCCCAGGAATCGATTCATCATTAATTCTGAGGTTTGTACCAAAGTCAATATCAACATCTGGAATGTGGACATCACTGGTCAAAATCTTCCTGTCTCTGTTGTACCTGAAGGTCAGTGTGGCCTCATGCTGATTTACACCTGTAAAGTACGAAGGGCTTTGGTTATTCACAACTGTGGAATCTGTTTGGACTTTTCTTAAAAGGAAAATTAAAAAGGATCAACTTGAAATTATAACATGGTAAAGACCTATCACAACATTTGCTGAGTCTGAATCAGAAACTGGCTCACATTTTTTCTTCTTATCTTCTAAACACATGATCCACTAACCCCACCACTAATTCTACTATTTAAATGACCTTTTATATGCTTTACTTCCACATTTCATCAGAAACAGTATTCTTCTCTTACTTATGTAGAGCCTATTAACATCTACACTTCCTTGTTTCCATTCAATGACTTTACATTTCTATTTAAATTATACAAAATACAAAATCAGCCTTTCACCATGAAAATCTTCCACTGGGATTGCATACATGTAAGGAAATGCAGTTAAAGTATTGGCGTGTTTGGATGTGAAAATGTATTCTATTTTATACTGTAACAATTCTATTATGATTAATTAATAAAAAGCTCTTTCCTATTAAATGACACAGTTCAAAACCAAGCTTAACCACATTGGTTTTTCCAGACTCTTACCTTCTGCCTGGACAGCAAACTTTAGGGTGTCTATTAGGTCACTTCCCTCTCTCTGCAGGTCATAGTTTGCACTTGCAGAGTATTCCTTGACTTCCCCTGTGGACACTATTTCAACTTCAAATCTAAAGAAGGAGTGAAGACATGTCCTGTGAATAACTCTTTGTCCATGACCACAAACAGAAGAACTCATACAGTTCTCAACAGATTTCTGAGCTGCTGCTGTTGCTCAGTTTTTAAAGATTTTTAAATGTAAGCTTTTATGTGAGGGAGTACTATAGATAATAAGCCCTAGGAAGGACCAGTAGTTCGCACAAAATAAACATGGTTGAAGTTGATATGACTTACTTGGATTCTCCAGTCAAGGGAAAATATGGAGCTGCCTCTGTGTCAGTGGCATTAGAGTACAATAATTTGGTGCAGAAATTTAGACCAGGGATGAAAGGCTTGCAAGAAGTCGAGGTTTCTTGGTTCTCGGTCAGAGGTGGAATCTCTTCAGTTTTGGCTGGAGACACCAAATGCAGCGTATTGCTGGAACAGAAAAGTCAGTCATTTATTCCCAGGACAGGTGCTCAGACATTGTCCTCTTAACAAGGTTATTTCTGAATAAAACTCAATTATTAATGTAGGGCTAAATGAAATAACATTTGGTGGTTAAATGATCTAGTGGTTTATTTAGTATTATTGATAATTATAATTCTGTATATTGAGCCATTTGCCCTCTCTAAAATGAGTGTAAGTAGTCCATTTAAGTTCAATCTAAAATAAATATTGCTATTATAATATTTTTTTTGGTGAAAGAAAACAAAACAATAGAAATGGTTTCAAAAATAATGACAAATTGAATAATCTGTAAGCCATGACTCCAAGTCATCACTTATCTGGGCTATTTGCCCAACTTGTAAAAGAAGATATTCCAGTTTTATAATGTTTAGGATTTTTCTGAACTGAAAATGTCTCCATGCTTGCCCTAGCCTTTCTATTCCACCAATAAAAGCCAAGAAAAGAAGGAAGAGCATAGCCTTGAAAGTTCTTATTCACTTCTCGTTACCTGATACTGAGGAGCTTTACTGGAGTCTTTGGAGCAGGAATGCTGAATTTCAGTTGTCCAGCTTTTACACTAACATGTGCTTCAATTCCAGATTCATGGAACACATTAGAATTCACCTCCACACCACTTCTAGCAAATTCAGGCACATTTATTCCCAAGTGTGTTACAAACTCAACTGCTACTGAAGGTTTAGCAACAAGATCTGCTTGCATCTATTTAATAAAAACAAAATGGGGTATTTATTTGCCCAATACACTTCTTGCTGGTTATATAAAGCAACTATAATATTCTTGATAATCTACAGGTAGGTTTTCCATAACTGATTTTGCTATTCAAAAAATCTGATTCCCAAATCACATAATCAGAGGGATCACCTAAGTGGGAATTGAAGTGTCATGGATACAGCAAGCTGGTAATGCCAAGGATCCTTACCAACTTTAATCTAAAAATACTCATGCTTCAGAAAGGTTTTGTACATGGAGTTACTTGCATATATTTTTAAATCTGAACACACGAGCCAATTTTCCATTGTAAAAAAAATAAAAAAATTAGCAGTTTTCAAAAACAATGAGTAAACTATTTAACAAAAAAGAAATGGATCCAAGATTTGAATTTCTCTAAACAAAAACCAGCTTATTTTCAATCTTTTGCTTTGGTTGTTACAGAAGGAAGGAAGAGAATGCAAAATTCGGGAAAGATTCCAAAGGGTAACAAGTATTAATTTTCAGGACTTTTTTTTTTATTATTATTTAAATTTTATACATAGTAGAAAATTGAAAGTTTAGATGAACAGAAACTACTACAAAATTTGTATGAAATATTGACTAAATTAGAGCAAAATAGATACTAGAACTATAAAAAGAATGGAAATAGTTAATTTTTAAAAATTCTAACTGGATAATTAATTTTGTGCCATATGCTCTTTCATCATTACAATTTTAAAATTTTTATTTTCAGTTAAAAAAGTGTTTCTCTTGACTCAATTTTCAACATTTCTTTTAAGTGAAAATCAAACTTTTCAATTTGAATTGGCCACAAAAAAAGGTTTTGCTAACTTTTTGGCTTGAACAGCAAATTCACAAACTGTAGCTTTTCTGCCATTGTCATTTGAGAGCAGGAAGAGAGAAATAAACAGAGATTAAAAGGATTATTTTTGGAAGAGGGATTGCAATACTTTTAATTCATAAATTTTGTCTCATTATTATGTCTCATTTTATTTATTATACACATTACTTCTTAATTTAATCTAAGTGTCATCCACAAAATAAGCAAAGACCACTAATGAGGGAGGGGTTTTTTCATATCAAGGACATTTTGTAGTCTTTAAAATTTTCCTGGTGTTACAGTTTTACCCATAAATGAGACTGCAGACAATTAGGAGGAGAAAAAATTATGGACAAGCTATTGAGACTTACACTTTTTTGATGAAGCTTCACAGCTACTCTGGCCCCAGGTGTTGCTATTCCAGACAAGGCAAACTTCAATTGCAAACCTGCCCCAGTTGGAAGCTCAAACTCATTGTCCATGAATATGTAGTGGGCAAATAAATCCCTGTCAATACCTTTTGAGATGGCTTGTGCAACCTGTGAATCAAACAAGGAAATGAACACTAGCAACTACGCACTTTGGAATATGAATATTTTGTACTTTAAACATTAATCAGGGAATGATTGCAACTCTATAATCCAAAAGTTTCATATGGAAAAGAGAATCTAAATTCTACAGATTCCTTGCTTCAAAAAATGTACTAAAGACTCTTTAGCAAAATCTGAACTTTAAACAAATACCAGATTTTTTTACCTGGCTTGATACACACAGATTCTCTACCTTAATATGCACATGCAAAGGTGAATTGGTTTAGATACCACGTAACTTTCTGTTTTCCCCTAAGTCAATGGCAAAGTATTTTTTACCTCAGTGAAAGAAGAGTTTTACCAAATATTCCTAAGCTATACTACATCATCTTTTCTTTTTAACATGACAAAGATGAATTGTGAAATATTAACACAAAATTTTCATAATTAGAAATTTAGTAGTGTAACTTAATGGTCAATACTAAGATTTTGGAGATTGTTCCAGTAGATATCTCAATAATTAACAAGATCTGAATTGTCTCTTGTTTCACCCCCTCATAATCTTCCAGGAGGACTCCACTTTGTTACTGAGGACTATTGAGACTAAATGTGGATAATTTATTTTAAACAGTTTTATTTTTATGCTGGTATGAAATATCTTTGCATAATAGTTAAATATGAATTAAATCTTAAAAAAATCTGGTAGGAAAAAATTAATAATGCACATTGGTGCATCAGAAACGTACCATTTCAGGAACAGTCTGAAGAGTTTTAATACTCTTTAAAATCAAGCTTCCCAGCAGTTTGAAATCATTGAGTTTCATGTACCCAAGCTCTTCTCCCAAGATTCTCAGATATGCTCTTCCTTCAGGAGCTTCTTTGTTGCCCAATTCTTTTATCAGTTTTTCAACATTAAGTATTATTCCTTTCATGATATCCTGAAAATTCAAAACAAATTCATGAGAAATTTGTAAGATCATGTATCTAGAACAGTTAGTGAATGTCAGGTAATCTGCACATGCTTTTACACATTTGTCTCCAGGCAAAGACCTCTCCCAAATACAATTAAGAAAACACATCGCTAAGTAGCAATAAGGATTTACACATTGTTAAATAGCATTAAGGATTTGAATTTTAGCTCACCAGAAGAGAAGGCAAGTACAGAAAAAAGAGGTACATGCTATAATTACTGTGTAAAAATAGGAATGCCGTGCTGCACAGAAAATGTTTTCAGGCGGTACCTGATCCTGCTTGCCATCCTGGGAGTAACCAAAGTAGTCAAAAACTGCCTTGGAAACCTGCTCTGGCACTTTGCCGTCAACCCAGTACAAGGCCTTGGTTGCAGTGTCTGGGAAAAATCCCTTCTCTCCAAACAATGCTTCCAGTGTTGGCTCAAACCCCTTTCCATCCAAGCCAAGCTAAAATGAACAAGAAGGACAATGCATAACTCAGTGAGTTCCCTCCAGTTCTTTGGAACTTTTCAACAGACAGACTTTCTGGGAAACAAACAATGCATTTAAATTGTATCCTACAAGTCTGATATTTAAGGGAAGATACAGAAAACTATGTCTTATAATTCATTTTATCTCTGTGGTGAGGTTCAACAAAAAAACCCACACATAGTCTGTATCTCACTTACAATCTACTATGAGTACTTCAATGTGCCAGTAATGATTCATTAGCATGAAGTCAATTTGTTACAGATGGGTTCATTTTACCCTAGCTGAGCCCTTTAATAACTCCAACAAGGGTCGTCCATCCAGTCAGTGGCAAGTGACATCACATAACGGATGGCTTGCTCTAAAGCCCATTGAGATCAAATCAAAGTCCCCTTGTAGACATATTGATCCTTAGATTTCTCCCAGAGCTTGTAAAAACAATACATTATTCACAGAAAGTTGTTATAAGAAAACAGAAGTGAGAAAGAAAACAGCAGAATACTATCAAACATTTTTCATAATTGTTGTACCTCAAAAATATCACTTGGGTCAAATCCATATGCATGAAGGGTGGTTTTTAGCATGGTTTCTTTAGGAACATAGCTGTTTGGGTCAAATACCACATTTCCCTCTACTTTGGCAGAGATGGGGTCAATTCCAGGTACAGAAATTTTCTTGGAAATCTGATAATTTTGTGAGAATTTTCTGAAATCTTTGGCTGTTGGAACCTCATTTCCTTTCAGAGCTTCTTCAACTCGGCTTTTTAAACTAGGGGAGAGGATAGCAATTAAAATATTATTAGTATATATTCCAATCACTCATTTAGTCATAGTTTTTTATGTCACTTGCAGACATTCATACAGCTGAGGTGATGACAAAAGGCTAGTTCTCTGCACATATTAACAGCAAACAAGAGAAAGACTATTATCTGGTACAGCTCTGACAAAGCCATAGTTTACTCAGCTGATGCGCTTGTTCAAATAAACAAAAAAACTCAAGCAAAAACTTCATGGCTAGACAGCTACCACTGCAGTTATGGTCAGAACTTCATTTTTCCTGAGACCAACATAAACTAGATTGTACTTACTCTTCAATGCCTATTTCTTCAGAGTCTAGGATGTTAGCAATGTGTGAGGCAACAAAGTTTTTCACTTGCTCGTTTTTCTCCTTTGTGAGGATTCTCAAAATCTTTGCAAGATCACTTGGGGAAGGATTTTTCATCACTATGAGATAGGCTGCAAGTCGTTTGTCTGTAGGTACATCTGGTTCTTGGAATGCTTTGAGAAGTGCTGAACAGTCCTATATAAACAGAGAAAGGTTTGCAATGATGAACTGGCTCATAGGTGATATTGTTAAACCCTTTTGGGAATATATAGGGTAAAAGAATTTTCAGAGTGCAATTTTTTCAGCACTACATACCTATTTCTGTACCTGATTTGTATAACCAAACAAAATAGTTCCTTTGAAGCTATTTTGATAAATTTTCTTTTTCTGGAAAACATCATAGAAATTATGGCTTTTATTAAAACTGATTTTCAGAGAAACAGAGAATCATAGAATGTTTTGGGTTGGAAGGGACCTTAAAGATCTTCCATTTCCAACTACCCTGCCATGGGCAAGGGCACCTTTCAGTAGACCAGGCCGCTCAACGCCCCACCCAGCTTGGCCTTGAGCACTTTCAGGGATGGGGCATCCACAGCTACTCTGGGAAACCTGTTCCAGTGCCGCACCACCCTCACAGTAAACCTTAATATGCAACCTAAACCCACCCTCTCTCAGTCTTCAGCCATAATCTCTTGTGCTTGTCACTAAATGCTCTTGTAAATAGTCTCTCTTATCCTTTATTTTCTTGTTTTTTAATCTTTTTGGTTGGATGGTTAGGAGTTTTTTAATACTTTTTATTGGATTTTTTTTCTATTTTATATTTTATTTTCTTATCCTATACGTGGCAGGTTAAATTTTTCTTCAGAATACTAAGATTTGATTGTTGGGAATCAGAGCTGTTCTTGTCAGCAAGTAAATTGTCAGAATTTGGAAGAAAAGATCACTCAGTTTAGGAAAAGAAGGGGATCAAAATCTTCTGCTGCAGGAAAATTAAAAACACAGTTTAAAAATAAGTAATAATGAAAAAAAATTAAATGCTTTAAACTGAATCTGAGGATGTGAGCTTCAGTGTTTCCAGGCTCCCAGATTCTCTAAGCCTTGTCTGGAAACAAGAACATGTCTCTTAGACTAAAAACTTGTTTATGTTCAAACTGTCTCACTATACTGAGCTGAAGTGCTCTGTATAATGACAGCCATTCTGCAGGGGATGCTGTAGTGCCACTGTAATGTAAACATAAATCTAACCAGTACTATCAACAATGACAACAAAATGCCAGTATAAAAGAGGGACCTGAATTTTTCCCTAGTTAAATATATTTAAATCTGGAGTAATTCATTAGTTAGCACTGTCTTTGAATAAGTAGATCACCATTTAGGACATTGACAGGAACAGTTCCAAACTTCCCATTTAAACTGAGACAATCTATGCAAAGCCACTGCATCTCAAAAGAGCAACACCCAAAAAGTCAGAAGACTGCAGAACTTCTCAGATGTGTGTGTGGAAACTAGCTAGAGGAGGTCTAAAAAAGCTGGAGACAGCTTAAAGGGAGATAGCAGAACTATGAAATAATTTGAATGTTTTTGGATATTCAGCAACTCCTGTGAACAGTCAAGGTAAAGTGAGGACAGTTTATCCTGGTTCTTGTGACACAATTTACCTCTTCAGTAACTGTCATTTTCCTGAATGCCTGGATGGCTGCTTTCTGAACTGAAAGTGATGCAGCTTCATTTCTGATGCATGTCTTCAGGAAGGATTTCACATTGGGTTTAGCTTTCTCCATTATGGCACCCATGTTTCCAATAGCCTGTCAATGATGAAAACACAGAAAGGTGATAAACATCTTTTCTCCACCAAGAGAAGTAGAGTGTTATATGCACTACAATTTAAAGTAAATGGTCTACATAAGGAAAGAAGGAAGTAAAAATACCCGAAGTGTGAGGTATGTGAGTTCATCTTCCCCAGAACAATCAGTGCCAAGCAGTGATGCCATGAAGTCTGCAACCTCTGTGATTTCCTCTGTCACAACCTTCTTCTCATTGTAGAACCTAAAGACATACAGAAACACATTAGAAACAAAAGAAGAAAGTAGGAAATGTCTGTATTTTATTCTTAAAGAGCAAATTCATGAAAACAACAAAAAAATCCTCAAAAGGTGAGCACTCTTTGGGTTTACTCTAAGCATTGTAACCTTGAGGTTATTTCATAACAATTGCACTCTGTCATTGCTTACTTAGTAACAGAGTGACTCAAGCCATAAAAAGAAGCTCTACTTGGCTGATACTGGGCCATGTTAAGTATTTCCCGTATTCTCTGTGGAGTTGGAGAAGGCAATAGTCCCAGGGTGTATGTGACAAGGTCTGCCACAAGTGGATTCACATTTCCAGTTCTCAGGATTTGAAGGACTGCGCTGTAGCACTCTGGAGTCCCACACTGGATCAGGGCCTGAACAGTGATGGAACTGAAAGGAGAAGAGATGATGTTTGCAGTTATTGCTGCATGTTGACTGTTTGAAACACACATTTGACAGGTTTATTTGGGGGTTTTACTATAAATGACATATGTGCGACTGGAAGTAAATCATGCAATTGCTTATCAAAAAGAAGCTTCTTAGTTTTACAAGTTGTAATACTGACCCAATTAAATAAGAACAACAAGAAAGTATTAACAATATCATCATTACACAAACACACTTAAATACCTAATATATCAAACCAGACTGAGGCTCTAGTTCCTTTACAGACTGAGAACAAAGTTTGTGTAAACTGACTCAGGTCCAGGTCAGACAGAAGATAAGGCTGGGAAGTAGAGGGCAGGGTCAGACCAAAGACTAGTGCTCTTCCATGTCTCCCAAAGTCTCACATTCAAAACTGTGTTCTTTGCTATAAGTCAGATTTGGGAGTTTGGAATTGCAGCCACAGTCCTGGAGTAAAAGTGCATGAAAGATCTTTGGCCGTAATGACTCTCCACAGGATTGTTCCTCGGACACACACCTGGGATGGCGGAGCAGGAGTAAAACCCTGTATGGGGCTGTGCTATACCCCAGTTCAGTGTCTCCAGTAAGTCTGGAAGATTTGATGCAGGAATGATATAGAAAATAGTAGTTCTTTATAGAAGTCTAGAACTTTCAGATCTATTTGAATTCTTATACTTTTCTCATCTATTTAATGTTCAAGTTCCAATTAACAGATGAGCATTTCTGATGGAAAAAACATGACATCCATAGGTTTTATTCTCCCTTCATTATTTCTCTCTATGCATAATTCTGAGGATACCTATCTTCCTGAAAGTCACCCAGTACATCGAATTCACCTCTAATTTAAAACCACTTGCAGCAAATCAACTATACAATGGTTTTGCCATGGCATTGACACATGGTGTATTTGCACAATGCACAGCTGTAACATACCTTGAGGTTTCCATCATCTTTGGTACAAGAGAACCAAGTGTGCTGTTATGCAAACTTCTCAGCCCAGAAACAAATCTGTAAAAGAGTCTTGCTCTCTGTTGGTTCTGCTGGGAGGCTGTAAGTTTCTGCAGTTCCTGAAGGGTTTTCAGAACAGCATCGCCCTGTCTGGGCAATTTGGCATCTGTACTTTCCAATGCAAGGCCCTTCTCTTCCAGTTCATCTAGCAATTAAAAAAATTTGCATTCTTTATGTCTTTATCAAGGAGTTATGTTAATTTTTATCTTCTTCTTACACTCAGTACAAAGTCTGAAGATTACTTTATATGATAACTGTTGAAGTGGAACAGCTGAACAATTTACAAAAATAATGGAGTGGAATTTACACATAATTTCCCAAAGTTGAATATTTGAATAAATTGGTTTACATTTTCATGAAGATGATTCCTTAACACCTTTTATATGAGTATAGTTTGGTTTCCAACTTTTAATAAATATGTTAGGAGAAATATGTTATGACTAGGAATAACAATTACAAGTCCAAAAGTATGTTTCAGAACAAAATACATGGTAATAATGGATTGCTTACATTTGGCAGCTGAAGCTAAAAGTTGCAAAAGAAATTACAGGTAACTAAAATGGATTCATTAAACTTATTTCCAGTAAGATTAAAAATACTTTTCAGGAAAATTATATATTTTTAATTGTTAGGAATAATTTAAAAATTAAAATGAAAACAGAAAGATTATTTTAAATTAGCACAGTTTTTAAAAGTCTCATGTTTTTCCATTTTATACTCGACCTTTTTCCTTACAAAATTGATCAAATTTCATTAAAAATTACGGATTGGTTTGGCCCCCTTAAGGGCACCTTTAATTAATTCACTGTTTAAAAAAATTGTCTCTGTATTTATATTTTGTTCCTGCACTTGTATAATAGAGAACTGCATCTCTACCTCCATCAAAATTTTTGTTATTGATCTTTGGGGTATCTTCAAGCCTCAGGGTCTGGTTGACCTCTGTCATCACACCATAGCGATTTCTAGGAAACAAAATAAAATTCACTGCTTTAGTTGAGTCCAAGTACCCTTGAGAGGTCTTGACCTGTCTCCTGCCTTCTTAAAAAGAAAAGGTATATTTGGGGATGAAGTCAGGGCAGAACCACCACTCAAAAGGAATATTTATAAATAAAGAGTAATGATAAATAGTGAGTGACCTACTTGTATGAGGAAGGCAGAAACAGGTGTTTTTCACTGCAGACAGCATCTCTTATATGCCTTTTCTTTGCATCAATATTATAATGACAGAACTGAGTGCTCTTTAGAAGGGTAGATAATGGGGTGTTCTGTAAAATAAATAGTTTGGCAGTCATTTTATTGAGTAGAATTGGAAACAATCATAGTTTTAAAGGCCGGCACAGTTTTACTGTAATATTAAAGGTTACAGCATATTGGAAACGAAGGTGCATAAGTGGAATCATTCTCTCACAAAGACAAAATTTTGCCAGGAACAATCTTTAGTCTTAAGTCTCTTCACAGGCAAAAATCCCACTGAAATTTTCCCTCAGGCCTTGTTGAAGTGTTTCGGTTAGTAGTTACTTCATGATTGATCCCCTGCTGCCTACAACAAAGGACTCCTTCATAAAACCAACTTGTAATTTTTGGAGTAGTTTGGTCCCCTTGTAACAACTGACGCTCTTTTTAATTTCACTCATACAAATTTTAAAGGCTTCTACAACAAGCTGTAGAAGTGTCAGAAATTATAAAATGTGTTTTCAGTGCTATACCAAACCCTATTTTTTTGTAAGCTAAAACACTCTAAAGCACAGATGACATTATACCACAAAGAAATCTGACAATATCCATGCAAGCAACTGCATTTGACCATTGTGGATTAGCACGTAGACCAAACAGCACGTCTAGCCACTTACTTCAGGGCACTTAGAGTCCTCTCCTCCTGCACATCACACACACTTTAGGGTTTTGGTGGACTGTATATTTTACATAAAATTGGAATTTTGAAAATTTTGACTCACAAAACTAAAAATTTGGCTATGACCTGATAGATTATCATGTAATCAGTAGTACTAATTCCACCTATGAGAAGCTCTTGTTTAAAAAAAACAGAGAAGAACACAAAAGAGGGTAATTACACCCTCTCTCTGCATCTTTTTTTTCTCTACTGACTACCAACAAAACCCCAGTCTGATCTAGTGGAAGGGTGCATAAAAGTTATACAAGTTTTTAGAAAATATAAATAAATGTAAAACAGTAATTGTAGTATCATATAATTTTTAAATGGCATACTTACTAGTCCCTTTACAATGGCAATAGGGCTGACATGATCTCTGATGGGACTGAAGTTGTCACAGTCTTTCAGGTACCTGGTAATTGAAATGTCTTCTGCAACATTTCCTTTTCTGGACTTGAATTCAACTTCACTGTCACACTTTCCATATACAGTGTCCTGGAAAGAAGAAAGAAATCAGCATCTCTGTTCATGCCACCAGATATTTTCTAATCTAGTTAAAAGGTACCCTTTCTCATCTGATTTTCCAGGCCTTTGGAAAATGATGTTGAGGAGTAACTCTACTATGTGAGTTTTCTTCCATTTGTTAAGAAAATAAAGTGAATGGATTCAAAACACCTACCATTGGAATGGTTTTTACATTTTCTACTGTTTCTGTTGGCACAAGGAGAGCTGAGATGATCCCTCTCTTGAGATTCAGTACATTCAGAGGTTCATCCTTCTCTGGATACAGCTTGACCTTTGTTCCATCCTGAATGCTAAATTTTAGCTCATGCCTGGCACCCAAAAAACCCAACATTAATATGAAGTGTTAAAGACACAGGGTGAAGAACAGATTATCAATAAGCTGCTGGGCTACAGATAAAGCATCATGTTTACCTTGATCTATATTATTTACTATATACTGCTGTTACTAATAGGAAGTATTACTATTAAAGCAGCAAAATTCTAACCAAGGACATTCTGATATCACCAGATTATGTCACCTAGGGATAAGCAAATACCAAGAGCAATGGCTGGAAGTTAGAATTGCATAAATTCAGAGAAGAGATAAGTAAATTTCTAGAATGAGGTAATTATTAACTACTGCAATAGGCTACAAAGTGATGGAAGGATTCTCTACTAGTTGCAGTTTTTAAATAACACCTTGATTGTTTCCTGAAAAACATATTTTAACATTGTCGCAAATTGGTTTGAGATCTATGGCTTGTGAAGTAAGATGGATACTGAGGCACTAAAACAAGCCTGAAGGTGCATGACTAAAGCCTGCACTGACAAGCACTAGAGACTAGTTGGGTGGAGGGAGCAGTAGCAATAAGTTACAAAAGCAGATAAATAAGGAAAAGATAAGTTGCATAGGTCATTAAAGACCGGGACTGGATATCTGGACTTCGGTCTCAAATGATCCTGACTTTAGTCTCAAATGCCTTTCTATTGCACAGTCTGCACCATGTCAGAAAAGGAAAATTATCTTAAACTGGCTGCTTGCAGCCATTTGAGAATGTGCTTGTAAGAAGGAACACTACACTTCCAATAATCTTTCAGGAGAGGGACTACACAACAGTTTCCTAATGTAGATGACAGAAATGACAAAAATGTTCCAGGTTAAAAATGTTTATGTAAAACATCCTTCCCTACTAGCAATTGAGAACTTTGCCATGTTAACCATAAATTGTATCAGGGAGAGTTTTGCTGTGGAACCAGCTTATGAATCTACCATGTTTTCATGAAATGTGTTCTATGCCTAGGAAAACATAGGGTAGGCTGTAACACTGCAGCCTGTTCCATTTAAAGGTCACAAGTATTGATGATAATGGATTTTGCTTACCTGGACATGGCATTTGCAAAGTCCTCAGAGTTCTTGGACTTTTTCAGAATAGCCTTTCCTTCAGAGTCAACACCAAATGTCTCCCTCAGGGAGCAATGTATTGTCCTCAGGATGAAGCGGCACAGCTGTGGTACCTCCAATTCAACCTGAAAACACAAATATGTTTATCCTTTTTTCATGATCATGTTTCCAGGATCATTTATTCAGTTACCACTTTGAAAATTCCTTGGGTTTTATAAAATGTCAGAATCCCCCTGCTGGCAGCTGTTGGAAAAAATTTCAAAGTGCTCTAAGTAGCTTAAGGTAACATGAGAGAGAAGATATGAAGGTGGGTATTTGCTTGGCTAATGGCATGGAGTATACAACATACAGGGTAAACAAGCAACTTAGCTTCTGAGAATTTAGAATATTAGAACTGTATGAACTGTATGAAAACTTGAGCAATTACACTGATAAATGTTTAGACTCTATTAGAACAGTGGGTGCTAAATAAAAAAAAAATAAATCCCAATGACTCGATTTCAGGAAAAAAAACCCCAAAACAAATCTCACCATGAAAGTTTTGGACTAAATGAAGGGACATTGGGTAGTTTAATGGCCTATGGGACCTTTTACTCCTGCAGTCCTGTTAATGTCTTGACTACTACCATCAACAGGCTATCATGGAGTCTTCAGGGCATCAATGAGCTATGTAACTCAACTTCTAGAATTGTTTGTTGGACATTGACAGACTCAGCCTGGGAGCTAAAGAAGACCAAACTACCAGGTCTTGTCCCTCTCTCATGTAAAAGTACAGCCAGGTCAGGATTGAAATGCACTGGCACAGTGCTATGAAGGACTTCTGCCATCCTCAGTGCCTTCTGTCTAGGACAGGGAGGGCTTAGTCTTTTTGACTCTCAATATGTGCCTTTCAAAAGAGTGGCTTTATTTGGAAAAACATTGAAGGATGCTCCCCAGCTGCCAGCTCCCATGTTGTTCAGTATACAGTCCCTATCAGTTGTATTTCCTCCTCTTTGCCTACCTTGCAAGTGATCTTTGAACCACTTCGAGAATCTGCTGTTCCTGTGATCCCATTTGATGTTTCTGCTTCATATGAGTAAACATATTTTCTGAGGGGTTTAAATCTGGTTGCATCTTCTGCAATTGGGAAAACAGGAGTGGTTTTATGATGTGGGTAGGATATGCATATGTAATCCTTACAATACAAGGCTTAGTGTTGTGTAACCAAAATGAATGCCACAGATAAAGGAAACAGGAAGATCCTTGCACTATTTCCTTTTACAGAGTAGCTTTCAGACAGAGAATTGGTGCCTTCACATCAATTGGATTATTTCTGAAGCATAAAACTAAACTTGTGGGGGTAGCATAAATATTGGCATCCACTGCTCTGTTTGATGGGATTTGACAATATGACCCCATCTGGCCTTCAAATTATGTCTCATTAAAGCAAATGACAAAAACAGGAGAAAACTTAAGGTGTGGAACTATTTTTAAAAATTACCCTATTGCTTCTAAATTAAGCCAATCAAATGGTAGTTTTCAAATTGGTAATAAAATGATTTATTTCAGCTCAGATTTTTCTATCATAATGAAAATGCAAGAAGCTACTTTACCAGTCACATGACTGAGACTGAAAGCAAAGAAACACAGAAAGAGACAGAACACCAGAACTAGCAGTCCTCAATACCATTTCACTTGAATCTACAGGGAATCTTTCCGCCTCAGATTCTCCTGAAATATAATCTACTCTAATTCACTTATTAGATCAGAAAAATTTACTAGACTATTTTTAATGGAGATAAATTTTAATTATATGAAGAGCATCCAGAAAAGGGAAAAACACTAAATTATGAGTTAGAATAAGGCAGGAAGGAGTATTTCAAGAATATTTCTATTTCTATCAAAGAAAGCCCCAAAGCCTAATAGGCTTCCTCAAAGGAATGAATTTCACCTGTTTAATCTCCCCCTGTTGCCTTCAGAGCTAACTCACCTGTAATCCTAAACCCTACAAGCAGGAATGAATGTGATAATAGAGACATACAGAAAAAAAATAGTCTCAGTGTCAAATACAAGGATATAAGATATTATTTTAGTATCTGGAACGCATAACATAGGCCAAACAATGTCTTCAATCACAATCCACTCCCATTATAAATGCAGGCATTGTTTTAAACAAAATGATGATGAGGCACTTTAAGTGTCTGTGTTGAGCAGTTTAGGTCAATCTGAAACAGAAATTACTGTTCCCTCAGTTTAGGCTGAGCAAGTCACTGGGTCTGTGACTCTGTTGTGATGCTGAGTGAAAAACAATTTCCTAAATTGCTCCTCTGTGATTGTGACTGACCTTATTAGAGTCCTGATCTATTTTATAGAAATTAAAAAAAAATAAAAAAAAGGTAATCCTGGTGTAAACCCAAATGCCCGCCATTACATCTGATTTTGCCTTCCCTACTCCACAAATGCAGCTTACTCTTCTTTCATAAAATATTTGTCATGTCAGAAGCCAATGGCAATGTTATCTTGCCCTTTATGTCACAGACTTTCATACTTAGAGGGCAGAACAAAACAGTACTACAGATGTCTTATTTCCTCATCGAACTATCACTTTTACAAGCTTTACATACTTTAATAGTATTTTAGTTGAGATCATTTTCATGCAATTGTTAAACAGAATTATTATAATTAATACTATCTATCATACAGTAATCAACATCTTATAAACATTTGAAAACTTAATTAAATTATGTATTTAAGCCTAAAATTAGCTTCTATTTAAAAATTTAACACTATCCCTGTCACTTTTGGCTATCCTGGAAAATAACTGTACATTCCCAGAGAATTTTGCAACACCAGTATCTACCATGTTAAAGCAAAAGGCTAATTATTGCTTCATATCCTGCTTTTAAACAGAAATTAATGAAAAATTAATAGGGAAATGATAAGATTAGAAATGCAAATACTAAATAATTTATTGGATAAAAAATAGACAAGTAATTGACAATGAAGCTCAGCAATCTTTGGGTTGGTTCAGGCATTTGAAGTAAACCCCACTGCCTGGAGATGGTGCTAAAGCACCCAACAAGGGAAAAAAGCACCCTAAAGACAAAGAACAAAACAACTCATTCAGTACTTTGACCCTGTGGTCGAACATTATGTATCTAACCAAGCAGTCAGGGCCAGTCAGAGTTCATTACAAAGATAGGGCATAAAGTCACCATTTCCTGAGTCTTGGCTTTTTTAAAGAAATTGCTGTCCTTGCTGACAGAGTTGATGATTTATTCTACAGGTATTTACTTAGATACCCAAGTGCAATTCTGTGGGCTTAGCAGCGACTGTGAAGTGTAAATAAAATGTGAGATTCACTCCACAGTAAAGTGTAATGTACATAATCCCACTGTTAAAGCTTTACATTTGATAAGTAGGTATTTCTAGATTAAGGAATTTGCACCTGACAATCAAGAAATGAATTAAAAAACCAACCAACCAAACAAAAAAATAAAAAAAATCCAAAAAACCAATGGAAAGTAGTTTCCTAACGGGAGCTTTAAAAAAGGTCACAAACTCATTCTGTTTCTCTGATCTTAGGAAACTAGAAGTTATTAGAACCAATCCTTATGGATAATTGAGTACCTAAAGTAAAGGGCAATAAGTACTTCAGAATATTGCCATCACTTTCATTTCAGTTATTTCAGACAAAAAGATTAGGAAAAGTCAGGATTTGAAAGATGTATTCATATAAAATAGTGATATAAGATAACAAAAGCAAATGCAAGAAATCAGTTACTTGAACATCCTGGATTTCCACTTTCAGGTGTTTCTTCTTCTGTAAAAAAGCAAACCAAACAAAAGAAGAATTAAAAACTGGAAAAGCAGTTTATAGCTATAAAAAAGGACTATGAATATATAAATACTACATTTTTATTGTAAGATCTTTTTAATTCATACCAACTTCTGATGTAGTCTGAAACACTGATGTAAATAATAAAGTTACTATTAACATTGGCAGTACACAGTCAAATCTAAAAGGAGTTACAAGCAGTTGCCTTGATTCAGTGAACTAAAACCCCAGAATAGGATTTTTAATCACTGAATTAATTTGATTTAAACTGAGAAGGATCAGCTCCTAGGTTGACAAGTATTTATTTTTAAAGCCCTATATTATGTAAAATAGGCAGTTCATAAGGGATGGGAACAAAATGCCATGTCATTCTTTGGGATATCACACATAAAGCCATCATTTTTCTCTACACGCTTTCCAAGTTTTCATTCTGGGAATTCTAAGGTAGACCACTCTATAGAAATAGACTGTAACATTAATCACAGTAGCACAAAGAACAACAGAAATATTACTATTACTATTAAAATAACATTAATAACATTATCAATAACCAATAGAAACAAGAGCATTGTCTTCTAAAAAGCCATTTCTTGGGAAGCAAGGATAACTCACAAGCCATGGTACCATATTGATCTCGGCTATCTTTTCTGATCTTAGGAAAAAATCCCTCTACTAATCTTCTTTTACTACTTTTAGTGATGACTATGTCCCTTCAATACAAAACTCTATGTCAAATACCAGTATTGCCTGCCAAATACAATCTGCTTTAATGTTCTCTGTCTTCACATTTGTCACAAAATAGGTTAGCAACAGCTAGGCTAAGTCTGCATGGTATCTCCAAGGTACAGTAGCTACAAGGGGGACATTACAGAATAATGCCTTACAAGTTGCAAAATACATTAAACCTCTTCCAACAATACCATGCAACATCCTTGACTTTTTCTATGTGGGGATCCTACTATGACTGCCCATTTCTATGAAGGGAAGGGGTGATATCTTTGCCACACTAAACTTTTCTAATTCTATAAGCCTGTTGATTTTTTTGCAATATTTTTTTTTATATGGGTTCATAAATAAAGCAGGGAAAAGCACTAACATAAAAGGCAGTACTCACGTGTGAGCACACCATTGCTGAGCAGCAGGGAGAGCAGCAAGAGCTGCACAGGGCCCATGGTGAGCCCTGAAACCTCTTGCTGCTCTTTCTTTTCCTCTTTTTCCTTCCCTCTTCAAGTCTTCCTTGCTGCCTCAGAGGGAGAATGAGCCTTCTGACTTGGACCTCCATTTATATAGTCTGTAGCAAGCAGCTGAGTCAAACAGTTTAGAAAGCTCAGAGCAAATTGCCAAAGGTCCAAAGGTGAGAGTCCCAGATCCTCACTCCGCTCTACACAATGCTCTGCTTCGGTTACTAGGAGTCACTGAATCACTGAGGTTGGAAAAAACCTCTGAGATCATCCAGCTAACCTCCAGTAAACTGGGAATTCTCCATTTAGCCAAGGCTGCTCAAAAATGATTGAAACTGTCCCAGTGAGCACGTCTGCTCTCTCCCCATCCTTACTCCTCCAAGAATTGAAAACTGTAACTTCATGAACTCTGTGATTCTGTGATGAATAAAAACACTCCTAACATACAGGGCTATCCCACTGCCTCTCTCTCCTTGTCCCTAAACTTCTGAAATGTTTAGAGCCACGCACTATGGCGCTCCAGTTGTTCAAGTCATCCCACCATCACAGCAGCTATACCACAGTTTTCCTGCTGCCACTGGCTTCCAGCTCCACCTGTTTGTTGTCCATGCTGCACGCACTGGTGTAGATGCACTTCAGTTGTGCTAGTGGTCCTGCCATCATTTGAGGGGAGAAGCTCTAATTCCTATGTGACCATTCTCAGGTGCATTTGTTGCTTCTAACACATCAGGAACTCTTGTGTCTTTGGAGCCACAAAAGCAGATCTCCAGTCCCTACCTGCACTGAGATGGCAAATCAAAGGACCTTGGTAGGACACTGTCCCTCAAACACTGGCATGCTGCCCCCAGGCTTATCTGGAGGCAGAAGACTGAGCAGGCATTGGAGATAAGTCACTCTTCCACTTCACTGGTTTTTTTTCTCTTTAAAAATATTTTAAAAGCAAAATCCCTCAGCTACAGACTCTTACAATGTATTCAAATAATTTACCACATCTACATAAGAATTACTACAACGCATAAATTTGAGGCAGAAGAAATTATCACTGCAGCATGCTTTAGTATAGATGTTGAGAGGCTTAAGAGTATGAGTACTTATGAAAATGAGGGTATTGTGCCATTGCATGGAGGAGAATGAGGCTTTTCTTTTATTCCTTTGTACCAAAATTTGCCATATACCTTTCTAAAAAAAAAAAAAAATTACTTTTACTTGCAGTATTCAGGTAAATCAGGCCATGTCCATGTTGAAAGTAAGCTCTGTATAATTCTTTTTTCTCCTTATTTTTGTGTTAATTTTCTTTTGTTTGCTAATAGTAGCAAAAATATGAAAAAAGACAACACATTTTATCTGAATGAAGAAGATAAACCTATGAAGAAGATAAACTTGATTAAAACACAAACAAAATAAACCTTTTAATGGATATGTATAGTCACAAAAAGACTGTGTTTATGTCATGAGAAATTCTAGCAGTTTGAATTCTTTATCTATTCGTATCTATCAAAACTAAGTGCAGTAAAAAAAATGGACTACGGAAATAGTTAGGAACATTTTATTCAGTAAATTTAATTTCCATATATCTGATCAAAAAGAAATGTTTTGACATTCACAAATCAAAATATTTTCCCTTAGCTTGTTGAATCAAAAATCAAATTTTGGGTTAGCTAAGTGATAATTTCTTTAACCTAGCAACATTACTATTTTGCCATGCATCATTGGTAGTTATTTTTAAAGTCTCATATTTCTTCATACCCTTTCTCTCTTGGACTTAATACCTGGCTTACATTTCCCAGGATGCACTGTGATCATGTAACTCCTAGCATCAGATCAGCTGAATGGTAAACATATATGTACAATGGGATATACTTTCCAATAAGGGATGTATCTTCCTTGTAATCAGGACTTTGTCTGATGACCTTAACAGGAGTATATAATTTCAGAAAGATGAAAAAACGTCTTTTTCAGATTTATCAGCATTGGAGGCACCAGGAAGAAAGTATTTCTTTGATATTACCGTTTCAGTTTCTGTCCTTGGCTTACACCAATCACAGATACAATAAAACAATAGGAGATTATTATATTTTACTTCCAAAAAGCAACATTGTTTTTTGTTTACTTTTGTGTTCACAGCTGCTTCAATATGCGCTGTGATAAGTAAAAATTTTCCTTGGTAGTATGATTCTACTAAAGAGACTGTACAGAGACATAATTTTGCCAAGAGCATTTGATCCTTTTCTGCATTCAAACATCAAGGTTTTGACTATTTCTTCTATATATTGACTTGCTCCCTGTAGCACTGTTCATAAATAGTGTTCTCAAGTGCCCAGTGTTCAGAGTTGGCTATTTCCCTATGTTGTCTGTGTCTCTTCACTGCCTTCACATGGTTATTTGGGCTGAAGTTGAACCTTGACTATATTAATATCACATTGCAAGATTACAAAAAGATTACAGAAATTGTGACTCAGCTCATAAGCATGCAGGTTACATGAGTGACCAATCTACAGTGACAGGTTTATACTGCCATATTACCCAGTGTCCTGGTTTGGCCTGGGATAGAGTTAATTTTCTTCTTAGTAGCTGGTACAGTGATGTGTTTTGGATTTAGTATGAGAGTAATATTGACAACACATTGAAGTTTTTTTTTTTTTTGTTGCTAAGTAGTGTTTACCCTAAGTTAAGGATTTTCAATTTCCTATGCTCTGACATTGAGGAGTTGTTTAAAATTTGTTTCTAAGCCATACAGTTAATTACCACTTTATTTTTTTGAAAAGTCTTAGTTGAAGTTCTGAAATTCAGAGTCTAGACGTCATTCTACAAAGAACAATTTTTTTTTAATCAAACTCTGTCTTCAGACTTCACGTTTTTTCTTAGCTGCACAGAGAAAACTGCATCACATCATTCCTCTGAAACTGAACACATTCCTTCCTACACTTCTCTTTTCCAGAGAGGGACTACTTTTCATCTTCCAGTCTGCTTGATGATACTGAACTTTTCTTTTTGTACTGTTAAGAGAGGTCATTGCATTGTCTTATGGCAAGATCTTCTTCAACTAACTCATTTAGCTACTTTATTAAGTTTTGCATCTCATTTTCATTGACTGACTTGTGCAAGACAACAAAACAGACAGTTTATGGAACCTGTTATGGTTGATACTAAGTTATTTATATTCCAAAGATTCCTTTTGTCTTTCCTTCTGTCCCTCTCTCCCTTCTCATTTTCTTTCTTCTCTCCTTCCTTCCTTTCACCTTTCTTTCTCCTCCTTTTCTTCCTTGCTTCTTTTCTTTTCTAAGAAATAAGCCCACAACCATATTTTTTAATAACTCATTCAGGTCAAGGCCCAGCACTTCTGGTTGTCTGGGATCTCCTTGGAAACATTGGTCTTAGTCTGTGTTTCCCAGATCAGTGTAATCTGTTTAGGTCTTAGAATGTCCCTCATCAGAGAAAAATGGTTGTATTTTCTGGTGAAACACCTCTGATGGTAAGTACAACCCAGTGGCAACTGGGGGAAACTCTGTCTCCCAAAGGAGGTGTTGGAGGTGCATAAACATACCCTCTGTTTGTCTAAGAACCACTGCCAGAAGCCTGCTGAGGCATCAACAGTAGAAAAATATTTGGCATAAGCCATCTACTCCAGAATTTCTCTCCTCATAGGTAGTGGAAAATGTTTCCTTTTTACATATTTATTTAGTTCTTTTGAGTATATTCCTGCGCAAAGGGTCTGTCTTCTGTTAGCACTAGCAAGAATATGTACTGATTCTGTTGAACCTTTTATTCATACTCTCCTTTCTAATTATTAAACCTTCCCAGTTCCTTCATTTGGTCTTGTCCTTATGCAAAAAAAAAAAAAGTACTTTTCAACTGTGGTAGGTTGGATCTCTAAATTAAATTTTGAAATTTGTGGTGGGATTCCTACAAAGATGTTGCAAACCTCTACTTTATTCTCTCTCATCAACAAAGTAACATGGCGAAGTACTTTGTGTATTTCTAAACCAATATTTTTTCCTTTTTTTTTCTTTTTTTTTTCTTTTCCCCATTTCTTTCTTATTTATCCATATTTTCCATTCAAATGCTTGCTTTTAAGCTCACCACTGGATGACTGACCTTGTAATATATTAATAATACTGTTTCTGGAATGGATGTTCAGCGCATCTGTGAAAAAGGTAAGACTAAGAAATAACCCATTTACTTTCACAATGACAATCTGGGGATTTTCGTAGAAAAATTACATTCTGCTGTTCTAGTAACTTCCACTGAACCAGTGGCATTTTCTCATCCTTTCTGTCCATGTGGTAAGCTTTCAGTATTGCCTGCCCTGCCAAAATATTGTATTCCAGTCAAGTGTCATGACATACGTGGTTCAGTGAACCATGTTTGTTGAGAACTCCACCTTGAAACTCTGTGCACCTTTTAGCTTCATCTCTCCCATGGTTATAACCCTTCATCATCTTCATACTGCTAGAGCTCATGCTGTCTCCACAGGCTTTCATGTGCACAGGATGCCATCTCTGCCTGAAAAGTTCCAACTGCTTTCCCAAAATTAATTCACACCACTCCTGTGCATTCTATGATGCTTTTCCTCATCTCCACATCTGGCCACTTCTCAGAGACTCAATTTGTTTTCCAGACTTATAAGTTGAATTCATCAAAACAGAAACAGTTTCTTTCTTTCTTTTTTTTTTTTTTTAATTATTACACATTTTCAAATATTTATCTGTCACATGTTAATTTCCTGCAGAATACCACGTTCCTCAAAGAAACACACTACAATTAAATACTTAGCCTTCTGAACTTCAATTAAATGTAAGCTTTGAATGTAGCAATTATCATTTATAGAACTACTGGCTTGTTTTTTTTCTTTTTGCTGGCTTCTGCTGTTCACAAATACACTGAGGAGTAATGCTTAAGTATTTTCCAGTTGTTTGGGGAGCTCATTTTTTCCACCACTCTTAGCAGTTCATTTTTCTTTCTGCTTTTGAGAGCTGTTCAATAATCACTCAAAGTCAAAGAGTCTGACAGGTCGCCTTCACTCTGAGGTGATCCATCAATTTGATACATAAATTTTAACTGATTGATATTGTGCAACAGAAATTCCTACACAATATTATATGGAACTTTACTAGATCATTCCTGAATCTTTTTAGGGCACTGTTCTCCTAGAGGGGAAAAAAAAAATAAAAAAAATCCATCTTCATATTCGCAATAGGGAATAAAACCACAAACAGACTAACTTGCTTTCCAGAGTGTAGGAAGCCCTCACTACTGACTTTCTCCTAATGTTAGATAATTAGTACTGTAGAAGATGCCCCCTGTGACACACCAGATGCTTGACGGGCACAAGGAAGTGCCTGTGGACTAAGCTCACACATGGCTAAGGAAATAGGTTTACACAATGTCTCATCTGAGGAGGAGAAAGAGATATCTATAAATAACTTTTTTCCTTTTACTAAGATGCTGATGCTACACAAGGAAAGAAAAAATTAGTCAGTACTTCTGCATGATGTTACTAGAAATGAAACCAAAAGGTATGAAGCCACAAGAGTGATAGCAGATGTGGCTGTCAGGTGGGGACTGAACTTTAATCTACATATTACCAGGTTATAAACCTCATTACTGGATGATGAACTGCACCTGTTAGGCATGAGGCTTTGAAAAGTTAGAAAGAAAGGGGACATGTCCTTCATCTTATTGGTAGTGACATCAAAGGCTTTTCACTTTCTGGTCACCTTTGTAAATATAGCCTTAATGAGCAGTGGGTTCACTTTTCCTTCCCAGGGTAAAAATGCTTTCAAAATTAGAAACGTTATTGTTGTGGTTGTGATTTTAAATTCTAAAGGAGGCCAAGAGTCACAGAGATTTGAGAAAAAACCCTGCCTTTTATCCCTAAAGATGAATTGTATCATTGAAATATCTTCAACTTACTCATGCAACTGAGTATTTTGCTGATTTAACCGCACAATTTTACTGATGTTATCCAAAATTCCTCATTTTTATAAGGTATCTGAGGAGAAAGGTCTTTTTACCCTCTCTCTGAGTTCCTTTCTAAACTCAATATACTGGCCTAGATTACTATACCAATAATGGGATTGAAATTCATATTTTAAAGATATTTCAAGAAATTCTAATACTAAGATATTTTAATGATTACATGAAATACTTGTATCTTTGCTTATGTGGGAAAATATTGTGGTGCAGGAAAATATACATACTTCCTCTTCACAGGTACAAGTCATGTAAAATGTGCTGTCAAATCTAAAACATTTTCCACATATTTTTAATGTACTTTTTTATGTAAAACATTTGCTGTACTTCATGAATTCTTTTTATTTTACTGGTGTCATCTTTCCTGTTCTTTGTTAATTTCTTATTACTCCTTTGCTGTCCAGAAAAAATGCATAGCAAATATTATCCTTTTCATGTATTGTTTTTATTCCAGAAACTTTGATTTGAAGTCACCTTATTGTCAGTTCTACTGTATTATCTTTGTAAGGACATTATATCCCCATAGCATAATTGAAGCTTACATATGAACTCTTATTTTTTCCTGAGTACTTTTTCATTCCTTTCATCCACTTAAGAATGCAGCTTTTTAATACCAGATATCTCTGTAATAGATAGTGGTAAAAATATGATATTAATAAGCAAAAGAGAGGAAATGAGGGAGGGAAGGGAAGGGAAGGGAAGGGAAGGGAAGGGAAGGGAAGGGAAGGGAAGGGAAGGGAAGGTAAGGTAATCGAAGGGAAGGTAATG
>JAWWEU010000111.1:107681160-107703318 GCA_035583155.1 Acropternis orthonyx
GGAAGGGAAGGGAAGGGAAGGGAAGGGAAGGGAAGGGAAGGGAAGGGAAGGGAAGGGAAGGGAAGGGAAGGGAAGCTATTTTTGTCATCTGTACTCTCTGTGGTGGGTCAGTGATGTATGCCTAAATCCACACCTGCATGTGGCCATAATCTAAAAAAAATTCACTGTTCTCAGCAGAATGAGTTCAACACTGTGCACTAGCACATACGTCTCCCAGGAAACTGGTGACGGGATGAGAGGAAATGGCCACAGGCTACCCCAGGGGAGGTTCAGGTTGCACGTCAGCAAGAATTTCTTCACTAAAAGGGTGGTTAAGCATTGGAATAGGCTGCTCAGGGAAGTGGTGGAGGAGTTACCATTCCTGGAAGTGTTCAAGAAGCAACTGGAAGTGGCACTTTTTTTAGTGCTGTAGTTTAGTTGACAGAGAATCATAGAATTATAGAATCACCAAGGTTGGAAGAGACCTTTAAGATCAAGTCAAAACATCAACCTAGCACTACCACTGTAACCCCTAAACCATTAAACCTTATCATCCATTGCCAGATCAAGATGCCTCCCTAGGCAATCTATTCCAATCCCTAACAGTGAAAACTTCTAATATCTAATCTGAGTCTCCCCTGTCTCAGCCTAAGGCCATTTGCTCTTGTCCTCAAATGGACATGGTGGTGTTCAGTCATATGTTGGACATAATGATCTTGCAAGTCTTTTCTGACCTTAATGATTCTGTGATTCTATGATATTATCAGTTTGGATTAAAAAGGAAAAAAGTATTAGTCTTCTAACTCAGATTAGACTTTTCTTTTTGGCTGTTATTGTATTGCTGCAGAAGGAAATCTGTTTTCTAAAATCCGTGTTAGTAAGAGTTATATGTTTGCAACTGAAATTTAGATTTGATGAAATGCAGCCTTGATGGAACATAAATCAGCATGAGAGAAGTGTATTTATTCAGAATACTAATTTGTCCCTATTATTTCACATAGGAAACAGGAGTTCTACTATGAACATCTTACATGTTGAATGGTTATTTCCTCATCTATAGATACACACTTCCATGCATTGATTAATATGGATTCCTGCCAAAATCAAGGAATGGGAAATTGTGTTATATGGAAGGGTTATTTCCTCACTTGTCTAGAGATACACACTTCCATGCATTGATTCATACATATTTCTGCCAAAATCAAGGAGGTTCCAAATCTGAAGTTTTGGTTAAAGCTTATTTTCAATATTAGTACATATTTCTTAGTAAAACTGTGTTATTTTTATTAACTCCACCACACAGTCAGAAAGATTGGCATTGGACACAAGCATGCTATCCCTTGTTGGCCCTGCCTACACATTTGATAATGTCCCAGGGACTAGACTGACGTCATAACCAGTTTTAAGTATCAAATCATGTGGTCTTAGTCTCACATTGGACACTGAATTCCTTCTGTATAGAGCTTCAGTTTTGGGGTCGAGGGTTTGAAAATCAGTCCATGACTTCTATGGAAATTGTGCCTCTCTGGATAACAATGGGTTGCAGACAGTCACAATTTTATCTACAACTCCTTTGCATAAAGGGTTCAGTAAGATGCAGCATTTTGTTTTACGGTTGTGCATGACTGTCCAATTGTTTCTGCTATCAATAATGTAGTGATTCATTATGGTGATCACTCAAATAAAACCAAATATTTTTAACACTAAATAAGGTATAAACTGTGAAAATAGGTAAAGGTTAATCTTTTAACAGCAGCTGGGGCTCAGGAGAAAAAAAAAGGGAACATCCTGTTGTTCAGATAATACTAAGTTCAGATGTTATTTAGTAACAGAAAGAAAACTTTCAGTAGTTAATTTTTTTTAAAGTTCTTTGCAAACATACTTAATCAAGGTAAATAAAACATGTAACTATTTATTTAGTTGGCAAGAATGAAGATTTCTGAATTATACTTTTTGGCATAAACCCCCAACACATCAACATACCAATTATGACATATTTTAATGAAAAAAGAAGGGTTTCCTAGAGACATGTAACGCTAAGAATCACTTTATCTGCAAGAATGAATTGGTTGACCATGATGGAGTTATGTTAATCTACATGATATCAGGACTTGGCTCAATTCTGAGGCTGCCTCCTTGTTGTTATTTGATGTTCTCAGAAGGTACTGCTGACTGCTCCACATTTTGCCTTTCTATTCCTTGACCTTTCACCATCTTTCCACTTGTTTCCAGTATCTCTGATTTTTCATCGCCACAATTGCACTTAAAGAATTTTATTTTCTAGTGTTTTTCTTTCAGTTCTTCTTCCTGTTTTCTGATTCAGCACATCACTCATACACCACACACAGGGGGCTTCCTGAAATAATCCTCTGCCCATTTCCTAAGCTCATGATGCAACACTTGTGCCTTGTTTCCTAGTCTAGTGTAGACTTCAGGCCTACAATGTTCAGAGGTTAAATTCAGATAAGATGTATTCCCCTGTAATAGCAAAGATTTGGTGGGCTGGGAATGTGCATGTAGTTGTGAGCAATTCAGGATTATGGTCAAATGTGTGGAGGTGGACAAAAAAGCAAAAAGTAATATAATGGAGGAAGAGAATGGAGAACAGTGTCAAAATATCCTAACAGTACTACAGTAATGCAAACAGTGGTATGTTCTCAACAGGAACAACAATAATAACAGAAGCAAACAGAGCAATTACTCAGTTGCTGTGGTTCCAGTTCAGAGGGCATGTAGTGGAAGCTACAAACGATCAGAGAAATGCAGGTCAGAGCTTTTCCATGTCCTATCTGAGAGGGATTGAAGACTGTAACCGTGTGCTTTGAAGAAGAGATAAGAAGAGCTAAGACAAAGGCACATTAACCAATTACAAATATGGAGAAAGATGAAAAGCACTGAGGGTCTACTTTTCTTGCAGTACTAGAAGAAATTTGGAGGGTGTCTGTGTGTGAAATCCATTCATGATGCAGTGCCACACATTTTCAACTCCTTAGATGTCAAGGACATTTTTATGATGGCTGGAGATAATACATGGATCTTATAGGAGATTTGCACCCTTCTCAGCTAGCAATTGAATCTCAAAGAAGATAATCCAAGGAAAAAAATTATACTGGATGCCCAGGTCTATTTAATCTTCCTTTCAATGAACTTGAAAGTTGGCAATATCTTTGAATGTAAAACCTAATCTAACTAAATAAAAACAAGGAATAAACATGATCCACATATAGTTTTGGAGACCTCTGATTTAAGTCTATTTATCTATGTACCTCCTGGTTTTGCTTATCTCCTGGATGCCTTATCCTTATTGGACTGTGACAGTATCACAGTAGTGTTTTACAAGGACATAAAAAGATTTCTTTCCTTGACTGAGCTGGAGATCAGAATACAGCAAAAGACACTGAAACAGGCAGATACAACAATACAAGAATACAGAAAGGATGCACTTTATGTATTTGCCAAAACTTGGACATTTTAAATAATTTCATATACTAGAGGATCTTGTCTGGTTTCCAGCTGCCACATCAAAAGGCTATAAACCACTTTTTGATAATCATAACTGCCATTACTTCAGGCACACAAGGAAACTCAGCACATCAGGCACTCATCTGATTAAACATGTAGATCTCCACAGACTGTAACAGAAACTTAGACATTTAGATTACCTGCAGACACCTACATCACAGACAACAGAGCTTTTAAATGATCCAAATTTTCATGCTTAAGCTTGTGATATAAAAATTTTCCTTCAGAGCAAGGTAATTCTACAGCTTCTTCTGATAGCTTCTAGCATATCTCTCTGAATCACCTGACATTGCTGGGGAAAGAATGTAGCTGTTTCTGTAAGTCTACTTTATATTCTATAAAAATCCATCTTTGAGTACTAATTCATGAGGCATGATTCTAGTGGAGCTAGAAAATAATTTCCACAGATTCAATTATGTTCTCACATAGAATTTTCTCTCAATGGGTCTACATAGATAGACATTTGTTTTTCTGTATCTTAAGTAAAGTAATTACTGATGCAGCCAAGTAGGAGTGTAGAATGCAGATTAAGGAAGAATGTGGAGTGTAGAATGAGGTTGCTCAGTGATAGATGTTAAAGTTTAGAACAAGTAAAGCGGAGAATGCAAAACTCCAAGTCTTTGATATGGCAGTTGTGCTCAGAAATTCAGGTTAGCATTTTTATTACTCAGCTTCATGGGATTAATATCAGGCCTAATGTTGAATTTCAGTTATCTGAGATTTATGTTGGGAAAGGGTTTGAAACTTTCCCATGACTTTACACTTAGGTAAAAAATTATTGCAGAATGAAATTACACATGGACTTACCAGCTCTTAGATGAGTCGGTGCTGGAAACTTTGAGCCTTTAACCACTGTTGATGGACATCTAACTCAGCCAAAGCACAGAAGTAGGATTAGATTGAAACACCAAATGGTCAGTAGTCAAACAGACCCCAATCAGGCTACTTTGGATGGGATTCTTCTCCTATTTCTTTAAAGTTAAGGTCTAGAGAGAGAGGGTGGCGATGGTAAGGAGAGAGTAGCTCCAGAAATCTAGAATGTGTATTACATTTGTATGAGGATCTGGATGAAGCACCATATTTTAAAGAGTAGAATATAAGGGGGAAAATGTCTGAGGAGTGGAAAAGTGATGTTCAAATAGGGATGGAACAGAGAATTTAGGAGAGTGAATGTGCTGCTCGAATATTCACACACCTAAAGATTGCCCAGAAATGCAGACAGTAACTTTCATGAAAAGAAATTAAGATATCCCTTACTACAGAAATACTTACTTGACAAACAAATTTTCTGTAGTGGAGAATAAAAAAGACACAAACAGAAAATTTCTGGCAAATAAGAACAGAAATTAAAGTAATTCCAGGGAAAAAGGGTGATAAGTACAATTAGTTTTGTTTGTACTTGAAAAATGAAATGGGCCAAGGATAATTTTCTGGGTCAGAGTCCAAGGGTCATGGCACAGTCCATGTCTATCAACTTAAATTCTCTCATGTCACCAAACAAGGTGCTCACATGCAGTGTGTGTGATGGGAATGGTTCTTGACTTGAGAGAAGTCTGAAGCGGTGCCTGGGCATTTTTTGGGAAAGTGCTTGTCAGGCAGGCCTAAAACCATTCTCTTGGCTCTGCTATTTAGCTGTGAGAAAAACTAAGGCCCACTTGTCATGGTTCTGTTTAGTTTGCTCACATAGGTGTAGCCTGGGAGAGTAGAGTCCAAGGAGACATGAAGATAATACACAAAGAACTGCAATGGAATGCAATGACCTAAGGACCGAAGAAAAGTAGGGAGCAAAAATGCTGGGATTCCTCTCAACTCCAGGACAGCTCAGATCTAAAAACCTGTGAGGCACCTTACCAAGAATTGTTTAATAAGCCATTAAAGGCATTATATTTTGTCATGAAAGTCTATGCAGTAAAACAAAGTATGCTATGCTAGCCATAAATAAGGATATGAGATATGAATCTGAGGAAGCCTGAGAAACTTTCTATTCATTTTTAGGTATGGAAATGGAAAGCAATGATCCTGCTGGTTTCATACTGAAGCAGGTCTAGATCATGTCAGTTTAGGGAAAACAGTAAAGAACATGGTGTTATTTCCAGTGATTCTTCTAGTTGAATTTCAGATAATTTTGACTTCAAAGGAGGAGGATAAAGATTTGACAGGGGAAGGAAAATAGGTAGATTATTGACTATGATTCATAGGAAACTGAGAAATGTTCAGCCAACAACTAGCACTATGAAAAGAGAACTGTTCTCAGGGGAAAAAATTCAAATTCAGAGCATGATCTTAGGCATGTGGAAGAAGAATGTAACATCTTTAGCACAATACTACTTTATAATTTCCATATTAAACAAGAGGACAAAATTTGAAATGGAGAACTCCAAGCCTAACTGAATAAACCAGTATTTCAGAAAATACTATTAAAATAAACAGAACATTAACAATGACTGAAAAAATGAGCAGATCAGCAAAAAAGTGAGAACTTGGAATGGTTAAATGAGACCTGCCAAAACTCCACAGGGAATGTATGAATGGTGCAAGAAAAAACAAAGCAAAGCAAGGATAGGAAGAAAGGAGTAGATAGAAAGATACTGTTAAGCTCAATCTGAAAATTAAATTGACATCAAACTCAATTCTCACTATCAAAACTTGGGGCACGTGCAGGAACAGAATTGCTGTGACACTTTCTAGTGATACAGAGAGCTACTTTGAAATGACACTGAATCAGAGATGGGGAGCAACTCAGTGAATCTAAAACTTTGACTGAATTCTATAATTTCTTTCTGGCAGTTTAGGCTGTAGTCAACATAGAAGAGACAGGAAGGTCACCCAGGAAGGTACTAAATAATCTGAAGAATTAGATCTTTAGGAATAGCATCAATTTCTGTAGCACAAATGGAAAGGTCATTAATTTAGGAACAGACTGGAGAAACTGAAAGTATTGCAGTAGTGGTAGGGATGTATTACTCATTAGAATATAGCACTAATTACTGATTATTTTCCCTGGTACTGCTGGGATTTTATGTAGAACAGTCTCAGCATTTCTTGACACTTATATTCAGCAAACATGAACTCAAACTAGGTGGGAATGGAAGTACTATCCAAATCAATATGGAAACAGAAAGTCTCTTTTCAAGATGAGACAAAGCAGCCTGACAATTCTATCATAGAAAGGTCTGAGAAGGCTATGACTGATTCCTGTAAAACCACAGGAAGAGAGAAGAGCCATACAAGCTTAAGGGTGATGTTGTTACAGGCCCAAAATAAAGCAGTCAATGGTGTGTCAAGGCTGAAGACTGGAAATTATGGATCAGTCTATGAGCCTTTGCAGAAGAATGGTGCTATTTAAAGAACCAAACCTCTATATCTTTAGAGCATAGTTTAATACATTTATGACCAATGTAAGAGAACACAGTTGCTTGTGATAGGAGGCAGGACTATCTATGATCCTTAGATTTTGATAGTACTTTTCAGTTTTTTGCTTCAGAAATGCTACAGAACTTTGCTAAGCAGAAATTAAGAGAACGATGAAAATACACAGTGGTTACTTCTTAGACTAAAACCGTAGAGATCTTACAGAAAAAATTTTCTGTTTGCAAAGATTTAAGGTTAAACATTACCCTGAAAGTAAAGCCCCTCATTGCAACATCAGATGGTACTTTTCTTCAAACACTAATGGGCTTTTTGAAAAAAACACAAAGACAAAAAATCCTATGAAAAACCTAGACCAAAATTTCAGGAATGCTTCTAAAATAAGAACTGTGTCAAAGGCTGACAATTATGCAGAAAACCACAAATTATTAATGCCTTATGACATTCAAATACTCAGGTCCAGTACTGTATTGTTTTAGTTTTTTTATTAGATGCATGATTATGTCAAGGAATGCATAAACAGAGTGGAAGACAAAAACCAAGATTTTCAAAGGCACCAAGCATCATTTATAAATGGAAATTAGATGCCTAAGTGGCATTAACCCTTAGCATATAGATTCCACAATTTCTGGAATTAAGGATGTACATAGGATTACCAGTGTTTGCAAAAAAGTCATGCAATCATAGCAATAAATCTGAGACTTCTGCCAGAGCAACTGCTCTACAAATGGATACAATTTTTTCTCTGAGAAATTCTTTGCCTTAAAATCTTAAGTCAAATTTTGCTTTAACTAAAGAAATTTGCCTCATTGAACCTCTGACGAAAATAAGTGCTTTAAAAATGCAAACCTGTTCTTCCACAATGACTGGAAATGCTAGAAAACAGCAGTTTTCAATGAGCATCTAGTTTAATGTTACAATGTTATTCTTCTGAACTATCTGATAAACCCAAATCAGTCTGGTCCCAAAAACTCTGCCTGTATGAAACACAGTTTTTAGTAAACATTTTATATTATTAATGAATGTAGAGAAATGGTGTTTAACATAATTTCCTCTCAACTATTTAGTAAGATCTTGAGTAAGTGGTGGACAGAATTTAAGCAGATTCGTTTCCACAGGTGTAGATTTCAACACTGTAAGAAGCCACCCATGGATCATCCCAACTCACTCGCTTCAGCAGGAGAGTTGGCCAGCTCTGTTGACAGTCACACCTTGACAGGTCCCATTTTGCCCTTCACTGGCTTTTATCCCAAAATGCTCATAAAACTTTTTCCATTCAGTGTGGTTTTTTAATTAAGAAAGCCAACTTTTTAGATCACTGCTTATTAGAATATACTTGATAATTTATACCATTATGTGGCAAGAAAATAATTAGAAGGAATAGAAGGCATGTAGATGGACTGTTGAACGACAGCAGAATTCACTAAACTCTCTTTGAACTTTATCTTTCTGTTATAATTTGTGAAATGTGATGGCCATGCAAATAAAGCACTAAATGTTGATATTTTAGGGTAGAAAGTAGTGACTATTCTCATACTTGCATATGTGCGTGTATGTCTAGTAATCTATTCTGCTCTCATTACTCATGATAATTCTTATTACTAGTTTAAAGATTTTTTCCCCAATGGCTTATAGTTGGCTACTTATATCAACCAAGGAATGAATTCCAAGTGATGTGGGGGGAAAACTTGTACATTGTGTTTCACTAGCACAGGCATAAATTGAACAATGAAAAACTCACTATGTCATGAACACAGTTAAGAGAGAGACATTCTTAATTTACATATTTATTGGTCTTGATACAGAATCATAAAAGTTAATGATGGAAAAGATCTGAGCCAAGATGTTGAAAGATGATAGTAATTGAGGCTGCTAATTGTGCTAAATATGATTACATATTTAACCAATTAAAATAAGCTCCACAAAGATTTTGTTTTTCAGAATCTGGTAGCCCCCATTACATTCTAAAAAGTTGTTTGAAAAGTTCATTGAATGAAAATCAGGCTACTAGTTTTCAATACTTAATGCAGACTTGGGAGACTAACTTTTTAAAAAACATTTAGCCTTGTTGGGCCAAACGTTGAATAACTTATTGACTTTTGGTGGTACCTTTTATTCTTTTATGGGGTGCATTTTAAAAGGCACTAGTAAGTTGCTTTGTGTTCATTAATGCATTTGGAGAACTGTGGAATAAATTAGCTCTCAGAGTTCTAAGCTTCAACAGTGAAATTTCCTCAAGTATCTGAAATTCTTTGATATATCATCTCATTGCAGGTGAAAAGTGTGCTGTGTATTGACCAGGAACTCATGTGAAACCATGGAGAGAAATACAGGCTTAGAACAATTAGAGCAGTAGCTGCTTCCATGGAATATCTCCCAGGAAGCAAGGGTGTCATCAAGAATGCTTTGTCCTAGAATTTGCCTTCATTTTAGCAAAGGTATTTCTGCACACACATTAAAGAAATGCACAGCATCAATTATTTCTGCATCAGTAAAACTGCTAAGATAATAATTTCTTAGTGTCTTGCTACAATTCAAGTACCAATTTTGGTTTTTAACAGTAAAATAGAGGGAAGGGCAGTTTGAGATCGTTATCAGTCATGGTAACACCTAAGAAGCTGGGTGAAAGCACTGGAAGCAAAGGTGCTCTGAGCTCTGTCCTGCTCTGGCTCTGCTTGGGAACAGAACCACTATTACTGAGTTCAAGATCACCTGCATGCACTGCAGTCCTTGTTACACCGATACCTGCCAAGCCAAGCTCAGTCTGAGTGAGGAAGCGGTCAAGGAGCAAAGTGAATGGCATAGAAAGAAAAAAGATCAAAGCAAAGAAACTAAGCATAAACTTCTAAACCTAACAGATAAGGAAGGCTTTAAAAAAGAAGAAACTAAATAAATAATATTTTGATATGAGGAAGCTTGCCATGATATGGTTGACTGACAGAATCTATTTTAATAGATATGTAAGAACCAGACCTGATGGAAAAAACTTCAAGGGATATCAAGGCAGGCCCCACTACACCTGACAGTCTCATCACCCTTATATAACACCACCAGTCTGTTTCATGGAAACAGACAATCATGTTTGGTGTCCTAAAAAACCCCAAAAGGATAACTATGTGCTTTATTATGGTTCTTCCTCTACTAATTTTTGTCAAATGCACTGCAAGTATTACTGAAGTCTCTACATTGTTGAGGTTCTAAACTACGGGGTTGTCATTTGACAGAAGCACGACTTGAGGACAGACACAAATCACAGCAAACAAATGTGACCAGATTCTTTGGTAGTTCAGCAGACGACAGCAGAGAATGTTTCCAGAGCTGAGGAATAAGAAAATAGCCATTTGAGGAAATGATGTTCAGCATCTTGAAATATGAGGATAGGCACACAAAAATTCACAATGTATTATAGCCTGGTTTTATGAAGTTCTGTGTGAATAAGGGGCATGCAGCAGGTCCACAGCGAAATAACATGACATGGAGCCAAAGTATTCTTAATTGTTCAATTCAGTAATGCCTATGCAATATTTCTGTTCCATACCTCTTCCATTAGGATAAGGTTTGTAAGCCATGTTATATCAAATTTTCTCTTTTTGCTTTCTTTTTTAATTTATCACTTTCAAAGTATATATTTCATTAGTTTCCTCAGTGCCATGAGCCCTTGTGGTCCTCTAGTTAGGGTAAACCTCGGAGGGTAATTCCTTCCTGAAGTGTGAGCATTTTACTTTCAATTACTTGAAACTTCCTAGGCTTGTAGAGGGACATCCTGCAGCAGAAGAGTCCACATTATAGCAAGACACTTTATACTAAAATATTTCCAATTTGCTATTGGCTTTATTTTCTCTTGATTTACATCCTCAGGCAATATTTTAATGGCATTTAGTTATCTATAGCTATAGAATTAAAGCAGGATTATTTTCACCTAATTTGGTGTATCTATATTTTAAATTTGCCATCTAAATTAATCCAACCAAACATTTCTAACAGAAATACGGGTATTTCATCTGGAACCTGGGTTCCTTCCATAGCTAATGGAAGAAACCCATCTCCCCCTAAAGTTAGATCTAAAACAGAGCAGGTGACTTGTGCTAAATAGGCCTATTTATTTCCATTGAACATTAAGTTCTCTTGGACAGCTGGTTCAGACTTTAATACTACACACTAAATATTTATAAGATGCACTCTCCTGGACTCCAAAGTATAAGAAGATTTTATAAAATCTCAAAAAGTACTCATTTTCTCAATATATTGTCTAAGAATTTTTATAATTCGGCCCTTAGGAATTTTAAGTATTGCTGAAATTGAATGAGGTTATAAATACCTTAATTATCTAGGAATTAGTTAATCTACCTCTGTGTATCTAACCTAGTCTAACTGTTGAATCACTTAAAATAGACTCCTTAATCACTTAAAATAGGCACTGCTTGTATCAAGGGCAGTGAACTCACTGTAACCAACTATGTAGTTCATGTGTGATGTTCCCCACTCTTACCATAAACTACAACAGAGGGGATGTCAGCATTTGCTCATGTTTGATACCTGCAGTGCAAAAATGAGTATGGATCAAAGCTCTATGTCACAAGCAGATGTGGGAATTTCAAGTGGCAGTCTTAGTATGATATGTCTTATTATGATCGTACAAACTGGGAAAAAGAGTTTTCTTAAACTAAAAATCATGTAGCAACGAGTGCAAAGAAATTTTTTTTATCAAGTGTCTCCTTGACTCAAAAATGCTTTCATTACAGGATGGCAGTGGAAGTGATTAGACAAATGGTGATTAATTCACAGGCTTATCAGACCACTGTTAAAAGGTTGTTTCTAAAACCTCTGGTTAGAGTCATCACTCCTCCAAAGACAGGATTAAAAAAAAAAAAAAACAGAAAAAAAAGCGTAAGTAAAAGACTTTTATCTCTCTCTCTCTCTAAGGCATGAAGCATCTTTTCTGTGGCCCTTACAGGCAGGAAGACTGTTTTCAAGACTCCTCTTTGATAAGAGGCACTGGAAAGTAACATGCAAATTCAGCTATTGTTTAAGACAATTTTCTCATTTGCATCTAGTTCCTTTGAAGCACAGAGAAAATGAACAGACCACTGCACTCATCCTCAGTTACACTCCAAACAGGAAAGATGTCCCCATACTAAATCAAATCAACAGAAAATGTATGACTTGGGTATTTTTGTGGAAAGCAGTCAAAAGTGGGATACTCATCTCTAATTCAAACACACTGATAAATGCCAACTAATTTGTAGATATAGCTATAACATGGAAAGCAAATTAATCAAAATCTTCATCGTCTCTCATGTTTTTCAACTGCAATTCTAAAATTTCCTGACATTTTCATATGCACTCCGTTAACTCCAGTTCTTATTTTTCACTTTCTCTTGGGAAAAGGTAGAACAAGGACTGTGAAAAAGTCCAGCCCTCACTTATTTAAACATTAGCAAATAGCTCATAATCACTATAAAGTTCTGTGCCATTAGATATATAGCACCACTCTGCCACTTTTTCTTTATTAATTATTTCCTTTTGAATAGCAATCAGTGACTCCAGATGTCTGAACGTGAGAGATCTTAGTTGTGGCATCTGGATGTTTCATAGATTCCAAAAGTAAGTCTGTTATTGGCATTTAAACTGAATCACACTCCATCTAAGTATTTATACTGCCTTTGGCTTGCTGTGTTATTGTGCATTTATTAATAAGCTGGTGTGCTTACATTTTGACTTGGGAATACTCTGTGCACTTTGGAAGAAATCCTATCCCCATTGAAGTTCAATGGGAGTTTTGCCATCAACTACGAGAGAGCCAGGATTTCATCCCCTGAGTTTTTGTTCACAGAGAGAAATAGAGCTTGCCTTAGGAAGGGACTTCAAGAACCTTTCAGTCCTGTAAGATTTCATTACTTATCCATTAAAAAAATTTGCCAAGGGAAGAGGTTAAGCTAAAAAATCCTGGTTATTCTGTTTTGATATTATCAGCACACTCACAGATCTCCTATTCGGACAAGGGTTGGCACAGATCATGCTCAGATTGAGACTCTCAAAGTAGTCAGAGAGTAAGAGACAGCAGGCGAAGGCTACTGAAGTACGAAGATTTGGGCCCAAAGTAACAGTCAGGGTCTTTTGGGATTACAGCTCTCCTAGAATCCTCTGGCTAAAAGCAGTCATGTGCCGTGTTACCATGGACCCTCCCAGTGGTGGATTTGCACTTCTGCTCCCTTCCAACAACTATGCAGAAGCCATAAATATTTATAGTTAAAGATGCACCATAAAAAAGCCAAATCAAAATAACAACAAAAACCAAGCAAAAACCCAAACACACCGAACTCGAGTCTTTCAAACTGAGACTCATAGTGTGTTTCGTGAGTTTTTAAAAGCCTTTTAAAGACAGAAAACTTTTCCCAGAAAACCCTCCACAGATTTAAGAAGAATTTCTCACGAGCAAATTCTAATAGAAAGCGAAGTATTTTGAGACAGGAACTCTCTTTCTTGAATTTTAAACTAACATTTTCCATGAAAAGGGAATGAAAAGTGCTGGGAAAACTTTTGTGTGTTTTTCAGTGTCCTGGTTATTTTGCCAAAGAAATCTAGGGCAAATTTATTTTAGTTAAACATTTATTTGGTGACCACTGTTTCTACAAAGTTAATTTTGCTATCCTCACCATTAACCATTTGTTTCTCTGAATGCCAGTGAGTGCCACACTATCCATCTACAAAGAGGTGCAAGGAAATATTGTCTGTTAAACATAAATTGCAGGACTAGTTTTCATGGTTTGAAATCTTAGGTTTTGCAGCTCAATATAATTTAGGTCATGAACCATTCCTACAGCTCTGTAGTGAATCATAAAATATATAAATCCCTATTACCTCAAAGAAAAGAAATAATATACAAGGTACATGGCTGTATTTTTTTTCATATGGCTGAATGCTTATCCACTAGGAATAGAATGAAGGTTTAGTTGAAAAGCCAAGTTACCAGAGTAATTCTCCATCTGTTCACTCCCACCTTGCAGTAAATGCAACTCAATGTTAGGTTAAGTTCACCTCTCCGTAGGGTTAAACATGTGTGTCGACAGCTAGATCAGCTTAACTGACATGAAATAACTTCTGAAGCCAGAATAAATTGAGCTCATATCTGAGTTAAAAGTTGAATGCTAATATATAGATTTTATGTATTTTTATTTTAATAAATACAGTATTTTGGTCATGAAATGGACCAGAATTTGGTTACTCCTAAAAGCTGCACAAACAGTAACAAATGGTCAACACATGCCTACTAGGAAAAAAATTAAATGAGGGTACAACAAATGCTGAAGAAAGGAAGATCTTCATATTAATCTTCAAATTGTTGCTAAGTATGGTACTCTTTCGGAACTGAACCTTGCCTTTGCCACACATTGACAATAAGGAGCTGGAGGTTTATGTGGTGGCTTAATGTTAAAGTAGAAAAAACCCCAAGATTCACTGAGCTTATTCAGCTTCCTGTTCTTAGGCTGATCTGGCAACTCTTTTCAGATTCACCGATAGACAAAGGAATCCAGTTTGTGCACTCCAAGACAGCTCTGTGATGTGAATCAGAGTAAGCAGGAGGTTTGCTTTAGGAGCATGTGATGGCTCCAGATTAAGAAGTAAATCTTCATAGTTGCATCTTCAGAATGTCTTAAGTGATTCACTCCTTTGCAGAGTACCTACCTGCATCACAGCCTACTTCTCATTCCCCTGTCTCTTCCTCATAATAGAGATAGCCAGAATAACAGCCTAAAGGAGTGTCTTGTATCTCATTTTACCCCTGCAACTGCCAGTTGTCACCTTGAAGTTTAGCTGTTTCTCTACTTCTTCGAGTGTTCAGAGATTTGGTTGTTTTCTTTTCTTTTTTTGCTTGCCCAGGAATCCTTATCTAGGTATGAATTTTGACACAGCATGAAATGCTGAGCTATGCTACACGAACCTAATGTCTGAGTAAAAGTAAAAATAAAATGTCATTCAAATTTATTTACTAAATTATTGAGTAAGAGGAGAGGTGACTGCTTTGCATTGCATTTTTGTCTATCTACTGAGGGACAGAGCAGTCACCTGAAAGCTGAGCAAAGTCAGATGGAACATGTACAGACTGAGGAGAGTCTGGAAACCTTGACATCCATTTCCTGTACAGTTAGTTTAATCTCTAGACTGTTATACCCAAGTCTGATGCTTCCTCCAGCTGTACTCTTGGATGAAACTGTCTGTGACTGCTCTACTTTGTGTTGAAATAAATGCTGTCCATGTGTGCCGAGAGACCACTGGTTGAACTGACCTCCCAAAGGACCTGACATTGAAATGCCTTGTTTGTAAATCATAAACAGCCTGAAGAGAGAGAGCAGCATCAAGAAGCCAAGACAGTGATGCTTCAGGGAACATAAAGCATTTTGGCACCAAATTAAGTTTTCACTAAAATAATAAGCACTCACAAAACCTCAGGTGCCCAAATAAGATTTATATGAACAGCTCTAATGAGATCAGCTGCCTAAATCCTAACTGCATTGAATTTTATGTGCTCAAAGGTCTTTTTTTACCTTGCCGTTTGAAAGCAAATTGATGAAATTCAAGCTTTGGGTTAGTCCAATGCACTTCCATGAACAGTATTCTGCACTTTCTCTCTGTAAAACATGTATGTTAAAAATAACAAGCTTGAACACTGGGAATTAACAAAAAGAATAGTCTTGAAACTTACACCTGCATTCCTTTTTTAAAGAAAAAAGAATAGTGATTTGCTATTAGCTTACATTGTTTTTCTAATCTAAAACAATTAAACACAAATAAAGGAGAATAATGGCTACAGCCAGGTCACATAAGTATTTAATAATCTTGTGATACATAAAGGCACCTAACAGGAATACAGTTCATGCTTTCCATTTATGCCACTATTTCAAGCATTTATGTCACTTGTACTTCCCTGCCTGGATGCCTTAAGAAATTCTCTTTCAGGACAAGTTCTCTTTGAAACTCTAACTCTTAGCAGTATAACTATAGGTCTGTTGACTTGACTGAAAAATGCAAAGGTGAAATTTATGAAAATCTCACACGTCTTTTCTCTGCTTTTCCCAGGAAAAAAAAAGGTTTAGGTGAAAACAAATACAATACTATTTGAATTACTTATCTGGTTTTAGTTTCCCAAAAAGCATATCAGTGTACATCTGGCATTACAGTTGGCACATATGAAATGTTTTTTTCTAGCCAAAATGTACTTTTTTTTGGGGTTTATTTATATCTGACTTTCGTGTCTTGAGTAAAATTTGAACATTGCTATAAAATTGTTATTAATTAACAGTACTTAAAGACAAAAATTTTTTCCTCTATTAAGGTAGTTTCTTTATTCAAATAAATTAGAGCATACATTTGCTGTAAAGCAGCAGTTCCTTCTGCGTTTAGGAGTGATTTTACATGACTAACTTCAAGTAATTTCTTTGTTTTTCTGTTACTAACTCAATTAGCTCACTGTCACGCAGCAGACGTATTTATTGTGCTGTGCAAAGGTTACAGCCAACAGAGATTTGTTATGTGCAAAGTTCAGGTATCTGGGATCTCAGCAATTAAAGCACGGAATTTCTTGTTTCTTCTTTATAATCCAAACGAGTTCAGGCAGAGCAGCTTCTTTATAACTTCTGAGATAAGGAATGGGTAAACAGGAGGTACAGGCAGTCACTGGTTTCAGGCTTGAGTTCGTTCTGTCAGTGACACCAGTTTTAACCTACATGCGCAATACTGATAAACAGTGGTAGACTCAGCAGTACTGATAACACTACTACTGCTCCCTGTACAAATACTTCACACAGGCCTTGCAGTTGAAAAGATTCACAAGGCTGCCTGTCGGAGTTATTTTCAGCTAAGAACCCAATATACTGCCCTTGCCTCTACAGTCTAACCTGTCTGAGCCACTGCACATCTGTATAGTACACAGGAAGTACCAGGAGACAGTGATGTTGTCTTTTCAATGAAGCTGAATCTGGACCATTGTATCTAGGACAGTTTCATTGTCTACTATTAACTAGAGGTCACAAGTATCCATCTCACCTCATTCTTCACTGGATGATAAAACTAAGAAGAGAGGGAAAAAAAAAATCACAGAGGAAATTATAAAATCCATCCAGAAAAGTGAGATAAGCAAGTGAGCAAGTACACACTCATTCATCAACAGTTGTTTTACATGCACATACTCCTGACTAAGACAGGACAGAAAAGAACTGACTTATGTTCCACTCACAGATAATGGTCTTAGTGTTACTGGGAAACAGTACAAATTTATTAAAATCTAATTATTATTGTGCTCATTTTTCAGTTGTCAGAGCTGTCACTGTTATGTTTGCTAATTACTTTCCAGATCACCATACTCTACACATAACTGGTACTGAAGCTTTTCTGCTTCCAAAGAATAGGTTCCCTTTAATTTCTTCTGACAGCTGGTGATGCAGTGCTGGCTCTGCCCAGTACAGCTTCATGGCTCAGATATGTGCTGATGTGTAAGAATATGAACAGGCCTAACTGGATTTCAGTTTTGTTTCTTCCCCAGTAGCAGTTTTCTAGCATTACACACAGGTAAGTTCAGTGCATGTTTGTTCCCTTCATCTCCAGGTGGGAAGGAAATAAACAGGAACAAGAGAGTAACAACACCTTACCAAAGGATCAGGCAACAGATTGCTACTGGAAAGGGACAAGAGCAAATTACGTCCTCTTCCAGAACACATTCCTATGACAGGTAGTTATTTACCATTTCCACATGGAACTGGCAGTTAAGAACATTTGATCCCTGAAGCACTTAGGATTTTAGTAAAGATACAGTATACACATTACATTGGATATTGTGGTTAAAAAGGACCAACATGAATGACAGTGCTGTTAGCAATATTGGAGTTACTGCTACTGAAGGTGAGAAGGTATTTTCAAGTCTGAACTATATTCTTTTGTTCTGAAAGGAAATGTTTTTAAAATGGTTTCAGAATACAGAGGCCTTTCTGCGACAATACAGGAATTTAAAAGCATCCAATTGAGACAGCTAAAGAATGTTTTCAAACGCTGGATCTTTCAAATCTAGACCACCCAAATACAAGATACTTCTTTATTATATTTGATATCAACTTAGATGAAATTTTTTGTAAATTTGTGCCATTAACTTTACATTTCCTTCATATTTTTGAGAGATCTGTGCTACTTATGTAGTTGAACTTTTAGTTTTCCTATTTTCTCACACAGAAAGTAAACTATTTTAACAATTATGGATATCTTCCACACACTTTGTCTTGATTTGTGGCATTAACAATCATATAATCCAAACTGCGTACAAGAATGTCCATAAATTATGGAAGTTAAGCATTGAATGGTTGATCTCCTTTACTGTTTAGATCATAGAATTGTGCAGGAAATTAGGCTGACAGAAAACTCAGGATGCCATCTGGTGCAACCACTTCTCAAAACAGGGCTTACCTAAAAGTAAAATCAAGTTCCTTAGGGACAGAGTCATGATATCACTGTGTAAATTTTTAAGGCAACATGTATCTTTTTTACTCCATAATACCCAACTGTGACAAAACAGAAGTACTGCATTATAATGAACAGAAAGTATTTAGCAGTCTGCGACACGGACCAGTACTCTTGGTAAGCAAAGAGAAAAAAAGAATTAAATTACATTTAAGATAAAACACAGAATCTGTATCTCTGACATAGGAAGAGAAAAATGCAAATTAGGCTCAGGAAGATAATGAAAGCAATTAACAGCATCATTAACTGCATGGTAATAATGTACAATCAATAGCAACACAGCAAACTTTGAGATAAATTCAGGATTTGCAATTTTTTGATATGCCAAATTTCTACTGAGTTGGCTCAAATAGTCACAGGGGAGGTGTTCACCAGTTTCAAGAGAGAGTCTCCCAACCTTTGAGGTGCTGCTTTGCAGATTGGGCTCTCTCCATTTGTTCTCTTTATCATTGGACAGGTTTACTGTTTATCTTCAGTGAGCTACTCCCTGAAATCACCATGACTGTGACTTATTTTATTGATTCCAAGGAAGGCTGATGTGAGAAGTCACACTACTAGCATCATTACCCCTTAGCCTATTTTCTGTAGCCAAGTTTGTGAAGCTTGGCTGCAAAAGTTTGTGTTGTTTTCTTTTGTTTTTCCCTGAAAATTATCAATACATCCTTACCATTAATTTGTTTGCAAGGACCATTTTCTCAAGTCACTTTTTAATCAGATATTAGAACGCTCTTGAAATGTGGCCTCAGTCCATCTGGGCTAACACACTTAATTAGCACACATTATATTTCATCTTCTCCTATGAGGGGAAAATAAAATAATCAGATAGATATACACTTCTGAAGCAGCTATGAATGTCTTCCACAGTAAGAGCATTATCAAGTCTTCCTCAATTATGAAGCAGCTGGAAACAAAGACACAGAATTGGATCTGCCCATCCCAAGATTGCTATTAATTTGATAGGAAATGACAGCCACAGCTTTACACAGTACTAAATATCACTTGCGGTTAATTCTATAGGAATTTTTTTTTCCATTCAGGGTGAAATAAAGCTTTAGAGATACAATTTCAACTCAGTTCATGAAGGTGGAAGCCTTGTGACATGAACAGATCTTAAGAGAACCATTGGTATCACAGCGTTTCCTTAGCCCTCATTCAGCACTCAAGTAAGATTTTGGGTACAACTCCAAGTATAATTAGAGTTCTTTGCTATATATTAAAACTAACTGAAAATAAATTTATCAGAACTGGGCTGTCTCCAGTTCTGTGATTTCAAAAGCATTTATGTGAATCTTCTTATTGTAAGGCAAATAAAATGATAAATAGAAGTTAAGTCTGCTGAGATGAAAGAGACCTAACATTAGTCTGCTTAATATGAACTGAAAAAAGATACCATGAAGACAGTTTGGCATTTAAAATGCAAAATAGGCAGGATTTATTTGCTAAAGAGAGAAATCTGGAAAGTCTATACAACCTCAAATTTCATTAAGTTGTGATGTTTTATGCAACTTCAAAACCTGTACCAGTGCATTACATATATTATGGTCATTTTGGTTCTAAAATTTCTGTGTCTCATGGCAAGCAACAAAGACAAGGAAAAAGGCACATCAGGAAAGAATCTCAGGAGTCCACAGATATTAATTACTATTCAAGGAAAATTTAAAACTGAAACAAAAATCCTACTGTGGATATTTTAATTTTATTTAGCAGACAGTTTACCAAGTCCGCTAAAGTTCTTAGCAAGTTTCTGCATTGCAAAAAAAATATTTTTATATTTAGGTTTGATTTTCAGTTTTAACAAATTCTTAATTGTTCCCAAATATACACTTCTGCTTTGTTTTATTTTGTTTTGCTGGGTTTTTTGAGGGGAGTGGAAAAGTCCCCAAAATGCCAAGACTGTTAAGAAAAACATGAATCTTCAAATCAATTATTTATCACTGAAACAACCTGGTTCGAACTTAATTCCATTGTGTTTTTTACACATTTTTTGAACACTTAAAGAACCTAGTACACAAGTTGACTTTCAGTCTAGCTGTTTGTGAGAATTCACAGCAGCTTTTCTCTGTGTCTGTTGACACTGCAACTGAAGGTGCCCTGCAGGGGGGAATGCTTTAAAGAAGCACCAAATACATTATTTGAAGACTGTGAACATCAGAGTAGAAGAGCACCTAAAGCACATGCCTAAGGTCCCCCATGGAATTGCACAACCCATGGTGAAATCTATGCAATCACCTCTTTCCTGTTTACCTATGGTAGCCAGTTCAAAGCTACTATGATTATATATACTCTTACATTCCATACATATTTATATTCTGATTTTTATTTTGCTGGATATGTACTACCAGTGGTCTACAGTTCTTTGATAATGTTATATTTTGCCAATTACTTATTTTTTTGCCTTTTAAGACTTGACTATTCTTGCAACAAGATTCCTGATAAGACCTGTACAATTGTGTAATTCTTGGTGTGTGTGTGGGGGGAAGGACAACACTGACATGGAGAACGATAAGAATTAAGCAAACACTTTAGGGCCCAGATGAACAGATAATCCTCAATTTCAGATCACACTGACCTGTTCAGCTGAAAGATCACTGTGACACAGAGCATATGAAAGAAAACCAACCACTTCCATGAACCGCTATGACCATTTGAAAGAATGTGACTGTCAAGTTCCTCCTTCCTTTTCCAGTCCCCCACATTATCCTGTGGAACAAAGAAAAGTGGGGGTAACAACCTGTCATCTAAGCTTCAGATCAATTCTGTGAGGACAAAACAGATATTGCTTGCTTTCTTCTAACAAGGATGTGCTTTCCGCAGATACAGAGGAGAATGAGTAATTTCTACTTTCAGCAACCTTTCTTTTACATTGGGGAAGTGACAATGTCGTTTGTCCAATGAAAGATCTAGAAAAGTCACTATGTACCATTTCCAGTAGGAATGAAGGCAGGTTCTTAAACAACCACACAAAGAAGCTACATCTGTGCCCCAGGTGTTCCAAACAGGACCTGAGATTATTCTCTGCCCCTTCACTCAATTGGTATAATCTAATTTCACCCTCATCACCAAATTTCCTTACTCTCCAAAGCAAGGTGAATGCATCCAAACCTATTGCAAAATAGTCCCTGAGACAAGTTATGTCTACAATCATGCCCAGGAACTTTTTGAAGGAGTGTTTGTTGGCTCATGACAAAACTATGCCAAGGAATATTCAGTACATAAGAATTCACAGAGTCATAGAATCGTTGTCTTCTTTTTGCTCAAATCTTGCATAAAATAGTCAGACCTGCAACTGAAAAAAAAAAAAAATCCAGACCTTTTCAAATTCAGTGGTAAATCTGTCACTGACTTCCAGAAGGATAAATTTTCCTATTTATTTTGAAAATAACCTATGTGCAAATTTCATAAAATATTACCTAAATTTAGCCTTGAGATAACTACTTAATATTAAGACATGGTAGAGGTAATGAAGTATTCCTTCTTTTTGTTTGTACCTTGTTTTTAATTCTATCCATAGATTATGGAAGTTGATGCATAAATTAACAGCTATCATTTAATGAAGCTTTTCAGACATCAATTGTACAGAGTTACTAAGAAACACTAGCATACTTAACATACTTAAACTCGGTATAGAAAAAGACCATTAGAACTTAACTTAGTTTTTTTATTTTAACTCAATAATTTGCTTTTTAACTACAAGAACTGTCTGAAGCATAAGTTTCAGTTTCACAATAACATTATTTGGGAAATAAGATATCTATATACTTATGGTACTGAATTTTATATATA
>JAWWEU010000111.1:107703418-107796278 GCA_035583155.1 Acropternis orthonyx
TATATACTTATTGTACTGATTTTTATATATATATATATATATATATATATATATATATATATATATGATTCTCATTAAATATAAAATATTTGTAATTTGTGGTCTTAAATAAAGTATCCATAAGAGCATTATAATGTTATATTCATTATCAAAACCAGAAAATGACACAGCAGATACCGATAATAATTTGAGGTAATTAGACCTGAAAATCCCCATTTGTAATAAACACAGAGCTGCTCTTCCTACCCAGATTTAGGATCATTACATTGTGTCATAATTTAAAAATACATTGACCAATAGAACAATATAATGTAGCCTCTATTAACTGGGAGCTCTTGATAAAGTTGATAATACACAGCAGTCAAACACAGGAAAGGACAACTTCCTTCTCACAAAGCTAAGCTAAAATCCACAGAAAAAAATTCATACTAAAATTATAAATACTATCATATTTTCTCTCTTATGGAGGCAGGTTTTGTAACGGTGTTCTAAAAGTGTGTTTCCTTTAACTGATAAATAACTGCAATCATAAATTTAATTTCACATTTTTTATTTGCTATGATTTAAAGAAAATAGAATTTCATTGTTCCATACAGATAAGTATCAAGTACAGTAAAGTTATTTTATTTCTCACAAAAAAACTACCAAAAAAATTTATATGTGAACATTTCAACAAGAACAGCAGAATGGAAAAAACCCACTCAAACCAAATAAATTTCACATGAAGCCTGTAAAGTAAGCAGTGAGTCACATGAAAGACAGCTGGTGAAAGCATCAGATTAGATTTGATAGACAAGATCCCTTTCCGTGCCACGCCCCTGTTTTCAAAGGCATTCAGGTTTTACACTAATTACCAGTACTGTATTTTCTTCATAGAAATAAAAACAAAACTCTATAGAGTACAAATGTAATTTGTATATGAGTTTTCTTTTATTGAGCTCATATTTACCTCTGTATGCAGCAGGTACAGCACTAGCAATGTTAGCAGATCATTATTTATTATTCACAAGCATACTGGTTATCTTAAATGCTGGTCTCAACACATGAAGTATTGCAAGGAAAGATCACCCATTATATAAAACATGAGTGCAAGCACTCTGGTGAAAGATAAAAGTTCAGTAATATGTGGAAATTAGAGTTAATTTAATCCTGTGCACACAGAGGTTGTACACGAGCTGTGCAAAACTGCTCCTTGGAAACCCATTCATTTTGAAGATGACTGGCTGCCTCAGTACTTGGAGTCCATTCACAACAAAGTGAAACACTTTGTTAACAACACCCAGTAATTTCTTATGACTTCTTAGTTTAGAACATTCCCTGTTATCATATAAAGAAATCTATATAGACAAAAAGTATTGTTGTAAGAATTTATATGGAAATCCATAGGGCAAAATTTGGAACCAAATTTGTTCAACCCTTTAAGGCAATCCTCAGAGCACATCTCTGCAGAGTGTAAGGGGACTTGGTTTTGCACTAAGGCGGTTGAGATGTTACCAAAAACTTACTGTGGACAAGGCCTGAATGTGTTTTACATGGCTTATACTGCAAGCAAACATAAAGTACATGAAGCAGAAATCTCCACCTGCCCAGAAAAACCACTTTACATGACAGAGAATGGGAAACAAGAGTAGACTGAATGCTGGGAAAAGAGCTTAGCACAAAGTTTGGATCAGGAGGTGCAACTTACATAATCTTTTGAACGTGGCCAAGCTCTGGCTCCAGTGGGAGTGTGTTTCCAATGAAAAATCAGGCTACTGAGTATGTTCTGTCTTTCAGTTGTGGCACTATGATCTTTGGAGTTTTGATCCTACAGTAAAATTCACAATTTAAAACTTCAATGAAATGCTGACAGGCACATGGATGCACGTGTGTAAGTCTGACAGTGGAATCAGAACCCTAAAGTGAAAACTGTTTTGCTCTAGGGACTTGGGAATCAAAACAAATCTGCAGCACAAACAATGAAAATCTAGATAGACACTGAAAATCTGTCTGCTTTTTACTATCCACACAGTATTAGTAACACATGCAATACTTTTCTTGTTGCTTAAATATATAGAGTGAAGCCCTTGCCCCAGTGAATTCAGTGGGAGTTTTGCCATTAACTTCAAGAAGGACAAAATTTTCTCCCAGGGCTGGTGTGATTTCCAGCCTGTCTTTGCCCTTTTAATACATGTGATGACAAAATCCTGTACTTCAATTCCAAGGATGGATCAGCACCCTGCAGCAATTAAAATTGCTGTAGTATATCATACTTATCCAGTGTATTGTTTGAAAGACACAGTGGAGAAACAGTTTTTGCTTTATGCTGTATAAATAGCTAAAATTTACCAAAACAAAATTAAAGATATTTTAATTTAAATTCTCCTTCTGAATTGATCTCTAAATGGATCAAAATATGTATGCAGGTATCTCAGCACACAGCAAACTTTCTCTGCCTATCTGACGGTAGGATTTGATCATTCATTAAAAAGAGAACTAGCACTAAAGCCCACACACATATATGTGAACACGTGAAGTGCTAACACGAAAGAGAAGGTTGTGCTGGAAGTATGAAAAGCAAGTGGATGTTGTAGTGAACACTGCTGAGGTTTGCTGGGAAAGGGGAACCTCAATGCATTGCATCCCTACCAGTTAATGCCAGCAAGGGACACAAAGGGGCTGGAAAGGAAACACAGGTCAGAAGAGTGCACAATGGATTTCCTGCTATTCCAGACAGTAAGCCAGCTTCATAAGGGCTCAATTTAAAAACCTCTGTGACAACACACATAGGGCATGGAATAAACAGGGGGAGTTAAGAGACATACACACAGCTGCAGGGCTGTAATCTTCTTGGTGCCACTGAAACGTGGTGGGTTGGCTCCTATGACTGGAGTGTTGGAAAGGAAGGATACATGCTCTTTAGGAAGGACATGCAGGGGAGGTGAGGAGGGACTGTCACCCTCTATACCCATGACCATCTGGAGTGGATGGAACTTAGTGTAGGGATGGAAGAGAGCTGATTGAGAGCTTATGGGTCAGGATTGAAGGGAGGGCAGGGACACATTATAGTGGGGGTTTGCTAGAGGTTACCTGACAGGGAAGACTGACTGGATAAGGACTTCTTTAGATAGGAGCAGCCTTACATTCACAAGCCCTGGTTCTCATGGGGGACTTCAACCATCCAAATATTTGTTGGAGGAACAAAATAGCAGGGCTTAAGTAATCCAGGAGGTTCCTGAAATTCATTGATGATAACTTCCTTCTCCAAGTGATAGAGGAGTCAATGAGGAGAAGTGCTATGCTGCACCTTGTTCTCACCAACAAGGAGGGGCTGGTTGGGAATGTAAAGCTCAAGGGCAGCCTTGGCTGCAGTGATCATGAAATGGTGGAGTCTCTCAGGGCAGTTGCAGTGCTCCCAACATAAGGCGGCTGTGGAACTGTTGGAGCAAGTCCAGAGGAGGCCACAAAGATTATCAGAGGGCTGGAGCACCTCTCCTGTGAAGACAGCCTGAGAGAGTTTGGGCTGTTCAGCCTGGAGAAGAGAAAGCACTGAGGAGACCTTACTGTGGCTTTCCCATATGTCAGGAACCTACAAGAAAGATGGGGACAAACTTTTCAGCAGGGCCTGTTGCAACAAGACGAGGGAATGGCTTTGAACTGAAAGAAAGGAGGTTTATATTACATATAAGGAAGAAATCAATTACTATGCAAGTGGTGAGGCACTGGAACAGGTTGCCCAGAGAAACTGTGGATGGCCTACCCCTGTAAACAATCAAGGTCATATTGGACAGGGCTCTGAACAACCTGATCTAGTTGGAATATGTCCCTGTTCACTGCATGGGGGTTGGACTAGATGATCTTTAAGGTCCCTTTCAACTCAAACCATTCCACGATTCTGTTGTTTGCACTATGATTTCAAATTTCATACAAATGGCCAATGACAAATGCTAGAAAAATGTTTAGAGAACTCGTTCTGTTTGTAAACAGAGACAAGATGTAAAATGTTTAACAAGATGGATGTAATGATTAACACTGCAGTCTAACATTGTAAGTTTTTTATGAAAAAACAAATACTGACTAAACTGTGGATATCAGCTTCTAAAAGATTCTGAACACTGCTACAGTAGGAAATGGTCAACATCCCTGAAAAGAAAGGCCTTTTACAGATTATAAACTGGCACTGTGAAATGGAGAAACTTGTTTCCAGAGTCTTTTTGTTTTCTGACATATGCTTTTATGTTTAAATGAAAATTGTGTAGAGATTCCAAGTAAGACTAATTTCCTTAAACACTATATGTCCAGTGCAAAAATGCACAAGCAGTGTTTGAGAAAAAAATCATTCTTTTATTTAGAGTCTGGAAAGTTTGATTTTGACTTGAATGTCTAAAATTCATAAACAGATTTGCTAAGATTTTAAGTGAGTATGAATTAAGATCACTCAAGTGCTGTCAAATCTGCATAATCCAAAATGTGTACCTGTGAAAACACCCATTGCTTTAATTAAACTCTGCAAGAAGCTGTGGCTCCTTCTTCAAATACAGCTTGTAGGGTTGAGGCCAGAATTTAATTAACCAATAGAAATGGAACATAGAAAGGAATAATATTAAAAACCCAAAAAATCCTTTAGTTTGTCTCTGAGACAACTAAATGATTTAACAGGTTTTGTTTCCACCTCTAAGCTCTTGTGATTTCATGACACACAGTTCAATTAGTTCACACATCACTACATGACACATTTCATTCCACCACTCATCAGAAACATTCAGTATTTCAAAGGATGAAATTACAACTGCATGTTCAACTTCCTTCCCCCTCCAGGATAACGTACTCTCAGAATTAAAACCAACGAAACAAATAAAAAAAAAACCACAACAAAAAAACCCCAAACCAAAACAAAAACCCAAACCAAAACAACCACCAGTTTTTTGATCTATAGATCCTTAGAAACACAGTATTTGCTATGCAAAATGGAACTATAGGGATTTAAATAATTGAAACTATTATAGTTCTATTCTGAAGATGGTTACTACTTTTCCTGTATGGTCATTCAATTGCTCCACTAGCTTTCCTCCTGCACTGCCATGCTGAAGAAACAGGAATATACCCATGGAATGCCTAACTCTACCTTCCCTCTGAGGCACTTTTACATTAGTTTTAGTTTAGATGAGGAGATGAATCTCCCTACCATTCCCATTTCCCTGCTTTGGTCAGCACTGCAGAACTATTCGACAGCACACAAACAAATTCTTTGTAATGAAACAAACTCAAAAATGCTTTTCAAATGCTAGCAGACATCCAACCCATGTGACTAACTAGATCTAGTCTTAAATAATCCTCCCTCATTTCAAACTTGTTGACTTGGATATCAGGTCACAGCACCAATCATTTAACTTCACAAATCTGTTCTGATTGTACCACAGGAACGGCTAATGTAGATGGACACTGACAGTCTCATCGCTCACAGTAGATACAGGTACCAGGGTAAAACTCTAGTGTGGGGTCTTCTTATGCTAAACTCTGCATTCTGGGCCCAAATGGTGTTTTAGATGACATAGTGATGTGACTTTACCACACAGCCCTATCCATACAAATTGCACAGCAGAGAAACTCAATCTTACCACTAATGGTTCTGTATCTGCACAGCTGTACTGCACGTATGGTGCAATACATATGGCAAAACTCAGCTTTTGGGATGCCCCTGTTAACAGAAAGTCTACCTTCTGCTTTGTCCCATTATTTAAGAACAGTTTGTTCTTTCACCTGTAAAATGGGCATATCTTTTGACATAATGGGTAAATCTCTCTGCTCTGACACTGTCACTGAAATGTGCAATGTGTATTTTAAGAAGTAACAATGTGGAAAGTGCCCCTGCTCATGGCAAGGGGGTGAAACTTAATGGTCTTTAAGGTCCCTTCCAGCCCCAATCATTCCATGATTCTATCATCTGATACTTAAAAATATTTAGTAAAACTATTTCTACCCTCTGCTTTCTTGTGCGTAAGCTGCTCAGTTGATAGCTAATTTCATATAAGTGATATTAACAGAATTAAAAAAATCTAGAGGTGGCAAAACTGAAATGTGATTTAGTAAAATATTTGAAATGAAAATCTGTGTATTCAGTAAATAGGTACTGTATATAGATTAAAAAAATTTTGAGATCTACTTTAGGTTACCTGACAGCACTTAAAGTGGCTTCAGATGGTGTGATAAATGTGATGACCGTTCTGGTGAAACTCCACAGCACAATCACGCTCGTATTTCATTATGGGTCACACTGAATTGATCGCTCCTGTGCTCCTTCTACCGAAGGAACACAAGTGTATTTCCAAGCATCCTGCTAAACTCGTGGCTGTTCCTGCCACCTCGTGGCTATCGCTCAGTCTAACAGAAACACAAACCAGGAACAACACATCGAGGACACACTTTCAGAGATAAAACAGGAAAACTGGCACAAACTTATGTTTTGAGACTGTTTTGAGTCCCGTTGTTTTTCAAGTTTGCTGACTACTAAATAAACCAGCAAACCTTTTGGATTGACTTCAGGGAAAAAAGCAAAAGTTTTATACAGATCTTGTAGCATCAAAGTTTCAGAAGAGACACCGATTTTTCCAGGAAAACCTAACAGAACAATATGATTGTTTTTATCGCCTATTTCTAATTATAAATGTCAATGTTTAAACAAAAAAATTGGGCTGACATGGAAAAAACGATCCATTTATTGTGAGATTTATCTTAGGCAGAGGTGCTTTTCACTCTTCATTTTCAGAACACTGAAATGTCCTGTACTTCTGCTGTAGCCACTCACTTGGACCTCTGTGTTATCTACATGTTCCGTTTCAAAGCCATTTATTTAAAAGACAAACACAAATACTATGACAAGGAATATTGTAGTGTCTGTTAGAAAAGCAATTGATTACATACAATAAAAAGTTTCTGGCAATCAAAAATCACTGATGTATTTGCAGGTTTGCACAAGAATCAAGCTGAGAGGGACAGAACTAAGGCTCAAGAGTGTAAGTTCCTCTGCCCATGCACTTTAGCATGTCATGAACTAACCAAGACCCCATGAGACAGTTTCAAAGTATTTTTTTTTTACAGACTGTCCTTCCTAAAAGTGAAGTGTAACAGTTATCTATTTTAGAAATGGTTTCATGATATTAATATTCAGAAACAATCTTAGCAAAACTAAGGACAGATCCCAGAATAGTTGTTGGGATCAAAAGTAGGATATGTGTTGCTTAATTCCCCTTCTCTCCCCTTGTGGAATCAAAGCAGCTATGTTCATTACATAATTCTTTGTGGAAGTCAGGTGCTGCAGAATAGGATTCATTCCAGTCAGCATACAGAGTGCAGAACCAGCACCATGAGCATTCAGCTATTTAGTCACTCAGAAAGGAAACATTAACGAGAAGTTCAAGATTTAAACCCTTCTCTGTTTCTACACTGGGGAGACACTCTCATTTTCTTGTAATCTGAGTACCTCTTGCCTTCCTTGGAGATAGGTGGTTATCTATTTTTTTCTGCACAAGGGATTCAGCAAGACTCACTTTTATTTTAAAACTCAAAAGGAAGATGTTGCTAATTCCTCTCCTTTTATATGGTATCTTACAGATTGCAATGCTTCCTTGTAATTTTTCTAGTGCTCAAATCAAAGCAAACACATAAATTACCACCAGCCAAGAACAACATAAGAAGACTGTGGACTGACTACTTTTGGTGCTTAGACTGGGAGATGAATGTCCACATTATCCAAAAGTCACCCTTTGGATAATATTTTTCCGTACACCCCTCAGTTTTTACAACAAAGGATAACCTCGTCTTACGTTCCCTCCCCTCAAAACCAGTTTTCCTAAGTGCTGGAAGTTAGCTAGAACTGTGATTAGACGTTCATTATCTGAGTTCAACAGGGTGTTTACTCAGAAAGTTTTACCTACTGGCAGGCAGCTGGCAGCAGAGCTTCATTTATGACCTCCTGTTAAAACTCTAGTAGAAGAAAACCATTATTTTCTTTATGCTACCTTTGAATCTATAAGGAAAATGAGTACCCATGTCTTTGCACAAAGTTTCATGTGAAGGTGTGCTGAAAGCAGGCCAGCTCTGAAACAAATCACCATCTCTTACATAATATAAATGGACATAAACAGACTCCTTGTCCAATGAGCACAGAAGGCTTTTCTAATTTTAGGTTTTCATTAACTATTTTAAAAAGTCGTAAGAAAATGTTCCTGATGAGAAAATATACCTGAGTGGACATAGACAGATTTATTTTGGAACACATGAAGTACCACTTTATGCAGTAGTTTCATACAAAGAAAAATAAGGTTCACTCCTGGGGTCTTGTCTTAGTGAAGACTTGTTAAGAGCAAAGCCTCACACAACAAAATTATTTTTTAATTATATTTTATTTCTGTCAATGAAGTATAAATAAACTAACCAGAGTTTGCTAACCTTCCATACTGGATAAAACAGCAGTATTTAATGGGTTCCTCATAATAATGACATGGAAAGAAAGCATAAGCATTTATGGGAATAAAAACATCACAAAATTTGTAAAGATCAAGAAAGTGAAAAAGATGAAAACTCAGAGTTGGTTGTATTATTCACACAGTAAACACAGCTGGGAAAATTCCCTGAGATTTAGTACTAAGCAGTGTGGATTGTGTAGTTACACCAGTATTTTAAAACATTTGCAGTTCACTGCAGTGTAAACACTGAATAGGTTTTGCAAGTTTGCTGAAGTACACTATAAGGGTGTTCTGGGATATTGCAACACTGCAATTTCTGCTTTTGGTTGTTCCGTGCTCTTGACTACCTGCAACCACCCATAGTGACTCTTCATGTCTCAAACGTTCCTGGAGGAGCTCACTCCTGAGATCTGGCAGTGCTTTAGGCACTCGGGTACCTGAGGCTCCTGAACTGCAGTTCTGAGGCAGCACTCTCCCTCCACAATGTAGAGGATGCCAAGACAATGTAGAACATTGGATTCTAGATTCCAGCCTCAGGGTCCAATCTTGCAGGAATCTAACTTTTTTAAAATGTCTGCTTTCATCTTTCCTCTCTGAATATGGTATTAATGAAGTCCATTCTTACTTAACTCTGCCTAATTAGACAATGGATGTGAATCTGATCATCTAACACAAAGTAAAACTACATACATAAATTTAGTGAGAGCTTCAAAACACCTGAGAGAATGGAAAATTACAGTATTACACAGTTTTCATCAGTCTATTGCTATACTAAATATCTGGTATTCTGTCTTTTTTGTTCAGAGTGACACCAAGTATGCTCATGTTTGGCAAGGGTCTCCAAAGTATTTAGATACATTGGATGTTGATCTCTTTAAAACAGTTTTTTTTCTAACCAGATATATACTCAAGAAAATGTAAATCTGGAATAGTCATAAAAGACAGCCCACCAGTACACCCATAGAGAACACAGCATCTCAAGTAAACAGTTGTATTAAAAAATAAGTGAATGTGTAGCATACACTAAGGTGATAAATTACTTGCCATCCCAGAATGGAAACGTTACAGACTAATTTACTTCTATGCCTTGAGAAGCTTCCTGAAGTCTGCACCTTCTGTAAACAGGGACCTGCTCAGGGAAGGCCTTCTGGAGGAGCTGCTTAAAGATGTGTATCCAAACCCTGAAGCACAAAATGGGAAGCCTGTGCTACAGAGGGAGTGCACGGGACACTACTGCACTACATTAGGAAAATAAACAAGTTTACAGTTCAGAACGAGTGTGTGTACACTGTTACTTTCTGTTGAAGTAATCAGACCAGAAAAAACTCAAACTCGGAAGGGGAGTTTTCCAGCAGTGGAATTGTGTTGTCCAACATAAGAATGCAAGAATAAACTAGACATTTTATCCAGAAACATAAAGTTGAGGTTCTGTCAGTGATAGATCTGTACAACCTTTTGTTCTGAGTAGCTCTTAACAAATACTTGACCATGCTAAACACGCCCACTTATCTGCAAAAACAAATTAAGAGCTCCTGGAAATTTCACAGTCAGTCCAAGTACCTACAAAACCACTTAAAAAATATATTATACAGACTTTACTATATTAGCTGTATATGGAGACCACTACATCTCCAAGTTTTGCAAACTCAGCTTTTTTTCTCTCTTAACTTTCCATAGGGTGCAACTACGGTGCAGGGATCCTGACCAGGGAGGGGAAGGAAAAAAAGGGTAAAAATTGAAGGCAAACCCTTAGAAATTATTAAACACAGCTGAACCCTTTCTAAGGAGTGCAATCAGTTATAGACACACCAGCATGTTGACATCTGTAGGGCTACACGACAAATCAAGCTCTCTTGTGACCACCTAAGCTTACACTCTCTTTTTTAAAGGAAGAAAACCAAACCCAAACTACTCAACCCCGTCCCCAACCCCTCCACACGCACAGAAAAAGAAGGAAAAAAAAAAAAAAAAAAGGAAAAGAAGCAAGCGAGGCAGCACTTTGCACCCTGTCAAGCTGTCCTTTTCCCAGCCTGGAGAGTTTCCTCGTGCTAAAGGGAAAGAATAAGGAGCTCTCACGCCGTCTCCTCAGGCGGCCCCAGCAGATACCGTGAGGCGCAGCCGCTTCTCCCGCAGCTGAGAGAGCACCTCATGAGGGACAGCCGCGACCTGCAGTTGCAAAGGGGAAACAACCACAACCAGAGGGGAGAAAAAAAACCCAAACAAAACGCCCAAACATACAAACAAACCCCACCAAACACACAAACAAGCCCCCCAATCGGAGAAAAGCGCAGCTCCCGCCGCACTCCGGCCGGGCGCAGGACTCGAACCACGGTCCCCTCGGGCCAGGAGGCGCCGCTGCGCATGCGCGCTCCCAGGGGGCGCGTGCCCTCCGCGCCTCGTGCCGCCATTTTGCCGGCGGGGCTGGGGTGAGGTGGGGGCACTGCGCTTTAGTCCTGGTACTTCACGGCCCTGTGAGCGGCGAGGAACCTCCGGCAGCTGCTGAAGGGTGTTGCTCTTCGCTCCCGGGTCACGCCTGGCGGCGGTGTGGTGCCGTGTCGTGCCGGCTCCTCGCAGGTGAGCGCGGCCTCAGCGGCTCCTCAGCCTGCCCCTTCCGACCTGTGCTTGGTTGCGTTTAGGAGCCCTTTTGTTGAGCCGTGAGTTGCTTGTATGGCGGTGGTGTATGATAGAATGCGAGTTTTGACGACTGAAGCGTTGCGAGCAGAAGTAAATGTGTGACTGCTCCTGCTTAGGAAAGTAGGTAGGTGGCAGATACCAGTTGTGTGGTATTTCTCTAACTGGGGTGTTTTTTGAGCTGCAGTGGAGCAAGAATGGTCAGACCATGCTTATAGGAAGGTGGATTCAGTTTTGTAATTTCGGGGTTTTTTTGGTAATTTTAGGGTTGTAGTTTAAGCTAGGTGTGAGGAACTCTTACAGGGTGTGTTCGTTGAGCAGAGGGAGGATTTAGAGAGTCACAGAAGAGTTTGGGTTGGAAGGGACCTTAGAAATCATCCAGTTCCAGCCCCCCTGCCATGGGCATGGACACCTTCCAATATCCCAGGTTGCTCAGTGCCCCCATTCAGCCTGGCCTCGGACACCTCCAGGGGTGGGACATTCACAGCCTCTCTGGGCAATCTGTGTCAATGCCTTATCACTCTCATAGTAAAGAATTTCTTCCTAATATCTAATATAAAACTTCTCTCTTTCAATTTAAAGCCATTCCCCTTTGTCCTATTGCTCCATGCCCTTGTAAAAGTCCCTCTCCAGCTCTCTTGTAGCCCCTTTAGGTATTGGAAGGTGCTGTAAGATCTCCGTGGACCCTCTTTTTTCCAGGCTGAACAGCCCCAGGTGGCTCAGCCTGTCTCCATAGGAAGGGTGATCCAGCCTTCTGATCATTTTTGTGGCCTCCTCTCGACCTGCTATAACACATCTTTCTTCCCTGTGCTGAGGACCTCAGAGCTGGATACAGCACTGTGGGTGGGCTCTCAGTAGGGCAGGGCAGAGGTGGAGAATCCCCTCCCTCGACCCACCCCCCACGGTGCTTTGGATGCAGCCCAGGATAATGGTTGGTGGTCTGCGATGTGAGTGCACAGTGCTGGCTGATGTTAAGCTCTTCATGAACAAACACCCCCAAGTCTTTATCCTCAGGACTGCTTTGAATAAGAGAAGTAGTGAAGGACTTCCGTTTAGATACATTTTTCTATTGATTTTTCTACCATCTTTCCTTGTAGAGAGATGCAGAGTTGTCAATAAGTGGGCTGATTTCCTTTAGAAGATGTCTTCTGAGTCAATGAGCCTTAAGAGATGGAAAGGTGAGTAAATAGCAAAAGGCCATTTTGTAAACTGTAGAAATTAGGCTGTATTGGTGTGCTGCTGTTATTTGGGCTGTGGTAACAGGCAAGCAAATGTTGATGCACAAATTATTTTATGTGTTTATGCAAGCAGGGCTTTGTTTCAGTGAAGGAAAAAACTTCAGAATGTAGCTTTCTATTACAGGGAAAAGTGGAAAAAAATGGGCCTTGTTGGAGCAGGTGTTTGTCAGTTCTGAATTTGATACTGCTTTTACTCTGAGGAGTTTTTTGATGTCTTGGTGGTTTGGGATTTTTTTAGTTTTGTTTCGTTGTTGGTGGTTTTAGGTGTGATGTATCCTTTGTCCTTCTGCCCTACTACACAGTATGAGTGTTTATTTATTTATTTATTAGAATGGGTTTTTATTTTTTGTGGAACTAGAATGAGGGGGATCAGTATTTGTTCTGAGGAGAGCTTGTATATCACTTCATGTATGCTTATGATGAAAACTCACATGGCAGTTCCACTGAAGGTTTTTTGAGTCTGAGGAGGATCTTGCCCTAATAACTTGTAGTTGAAACTGAAAGTTTAACTTTAAGCTTTACACAAAAATTCATAAATTAAGTTTTTTGTCCAGTCTGTCCTTCTGTGTTTATTCACTGTCTTTGCATTTGATGTTGTCTACCTCTAATTATTTTGTTAGAACAGGGGTTTATTTAATGGAATTGCTTGATGAAATTATGGTCATGCACAGCCTTTTTAGACGGTGTGAAATCACAGATCCATTGAATCATTGACATGTGAATTGAACTGGAGTAAGATCTTGAAGTCTAGATTATAGATAAAGATCAGAAAAGTATCTAAAGGTTTTGAAGATACTTAAACTGTCAGAATTGGACTGCTGAGACAGTGGAAATCACAACTGGCACAATTGTTACTTGATGGGAAGTGCAGAAGTGTTGCACATAGATGATGTGCTCAATATGTCCTTGCAGTTATAAGAATTTAAAATATACTATTGCTGTAAGTGATAGTATAGAGAGAGCCTGAATAAGTAAACAGTAAAACACAGAGCTATGTCAGTGATTTGAAGAAGTGATTCAGACAGAAAAGGCAGGGTGAGTAGAGCATGAGTCCTTGGTCATTGATGTATTAAAAAGAAAGAGAAACAGACTGGAAGTACTTTTGCAGGTAAGGTCTCACTGTAGCTGCAATTCCAATGCAGTGAAACAGTGAATTGCATCTCCTTTGGAGAGATTTGCAGTTAAATTTACTGGGTGTAAGTAACAGTTTTGAGATGAGCAGGCATTACATAAATGACATGAATTGCTTTCCACACTTTTTTTTTTCATTGAGAAGAAATGCAGTGCTCCTACTTGTCTGTCCTGCCATATTCCACATTCCTGTATGTCCATTACCTCCCTCCTTCCCCCTACTTTTCTGATATAGTCTTAAATTCTCTGTGTTATTTTGGGAGCAAATTTTTTGTTAGAAAGTAATCTCTAATGATAAAATTAGCCTGTAGCCACTAGAGTGAATCCAGAGGTATCTTTTCTTGTGTTATCTGAGTATGTCTTTACAAAGAGAATTGTGTCAGGTGTGTCCCAGTTGCCTAAAACACAACATTTTTAAATGTTTAGTGTACATTTAACCAGAATTTTAATAGTATGCTATTAAAACATTTTGAAAACAAATGTCATGTAAGGAATTTTAGTTGCAAAGAAAAAAATACAGAAAACTATCAGGATGATCATACTCCTTTTGTTTGCAGACATGATGGAATCTCTGACTTCTTTACCAGACCCAGTAGGTATGAAATTGAAGATAACTCATGTAGAATGCCATCCGGAGTGCTTGGTTATAATGTTCCATGCTCAGTACAGCACAGGGTGTGAGCCTGACTATTACATACTACAAAATGAAATACAGCGTCTGTTCAAAGTAAGAGAGAATGTTTGCATTGGTGGATCTTGTTTGGTGGAAGACACAGATGGAGAATGGCATAGAGGAAGAGTTCTGGCAAAGAGAGATAATATCTGTGAGGCTTTCCTTATAGACACTGGATGCGTGTTGGCAGTTGAGGAAACACGTCTTGCTGCTGCTTGTGATGAATTGTTTCAGCTGCCACCAAAGGTGGTTTTGGGTGTTTTTGCAAGCATACTTCCTCTTGGAGAAAAATGGGATCCAAATGCCATTAACTATTTTTCATCTCTGGTAGGATTACAGATTACAGGACATGTGAAAGCTGTTACACCACACCAGCTATTTATTCTAGAAGTGCCAAAGATTATTACTGATGTTCTTGAGCTGCAGTTAGGTAAATTTATTGATGGAGATTCGTTTTGTCTTATTGTAGAAACTTTAAGAGCATTGCCCCAAGGAATGCTTTGTAAGAGAATGCCACAACTGTTGAAACAGAACTATCCAGTCAGGGAGTTGCTTACCTTAAATAATTCTGAGAAACCAACAGATTTTGGGCATGTTCCAGATGAACTCTTTCCATGTCTACCCGTTGGCAATAAAGAAAATGTAAAAATAACTGGTGCAGTAAGCCCAAATAAATTTTATTGTCAGATACAAAAATGGCAGAAAGAGCTGGAAGATTTGACAGGAGCTATGCATTTGTACTATGAAGCTCTCATTGGAGAAAATACGACATCTTGTGTTAGTTTAGGGCTACTTTGCGCTGCCAAGAGACAAAATGGGCAATGGCATAGAGGAGTGATAAAACGACTTCTCTCTGACCATGTGGAGGTCTGGTTTATGGATTTTGGCATTACTGAAGCTGTGCCACCTAGTTGTGTTCAGAAACTTAGAGTTGAGTTCATGACATTACCAATGATTTCGTTTCCATGTGCGCTGTCTTGTTTTGGTAGTCAGGATGAAACAGTAATAAAATTTCAGCTGAAAAAACTTACGCAGGCCTTGATAGGACAGACTTCTGTGTGTGCCCATGTTGATTTATACAATAACGTTGAACACTTGTATTATATTACACTGCAAAAACAAGATCTTGAAACTAATGCTAAGCATCCAGAAAACCTGAATGAGGCAGCTGCATCATGTGGCTCGCTTTTGGGAAAAAAAATCACAAGTATTGCTGTAAACTACAAACCATGTCCTGAGAGATACGATTCGTTCAAGAATTGTACTGGAAATAAAGATATGAACACCTCCTTACCTGGATGGGATATTTCTTTCTCCAGCCACTGGAAAAAAGAAGAGATGCAAATTAATTATTTCTATCAAGCTTTTGTGGTACATATCATAAATCCATCCGACTTTTGGATTCAAACTTATAAATACCAGAATGAGTTTCAGGCCTTGATGAAAAATATTGCCTGCACATACAGTCACTGTGGAGCTGATGAAATGGTACTTAAAAAGCCAGAACCAGGGTTGCTGTGCTGTGCTCGGTATAGCAAAGATGGTTATTATTACCGGGCTGTTATCACAGAAGTGCTTTGTGTAAATGTTACTGTTTATTTTTTGGATTTTGGAAATACAGATACAGTACCCTGTCACGATGTGAAAACGTTACTTCCTGCCTTTTCTGATTTACCAGCTTTAGCTATGTCTTGTTCCCTTGCTTGCACATTTCCCCGTGATGGTGTGTGGGTTAAAAAAGAAACTGATTTCTTTAAAAGTGTAGTGCTGAACAAACTAGTGTTGCTTCATGTCATTGGAAAGCAGAACAACAGGTACATTGTTAATGTGCACTGTTTGCAGCAAGGAAATGTTGCCATGTGTATGGGTCAAGCTGGGTATGCTGAATACTGGGAAAAACCACCAGGTTCTGTTCTAAAGTCAGCAAAAAAAAGGCGCAACTGGAATTACCTCAAGTGTAAAAAATCAAAAATCAATGCAAAGAGCACCGGTAATACTTGTAAAAGTAAGGTATCTGGAAATAGAGACTTACTTCAGAAGAAAAAATCATTAAGTGTGTCTCCAATGCGTAGAAAGTCTGTTGTGCCGTCCTGTTTTGGAGAAGATGCTGTCTCTAGAATTCATAAATCAGTATGTGAGGAAAAATTATTTTACAAAGAATCTGTGTTTAAACCAGGAGATGTTTTTGAAGTGGTGTGTTCTTGCATTTTTTCCCCATCAGATTTTTCATGTCAGTTGCAAAGCAAACTGCCAGAGCTAAATAACTTAATGGGACAAATTCAGACTTACTATAATGATCATACCAGTCCTTATAAAACTGGACAGGTTGCCTGTATTGTTAAATGTCCCAAAGATGGGAAGTGGTACAGAGCAACTGTTGTGCAGCAGGTATCCAAAAATGAAGTTGATGTGGTTTTTATAGACTATGGTTATCGAGAAAGAGTTTTACGTAAAGATCTTCAGGCTGTTCTTCCAGATTTCCTAACTCTGGAAAGTCAAGCATTTCGGTGTGGACTTAAAAATGTACCCTTACAGACTGACTCACTTAATTGGTCTGAAGAAGTGCAAAGACAATTTGAAGACTTCATTTCTTCTTCTGGAGGACCACTGACTTGCATCATTTATGCTCTTGTTCTTGTGAGTCCCAACTGTTTATGCAATGTTGTTGACTTACAGACTCCACTTACTAGTGCAGAGGAGTTCCTCAGAGAATGTGGTCTCATGCAGTCTGAATATGTTGGGCCGAGAAACCTTGCATCTTTTAGTTCTCCGTACAGTTTCTGCTACTCATCTTTTAATATAGAAATTGGAAGTGAGGAGGAGGTTTATATAACTCACATAAATAGTCCATCAAAATTCTATTGTCAGCTTAGTCGAAACACTGAAACTGTGGAGGCATTGATGAAGAGTGTTAGTGACATAAGTAAAATGTCAAATAATGTGAAGTATGATACCAGTAGTACGCGATTATGTATAGCCAGATATTTTGAAGATGGTCTGTTTTACAGAGCTTTGGCATTTCCTGTGGAATCAACGTCCTATCTGTGGGCTAAATATGTGGATTTTGGAAATAAGTGTATGGTAGAGAGAGACCAGTTGATACCCATTCCAGACTCTGCCACTGACCTAATATTCACACCCATGCAAGCTATTAAATGCTATCTGTCGGATCTTAGGGGGGAAAAAATTCCAGCAAGCATTACTAGGTGGTTTGAGGAAAGATTCCTTGGTAAACTGCTGAAGGCTGTAATTTTATCCAGAGAATCAGATGGAAAGATTGTTGTGGAGTTGTATGATGGACAACTCAAAGTAAGCCAAAAACTTAAAGAAAAAGTATTGGAAGAGTTGTCACAGAAAAGCTGTATGGAAGAACAATTTAGAAGTAATGAAGGAATGAGGTGTCACATGGAAGATGATGAAGAAATTAATAAAGTAAGTGTTAAAAATCCTGAAATACTTCTATTGAAAACTGAAATGAAATGTCAAGTATATGATGAGTATTTCCAGAGAGATACTGGAGAGAATTTCGAAGATGAAGAGCAAACTGCATGTAGCACACCAAAATTGTGTAGTGGATCCTTAAACCAGCAAACTTTACAGGATAGCAAAGAGACAGGCTTTAGAGATACTTTCAGTGCTGCTCTAGAGAACAGAGGACTTCTGATTGGAAAACCTGCTTCTCATTCTGCTTTAACTTTGAAGGAAAAAACTGTAAATGCTCTCTCTGAATCTCATAATGAAGGACTAAATTGTACAGATCAGCAGGAAAGGCATAATAAAAATATACCTACATTAATCAGTCTTCCTCAACGTGATATCCTAGTGAATACAGAAGTAGCAGCTTATATTTCTCACATAAATAGTCCATCAGGTTTCTATGTTCACCTTGCAGAGGATGAAAACTTAATAATAAAATTAGCAGATGATTTAAATGAAAACTTGGAGAATAGAAGTCTTGACATTTGCTTAGATGAGCTCATGGTAGGAGATCTCATTGTTGCAGAACATGAGGCTGATTGTTTTTACTATAGAGCAGTTATTAAAACTCTGAAATTGGGAAACTTGTTTGAGGTAGAGTTTATTGACTATGGTAATACTGCAGTTGTAAGTTCATCAAAAATCTGTAGGATTCCAGAAGAGTTCTTAATTCTGCCAAGGTTTAGTGTTCATTGTTTTCTTAGTGGTGTAAAAAGTGTTCCTGGTGAAAGCTGGACTGCGAAAAGTGCTTCTTATTTTGCAAGTAAAGTAAGCAATAAGCCAGTTACTTGCAAGTTCTTAGAGCAACATGGAGAACAATGGGAAATAGATGTAATTTGTGATGGAAAGTCTGTGTCTAATGACCTTCTGCAGGAAATAGATGGTACGAGGTGGCAAAACACACAAATGTGTCATTGGGACACTAAGCCAAAACAAAGTGGTAAAGCTCAAGATAGAAAGTCTAGGAATGGTTCAGGTGGTCAAAAGAAAACTGAGGCTGTAAGGATGAAAAATACTTCCAAAAACCCCATAAGTATACTTCATCAGGTTATAAATTTTGGACAAATAGAAACAGCAGAAGTGGTTAATATTTCAGAGACTGGAGAATTTTATGTACAGTTAGTTAAAAATTTGCAAATATTACATGAGTTAAATATAATGCTTGACAAAGAGGCACAAAAAAGTGATTTGCTTAGAGCAGATGACATTGAAAAAGGATTGGAATGCATGACACAGTCTGAAAAGAACTGTAAGTGGTACCGATCAAAAGTGATGGAGAAATTTGTCAGGGAGAAATTAATGCTAGTTTTTTTCATGGATTATGGCACATGTGAAATGGTGTCCTTATATAACGCAAAGATGCTCAGTGATGAGATTAAAAGTGTTCCTAAACAAGCTGTGTTTTGTAAATGGATTTTGTTTAAAAACCTGAAGAAAATTCAGTTTGACCATGTATTAAATGCACTCCTGGACTGTGAAATAAGGATCTTATTTTTGAGATGCTTGAAATCCTCTGGTATCTGGGAGGTAGATATTTTAATAGGGCAAGTTATGCTTCAGGAGTATTTGAACCAGTTCTTAACTCATTGTCGGACAATAGTTGCACCAGAAAAATGCAGTAATACAAACTCTAAGGAGTTGTTCAAGATAAATTCAGTCATGTGGACGTGGCTAAGAAGCGGCAGAACATATCCTGGGTTTGCAACTGCAGTTACTGATCCTTCAAACTTCAGCATCCAGTTTGAAGTCTCCTTTGATTGCATGCAAAAGTTGTCCTTGTTGCTCTCTGACCTTCCTGACAACTTGCCAGCTCTGCCAAAAGAACATGTGACCCCTGGTGCCAGCTGCTTGATCAAATTTGGGCTGAAAGCAGAGTGGTATAGGGCAGAAATTAGTGAAGTAACAAGTCAGTCTGTTGTTCTTACATTTATTGATTATGGCTTTCTAAAGAGCATCCTTTATTCTGATATCCATAAACTTAAAGTTATTCCGGAAAGTCTGGTTTACTTGCCACCCTTGGCACATTCTTGCTCTTTGCATGATACAGTTCCTGCCAAGGGGGAACACTGGAGTGATGAAGCTATAGTTCTGTTTCAGAAGCTGCTTCTTAAACCAGTTCTGATACTTCATTTTATCCACTATGGCTCTGAAATGAAATTAGAAGTGGATGTTCTGTACGAGGACAGCAGTGTAAGTGATGCGTTAATTGCTGCAGGCCATGCAGTCTCCTCTCAGAGTAGGTGCTGCCCTGTTGCAGTTGACAGTCTTAAATCAGAAGAAACAGATTTGCAGCAGACGTGTCCGGATTTTAGTTACTGTGCTTCCCTTTGTGAAACAGATTATAATAATGATGAAAATTCTGATTTTGCTGATGGAAGTTAGCCAAAGGAGAGAAAAGCTCTCTGAAGCATGGGACTAGCTATAATACAGTTTCAAATAAGGAAGTCTAGTAAAGTGGCTGCTAGAGTATCATTAACAAAGGATCTGAGTTCACACAACACTAGAAGAAAAGGAAAACTGCAAAAGATGGACAATACTGTGAAGACATTGGGATTTTTTCTGCAGTATGATGATAAGAAAAGTAAAGTTGACATAATACAGAATGAATCTACAAACAGAAGCACTGTCTGAGACTTGTGATTCTGATGTTCTACAGTTGGGGAAGACAGTGTATAAAGATACAGTTGGGGAAGACTGTATAAAGATACTGTCAAAAGAATTAGTTGAATAATGAGTAGACTGCAGTTACGAAAGCACTACTTCAGTGAAAAAAAGAAAATACAGATACTACTCTTGGTATATATTTATTTAGACAGTCAAACAACTCAAGAGATAAATGTGTCAGTCACACATCAGCGTGAATATTCTTCCCAAAATGGGACTACTCAAGAGTAAATAATTACTCCTGTAACAGTTTCGTGTTGTTGGCAAACCCTTCTGTCAGAATGCTTTTGCAGTTTTTGGGTGTGTATATGTAAAACTTTATTTGCAGTAACATCTGTTTTAGAGTGGTGTTGTCTTCTCCTTCTTTTGGATGTTCAAAAAACAAAGATGCCAAACATATCCTCCTCTTTGTTTCTGATTCCAAATTTTGATGTGAGAATAATTTCTCATTAGGAGAATGTTTACTACTAATAAGCCAAAAACCTGGATCCCCATTTATGAGAGACATGTGTTAAGTTGTTGTCAGCTGTTGATGTACAGATGCCATTGACGCAGCTTAAGGTTCTCCTGGTGTCTGAGCTGTGGCACAGTTGGGGTTGTTGACTCTGCTGAGTGCATTGTGTTCCACTGATCCCTCTTGTTCATCCTCCTTTCCATCAGAGTGAGGAGAGGAAGTTTTCTCCATCACTTAGACAATACACTGTCAAGTCAATATACTGTTTGTATCTTAAAGGGAAATATTCAAAGCCTTTCCTTTCTTTCTTCATAGGAGTAAGAAATTTAAGAACTGAAAAGTGATGGTGTAGATATGTCTTAAGAAGGTGTTTTTGTTTTTTTTTTCCTCAGTATCCATTCTGAAATTATAAGCATTTGCCAGCTGTTTTTCTTATTTATTTATTTTATTTTCCCCTCACTTCGTTCCTCAGTTGTTTGGACAAAGATAAAGCATGAAGAGGCCTGAAGTATGAGGGGTTTTCTTTGTATGCCTTGTGGTAGTTTGAGTTTCAGTGAAAAAATAAATACAACCCTAATAATAGACAACATATCTAATGCATCTATATAAGAAAACAAGATCTAAGAACACGCAGCTCCTTGCCTTCCCCCCACCCCCCATCACAATGTATTTAATGAATGTGAAAATCTGAAAACTCTATCTGGAAAGGAGAAGCTAAATTTTTTAAGGGAGAGAGGCATGTCTGGGAAGGTCAAATAAGAGGTAAGACAATGCCAACTGATCTTTGCAAGGTTCACTCTGCTGGTGAATTATACATAAAGAAGGCGTGTAATTATTTTCAATGTGAAAAATGCCCATTAGTAACACATCAGAAAATGTGTAAGATAAAATTTCTTAAATACTATCTAAAGTATCAAAAATGTTATGTTAATGTATTGATTAAGTAGAGGTTTTTTTGTAACCATTTGTGATTAACTGTTTTATGTTTCACTGTTTCTTTATATTGCAGAAGTTCCAAGTTTCTCCTACCTAAAATTATAAGTTTACCTCGTCAATAGCTTGATGTTTTGCTTGCTCTTAGGATAAAACACCTAAATTGCATTGTGCAACGTTACTCATGTTGAGTGTTAACTACACTTGCTGTGCTGGATTATGTTCATTGTAGTGTCAAGTAATAATTTTAATCTAGAGGCACTGACACTTAAAGGTTGATTAACTCTGATTCTAATTTTGGCCGCCTTTCAGTTCAAAAAGTGTGTACTTGAATGTCTCTTTCTAAAAATCATTTGAATACCCTAAATTTAGTCCTGTTGTGTACGTTAATACACAGCTCACATATTTTGTTAGTTTTTTTTTTTTTTACTAATGTATATTGTGCTTTTACTTACATGTAGTTGTAGAATGTTGTTTACCTAATGTTACAAAATGGAGCCTGAAAATGACAAATGATTAAGAAAAACAGCTGTGTGTGTACTATTTTTATGTTCTGTAAATTGCAAACACTAGATTTTTTTGCAAGAATATGTGTTTCGTTTTCAACTCAGTGAGACTAGCTCGTGATAGCAGTTGCTTTTCTGAAGGCCTGATGCTCCAAGTGCTTTAAGTGAAAACTGTATAATTGAAAACATTTTCAGGATTATACAGTGTCTAGAAATACAGAGAATGTCTTGTTGATGCTGATTTTCACAAGTGTGTTACACAGATGTGATACTATCATTAGAGTGAGGTGCTGGGTTGTTTGGCTGTGTATTTTATGCCCAGTCTTATTTCTTTAGTGCGTACATCTCTTGTCTCCAACCTCAGCTATAACAGCATTTTTCTTTTAAGTAGGAGAAACTATACTCAGAAAAAACCTAGCTGAAAGTTGTAATTTATTTAGGATGTGGAAGTTCAGGTGTGGGAAGTTAGGTGAGTTTTCCTGTTTTAGGGCAAGCATGATGCTGAACACATGCATGCACACTACTTTGCATAGTAGTAAATTTTTTTTGTAGAATTTAATTTGACACTGTTGTTTATCATGTGGTTGTATTGCCTAAATGTGTTTCTGTATTTATTTATACCTGTGTAATTGATTACTGCGACTATTTTTATTTTTAATCCATGAAAGTGATAGAGAACCAGGTTCATTTGTTTGGAATTAAAAATGTTCCTGTGTATACTGCCTTTCTGTCATGAATAAAATAAAGTAAATACTAAAAGTAATAAGTAAATGCTTACCTTCTATGTGTAATTTGGCTTGCCTAAGACATTCTGAATATTTTGAAGCTTTCTGTGACCTTTGTGGTTGGTGAATGCAATCAGGCAACATCGGAAGCTACATCCAGTATGTGCTTCGTGGGACTGGACCAAGGAACAGTCCTTGCCTTCTGGGCCAGCAGCTGTGGCACGGGTTATATCTGTCCTGTGCTGAATCAAGGTTTGTTTTTGAGTGCTGTACAAATGACACCATCTTTGTGCTCATGCTGTTGGCAAGATGAGATGCAGGCCAAGCTCAGCCTGCCCCAGCTTTGTCCTGTCCAGGCATGCTCTTGGTCCCACACTCTGTAAGGCCTTACATATCAGGTGGGCAAATTGCTGCAGTGCCAGTGTAACATGGAGGGGGAGAGATGTGATTTTTTTCTATTTTCTTCTCTCAAGGGAGCTTTAAGATAGTATTAACTGAGTTTTAGTAACTTAACATGCAGTGTTACTCCCTAGAGGAAGTACCTCTTCCTGATTTTCCTGAACATTTCTGGCTGATTTAGCAGTAACTATACTCTGTCTCCAGAGGAAGTGTGTTCAGACCTGAGCCACCAGAAATTGTGGGCCTGAGAGAAGGAGGCTGTAGATCATTAAGGATTCATGTGGGAAGAGAGAGAATGAAAAGGTTTCATGGGAAATGGGTGGTTCATGTGCTTTGAAATGGCTGACTAGTTAATGTTTGTGTGGGCCAGGCAGCATAAATGTTGTGGTTTTCAGTCAGAAGTGTGGGTTTCAATGCTAACCTAGCATGTAAAGATTTTTAAAATTTGCAATAAAAAGGAAATTAAATAGGAGTGTAGAGCTTGAAGAAGAGCTCCTAGAAACTAACAAATTATCATCTATTTCATAAAGGCAAATTTAAGGGTGGACAAGAGCCTCTGACCTTACCTTTAATTACCCATAATGTCTGCAGAGGATTGCTTGTGCTTGGCTGTGTGGTGTTAGCTGCAGATCAAAGTCTGGGGGCAAATTTTACTGCTGTCTCTAGACAAATGCACTTCCCGAACTTGCTTTTTGCTGCCCCTGTGCAGCCTTAACTTTGCCCACATTCCTCTGGAATAAACAGCTCATCTCAAATGTAATGGATGCATCTAGTTGTGATCTGTGGATTCAGGGTACACAGATAACAGGACAATAGTCAAGCGCTAATCTGAGCAATGCCCCCCTCCCAGCCATAGTTCTGGTCAAGGTGCAACTCGAACTGGGTTTCGAAAAAACTAACTTCTGTGGTTGATATTCAGAAATGGCTGAGAGTCAATTATCTTACTCCATAAATAGTCAAGGGCTCATGACTCAAGAGGAGGGTCTCCCTGTCAGTTTTGTCTGACTCTTCTCTATGCAGTAAATAACCAAGTGCATCTTCCCATCAAACTGTGTTAAACTACTGTTACATTATCAAATGTTTCCTGTCCATAAACGTATTGCTGCTTCTTTCTTACAAGTGAAGTGCATCACTCTATCTCCAATAAGTAGGCAATGGAGTATTTGGTTATTAAGTTTGCACATTACACCAAGTTGAGAGAATCCGCTGATGCACCTAAAGGACTACAGGCAGCAATCGAGAGGGAGAAGCTGGAGAAATGGGATAAACAGCTGAATAAAGTTCTGACAAACCTGGTCTGACCCAGTTCAGAGCAGGAGGTTGACTAAGGGACAAAGTTGACTAACTCTTGAGGTACCTCTTTGCTTAAATTACCCTGTTATTAAAGCTACTCTGTACCTTAGTAACTTCCAAAACCTTGCGTCTGGAATGAAGGATTTCTTTACTGTAGACTCATTTGTGTACTTGGCTCATTCACCAATGTCTGTAGCAGTATACAGAGTGCTCATTTGTTGGCTAATTGCTTACAAATGAAGAGATGAAAATAGGTATGCTCGCTTACTCATTGTCTCAGACTTGTGGTCTTTCTGTATGAAATATTTCAGGGGATGAGTGCATATATCCCTGTTACACAAGATAATTAGTGAATTTTAAAGACACCTGCTTCTATGGGTCTTACAGAAATGCTTAGCATTAAGTTTGGTGTGGGTTGGTGATCTTAAGTGTTTTACTACCCACAGTGACCCATTATCATTGTATCTGATCTTGCGCTCCATGCCATAGCTATTAAAGGCTTGTGTCAGCTATGGTTTATAATTTATGTTGATGTAAAATATGAGATTCAGTGGAGACGTCACAGAGTGTATAAGCTACACAGAGGTACAAGAAGACTGCAGGAAAGATTTCTTCCTGAGAAAATTATTTGTAAATGGGAGGCATAAAGATTTGCCACGGAAAAAGTATCATGATCCCCTTTGAGTAGTCCGGAGAGGAGCAAAGATTCCCTAAAAAACCCCAGAAATCAACAAAACAACAAAACTTTGCTGGCTGATTTGAGAGTGTGAATAGCAGAGACTGGGAAAGCTGCTCGAGTTAATGCTGGGAATAATTTTTTTTGCATGCAGTACGTGTGGGGCAGCAGGAAATGCTTGATGTGAAAGGAGTTCGTGGTATTAGCTTAACTGCTTTTTGGGTTCGCCTGGGAGGTGTTTGTATGGTGGCGGTGGCTCTGAGGGCACGCAGGGATGCGGGATGTGCGTGTTCCGATGGATCCTGCGGGCTGCACTGACACCTGCCGGCCCTGGCCGAGCAGGGGTCGCTCCTGGCGGCGCCTGCAGCGCTCACCCCGCCCGCAAATGCGCTTTAAGTGAAGATCTCTCTGCCTCTGGTTTGGGGAAAGGTGAAACCTGCATTACTGCGTCCAGCTCTCCGCTCCTCGGCACAGAAAATACATGGGCCGGATGACGCGGGTCCAGAGGAGGCCACAAAGATGCTCAGAGGGCTGGATCCCTCTTCTATGGGAAACAGGCGGAGAGAGCTGGGCTTCAGTTTGGATAAGGGAAGGCTGCGTGGGGACCTTCTTGCAGCCTTCCAGTACCTGAAGGGGAGCTACAAGAAAGCTGGGCACAAACTTTTTAGCAGGGCGTGCTGCAATAGGACAAGAGGCTTAATGGTTTTAAACTAAAAGAGGGTAGATTTAGAGCAGATATAAGGACAAAGTTTAATATAATGAGGGTGGTGAGACACTGGCACTGGCTGTCCAGAGAGATGGTGGATGCTTCATCCCTGGGAACATCTTAAGAGCAGGTTGGACAGGGCTCTGAGCAATCTGATCTAGTTGAAGATATCCGTCCCTGTATGTAGCACAGGGATTGGATTAGATGAGCCTTAAAAGTCACTTCCAACCCAAACCATTCTATGATTTGATGGTTAGGCACAGTGGGAGAAAAAGGTTGGAGATGCTATTTTAGGAGACACCTGATACAAGAAAATACTTGGTGGGAAAATCCTGCTATCTGTAAAGAAATAGATACTGTGTTTACAGATTGGGTATTTGAAATCACTTAAAAATGCATGTTCCCATTAATGCCCAGTAAATTTCTATTTCTCAATTGTTTAGATACATTTTAAAATCTTTTTATTTCTCTTCAAGAATCAATTTTTTCCATAATAAACATTTTGAAAACAAAGTCATGAAAATATTTATTTAGCTCTGAACTAACTTTAGGGACAGCTATCTTGATTTCTGCAGATTTAATAATAAAGTTTCTATGGCTGCTTTGTCTAAGATCTGCATAATGAAGGATTTAAAACTGTGATTGCAGCATAATTTTTAGTGAGCAATAAACATTAGGAATCCTACTGGGTGACCCTGAAATATAATTAGGCCTAGTTCTGTGAAATTATTTTGCTCCAAATACAAAGAAATTGAATAAAAGTGGGGTTTAAATGGGTTTAATATTCTTTTTTTTGTACTTTAAAGGAATACCAAGGTGTTAAGAGAGAAAACAGTATTTGACAGACTTTGATTTTGATTAATTCTTTAGTGTTTAATCACCCTGATTTCATAGGAGTTTGAACTTAACACATAATATATGATCAAGCCCTTTAATTATGTTCATTTTCTTTTAAGCCATGGAGCCATTGATCTCCTCTAATCTGACATTCCATATAACATGGAATTTCACTTACTTTTGCATTAAGCTGGTATTCCCCCTTCTGCCTCCAAGGGTTCAAACCTTCATCTCTCGTTTCCCACCTTCGAGCTCTAAGCTTGCTATTCACCCCCTTGAAGCTGTTTTACTGTACTAAAAAAAATATTAAAGAATTGTGGTACGTATCTCTTTCTCTAGCCACAGGAGTCAAGCCTAGGAACTAGACAATTTCTTGAGCAGGGGGAAACCTCTGCTCCAATTTCTCCTCAAAGGAATTCTTATGCATTTTTATATGAAACACTCATTAATGAATGAGAGCAGACACTAGGACTTGCGTAATCCAGTCATGTTCCCTGCATTTTGCACCCTTTATTTCCCCTAATTAATCTTGGATCCTTTTCTGCAAAGCAGGACACCTTCAGCAAGAGAATCAAATTACTGATAGCTCTTGGATTAAAGCACACATCTGAAAGGAATTAAAAATAAGAAAAGGAAAAGAAAAAGACCAACTTTGGTCTGAAACAGAGAATTAGTTTTGCATTTTATTTGCTTGGATTGACTGCATCAACCTGCTTCATAGTAGAGTGTATCTTCATTTTGTGTTTAAGAGGGTAAAGCACACTAGGCTATGAGGCAAATTAGGCTTCTACTCTCCTGAGGAGCTACAGGGCTATGAATGAGTGGATGGAAGAACCTATCTGCAGCTTAAGTGGGCTAAAGAAGCATGGCATCTCAGGTGCCTCTAGTCAGTTTCTGGTTGGTTGATTTAGGCATTTCTCCCTTCAGGATCAGGAGTCATTAGGAACATGTCCCGAAACATCTGCCCTGTGCTATGGGCTGTGGAATCTGCTCTGATAGCCAAATGAAAAAGTCAGTGAAACTTACTATGCCTTATTTTGTGCTAAATGAGAAGTAATGCCTTACAAAAAGTTTATTGCTCTAGATCCAGCAAAGGGCTTGCACATTATCTAGTTTGGGTTTCGTTTCTCAGGCACAGAAACCTTTGGGGAATACGAAGACTTCCTGAAGACTGTATGGGGAAAAGTGTGATCTCTCAATGTGGGATTTAAAACAATCTACATATTGGACATGGAAAAACTTGAGGATGAAAATGTATTCTAAGTTTTACACCTTTCTAGAGCAAGGTGCTTTCTGTGGAGTTTAAGTAGGGACATCTGTGCAGTTTTTCCCTGAGCTACCCATCTGAAAATAGCTCATTCAACACAGTGAGCAGTCATTCACAAAACACATCCACCAGTTAAGAAGATAATGCTCATTTTTCATACAGTGTGTATTGTTTACATCACTTGCTCAGTTATTACAAGTTCCAAGAAAAAATTCATACTAAACCCATAGCCACAACATGTGGAAAGTGCCTACAGACTATGACATTTTGAGAAAGAACAGCTTCCCTTCTTTCTGAAGCTGTGCAGCAGTGCAGGAAGGCATTTGGGGTTCCTTGTGCAAAAGAGGAAAGGGTATGATTTGGTAGCTGGCTGGCAGGGCTCAGAACTAGTGGGATTAAGGTGTGTGCTCTAAACCCTTGCTTCTGTGACCCGTTCACTGCTTTGTCCATGGTAGAACAGTTTCAAGAGGAGGGAATGGAAAGGTTACTGATGTCATTAAGCTTGGTGATGGAAGGTATGTTTTTGGACACTCAAGCTGAAAACATCTCTCATTTACTAGGTGAATGACTTAACCATTAAGCCGCTGATTAGTAAGTGTTTGCTATACTCTTCTCTCTCAACACTTAAAACCAAAAAAATAGGCTAAGAGCACTGCCCCATGTTTTATTCAAAGTGATCTCTCAGAGTAGCCTTTTCATAACTGGGAACCCCTGAGGGCTAGAAAGAAAGTCTGCCTTTTTGCTTGACCCCTAAGGGATGGCAGTTGAAAAAAAGTCCATGCTTGGATTCCTGTGGCATAATGGTTAGCACTCTGGACTCTGAATCCCCAAGGGCACGTGTTCGAGTCTCAATAGGGACTCGTCCCCATGGCAGTTAAATGCCTCCATCCCATCAGATCTCGGATGCTCAGCAGGGGCAGCCCCGCATAGTACCGGGCGCTGTATACAGTCCCGAGGATTTCCCTGTCACTGTCCGAGCTCCCTCGGCCGTGGCAAATGGACCTTAGGACTTAAACGGTGGGGCCAGTTCTGCGCACGCTGTTCCTCACCTAAAAAATCCACTGCGCAGGCTGGAAGGGCCACACCCACGTGGGGAGAGCCCTTCCCCAGATCTTCGCTCACGAAGTCTGGCCATTATATTATTATGTGGGAGCACTGAGGTGCTGAGACTGAAGTAGTTTCAGGGCATTCTGGGAAGTATAGTTCCCAGTGTCTGGCGAACTGGGAAATCAGACAGGGAGGCAGCTTTTAATTCCAGGTGCCTGCCGGTACAACAGCTGCTGAACAAGGTGATTTAGATAGCAAATTTGAACGTGGACAATACAATTCTGCTTAATGCTTGCTGTAATATTTCATTACATTTAGTCCGTGCACCCCAACTCATGCAGTTAGTTTTCTTCCAAAATATTTTAATGTATTTTTAATGTCAAACTTACTGGTGATTTTTTTTCCCCCCAAAAATCAACACTTTCTCATATTTGAGGATGGATTAGGAAGATTGAGGTAGAGACCACCTTTGAGCAACCTGGACATGCCCAAGTCCAAGGGTGGGACACCTGGAATGGAAAAACCCTTTCCAACAGTCCAAGCTAAGAACTGCCTGGCTAGAAGGCAGCTCTGCAACAAAAGGGGAGATGTATCCTGAATCAGATGTTTGAGCTTTTGATGGACAACAGGTTCAGTGTGAGTGAGCAGTGTGCCTGTGTGGTGAGGACATCTACCCCCAAAACTGGAATGGGTTTAATCAGTCTTCAACTACCTAAACTGAAGGTAGAGAGAACAGCCAGTCGCTTCTCAGACATGTGCGGTAGAAGGTGGAAGAACAATGGACACAATCTGGAGCAAGGGAAATTTCAGACAGATACAAGATAAAAAATCTATGTATATATTCCCACTGAGACTAGCCAAGAACTGGCACAGTTTCCTTGGGGAAGCTGTGGCTTTTCCAGTCCCTGGAGATACAAACCCTTGACTGAACAAGGCCTGGCCAACCTGTCCTGGCTTAGAAGTTGCCCCTGCTCTGAGCACAAGTTACCACTCACAGGTTAGCCCTGTGAGCAGGGGTCAGACCAAATGGCCTTGAGAGGTCCAGTCCAGCCTTACTTACTCTTTGATAACTTCTTTTTGTGGATTATGCACAGTGTATTGTACAAATACCTGAACTAATTTTAGGTGATTCAGTTTGGGAACAGGCAGTTTCTCTGCAGTAACTAAGCTTGGTCTCAGTTGGGTGACTGGATTAGTGCACAGTACTAGATTTTGTATCATGTTCAGGCTACTTCATAGAAACACATACATACCTGATAATATAGCATAGAGGTAGTATAGACATAATTACCTCCATGCCACTCTCCAAGAACAAATACTCTTTACCAGAATTATAAATAACAGGGCATCATCATCATGTGTTTGCATGATGTCAGAAAATATGCTATAGTACCCAAAAGTCCTTTTCCTTGCTTATTTCTTTCAAATTTACATGTTTTCTGGTGTGGCTTTTTCCCAGCAAGTGTCTTCTATGGATATTTAATTTTAAGTGTAAATTTGGCTGAGCTAAAAGAGTTTATTAATAAACAAGGAGCTTATTTTGACAATGGCTGTTCCATCCAGACAGTAAGAATTTACAGTGAGTTTTTGCCTCTTCTCTGTTATTCTTACACTCCAAGTATTTTTCAGCAAGGCGGTTTTCAATTCAAAATGACACTCAATTTTCAATTTAAATAGACACTCACCTAACAAATCTCCTTTGTACTAATAATGCGAATTTTTGAATGGGCCATGTTTGCAGGATACCTTACAATATTATTATACATGATATATATACATAAAACCAGCAAAATATTTTTAGTCAGTTTTTGCTTTGTAACCTTTCAACAGAATTAAATTTGAAAAAGAAAACCTTGTTGCAATTAGTAAGCTTATTAATGATGGTAAGAGTTAGTTTTTACAAAGAAAAATTACTGTTTACTATATTTCAAAAAGGTTTTAATGTATGAAGAATAATATATATTACTAGAAATAATGGGAGGAAATTAAAAATAATTTAAACTTCCTGAAAATGAGTTCTATTAGACTGTAGAATAAGTTCCCAGGGGAAGCTTAGAAGCCTCATTATATGGCTTATTTAAAACTAGATTAGATGAAGTGCCTGAAGGGAGCAAGCTTGGGCTGTTTCCTGTAAAGCTGAAGGAGATTACCTCAAAGCTATTTTTTTCCTTCTGAAATATTTTACTCTGTGATGTGGTCTGGGAAAGTCTTGTTCATTCTTATATGGCAATGTTTTGTAGGTACTTCTCTTTCTACTGTGTGATTTTAAAAATGAACTTTTTTCCTTTACCATAATAGTAGTTTACACGTCTTTATACAGATATATATCACACTAACTGTGAGTAAAAACAATAAGGTTTTTTAATATAATATCAGGAATAACTTGAAAAAGGTATCATTATAAACTCATAAGATATATTTGATCTGAGATTTCCTGATTTATAATTTCTACTTCCACAGGAGAAGATAATTTCTTCTACAGTGGCTTTAGAAAAGACTTTGTATTAAACAAAAAACTGTGCTGGTCTTTATAACATTCTATTTGATTTTTCGGCAAGTATTCAGTCAGGGTGCAAACTCTCAAAATAACTAAGGGACCACTGGCCTATAAATTTACAGTTCTGCAGTATGAATCCACAGTATCTGCTCCAACAAGTTATGATTTCATAGCTGATGCCAAAGGGAGTGTAGACATTCATTTAATTTTGGATCATTAGATCCAAAGCTGTCCTGCTGGTTATGGCACGCTATTATTTTTGTCCCTGTCAAAACCAATGAACAGTTGTACTAGTGATTGGGTTAGCTGACCAGAGATGCTCAAAACAGAAGATTAATGATGAAGAGTTGGATCATGCACAGAATGTTTCGAGCAAGATTTAAAGAGACGGGAAATTAAGTTTTTGTTTGAAATACATTTATTTAGCATTTGCATTAATGCTACAATAAAATTGCAATGCTTTCATTGGAAAAATCCCTATAGTTCATAGTGCATTTAAACAATTCATAGATTATTTTTTTAATTTTTACTTGAAATGACTTTTCTTTGGCCAGTAGTTACGCAAGTTCAATTGTGTAATACAAAAATATCTTCATCACCAGATGGCATATTGTCATCCACTGCAACGCTGCTAAGTGACCATTCAACTGTCATGGATGGCAAGTGCACACATTTCTTTGAAATTGTGATTAAATTTCACCACTTCCAGTGAGACTGTTAGATGAATTTTGTGAGTGCATTGGTGTTTTGTGTGTGGCAGGGCTTTCATAGCAGGGGGACTTACAGGGATGGTTTCTGTGAGAAGCTGCTGGAAGGTTCTCCCATGTCCAACGGAGCCAATGCCAGCTAGTTCCAGGATGGACCCACCACTGGCCAAGGCTGAGGCCATCTGGGATGGCAGAGTTAAGAAGGGGAAAATAGTTATTGCATGGGAGCCAGAAGGGATAGGTGGGAGTATGTGAGAGCAACAACTGTGCAGACACCCAAGTCAGTGCAGAAGGAGGGGCAGGAGATGCTCCAGGTGCTGGAGCTGGGCTTCCCCTGCAGCCCGTAGAGGTCCATGGGGGAGCAGAGATTCATGTGCAACCCGTGGAGATCCCCACAACAGAGCAGGGGGATGCCCAAAGGAGGCTGTGACTGTGGAAAGCCTCTGCTGGAGCAGGCTCCTGGCAAGACCTGTGGGGCTCTGTGAGAGAGAAGCCCATGCTGGGGCAGGTTTGCTGGCAGGACTTGTCAGCTCATGGAGGAGCCACACTGGAGCAGCGTGTTCCTGAAGGACAGCACCCCATGGGAGGGACCCACGCTGGAGCAAGTTTGTGCAGAACTGTAGCCCATGGGAAGGACTCATGTAGGAGAAGCCTGCAGAGGACTGCCTCCTGAGGGAGGGACCCCACACTGGAGCAGGGGAAGAGTGTGAGGAGTCCTCCCGCTGAGGAGGAAGGAGGCAGAGACAATGTGTGATGAACTGACCACAGCTCCCATTCCCTGTCCCTGTGAGCTGCTGGGAGGAGGAGATAATCAGAAGTGGAGTCTGGGGAGAAGTAGAGGGAAGGTGTATTAAAGTTTGGTTTCATTTCGCATTATCCTACTCTGATTTGATTGATAATAAGTTAAACCAATTTCTGCAAGTTGAGTCTGCTTTACCGATAACAATCACTGGTGAGTGATCTCTCCCTGTCCTTATCTCAATCCACAAGCCTTTTGATATATTTTCTCTCCCCTGCCCAGCTGAGGAGGGCAGTGACAGAGCAGCTTTGGTGGGCACCTGGCATCCAGCCAGGGTCAACCCACCACACTGAGCTTTGTTCTTTGACAAACTCTCTTCTTCTAATCAACATTTTCTTTTAATTTTTACTTTAACTCAGAGGGTGTCCCATTTCTTATCTCCAAATCTGCTATGAAATTTTCAGTTTCTGGCAGGACATACTTGCAGAGTTTTGCAGTTTGTATTAATTACATACTACCCTGCAAACTCTTCCTCTGCATTTTTCACCACCTTCTTGGCCTCCTTGGGGGATTGTGTGTATCAACACTGTGTGATCATAACAAGACACTGGCAAAAATCGTGTGTTAATCTGTGCAAAATTACAAACATGGGAGATATTGACGAATAGAGTTGTATAGTCAATAGATTAGGGATATTCTTTCTGCAGCACACTGTTTCCCCCTATTTAACGATAACAATCAATGTGAAGCAATGGCTTGGATAAGTAGGAAAGAGATTAAGATATTATGTTGACCAGGTAGCAAAATATTTCACCTAAATACAACTGGCCACCAGGTGGAGACTTTGTATTAACTTTTCCTAAAACAAAACTACCAAAAAATGTATCAGCCTAAGAAGCCATTTGCACAAAAATAAAATAATACAGCTCTTCTTGTGGATACTTCTTGGAATGAGTTTCCCAAGCTGATCTGAGAAGGCTAAGCCTTAATTCTTTTGGGGGGTGGGGGTGGAGGGGGTGTGATGAAGAAGCATAGAGTATAAGATTTAGCAACATATTGCTCAATTGTTTCATGAAATAAAGGAATTTGCCGGAGTTAAATATGCTCTATCTGCCTGATTCTTCTTTTTAAGTGGCCGAGAATTGACCAATCTGGAATTATTGTCATTAAAAATGACCTAGTTATAAAAACTCTTTGGCCTTTAGAATTTGCAGCAGGTTTAAATAACATTTATCTTTGTGTAGCATAGTTAATAGCAAAGACATAATTGCATGCTTTTCTGTAAGTGGAAGTCCCTAAATGCAAGTACTAATAGACAGTGTCATCTATAACAATCTTCAAATTTATGGAGGAAATTGTTTTTTCCAGCCTAGCTATTTATTAATATGGAGGAGAGCTCCACCATATTTCTTTGCATTTTTATACAATGAAGGGGCTGCAGAAAGAGGTGAAGACCCATTGCCCTGTAACTAATCTGGCTGCAGAGTTTCAGTAATGGGGCAGAAGCATAAAACCATTCTTTCTGATGAGCAGTAATGCCATTTTTCAGCTACCGACTAGTTATTTGGAAGGGGGTGATATGTGAGTAAATCTGGGTGAATAAAGGAAATGAAAGGCTGATACCATGAATCAGATGATTTAGTTTGTGCAGAAGCTTATCCAAAAGAAAAAAAAAAAAGAAGATGAGGTGATCTTGGATAGGACCTTCAGGCAGGTGAGGTATGAGGCTCTGATGGGAATGAGGAGCAGAGGGGTCTCACAGGGATTTCAGCAACATTCTGCTACTCTGCACTTTGGTGTGCTTAGTTTATTCCCTGGTTTTCATCCTGAAGACCTCTGGGCAAAAAGGGGATGCCAACCCTATTGCTGCTTTTGGCAAAACCTGTCAGCAGATATGAGCAAATGCTCATTTGAAAGAAAGAACAAATGGAATTAAAGCTTAAACCAGGGCTGGTGACATCCGCTTTGGGCCTGGGGACAAACAGTATTTGTTTGTAACAGTGAAAGGGAGGTGTGGAATGGAAGGAGATGCTCTGGTAGAAAAATGGTGATTAACTGTTTCGAAAGAAGGAAAATGAAAAGTTAAATAAGTAAATACTAGAAAACCAGTTTAAAAGATTCCAAAGGACTTGTATGATCAAGTTGTGCATGGGAGCTGGGCAGTTTAGGAATCTTCTACAGATTTTTATTTGGTTTTGATTTGGTATGAAATCTGCAGTTATAAAGCTGTTAGGGTACCCAGTGAGTTCTGCTGGAGTTACTACTGCATCTAAATGTCACACTCATCCCTGTGTGCTGTGGAAAAGATCTGGAGTGCCTTAGGCCAGCTAAGTCTGGATGGTCTTTCAGTTTTCAGTACAGGACTAAGGATTGCTTTTTTTTTTTTTTTTTTTTTTTTTTTTTTTTTTCCTATTATATACATATATGTTCTGATTTTTTCTTGAGATACAGAACAAATTTTGGAAAGGTATTTCATCTTAATTTGAAATTATCACGACATCATTCATCATGGCTAATTGACTATTTGTCATTAGAAATGTGCATCTTTAGTTTTATTATGAATTTGCCTTCTTTAACTTCCAGCCATTGGCGATGTTTGGTGCTTGGCAGTTTGGCTTTTTAAGGAGTTCATTATGAATTGCTGGAAAAGTAGCCAAAGACTTAAAAAAAAGAGCCCCATAATTAATGATAAAACCGTGTGCTTTAGTGCTGTTTGTACATGAGAGATGTGTGGCACTTTGAGGGTGAGTTCTCCTAGAGTAGACCATGCAGTAAAACATAGTTCAATGTGGTTAGAAGGAGGAGAATTCAACAGTTAAAATAAGATCTGAAAACTGTCCAATGTCCCTCATATTATTGTATGTGAAAAGCATTTCATCTGGAGCCACTGTTAGTGTGAAATACTAACTGGGGCAAAGCTTGTGCTCATGTCTTTAGGGTTCATCCTCTTATCTACCTTAGACCTTCTATGATGGTGCAACCCACAGTTCTTCGAGGTGAGGTTTTGATTCTGCATTACTGAGATTTGTTTTATAAAGGGGGACTGTTACATAATCTGCAGGTTTAAATTGTACCTTAATCTTTTCCTTTCTTTTTAAATTTATTCTATTTTCTTCTGTGTATTTCAGACCAAAAGACTTTAAACAGATTCTTTAAAGGGCAGTGATGTTGACAGACCTTATTTAATAATTGGCCAGTATGCTTAAGCCAAAGAAGAGCCTTAATTGCAGCAAAATATTAAACCCCTTATTGAGATTTTTTTTTTTAAATACAGCTTTTGAGATTTGTTGAAATAAATCAGAATAACATAGGCTATTATGGACGTAATTTGCATTTGATCAATGCGTGTGCTGGCCTAAGCTGCTGAACTATTCAGGCTGAAGGTTTCCACCATTGTCCTTGTTCCTGCAGATATCACAGAGGAAAAGATTGAGAGCATTATAACTTTAACATAAAACTCAGAAGTAATATAATGGGAAAAGATAGTCTACATACACAAAAGAAAAATTGGCACAGGCTTACTTTTATCCAAACATTTGACCTCCAGCTTAGTTGTCTTAAAAAGGAGGAAAGAAAACCTGTACCCATTTTTCGTGCAGTAATCTGAAAGTTAATACATTGGGAAATATTTTTCACTAACTCTGAACTGGATGTGCAATTTTTCCGTTCTAAAAAAAAATTAAATCTGCATTTCTTATTCCACTCCTGTGATGGCCAACCAACCATCCTGTTGGAAAGTAATAATGTTGTGCATTTTTTCAGCATTCCTTATCCAAATACCTAGAATTCTGCTTTTTCTGATTTATCAGTCATTTCATCATTCAGATATTCCACTGGCTCTTTCTGTAAGCAACACTGAGTTTGAACTGTCTTCAGAGCACTTGACAGCTCTGTCTCTGGTTGTATCCTGGATTTTGTGTTCTGTCAAGTCCCCTTGACCTGGCTTTTTAAACCTTCCCGAGGTTCAAACACTAGTTTTGCTGGTAGCATCCTCACAGTAGTTTATTATTTTATCATGCTGTCCTTCAGGAAAAGAACATTTTTCTGCAGTCACTAAACCACTCGTGTCTCTTTACTCAAAGACTTAGAATTTCAATTTTTTGACATATATACTAGAACTGAGTCTGTAGCAATATAAAATAAACTAAAGGAAAAGGAATTCTTAAATCTGAATCCTTCTAAAAGTCTCAAAGCATAGACATCTGCCATTTCAAGTTGATAGAATTTAGCGTTCTCTGGTTGTGATGAATTGCCCAGCACTGAATACAGAATTGATGGCTGTGGAAATCGCTTTCTGCTGTGCGGGTCTTGCCACTGGCAGGTTAGAGGCACCTAAGGAGAAAAGGGGGTTGAAGGCATCGTTTTTTGTACATTTATTTTCTTCAGTATTATTAATTTAAAGAAAAGTTGCAGTTCTAAAATGCTGTCTCACATTTTTGCATACATTCTTATATTCCAATAATGGTACTTCTCAATTCAAGAAAAATTGCATTAAGTAGGGGAGATTCTGCAGGAGTCTTGCAAAAAGTACTCAGATAGCAACTTCCCAGTCATCCTCCCTACCCACAAAATTGGATCTGCAGGGATTTGAATGTGCTCACTGCATTTCAATCTCCCTTTATTTGAATCCATTATGTATTTTATATTTCTTATTCTGACAAAACAATCTAACAGAATGGGAATGACATATTTAAGGCTGGTTATAGTAGCGTTTAAGGCGGTATAAAAAAGTGAGATGGTCTGGTTACTAAATCATTCTAATAAAGGACAGCATTGCTTAGGTTTATTTTATAGTCTCCTGAACAATATAAACAGTAGCTTTTCCACTATTTTCATTTTTTCATTTCTGTTCTGGAGAATAAGATGGGAAAAATATCAGAAGTATTGAAATAATGGTGCTAATATTCAAAACAATGATTTGCAAGTCACCACTATATAAAAAATGCTTCCTTCTTTTTCTGACTTTTTTTTTTTTTTTTTTTTAATATGAAACATCTATCAAGTAAACAGGAAAGGAAAACTGTCTTTTTTCTGACTGGTTTCATTTCCAGTGTTTCTTTGGCTTCCCCTCAAGGGTCAGACTCAATAAACAGCTGTGCACTATGTGTGAATAAAATCAATGTTGCAGAACCGCATAGCACACCAACAGAAAAGGGTTTTAATTCTTTTATCTTTGAGTGTAACTGGGACACTTATGAGTTTAACTTTTCCCATTCCAGTATTTGCTCTCAGTGCTTGCACCAAGGAAGAATTCAAAACAAGAAACAGCTGGAGCCTTTTCTTTATACTTCACCTGCTATTCACATCAATAACCCTTCAAAACACAAATGTGCTGGCAACTCACACACAATTTTCACTGCACCCACTTTTGTGTGGAGAACAAAAGTAGCTTCATCACCTCAGGATAAAAAATAGTAGAAATCTGCATGACACCATTTTCTAGGTAAGCTTTTATTTCCTATGTTACAGGACAAAACCTGACTCACACATAAAGGATATTCTGATCTATATTTACAAAGATACATGTATATTCTTCATTTGTGTGCTTTTTTTTGGTCTTCTTGAATCATAAAGACACACCTTTTATTAGGCATGAGACACAAACAACAGCATTTATGTATGTAGACGGTGTATTGGAAGTAAGTTTCTTCTTCCTCAATGGTTGTAAGACACTTGGGGAGAGGTGCTTGACTGCATCATCCTTGGCCAACCAGGTAGCTTCTGGATGGGGAGAATTGCCCGTCTGTGTTAGTTGTTGATAGAAGTGCTTTTGAGTAATGGAGTGGCAGGGTAGGGACAATGGTAGGTGCTTGCATTGTGCACATCTGTGTCAGGGTAGCTACAGCATGTTGCACAGCTTTTAGTCACTCCATCTTTGCCACAAACATGGCCAGGTCTTTTGCAAGCACCCAGGAGATCTTTAGCTGCATATTTGGGCTTCCTAAATGACTGTGAATGTATATGGGACATAAGGGCAGTGGACATTTTTGGGACAGATTCAGGGGCCTTCAGATTTCAAATGGCTTGTGATAGCATTCAGTCTAAGTGCATCCCACGTGGTCTGCAGTGAGCAGTCATGGAGAAGTGCTTGAGTCTGTGTAAATTTTTGTTAGCAGAGCTAACAAAAAATACTGGCTGTATAACCAGTTTATACAGGTCTTGGCATTTCTTCCCAGATAGTTGCCTGAGAAGGCCTTACTGATGGGGGCAAGGACACTGAGATGGATGGGCAATGGAGTGTTGCAAATCCTCAGATTTACTCTGGGAGATTTTAGAGTTTCAGAGGAGATTCTGTATTTCATTCTATGCCAGGCCAGCCTGCAAACATGGATTGAGAATGAGTCTTCCTCAGTTATCAAATTAATCTTCTGGATGTTTTAAGTCATCCAGAGAAATGGGAACAATTTTACACTGATCTTGCTGATGTCTCAGAATGGCACAAAAAACATCTTCTCTTCTTCCTGTTTTTATAGGAGCTAATGTAACTAGAAGCAAGACTCTTTTTAAAGTCCTTCAAAGCTTTTCAGTTTTTTTTGTGCAAATAAAACAAGATTAGTTTCTTTATGCACATGGCCAAGTAGTCCACATTGAATGAGGTTTTCTTGGTTGCCTGTCTCAGAATTGAAAACTGGGATAATGGTGGTTTCATGTTTCGTTTTTAAGATTCGTAAGTAGAACATATTCATGCTTTCATACGTGTAATGATGTGTGGTATAATATTGCTTGTCGTGCATGTGAGGTGGGTCATTCTCTGACATAAGATAATTTTGAAAACTAAGCTGCAAGACAGTGGTCTGACTTCCAGTAGAGATCTTTATTTGTGTGTAATAGAGGAGAAGGGAGCAGAACTACAGCATAGCCATTCAAGTGTTGATTTAAACTTGCCACTGGGATAAAGTCATGTGCTTCACATAAGCAAATACTTATTTGTTGCCTACTCAAGTCAGAAAGCTCTTATGAGTTGTGATCTCAGGAATGCCAGTATTTGTTTTAGGGTAGAATATTTTGAGAAATACAGAAGAACTTAAGTGACAACTGAGCAAACCACAGGCTGTTTCTTTTGGTTCACATTAAAAAAATAAATAGACATAAATAAATAAACAAATAGAGAACATAATTAATACCCATAATGGTCCAATCAGTGAAAATAATTGTCATCCTTCTCATAGTACTATGATTATATGTGGACTTATGTAATGGGAAATGCGCTAAGCTAGCTATGATGACTTTTATCTCCCTGAAATGTGCACATTCAGAAGTTACCTGTGTAAGCCTAACTCAGTGGAGACAAATAAACACATCTAGGGAAATACTTCATCTCAATGAATAGGTGTCCTGGAAGGTGCTTTAACTATCTTGCTTTTCTGTGTAGACTACAGAGGTAGCTTAGAGACAAAAGACTGACTTAGGTGCCTAAAGTTAGAGTGGTTGTGTCTTATGTCTAACATACAGCCCTGAGTTAGGCAGGACAATTAGTTAGTCACTGTCCTGCTCTATAAGGCTCCACAGTTACAGTGCAGGCTACAAGTTCTTCCCATCATTAAAAGCCTAAGATGACTAACTCAGATTTTTCTGAATCATCATGCTAAGTCTCACCATGTCATTTGGAGGTGTTAGCTTACCTTACATTGTTGGAGTCTGACCTCCAGCCTCTATAGTGAAAAAACCCCAATGTCCAATTTTATTCATTTATCTATTTAATACAAATTAGTTTCCTTGTAGTTTATGCCTTGAAGGAGGCAAGAACCTTCGTATGAGTTGTCAGTGGGTCACAATAAAGGAGCAGGACTCTCACTGCTAGATCTGTCTGTGCATTAACAGCATATGCTCAGGGACAATTTCTGCTGCACATTGATGATTTGACAGACACAATTTTTTTCCTGATCCTTAGAAGAAATGAAAAGATTTTTCAGACTTCCTAAAGATGCTGATTCCCAAAGCTCTGTCTTGTGAGGTTTTTTTTATTAAAGCATTCCAGCATCACAGCATCCAGATTTGTGCCCTCCTAGTTGATAGTCAAGGGGGATATTTGCAGGACTGACTGCACAGTGACCTCAGGTTTCCAGCAGCAGCAAAAGTGCCTCGGGGAAACTCAAGAGATTTATCATAAAGCTGTTTGTTTACAGGAACTTTCAGGTACAATACAGACTGACAAGAACTGTTACCACACAGCTTAAACAGTAAAGAGCTTAGCAATAACAATATAGAAAGACAGGCAGTCCAATATTTACATCGTATACAAAATTTTTCTGTGCTCAGTGATGTTAACAATTCCCTAGAGGTGTTTTCATTGATATGCTGACGTTGCTGGGCCTACAGTTCGACACACTGTATTGGGTATAAATTCACGGGGCTCTTTTTCTCCCTCTGTTTTTCCTTAAGGCTGGTCAAGCTTTGCAGAAAGTTAAATGTTTTAAGGAGGATTTGGCTTAGTAGGTCCATGCCATTTTTCAGAGGCACTGCCATGATCATGTGAAACAGAGGTAGAATAAGGTCATGAAAATTTGCTAGCTGCTATTTGGCTTTTTTGTTTAGCTTGTGTAAGGGAAGGATAAGGTCCTCACTGGTGAACTGAAGAGCTGGTTAGCTGGAAGTCAGGTTCCAAGTAGAGACTCTCAGTTTTTCTTTGATGTCAAGATCTCTTTTAGGTGCCTACATGGCGTATTGCTGCAAAATCTGAATAAGTCACAGAAACATAGTTTCCTCCTAAACTTGCTATGTGAAAGAAAGGGACATATTTGTATCCTTGCTGTACAGATAGTGCTCTGAGACTAATGTCCCAATCCACAAGCATTTGTGCAAAAGTTTAAATTTAGGAGACTGAAATTAAACGCTGAATTCCAAGTACATAGTCCTTAAAATCTTTAATGCCCCAGACCTTGCAACAGGCTGCTCAGGGAAGTGTTGGAATCATGTTCCCTGGAAGTGTTCAAAAGGCCTGTGGATGAGGCACCTGGGGACATAATGTAGTGGTGAACATAGTGGTGTTGGGTTAATGGTTGGACTCAATGATCTTAGAGGGCTTTTCCAACCTTAGTAGTTCTGTGATGCTAAAATTCTAGATATACAGGTTTTTACCAGTGAAATTTCCTTAAATGCGCGTTCAGGTCCTACTGTGGGATGAATCACTCTCTCCATGTTCTTCACTGACTGCAAAGGGAGCATCAGCTTCCAGATTAGAATAGGCACCTGCCTTGTGTGCCTCTAAAGATGCATGAGATAAATTTTGATCTGAACCCCTAAGCCCCCAGAAGACATATTTTCAGGCACCCATCCCACCTTGGTATTTGCTGTTGGTTATTCAGCTGGGTCGGTGCTCAGCAGACACCCTTCTCAGAGCTACTGATGCTCTCCAGGATAAAACCTGCTAAAAGTTTGGCAAGTAGTTGAATGTAGATCACATACCATAATGTTTCTGAATTCAGGACAGCAAATTATTAGAATGTTTTTCTTTCCAGTGATTGCCATAAATGTTTAGGGAGCTTGTTTCAAAATATTTTGCAATCATAATTTTTGTCCCTTTTTACTTTTAACAGCAAGGCAACTAAAATTTCAGCTCAGATTAATATAATTCACCTTCACAAACATCTCTCTCAGGTCTAGTTACTTTTTTTAAATTTTACTTTATTTACTGTTTTTATTGTTGAAACAGTTACCATGTCCTGCAAGTGATACCATGTTTTTTAATTCTGTGAGTTGAATAATTTTATGCCTATGCAAGTTATTACTGTTCATGAAAAATAAAATAGAGCCATATATGAACTGCAATACTTCAGAGTTTCTGCTGTCCCAAACAAGAAAAATAATTTAATTTACAGGGTGGATGATAGGAGTATAGAGAATAATAAAAAACCCAAACAAACAACCTCCCTCCTCAAAAAACAAACAAAAGCCCCAAACCAAACCAAAACCAAACAAAAACAAACAATGCCCCACAAGCAAAACAAACACAAACACCATAATTCAAAAGTCAAAGTTTTCAGGATTTTTAAAATATATATATGCACACTTGAGTATGAAAAACTAATGCACAGTCTTCTGATCAACCACCCTTGAAATAAACCATCAGCAAAAAGGACACAGAAATGACACCTATGGCAACTGTGTAATGGTCTCCAAAGGCAAACCTCCACAACTATTGGTCTTACAAATTGGTGGTTGATTGAAGTGTAGACTGCAAACCACATTGGATTGTGCAGCTCTCAAACCACACAAGAATGGAGAGTATTATAGCAGCAGCTGTTACCATGGACATTGACAGAAATCTGAAAAGTGCAAAGGATAAACATAACAAAAAAAATAAAACCTTTCCAGATGGCTGTACAGCTTCCTAAAAATATACACTGCCACTGAAGGCTGGCTGGATTGAAAAGATATGTTGTCTAAAATAAAAAAGCTGTAGAAGTTGCTGTATGTTAAAAAAAATGTAGAAAAAATGCAAGAAGTTGGTAAGTGGAATTTTTTCTCCAGTCTCTCTAGAACTTCACTATGAAATATAAGGTTGCAGGTATGAGGTATAACTAAGATTGGTGCAGAAATGGGGATGCAAGCACCATTCTAAGAAGCATGGGTGGATGGCTAAATGATAAATGCCCTTTGGCTGCATTTTGATAAAACAATGTTGCTAGAGTAAGAAAAGCAGCTAAACCCATTGTTGACTAGCAGGTCTGCCTGTTTCTTTTCTATACAAGTCTAACCATGCATGTCCATGCCTGCGTCACCTCAAGATTAGACTAACATAACTGATTTATTGGGGTCTGGTTTTGGTATGTGGTCCTCAGCAAGTAAAAGAAATGAAGCTGGAACTCATGCATGAGGGCTTGTCAGTGTCTGCAAATTGTAGTTTCTCTGAATAACTGCCTGCTGTTTAAGATGAATGGCAATTCCATATATCATGACACACAGTGTACACCATTAGCAGATTTATTTCTGGATGTCAAAGAGCTCCTGATTACCTTCTACTTTCAGAAACTTTTACCAGTTTGGCTGAAAGTTTCCTGACCCATTTGTCTGCAGGAAAAAGATAAAAAGGAGATAATCATCACAACTCTGCCCTTATCAAGACTTAAAGGACATAGGGCTACGTTTCTTGTGATCTAAAATGAGAAGCTGGTCAGTTTTTCACAGAATTAAGACTACTGCAATTAGAAAGTTGAAATTTAGCAAGGTTTTTTCCCTATTATTTCTGTCAAAACCAGACTGTTCTAACAGGAAATTTCTTCCAGTCTTCAGCCTCAAATTATTTGTGGCAGATTTATACTATTTCGTTCTCATAACAACATTATTCTTCAGTTCCTCTTTTTTGTTGTATCATCTCGGATATATTTCTAATCAGCTCCCAATCAAGTTTGATTTGACTAGAGCAAACAAGCCCACCAGCCTTCCTTCACTTCTCATAAAGAACATTTTCCTTTCCTTGATCAGCCTACCAGCCTTCCCTGCATTTCTCCCAGTTTGATCATGGGCAAAAGCCAGAGGTGTGTGTGTGATATTCTGGTGCTGGTCATGCTCCGGGAAACAAAGGAGCAGAGCCCCAGCCTGACACCTTAACTTGAGAATTGTTATTTCTGAGCAGGTAACTGTGATGTCTTAACATTCTCTAAACATTTTTAGTACCATAGAGGCACATGTAGAACAGAGAGTGATATTTTTGAAATAACTATCTAAACTTTCACTGCCTGTCAGTATAATGCCACACTCTATTGCTAATTTCAGTCTAAATTGCTTCCTTTCAGGCCTAAAACCATGCAATCTAAATAATATATTAAACATGAAGGATCCAAATGAAGCCTGGCAGTCACTCAAGGTGAGATTACAACCTGTTTAAAATGAGCATGTGCTATTTTAGAGGCAGGTGTCTCAAAGGTAATTGTCATCATCTTCTCCTTTGGATTATTCCAGAAATCATCAGGAAGATTGTGTACTTCCATTAGCCTCGACAGCTGGTTCCGCTGATGCTGGGTTGTCATAAAAAGTGTTGTTAGAATGATGCATTTCTCATGGAGAGCACATGGGCACATGTAAGTAATGCTGCTCTGAACCAGGCATTTGCCTGAATGCCTCCTTCCTCCTGCAGGATAGAACAATCACATATTATTAAACTTGAAAGAAAAGGTGCCATCCAAGATGCTGTCCAAGCTTTTATAAAGTGCCTTGGATTCAACCTCCAGATACAATTTCCTACTGTACAGTCCCTTACAGGAAAACAACAGACGTCTCATTTCAGATTATAGACTCTGCTTTCCTAACCACATTTCCTAGCCAATACAGAATATTTTTTTTTTAATGATTTAAAGCACATCTATGATTTTATGAACATGTGGACATTGTATACGGTCTGTGCTCTGTGTCATTCCACAGCTAAATTAGGGAGTTACATCCTGGTTTGGTTAAGTACTCACACAAAGAACAATGCTTTGCACTATTTATCATGGTTACTTTGGTGTTCCCTAGCTGTTTTGAATAATTAAGTCTCCAGAAAACCTCTCTCCCCAACATCAGCGATCCTTGTTTATTAAAACCATTACACTCCTTTCTCAGAATCTTCCTGTTGAGCTATAATTTCATTATCTCAGACTGGCTCCACTGGGGTGTTTCTGTTTGAATGCAAGAAGATTAGCATGTTAACCCTTTGTTTTGTACACTGTACATGATCTCTGATAGAATTATAAATCAGTCATAGTAACTGCTTTACATGCAGTAGCTCTAATAAAAGCAGAAGCAGCAGAACATAGCTTTAAGAAGCAAAGCTTAGATTGCTGTGCGTGACAAAATCCAGATAATGTCTATTCTAGGCTGATGAAAGAATCTAGTGCAGGAAATGCCAAGTCCAGCAGGATGGATTTTTAATGGACTTTAAATTGTATGAAAACCAGTAACAATCTTTTAGAAATAACTCCCCCTGCTCCCTCACAATTTCCTGGTCTTTTGCTTCTCACCAGGGCCAACTTAGGGTTTCTTTCAGTGCAAGCAAAACTGAATTTTGTCACTGCATGGGTGAGCATCAGATATATTTATTTAGCCCTCATTTTTTGTGGTGACACTTCAGTTTTGTGATGGAGCAAAGAAGGATTTTGGGAGGAGAGAGTAGGCAGTAAGGGGCTTGAAGAAATTTTTAAAGTTCTGGTGAAGTAGAGACAAATGAAAGAGGCTGGTCTGAGGAGCTTGGCCCCCTGTGCCTACCCTGCCAGTCTGATCTCTTGTCTCTTCCAGAGAGAGCCTTCACCCATAGAAGGGATGCTGGCCCAGGCTCACCAGGGACCATGTACTCAAGACATGGATCCTACGTTACTGGATGTGGGAAGTAAGGACTATAGCTCCCAGACTTCTCAGCTCCCCAGAGCTGCTTCTTTCTTTCCACAGAGCCCAGTAAAAAAACCCAAAACAACAACAAAAAAATATTCCTGTGTCTCTACCATTTAATGTATTTCTTCCTTCCTTCCTTCTCCAGTATAAGATTTATTTCCATAAGATGCCCTTCTGTCTCAGTTCCTTATTCTCCAATTCACAACAGCAAAGGACAGTCTCCTGCACTGTGTCTGAGACTACCTCCTTGTCCTTTCCACTATGGCAAGATGAGTGTCTGCATCAGTCTCCACACTGGGCTCTCATCAACCCTCACAGGTTTCAACCTGTTCCCAGTCTACCCATTCTCCTGTGTTCTTTCCTGCACCGCCACCCATAATCTGGGATTGAGAGCAGGAGCTGGTCAGACAGTGAAGGAGAGGGCTGCAAGTGAAGCATGTCTCTTTCTTCTTTCTCTCAGGTCCCACTCCCACTGTTGTCAGGGAAGTAGAGGCAAGATACAGCCAGAGTGAGGACAAGGTAAGCAGGCAGCAAAGCAGTGGCTGCCCTTGGCAGCTGCCTCTCAAGTCTATGCTTAAAACCAGTCCTGTTACTAGGCAAAGTATTAGAAAGCATTTTGAAGGAAAATATAACCTTTATATAACAGTACCTTTTCTCAAAGCTGATTTTTTTTTGTCAGATCAGCCAATAATTATTTTTCCTTTATTTTATTTATCATATTTTTTTCTTGTGTAAGGTGATACAATGGTGTTATCGCTTTGAATTTCAGAAAAGCACTTTCCACAATGCTGCCTAGGAATTGGGTACTGCAGGTGGAGATGATGGCAATTAATAGAGGATATGGGATGGATTGAAGAGCTGTTGAAAGTGTAGACTGTGCAGAAGGGAATACTGGGACAAAGAAAGGCTACTGTTATTATCTTAAAGGGATCAATCTGTGCCAGATCTGGTTTAATGTATTCGTTAATGACTCAAATACAGAGAACTCAGTATGGGATTCTGAAATTCAGAACTGGTCATAAAGCTGGGATGTAATGCTGAAACAGGGGAGTGGGGAAGGAATTACCCATTAAAGGAAGGCAGGGTGGATCAGATGACTCAGGCAGCTGAAATGAAAAGTATGAGATAACTTGAGAGTTTCAAATGGCAAGACTGGGCACTCAGGTTTTTTTGTTTGTTTGTTTGTTTTTTGCTATAAATAGAGAATTTCTAAATTGGAAGACAAAAAAAGGTAGTTCCTTAGCTGAAAGATGAAGCTATGAACTGCCAAGGAATTTACTTGGCTTCAGGTGTTTTCCATTGTAAGAAGCATTGGTTAAACCTTAGTTGACAGATTGAAAGATTTTGCCTTTTTGACCTAACCGAGTGTCAAAGGGATAACTTTCTGCACATGCTTTTGGAGAACAAATATTAAACAGGAAAAAGGTTCTGAAGTTAAAAAATTAAAATTGGTCTTCAGTAAGTTTAGGGTAAAAAAGAAAAAGGGTGAATTACTGAAATTGTGTTCCACAAATAACCAGCTGGAGAAGGAATCAAGATTGTTTTAAGATGGTGTTTGGTAATCTGCTGAAAAGGATTGCACATTAAAATAGGGCAGTTTAAGGAGACTGGAAATTAAATTTGTGATAAAGTTGTTGATCAACAAGTCCTTGGAAATCTAATATCTCTGAAACAAGAACAAGTCATTTATCACACTGTATATCAATGACACCTTACTGGGGTTGGGGATGCTTGAAGGAGGGAGGGTAGATTTTTCCCTGCTGATTCATAGATAATTACTGGAGATGAGTGAGAAAAGTTGCCCTCCCCTAACCTTTGTACAAAAGAAGAAATAGCCTCCTTCAGTTTTTCTGGAGCCCTTACATCTTTCAGAGACTGCAGCAGCTCAGACTGGCAGGTACTAATTTTGACCCACTCTGCTTCACTGTAGGATGCAGTTGGCTGTCTTGGTTCCTATGGTTCATCTGTGGTTACGCGAGATGAGTTAATGTGAGAGCATGTAGACAGCAGAGGCTGAGCTTGAGTCACAGTAAATATGTCATAAATGCTAAATAACCAGTACTGTAGGACATTGGTAGCAACTCTGTTCCAGAAGCACAGGTGATTGCTTCCAGTTCCGTGTTTGTCACAGGAGAGTGGAAGGCTTAGACAAAACTTATTAAAGAAGTCCTGCCATTGAGTCATGAGGTGCAGAAAGGACTCTCTTGCTTTCTAAATGCCTTCTCAGAGAGGAGTCCAGGTGCAGCTGAATCCAGTCTTAGCCTTGGGTTATGTAGATGATTTGAATTCAAGGAATTACAGAGGTGTGATTGAACCACTTTTGTCTTGCAGGTTTTAATGATTGGCAAAATGAGAATATTTATATTAAATGAATAATTTATTATTACAAATGATTAAACAAAAGATCTTAATCAGAATTATTTACTACACAATATAAATAGCTAAAAATCTACTAGAAGAGTATAATATATCAGAAAGTAGTATAGTATAAGGTAGAATAGTGCCCTATATTGAAGCAAGTATTAATGCAATTATATTAAAGCTAGCAAAAAGGAAATAGTAAGTAGAGATTGGATGTAACTCACCCAGACCAACACTTGTGGGAAGATCTCCTCTCAGTCTTGAGGAGTATTCTTAGAGAGTGTCCCCAACCAATGGAGGAACCTCCATACATATACCCAAGAAGGGTTATGTCAGAAGAACCTGACTGTATGGAAGGGGACAGGACTTTTATAGTATAAAGTGATTCACTGGCACTCACAGAACTATAGGCCAGCAGACCAGCTTCTCTGTCAAATCCTGTTTCAAAAACAGGATATGTATTTGAAGTCTGGTGAACCAGAATGGCTTTAGCATAATTTAACACCAAGACAGCATCCTGACATCAGCAGTTCAGCTTTCAGATAGCCTTCATGATGGCTTGCATACTATGCATTCTCTGATTGGATTTTAGATCTTATCAGGGTGGCCCTGTCCTGCCACAATGTTCACGTTAAAAATTGCTTGAAACATGAAATCTTTAATCAAGCAACTTTTCTTAGAACTGCACTGAAATTTTAGTTCCCTTTAATACTTCATCTGTGAAGGCTTCCTGCTCTCTCAGATATTTCTTTTCCCTAAATAGAAATCTGCTCCAATGAAGAAAGAAATCACAGTGTGCCTACACTCTACACAGTCTCTAAAAATTTACCCAGCAAGGCACATCTCAAATAACTGTAAAGAAACCTAATGACAAAGGAAGGCTCTCAGAGATAGGAATGGAAAATTTTCCATTCCTTTTATCAAATAGCAATAAATAACTGCTTTTTGGTTGTGTGAGGGAGCAGGCTTCCCAGAGAAGTGGTCACAGCACCAAGCCGGACAGAGTTCAAGAAGTGTTTGGATGATACTCTCAGGCACATGGTGTGAGTCTTGGGGATGGTACTGTGCAGGGCTAAGGGTTGGATTTGACAGTCCTTGTTGGTCCCTTCCAACTTGTCATATTCTGTGATTCTGAGAAAAAGCAATTTTTCACCGGTGTGGTTTTTTTGCTGTTGTTTGTTTTTTCAGCCTGTAGTTATCTTTATTTAGTATTAAAAACTCAGGCACATACTGGACAGGGAAATGGATAATGAGAGCATTCAGTGCACCAGTGATTAAAGTGATCTAGAAGATGCATTTCAAAGTATAGCCCAAGGAGGTTACACTATTTCAAAAGAGAAAGTATGCCATAATTGCCTTCTTTTGTGTTTTCTTATATATTTTTAAAGTTAATCTGTGCTGGCATCTGTTTATTGAACCACGTAGACCATTTCCTTCATCTAATTCAACAACTCTTATGACCATAACCAAGTCATTTTGAAAGACTTTTTTCAAGTATAGACATGAGTTCACCATGCTGTGAGGAACACAGGTGATTTGAATTTTTTCCTTTTAGACAAGATTTGGAGAGTTTACTGTCATCTTATATGAATAAAAATTTCCTAACATACTTTTTCCTTTGTGAAAGCCTGTAATTTTTGAAATCCCCTGAAAGCAGAAATGAGGAGACACCTTTTCACTCTGAAGAAATAATTCTGAACTCTGGGATTCATGGTTAGTCTATCCAAGTGCTGGAACAAACGAAGATCAAGGGACCAGGTATTTTAACTTGATGACCATCTGTGCTGTGGCATGGTTACAAGGATTCTTGGCACACCTCTGATCTGACCTCACCAGTGCTCTGCCAGGGTGTTCCAGAGCATGGTCTAGGAGTAAACTTGTGCCATGGGGCATTCATTGTTGGCAGTTTGAATGTATTGGAGAGCGAGGAGGCATTTCTTGTGTGGACATGAAGAGGATTGTCATGGGTTAGTTCATAAGAGCCATGGTATTCTGTGCTAGAAAGCTAGAAGAAAGGGAGTTTCTCTCAGATAAATCACTGAGTGCCAACCCATAGAAACATGTAGGTGTAAAATGACTGGATTTCTAAGGGTGCTGTAGAAAACATGACCAGGTCGGGTGTAAAGACGAGTGCATATTCACAAAGAATATCACGGTAGAAATTGTTTCTGTTAAAAGAAACAGTTGTGGGGCTACAGGAAGTGTGATTGCAGATAAAAGTGCCAACTACATGAAGTTTTGGTTATGTGGGAGTAAGGGTGATAGACTGATGGATGGAAAGACATCAAGAATTTTAAAGAATGTGGGTTTTTTTCCAAAGGCAATAGAATTACTAGTGGAAAAATACAGCAGAGGAAAGCTTCCTTACAATGAGTTTGAATAGACCATGAAATAGTTTTTCAGGGAAAGCGGAAGAAGCCGTGCCAACTACAGATTGTACAACTGTACTGATTTTGGCTGGGATTGAGTTAATTTTCTTCTTAGTAGCTCGTATGGTGCTATGTTTTCAATTTCTGATGAAAACAGTGCTGGTAACAGAGGGATGTTTTGGTCATTAGTGAACAGCATCAAGGCCTTTTTTGCTTCTCACTGTGCTCCCCCAGTGAGGAGTCTGGGGGTGCACAAGAAGCTGGGAGGGGACACAGCTGGGAGAGCTGACCCCCAACTGACCAAATGCCATATGATGTCAAACTCAGCAATAAAAGCAGAGGCGAGATTTTGTCAGCTCTGCAATTGCATGGGAACAGGCTGGGCACTGGTCTGCTGGTGGGGAACAATTTGGGGTTTTTGCATAGCTTTTTTTTCTTCATTTGTTTTTCTTTGCTTCTTTTTGCCTTTATTTTTAATTCTTCCTATTAAAGTGTCTTTTTCTCAACCCACAAGTTTTCTCACTTTTACCCTTCCAATTTTCTCCCACATCCTGCTGCGGGGGAATGAGCGTGTGGCTGTGTGGTGCTTAGCTGCTGGTCAGGGTTAGCACACAACCACAACTAAACTGAGAAAAAAATTAAAAACTACACTGCGTGGAAAATTCTGCCCTGAGAAGCTTGTCTAGAACTGCCAGAGATAGTTAACATAGAGGTGAATAAGCTGAACAAAACCTGCAGTATTACTACACCCAGGTATGTTGTATGGATCACAAAAACCAAAAAAATAAAAAATTATTAGGTTGTATATATTGAGAGACATTTGATATGGAGAGATAAACTGCTGCAGAAGCATAGAAAGATTTAGAGATGAGAGTGTATTCATCATTAAATCATAGAACAGTTTAAAAAAAAAAGATAGTATGTTATCAAAAGGTAATTATATTCATTCTACAGACACGCTCAGCAGGTGTAAATCAGTAGATTTCCAGTGAACATTTTGGTGATTTATAAATAGAGGAGAACTTATCTCACCGTTTATGTTCCCATACTGTCCTTGTAACACTGTTTGGACCAGAAACATTCATGCTCATGTTTTCCTGAATTTTAAGATGCTATGGATTGTGAAATTGTTGGCAGCCTAGGAAGTGGCATCTAATCACTCCTGTTAGCTTAAAGGACAAGCTGTTTGACCACACAGAGTACTTCAAAAAAACAACAAAATAGAAACGGATTTAAAATTCCAATGAACAGGAAGGACAAGCTCAGTCTTGAGAGGTTCAAAACGTGCAATGGAAGAGAATAGGGCAGATCTTGCAAGAAAGAAACAATTTCTCTAGGGCTTATGCTTAAACGGAGCTGAAAATCTCCTAGGATGTTGAGTTCTCCAGATTGCCACTGAATTCTTATGATTCTGTCCCTCCTTCACTTAAAGGCTTAAAACAAGTATACAGGATTGTGCTTCTAAATCTGGAGGCTGTTTTTTTGTTTGTTTGGCTGGGGTTTTTTTTTGTTTTGTTTTTGATTTTTGTTGTTGTAATGAAGTATAGTTTTATTTTCATTTCAAAATTCTTGCTTTTAAAAAAGCATAAGAATATTGTGCTTTGTCTGACAAAATGAAAGTAATAATTTTGTTTGCTGCTAGTACCCTCCAAGCAATGATGTGAACTGAGGTATCAAATATTTAGCACTATGAAACACTAATATGGATATGGTGATTTCTCATTAATACTAACAACTTAAAAACTAATTCTCATTAGCATTAAATAATTATTTAGCTGCTTAGCAAGTGATTAAATTCAAACAGAAGTATATAATGTGTTTACAAAAAAAGAATTGGTTGACATTACAAAATGTTAATGGCTTTATCCCTTAAAACTTATTATTGGATTGGCCCATAAGTGTAAGGAATGTTCTTAAAAATGTGGACTGCATTTGTATTTTAGAGTAGAAATTGCATCCAATTTGGAAAAGCATTTTGTATCTATCAGCTACAAATTAAGCAACAATCACAAAAATAATAAACCCCCAAATAAACCCTAGAATAATTCAGATTTTGATGGAAAAATAAAATTATTTGCCTGTAATTGTTTGACTAAGCCTGCTCCTATTCCCCCTTCATATGGATAATGTTGACATTGAAAGGTTGGAAGTACAGTAAAAGAGAAAATAAAGAAAGAGTTTCACATGTGCAGAGCCCAGAAACTCAATGGTAAGGAAGTCTAAGGCTCCTAAAGCAGGCATGAATTTTGGGTGGGACAGTCTCTGGGGTCTGGGCTTCATCTCACTGTTTGAAAGCTTGAGCCTTTTTGTTGAGGGAGAAGCCTTCTTTTGTGCATATTCACTTACCTTTCAGGTTTTAGAACTGTGTGCTTAGCAGTAATGAAAAGGCTTGAGAAGCAAGTGCGAAAATGAAGCGATGAGAAATGTCCTCTCAGCATTGTAGCTTCCATCTTGGGTGGTACACAAGGAGCTGAAGTGAGGAGCTTGGGAACAGATGCATGGATGCCATTAAAGCTTATGTGCCAAAGCATTGAAACTAGAACTGTTCTTCTCCATAAAGGACAGAAAAAAAGAGGGCCCTCTAGCCATAAAGTTGCCAGTAAAATGCGTGTGCACTGTATCATTTGGCTCAATAAAAATTGCAGCATGTGGGAAAATTTTAGACAGATAAATGTAATTAACACTGAATGGCAGATGGCAAGGAAAAGGGACAGGGGGAAAAATACAGAAGGGTGGGATGCAGCAATACTCTCTAACATTATAAGTGCATTAAGAATTCCATCCTCATAGAAGACAATATTTAAATGCTTTCTTAAACAGAAGAATATGACGCAAATGTTTTTCCTGAATTAGAACCTAAATTTTCAAGTGAGGGTCAGTGTATATTGGTTTATGCATTCACTGTAATACATTGTTGTTATCCAAAGTATAAATTTCGAGCATCCTGGTGTTAAGAAATATGTTTAAGTGTGGCAGTTAAACCATTTCTTAGAGGTATGATAAGAAGTGTCAGTGCCCTGCGTAACAAATCATGTTTATGTTACAGTATGAAGTAAACATTTGCATTTCAAACCCACACAAACTGTGGGTAATATGTTAAGGTTGCTCTAAGTCAGCCTTGCAAATAGTTCTGGAACCTGAGTTTTGAGCAAGGGACTGCAAACAAGTACCATGTACTTCATTTCAAGCTGAGCAACCTCTGGTTGAGAGTGTCACACAGTGGGGGGTTTTCAGCCCTTGGATTTAATGGCAAAATAATGGCAAGGAGCACATTAGGAAAAAAGGGAGGAGTGAGGTGGAATTAAACTGGGATTTTAAAAAATGGAAAATCAAAGTATGAGGTTTCAGGCCTGTCAAAATGTTTAATTCTTCTTGTTCAAGCTGCAGATGGTTTGAGTCATCTTGTGCCAGAATTAACTTGGTGACACAGTAAAATAACCTTTCAGAAATACGTTTCCCATATTTTATTCATTGTTGCACTTTAGCTGAACCTATTCTTTGCATGAATAAGGTATTTGAGATCAGATGCCCTCTTCATACTTGCTTGGTGGGAATTAGAATGTGACTTGTTAAGAGCTAAGCCTAATTATGGAATGAAGGCATGAAATGTTGCTTTTGCTTACAGTGTGTTGTGCATCTTCATCTGTCTATGCAAAATACTTATGAAGTGTGCTAAAAACGAAACCCTTGTGTCTACATCCTGCAAACAATCTGGAATGCCACCTTCTGTTATTTAATAAATTCAGACTTCTCTATAGAGAAGAAAAATAAACCACATGTAAAATTGGTTCAGTTGAACTGGCTGTTTAATTTAAGACAAAAGGGTTGTTCCTTCCATATAGATCATTCTTCAGATCCCAAAGCAGTGGACAACAATGAAGTAAAAATTAAAGTGTGGCCATTAGAACATTTCAAGAGGTTTAGCAAATGAAGGTACCAAATTAAAAGCTGGGAGTGAGCATCAAAAACTGCCTGTTTCAGAGGTGGCATGTTTCTATCCTTTATACCAGAGGTTCTTTCTGCCTTCTGTAAGTTTACAGTGCTGATGGGGACTCTGGAGGGTCTGATGAAGAGCAGAGAACGTTAGAGCAGAACTCTGTGCAAGGTCTGAAACTACCCTGGATATCTGAGAGACAGATTTTGAGCATGTTTTTTACATTGCTTGAATCAATTTTTTGCAGCATAATGTTTGTCTTTACAATCTAGGCTTCTCATAAGCATGCACACGAAGAACAGCATCTACTTTGAACCCTGAGTATTATTAGCTCAAGTGACAGTTAATGAAATAATATGTGCATATATGTTTTTACAATGTGCATATCTCATTATACAGTTAATTAAAAGTGCCATATTTATCCAATGGAAACTGTGTACATATTCAAGCAGTTTCTGTAAAAAGAGTATTCTGAATTTTAAAATAATTTTGGATTTTCTTCTATCTCAAAAAAGATTTTCTGTGCTTCAAAGGAAGGATTTTATTCAAGCAGATGACATCTTTCGAATCAGAAGCAGCATTTTAAGTTCAAGTGCTGCATTTTGGTCTGAGGGAAGTGATTACTTTTATAAATCAGCTGTAAAAGGTAATCCTGAAAGCTCTCCATAAATAATAACCAAGACTGAAAATTTCTGTGTAGTGTGTGTGTGTATAATGGGAGGAAAATAGAGTTGAGGTAAATGGAGTTGAGTTTAAATTACTTTCTTCATGTAGCTAAATGGGCATTTCTGCCACAGAAATCAAATGAGGGGTATACATATGGAAAGAGGGTAGGATCTGGTACCAGCTTTGCAAATGCTTCAAAAATTATGCTGAACAGCCCAGTCTGTTACAGCTTTTGAACAAAATCTGGAGGAGTGTTCATAACAAGTATAGAGCAATTTACATATTTTTCAGTTGTCAGACACTGTGCACCACAAACTAACAGGGATGACTGGATAGTATGGAAATCTGCTGCTGAAAAATTGTCCAAATAGATTTCAGTTCAACATGTTCTCCCATTACTGTCTGTGAACATTTGTACAAGTAAAACTTTCTTTTGAGCTGGTGAATTGTAAACCTTCACAAAAGGTTTATTTAAACTATGCTGTATTTGTGCCAACATGGAAAGTAGTTTAGCATAATTAGGTCACATAGTCAGGAAGCAGTAATGCTATTTTTTCATGATGTGGATAACTATGCATGAAGCTGCAGTAGTGAAGTCTTAGTTTTCAGGCTGATGCAGCCAACCATTGCAATTAGATACAGGTCAAAGAGCTGAAACAGTAGTTTCCCTAAATTTTCAGGTAAATTGCTTCTCAAATTCTGGAAAATGCTTTTTATTCTGTTCTTTCTATTCTATTTCTGTACTCATAAAATAAAATAATTAGGGCCTGGTGTCATTCAACTCGTTTATGTATGAATAAGGTCACCTGTGATCTTTCTGACCACTTCATAAGTGAGCCTAAAGGCAAAACTTATTGAATTGCTAATCTTTTGAACAAATATTTCAGTTATTTCTTCTTCACCACAAATGTAATTTTTCTTTTTAAAATTTAAAGAGAAATTCAAAAGTATTATGTTGCCTGTCATATATATCTGGATGTAGTTTGGTTTATATGTAAGTGAAATCTTGACATAGCTGTGTAGGTAGGTATAGCCTTACAAAGGACACTCAGCAAATCATTCCCAAAAACTCTGGAGAAACCCTTACCACTGTTACATAAAATGGTATTTTCACACCAAACAAGGAGTGCTTTCTCCTTCAGTTAAGGTTTCAGTATTTTCAGTTTTCCCTTGTTTCTGTCTGGACTTACATTGGTAGAAAGAGCTAAGAATTATTTAAAATGCTCACTTTTGTGCTGTAGAGATTAACGAGAAATGAAAAGCTCTTTTTTTAAGAGACGGGATGTTTATTATTAAGACTGATTGGAAGATGGAAATTATTTCCCCTGAAAAAAAAATTAAAAAATAACCCTTAACCAAGATGGGAAGGTAAGTTCACAAATTTTTGTGGTTAAGAATTGATGAGAATTCTGTTTGAGGAAACTTCAGTGGAATTTTTCAGCTTTCCAACTATGGCCATGGAAACTTTTTATCAGCTGGAAGAAAGGGAAATGGACAGAAGTTTTCCAGAGTGGAATCTGGGGAGTTATCATTTTGGTTTTACTTAATAGCAAAGTATTAGAAATTCTTTCCAGTTGGAGGTTTTAAAAGTGCTTTACTTATTATTGTGGCAGTCACAGCTGCACACTTTCAGAATTCCTCAGTCACACCAAAGGATGAATGCAGATTTGTTTTCCAAGTAGCAGTTTTATTTTCTTGCTGTATTAAGTTCGTTACTGTAGAAGCCTTCAACAACATGCAGTTTTCCTTGTGTTCTTTACCGTTTTAACCCTTTCACCATCTGTGTTTATATCATTGCTTTTGATCACCACGTTTGTGTAGCTCATCCTTTGTAGATATTTCAGTTGTTGTGTGTTCCTTTGTTCTTGTAGTTTTTCTTGCCTTGGATAGGTAACAGTTCCCTACAGTAGCTCAAAAATATTGCAAAAGATCATGAGGAATTTTCACTGTCATGAATCATGAGGAACTTCACAACATTTGAAATAGTGGCCAATCTTAAAACTGTTTGTCTACACAATATAAGTGATTAATTCCCTCGCAGAATCTAAAAATATTCTTGGCAAATTTCAAAATTATCAACAAAAGTCAGTTATATCTATGCCCTAAAAAAAGTGGTATTGTTTAGGTAGCAGTTTTTAATAACTCAGAGATAAACTACTTGCAGATTACAAAAGGCTTAAGGTTAATCTCCCCATTAAGAGATTTAAACGTGAGTTAATAAAGACAAAGTAGCATAGAGATATCTCAGCAAAATTGCTTTCAAATTATTTTTCATCTCTGGAAGATCACCTTGCAGGTGCATATTGATCAGAGGACTTATTCTGTCCTCATAACAATGTGATTTTCTTGTTTTAGTGTCAGAAATGAAGTTTTTATGGTCTGAACTTACAGTTTCACTGTCAAATCAATGCCTTGTATCTATCAGATGTCAAAATGATGACTAAAAGTATGGTGTATTCTATAATGCAATGATTTTGGCCAGCAGCTTACTCTTGCTCTTTAGTAGCAGCCACTGGTCATAGATGTAGAAATTGAAGGCCTAAGAAAATCGGATGTGTTTCTGAAGCCCTCATTTAGAAGCTTGACATTGTTCATGCTTTTATGTATCTATGAAAGTAATTTATTTGAGAAGCTGATTCAATCGTTGAGATACAATTCCTTCAGCTATTTTTGACTTACAGGTTTGTGTTGAAAGAACACTTTTCCCATTGTTTAAATGTATATATAACTACATTTTTTGGAAAATTTTGGACAGAACGGCATCAAAATGTTCGAAGCGTGAAACTCAGATCTTCACACATAGATTCCTTTATATAAGGAATCGGTGCTTTTCCTGGTTTGAGGGAAAAATAAAAATAGAACCATACATGATTGAAAAGGTATTTTTTACTTGCCTAGTTTAACACAAATCTCACAGAAGATGTAAATTTAACCAGTAACATTCAACTCAATGAAGGAACTTCAAAGTCGAACTGGAACATTTAAAAATCAACTTATTATGCAAGGACTCTTCTCCCCCTCCTTTCTTTTTCTAAGCAGAGGAACAAAATACTTGATAATCTGCTGCTATTAACTTTTAAGGTCCTCTCCACTGAAACATCAAAATACAATACAGAAGTTTGTAATAACTGTATGAACTTCCTTTTTTCCCCAGTCAAGTATGTGGACTTTTTTACTGCTTTTGGAGGCAAAACATAGCAAGTAGAGCTGGTTTGGGAATTAAATAAAATTTTGATTTATCTTTTATTGGAAAATGGTTTCTTGTGCTTCGAAGGGAGTCTCTCATCAAAAGAAGACACTGACTGCACAGAATAGCAAATAATTGGAAACTGAAGAACATGCACCTTCAACTCTTCAGTGTGCTTGATTCAAGCTACTGGTGTGGACAGAATTATGTTCATCTAAGGTAAAGACCTAAGGTAAAGGTCTTTATTGTATTGCTTGAATGTGTGTCTCCCAGCCCTTTCTCCCTCCCCTCTCTTCACATAATTTTATCTTGTTCTCATATGGAGTTGGAATATTTAAAAATGTGGAAGTATTCTGTGGGACGGGAAAACAGTTTCCAGCCCAGCACTTTAGAGAAATGGTGCATGGTGTCTGCATTTATATTACTTTTAGCACCTTAGTGGGGTGGTCCTGTGGCATAATGGTTAGCACTCTGGACTCAGAATCCCAAGGGCCTGAGTTCAAGTCCTCAGTGGGACCCTCCTCTGGGCAGTTAAATGCCTCCCTGCCATCCAATCTCGGATGCTCAGTTAGGGTCAGCCCCAGTTAGTACCGGGTGCTGTAGAAAAGTCCTGAGGATTTCACTGTCACTGTCCAAGCTCGCTCGGCCGTGGCAAATGGACCTTAGGACTTAAACGGTGGGGCCAGTTCTGCGCACACTGTGCCTCACCTAAAAAATCCACTGCGCAGGCTGGAAGGGCACACCCACGTGGGGAGAGCCCTTCCCCAGATCTTCATTCACGAAGTCTGGCCATTATTATTATTATCATTATTATTAGCACCTTAGTATCATATAAACAACTTTTTTTTCCCCTTCACTCTCCACAGACATATACAATAGTACAGATTAAAGCACATTAGCATTATAAATCTCACAGGTTTTCAACAGAAGTTAATCATCACCGAAAAAATATGGTTATGGTGTAAATAATAGGTTTGCATTTAGGAGAAGATAATACTTGAGAATAGGATTATTCTGACAAAGGTAGACATATGTACAGTGTTCACCCATTTTAGAGGTGCGCTTTAGGGTCAGATGTGTTCCATAGAACAGAATAGAGAACTTTTCAGTTGGAAGGGACCTACAACACCCGTCTAGTCCAACTACCTGACTCCCCCAAGGCTGGCCAAAAGTTAAAGCATGTTAGTAAGGGGATTGTCCTAATGCGTCTTAAATACTGATGGGCTTGGGGCATCAGCCACCTCTCTAGGAAGCCAATTCCAGTGTTTGAGCACCCTCTTGGTAAAAAATGCTTACTAATATCCAATCTAAACCTCTTCTGGTGCAGCTTTGAACCATTCCTGCACATCCTATGACAAGATCCCCAGGAGAAGAGCTCAGCACATCCCTCTGCACTTGCTGTTCTCATGAAGCTGTAGAGAGCCATGAGGTCTCCCCTCAACCTCCTCTTCTATGGACTAGTCAAACCCAAAATCCTCAGTGGCTCCTTAGAAGACATACTTCCAGCCCTTTCACCAGTTTTGTGGCCCTCCTCTGCATGTTTTCAAGTACCTTCACATTCTTCTTAAATTATTGGACCAGAACCATACGCAGTGCTCAAAGTGACACCGTGCCAATGCTGAGTCCAGAGGCACAATCCTCTCTTTTGATTGACTGCTTACACCGTGTTTGATGCACCTAGGATGGGGTTTCCCCTCTTAGCTGCCAGGTCACGCTGCCTGACTCCTTTTGAGCCTGCTGCCAACCACCACCCATATCCCTCTCTTCAGGGCTGCTCTCCAGCCACCCCTCTCACAATTTATATACTCGTGTCCCATGTTATTCTGTCTTAGGTGCAGAATCCAGCATTTTTTCCTATTAAATTTCACACCATTAATGATTGTCCAATGTTTCAGACTATCCATATCCCTCTTGTTCCTTAAGAGAGTCAACAGCACCTCCTAGTTTGTTACCATCAACAAATTTGCTAAAGGGTGCATAGGTGATCAAGAGGGGTTCTGCCATAGGATCTGCTAACTCCTTCACAACTTTGGAATGAATCCCGTCCGGCCCCGTGGACCTGTGAACATTCAGCTGATACAACTGTCCCTTTACAATTTCAGTGTCCACAAATGGAAAGTCCTCATTCCCCTATTTGGGGTCCTCCACCTTAGGGAACTGGGCAGCCCAAGATCTGTCAGTACTACTAAAGACTGAGGCAAAAAACCACATTGAATGCCTTCACTTTTTCTTCATCCCTAGTCAGATGACCATCTTCGCAAGTAGCAGCTCAGTGTTTTCTTTTCATCTCCTCTTGCTATTAATGTACTTTAAAAAAACCCTTCTTGTTATCTGACACAACACTGGCCTGTTTCAACTCAAGTTGAGCTTTGGCCTTGCATGTCTTCCTCCTGCATATACAAACCACAGCTCTGTGTCAAATGCAACACATTAAGGGCAGAATAATTGAATATATGAATGCAGGCTTCATAATTTATCCTTCTACTGAAACTGTGCATGTAAAGTGAATTCTATATGTACAGCTTTGCATCTGATGCACTGAATATAGGTTCAACAAACACAGTCAGAGTCAAGTGTCGACCAAACCTTGATGTGGTCCAGTAGCCATCTCTGCCATTCTCGAGTCTTGCCTCAAGTGTGCTGTGGCAAGTAATTCTCCCTAGCTATTCATACCAGGAATCTGCTGCCTTTTGTGCTGGTAGCCCAAAGATAGAGAGATAGATACACATGCTACTGAAGTGCACATGAAGCATGTAATTCTCAGACTGTACATGCATACTGTTATGAGGATAGGTACCCTCTGGAAAATAATGAGAAAACAATTAATCTATTGCAGTAGGGACTTAGGGCAGGAGCCAGCCAACTGTTGCATATCCACAGAATCATCCAGCCCTAAGAAAGTATGTCTTAATGATTTAATTACTTTTCTCATCTGAGTGGATATTGTAATTCTGATTACAGAAGCTGAGGATGAACACGCTTAAAACTAATAAATACAAAGTGCATTCATCTGAAATGAGCATCATCAGCACTCCCAATGAAATTTCATTTATGGGCATTGTTTCATTAAATGTAACCTCTAGCTTATTACAGGCACATTATTTTTCATTTTTTATGCATGATGTCATTCCTTTATTTAAACAGACCATGCTAAATATTTTATGAAACCATTAAAGGAACAAATAATAAATTTTTACATTAAAAATGGATCTGTAAAATTGTCTGGCAACTAGAATGCAAACAAACAAATAAACAATAGGGGTGGAATTATGTTGCAATCTGTCAGAAATTCTCCTGGAGTTTTATTTGCCATTTGACCACTGTTACTCTATTTCTCACTCAGTTGGCCTATTAATATGAGATGTATAAAATGGTAGAAATATGTGAGCTACCTTGGGGCAGAATATGATGATGATCATGTTCTACCTCAGACTTTTAAAGGATGCTAATTGTATGCTGGGCTTTTGTTTCCTCAAAGCCCTGTTTCATGTATTTAATTAGAGTTTTTTTAATTTTTAAAGTATTTGCTGTGTGCACTGGCAAGTATTTTTAAGAACCATGTCCTGTGTACTGAGGCAATTGTGCAGATTAGCTGAAAGAGTCATTAACCATATCTGCTTGCACAAGCCTGTCATAATCCAGTCTCCAAGCATAATTTTATGGCTGCTGCAAAAGGCAGGGTACAGATGGGGTGTTGAACTTGCAGTTTAGCACCTCCTGTGAATCGCGTTGACTTCAGCAGGAGCTGAGAGAATTCTTCAATTTGTGAAATCTGGCACCACAAAAGATAATATAATGGCAAACTCCATAGTATTTATATACTAAACACACTGAGACATCAATACAGTTCTCTATAGAATTCAGGAGAAAGATTCCCATTGGCTTCACAAGGAGTTGGATCAAGTAACTAATTACTAAAGATGTGATCCTGCAAGAAACAGAGCTAAATCTTCATCTCCCAAAGGAAATGGTTGTGGTAATGGTGGGAAAAAGTCACTGTACTCAGCAGCTTCCAGTGCTGCTCTGTACCTGAGAGATTTGAACCTTAAATGAATGAAATTCAAGAGACATTTTCTTTGTGACCCAGGGAAAAAAAAAAATCCCCCAAAACAAAAAAAACAGGAACCCAAACACACAGGTTTGAGTTTCAGTGCTAAAGTCTCATTGCCAGCTATTACTTTTCAATTTTCTCCTTGCAGAAGGAGTAGCTTTGTCAAGGTCATGCCACAGATAAATCATTTCTCCGTTTCAGCAAGGTCTTGTAAAGTAACTGTAATCAGGACCTTCTGTAAATTAGGATTTCTTTCTAAGGAATGCATTCTTATTTCAAATGACCCCTTGCCTCTTATTTCCCTTTCTTCTTCCCTTTTTAACAACTAAGTGGTTTGCAAACTTCTCATATTTCAAGGACATAATTAAGAATGCTGATTACACTGACATCATTCTCAACACTGAAGAATATGAACAGGAGTGCACTTACTGCCTTTTAAATACTTTTTTCCCCATCCTCTAGAAATAAATGGAAGTAATAGAACTTGAGAAATAAAAGAGGTCATGGTCCCTCCTCAAAAGGTGCTAGGTTGAGAGTAGATCTTTATGCATCAAGAAGAGAATGTAGCTGATAATATGTTGTCCTCAAAAGAGAGTAACCTGTGTTTATGGCAAGACTCAGGCTTGATGAGAGTAAAAGGATGCTTCTCTGATACCATTATTTCTTCAAAGTACACATTAATATTTTTTAAATGCAAGTCATGGCTCTCATTAATGGTGCTATTATGAATTACTAAGACCTCCATCCATTAGTTTGGTCACATTGCTCTTAATTAATTGGTGACCCATCTTTAACCAGCTATCGTATTTTACATAGATTGTCTGCTGATAACTTGAGAAAAATACCAATGCATAATTAATTTTTTTAATTAATTCTCAATATATGATGCTGTATGGATTCAAAACCGGAAAGGTACTAATTAGAATTTTGTTTTAACTAGCCTTGCATATGCTAAGTGTATTCTGCAGTGCTCAGTGCAACAGAATTGGTGATCAGGAGGATGATTTAAAACTCCTGATGGGATCAGTAATACAGCTCAATAGTAACGTGACTCCAGTGCTGCTCAAGAAGGATAATTGCAGATACATATTTCCATAGTCCTTTTTCTGGTTGTGTAGTTACTGTCTCCCAGCTGTGATTCTAGAGCAGTTTCAAATTAGTAACGAGGTTAAGGAATGTTATTGTATTGGTCTCGAAGTGCCAAGGAAAGCAAGCACCTCTTATCCAACCATGGCAATCTACCCCTTGCAAGGCATTGCATTCTGTGTGTTCCTTCTGTGAGTTTGCACTGGTAGACAGTGAAATTCTCTATGAGGAAATTTTGCATCAGTTGAGTGCCCCAAGTTCATCTAAAACAACCTAAATTATGATCCTGCATGTGACAGCAATTAGAAGGATGTTTTTCAGAAATTGCCAACAGCCAATCTATGGCATATAGTGCTAAGCATAGATCTGGGTAACACATCAGAGGCTCTCCTTTATATCTCCCATACTTTTTGCTTATTCTCCATGTCTCTTGATTCTTTTGTTTTGTTTTATTTTGTTTTCAAACACTGATAGAAGCGTGAATCATTTAGAGGGGTTGACAAATAACAGCTTTCTCTGCTGTGAGGATCCTGGTCTCTCTGGCCCTGGGCGGTTTCCTACCTTCTGTTACCTTCTCAAAGATCCAGACAACAAAGTTTTTCATGCAGTTTTCTGTACTATTTGACAAAGAGAGGGTTATGGCCTTAAAGGCTAGTTTTTGGCTTGTCCTTTCTTCCTCTTACACCCTTTTACCACCTGGCTGTGCCTCTGAGCCCAGGGGTGCTCTGTAGCTTGGAGCTCCAGCAGTTGTCCACATCCCATAGACCAGTCCTGCTCCCCTCCTCCTGTGGAGAAGAATGTACTGAGAACTATGACACTTGAATTCTGTATAAGTAGCAACCTTTCAAGGGTCTTTTTTAAAAGTTATGAGCGTTCAGCATGTTGAAAGACTGTATAGGGGAACATCTCTTCACTCAGCATCATTCAAAAAATCTGGAGTATGGAAACAATGACTAACTTTTAGAGAATAAGAACTTTTTGGGGGATTTTCAGTGTATTCAGATTTTTTTCCTATTCTCTTTTTAACTTCCATAGCGCTTCTTCAAGGACTAGAAGACTTTGTAATTATTCCAGGCAAGTGCTCCTAGCACTGGCTTGGATGTCCTCAGTAGAAAACAAGAAAATGCCATACTAGCAAATTGACAATAGTGAAGAGCTACATATCTGGAATTAAAGTAACACACTTTGGTGTTCCTATTGAAGATTTCCATTCAGTTCTAAAGTAAGCTTATGTTATGAATGAGAAAAGCAATTTTTATGCAATTGCTCAAATGACAGTATTCTTGTAAGGTTTTGCTTTTGTATTTCCTTTCAGAGGAAAATACATATTTTTTAATCTTCTGAGGAAAAATTTGGTGGTGACTAAGGGATGGAAATATGACATTTTCCTTTGAGTAAAGGCATAAATTGTTCAAGCTAAAATTTTTAATTTTATTAATTTAATGACTATGCTTTGGAGTGCCTATTTAAGAAAAAAAACCATGATTTTACTATTTACTATCAGACAGGTTCACCTGTTCTTCTGTTAAGTGATATTGCAGATTTAGGATAGCATAATATAGGTCTTTCTGTGTACATTAAAATTGCATCAGATAAGAGCCAATTGGGGAAAGAAAGATTATGTTTATTATAATAGCTTTCTGGGAAAAACAAAACCATGGTATGATACAATTAATAAATCTTACAGTTTCTGCTTGACGTTAAACCAATTCAGTGTAATGTTATACTACAGTCTATAGCAATACTAAATACCTTTTTCTTTGTGGATCAGAAGTATCACTGCTCATCGTCTGGCATCATTTTTGCTTGTGGTGTACAACAACAGCTTCCAAGGAAAGCAGTGTATCAGTTCTGGTACAGAAGGGCATTTCTCTGCTCTCATTTATGTCACAAAAACCCCATAAAATCATAAGCTTGAACAGCGTTAGATGATCATAGAATTGTGGAAAGGCTTGGTCTGTAAGTGTTTTTAAAGATCATTGCATTCCAATTGCCCTGCCACGGGCAGGGACACCTTCCACTAGACCAGGTTGCTGAAAGCCCCATCCAGCCTAGCCTTGAACACTTCCAGGGATGGGACATCCACAACTTCTCTGGAAAACTTGTTACGGTGCCTTGCCAACCCCTGGTTGATTTCTTCCTGTCATCCATCTAAGTCTTTCCTCTCTAAGGTTACAAACTTTCCCCCTTGTCCATCACTAGGATAGGGAAGTGTGTCTCCACAATCATGTTGCTGCTGCCTGTGAGATTCCTTCCATATGTAGTTCATCTACAGAGAGACTAAGAGAGAAAGTTTCCTCCTACCTCTCTATTTGATGTTCTGCAGTGAGCTCCAACCTTTGGATCAACAAAGCTTTAAGGGGTTGTTTCTTTGCTGTTGTTGATGGTTGGTGCAGTATAAAGCCCTAAATATTTCCTCCCCTTTTGGTTCAAAAACATCTACATTTCCTCCCCATGAATCTTCTTGCTAGCCCTTGAAGAGATCAGCTGCCTCTGCAGGCAGGCCAGGAGATGACAAAGTCTTTGATCTCACAGGTTCTTTTGCTTCTCTCTGCTGCACTCTTCATTAATATGTGTAGGAATGGAGAAAAGGGAGTTCATAACCTGAATTTTGTCCCACTTGAGGCTTTTTAGAGGACACGGCAATGTAACTCATAAGATTGGCACAATATAATGGCCAACTGATGCCAAAAACTGATGCATATGCTAGATATACCAGAACAGATCTGAACTCAGTTACACAGTCAGGAATGTAAAGATACATAACTTTTCAGAGGTGTAGAGGAGACTAGAATCCAGCACCTTACAAATAACATGCATCATGCAGGTTAACAATTTACCTTTTGGATTGTTAGACAGAATTGACCTAGATACAATGATGCAGCAAAGTCCAAACTGTTTTTGTTGATTATGCCAACAAAGTTTGTTTTAATCCATCCATTATTTTTAAAACTAATAGTAATAATTTAAAATTATGAATGACTGACTACCAGGAAATAAAATTCAAAATTGAGGGTTAGTTTTGGCTATTTTCTAGGCAGAGGAAACTGTCTTTTAGTATAAAATAGCTGTCCTATTCAGGTGTCACAATGAATTTATCACCTCCAATAAAATGTAGAAAGTATTGTTTTTCTAATATTAGTGAAAGATGATGTCCATTTAAATTAGATTTTTCATTCATTTCTAATTGGCTTAAAATCTGGTTCAGCAACAGCTCTTTAACTCATAACTTGTTTAAAGGATTCTAATTCTCATAGATAAATAGGCATCCTGACGTTTTTCATTTTCATCCATCATTAAGTTTCTTATGGCTGAGGTTACTGGTTGTGCATTGCCTTTCCAATATGCTATCACCTTCTGAAATAACTGGGTTCAGATTGGATCAATTTATTTCATTCAGTGCCTTATCTGCCTCTTTCCCCCACTTTTTTAAGCACTGCCAAGGGTCATATTGAAAAACTATCTCCAATTCCAACTGAAATCAACCAGGAAATGGCTTTATTTTACTTTTAACTGCGACTTGAATCAAACAGGACTGCATCATTTTATAAAATGATCATTTACAATACAGTAGCATGTATGCTATGTTGAAAACACCCTAAATTTCTTACATATGCCTGTTTCTCATTTCATTCATTTACAATTGCTTAAGACATAGAAAATATTGTGAGAAGTGCTGGTTTTATCTTAGGTAGAGACAATTTTCTTCATAGTAGCTGATATGGAGATGTTTGGGATTTGTACTGGAAACAGTGTTGGTAACAGAGGGAATTTTTTGGTTTTGCTGAGCTGCACTTTTCTGCCTCACACCTCATCCCACCAGTGAGGGGGAACAGGAAACTGGGTGGGGACACAGCTGGGACAGCTGATCCCAACTAACTCAAGGGATATCCCAGACCATATGGCCTCATGCTCAGCATATAGAACTGGGGAAGATGAAGGAAGTGAGGGATGTTTGGAGCAACAGTATTTTTCTTTCCAAGTCAACATGACATGTGATGGAGGCCTGCCTTCCTGGGAGTGGCTGAACTCCTGCCTGACCATCGGAAGTGGTGAATGAATACCTTGTTTTGCTTTGCTGGAGTGTGGGGATTTGGGTTTTCCTATTAAAATGTCTTTGACTCACCCTATGGGTTTTCTCACATTTACCCTTCCAATTCGCTCCCCCATCATACCTGGGGAAACAAGCAAGCAGCTGTGGGCAGATGAGTTATCAGCTGGGGTTAAAGCATGACAGTCCTACAGAAAAGTAGGGGCCCATTAAAAAGTGTAGATTTTTTTTTGGATAAAGGAGACATTTCTGTATACTGGAAAGAAGGAACTTTGGAAGGTACTTTAGGTTGATAGAATAATGGGCTCTGAAGGGCAAAATAAATCAAAAGAATGTTCCTTTTCAGTAGCACTGAGAGACTTGAAAGAGACTGTCAGGCTGCAGAGGCAGTTTGTGTGTTTGGATACACCATTTTCAATAACAGTGAAGACTGAATGGGAGATATGGAATTAGAAATTCCTCATATTTTGCTTTTATTTACAAATGCTCTTCCCCAAGGACTGTTTTCTGAGGCACTCTGTAATATGTTTTTATCCTGCTTTAATCCTTACCCTTGTTGTCAGTGATCCAGGAGAGTCATCAGCATGACTTTTAAAGTCTGGGACTTGTTTTTGAGGAAACAGGGCTTGTTCCAGATTTGTAAATATGTAACTTAATGGTATCTTTTACAAGTGTGAAGAGAATGGAGTGATGATTGCAGGATAGATCTTCCAGATGCTGTGGGACTGCAGGAGTCTGGGAAATTTTTTTTTTCTGTATTTCACCTGGTTCTTATTCTCCTTTTTTTGAACTTCCTATGGTGGTTATTGATAAGGACAGCCTAGAAGATGTGGTAACTGTTGTTATTCTTTAAATTTATGACTAATAAAAATGGGCTTTACTTTAGCAATGCACTTTTTTTTCTTTCAAATGAGGTTGGTGTTAGACATAGACATATTAGACACATTAGATCAGTCTATCAAAGGAACTATAAATCAATCAGTTATATTTTATAGCAGTTTCTATACCTTCCTCAGTTCCCCCCATCTTTATCTTAACTTTTTAATGGAACTAATTCTGTTACAAGGAGATACTAGGAAATTACCTCAGTTATCTTGCATGTGACATTCAAGAATGGGGATGCTAAAGCAAAGAGTCTTATATGTAGATCTGAATCGATAGAAGAAGTTTTAATGTCTGTGGTAAAGATCAGACTTATTTTATGAAATTTAGAGAGTGAATAATGATTTTAATATTGTCCCAGGCTGTTTTCTTCTTAACAGTCTTCTAAGGAACATGGCATCTCCTATCTGTTCATGAAATAGTCACCAGGTCTACCACAGGAATGACAGCTGGCTCACTGTGGTCTTTTAAATGTGTGTCCTGGGTACAAACTGTCTTAGGACTCTCCAATGTTTTCCTGGTTGGGTTTTTGAAAGGTTTTTCATCCTAAGCCTGCTCTGTTCCTTATACTCTTTCACCAAGCATCGGGGGCTGCAAGGATAGAAAGAATATGGACCTGAAGCACTGCTGCAGTTCATGGCATCCCTCGAGATTTTCGGGCACTTTCTGTATATTGCCAGCAGGACATAAGCATTATTTCAATGACAGAGTGTCTTTGGCAAGGGCTGATGTCAACATCCTTGTAGCCCTTCTTTAGGGTCTCCAGCATGCAGAGCAAACCTAGCAGAGAGCATGCAGTCAATGCCATCATATCAGATATCCTCAGGAACAGAATGGAGGACCTCCAGGGCTGAATGCGAGAGGTCTGACAGCATGTGCTATATCTCAAATTATTCCAATATGCTTATATTGGCTTCTGGCTCTCTGTGTGAAACTGTGTTGGTGTTGATAAAGGAGAAGAGGGTGGGGGAGGGTAATATATTTGTCTTTCGTGCCTGATTTTTCTTCACTCATCCAATCCTGCCCTTCATAAGCCATGAATTCACAGACATTTGGCATGAGCCTCTTAACGTCTGGCAAGGGGGTAGCACAGAAAAAATGAATAGAACAAAGCTTGATATTTCATAAGTGGTTTATAGAACATTAAGGGGAATATTTTGTTCCAGTAGATTTTAGAATTCCTTACAAATAAAGCTGGAACAGAAAAGCAGTACATTTTAGGTTTTGGAAATTTAGACCCCTTAACTCTTTTCTACTGATTTATTAAAGAGATTTTCAGATTTTAAATTGTACCTCCTATAATGATTGAATGCACTTTCCATATACCCAGTATTTATGGTGCAGCTGTTGGCAATGTTAATGTGAAAAGCACATCTCCTGAACATTGTCAGGCTCTTATTGTCACCTTTAGTTCCCTGAGAGATGGGGACAGAATTTTATTTCAGATTAAAAGGAAGAAAACTGTTACCTTTCAGGGAAAACATATATTTATGTTTCTGGATGTCTCTAAAGTGACTCAGACAAGGAGACACATATTTGAATTATTGTTGCTAGATTTCATTAAGCTTGGTGCCTGGGTGTCTATACTATATTTTATGCTGCAAGGTTTAGAGTTGTTTCGGAAGGGAAGCATTTTTTGGATCTTGATGAGAATGGTAAAATGTAAATTCTAAGGGCAAAATTCAGAGGTGATGCCATTGAGAATGAAAGTTCTATTTTTCATGCATGACAGTAATTTAAATCCAGGCCTCGTCTTACCTCTTCTCTTTTCCACCTGTTTCTGCTTGTTTTCAAATGAGTAACTATGTCCAAATTGGTGAAAAGTAGATGCTGGTAGCCTATGTGAGATATCAGTTAAAATATGATAATAACAAAGCTAGGCTCAAACCCACCACACATAGGCATCTGACTTCCTAATATGTTTTATGTGTCTTATCAGTAAGTGTTCCTAAGGTAAATGTCTAAATTGCTTTTGTGGTTGGTAGACAAAGCAGATGCTTCTGAAAGAGTCTGGTTGACTGGAAGGTGTCCCTGCCCATGGCAAGGGATTGGAACTAGATTATCTTCAAGGTCCCTTTCAACCCAAACCATTCTATGACTCTGGAACTCCAGAGGGAGAATCTGCCAGTCTCAGGTTAGCTACCAAATTACGTAGATGTCTTGTCTCCCTAGAAAGCCTTGGTGATCACCTACATCTCCACACTGATACTATGAAACATTTTTCAGATTGTCTAACTCATTAGGCCTCTGAAATTATAGGAGCAAGTTTGATGCAAGAAAAAGAAACCTGATTCTACCCTAATTGAGTCTCCCAGGGAGTCATAGTGAGTACAAGGAGAATGCCTAACTGTGAGCCAAGGGGTCCCGAAGAACTGTTTCTCCTATTTCAGGCTGTGACACTGCAAATAGGGTCATCAGCCCAACAGAAATTCAATTGCTAATTCAGGTTCCCAGCTGAAAGCAGGGTCAAAAGCCTAATTATTAAAGCTAATTAGACATTGAATATATGCAAAATAGAGCTCCTCCTTCCTTTCCATCCAACATAACATTATATACAGATTAAACAGTACAGTAATGCTATGAATAAGGGATTGTATAAAGACTTTGTATTTAAAATTGACAACTTCTGATGGAAAAACATGACCCTATTTCATTGTAATTATTTGATATCCTTGTAAGTAACAATAACTAAAAGTTATTAAGAACCTTAACTTGTACCTTGTAACTGGTGCATATACATTGATTTATAATAAAATTCCTCTTTTGCTGGAGGGTAGTAAAGGCACAGCAATACAGCACATTATATTTAAGATTGATATGACTTGTTTTGACTATGGGCTCTGTAATAGTACAAACACAAGCACATGTATATGTGTACCACACACATCTTAATAGCTTCTGGCTCGCAAGGGTGAGAAGTTGACCATCAAATAAGTTACCTGTTAGTAAACTAGATCAATATCTTTCAATTAACTGAAATTAGTTAGCAATGCTAGTAACATGAAAAGGGAGGAATAACCTATGGTTTGCTAGATGTGTGTGATAAAGGTCCTCAGGTAGGAGTGTATATGCACTGTGGAAAAAATCAGTAACATACTTGGATGGTTGTGAAACAGCAAGGCACTGTTGCTCCACAGTGGGTTCCTGGATAGAATTCATGCTCAGGGAAGCTTCATTTGTGCCAAGCTCTTGAGGGTTAGCACAGACTTCAGTTGGTACAAGCCTGTAGGCCATCAAGTAGTCTTGCCCCTTCTGTTGGGGCACATCTGATTTTCTTGGGGCTGCAATTCTTCCTATTGTTTTTTACCCTGCTGACCAGTCTTTTTAAATAGTGCTGGCCCACCTGTGCACTAGTGTGTTTTTAGTCTTATTATGAGAAAACTAGAAATGTGCTATTTAAAATTCCTGTGGGTGTGCTTACTGCCAACGTCTCATTCAGCAGCAACATATGTATTTTTTTTCTTGGTGGAAAAGCTTTTATCCGTCAACTGAAGAGTTGCACTATGTCTTTGTGTCACAGTACAGTGTCTTGTGGCAATACACAGCTCTGAATTAGCTGTATAATTACCTGAGGAACAGTGTGTATTAGATTCTCAAAGAACCATTTTAGTGGATCTACGTGGTTTCTGACTCCTGAGCCTGCTTTTTTGAGCTTGCAGAGTACCACATTGTAGCACTACTATGGAATCCATCTCCTGTTTGGATTTAGGTTATCCTTTGTATGGAAAGACATGCCTGAAGCTAAAAAAAATTAATTATGAAGATTCTGTTCTCATAGAAATTAAAAAAAAAACCCCTTCCTCTGAAAATTTTGTGACTCAAGTACAATCTTTGAAGAAATAGGTCTTTCCTAGTAAAATTGAGGTGTACACAGTGAAAGCTAATCATAATCAAGAGACAGGACGATTCATTCTGTGATAAATTTCAAAGGTAGATGTGCCCTTACTTTATATTAAAATTAATTCTCACTTACTATAACTAGAAATCCTCAAAAAATTACGGAATGCCCACTGTGAAGGAAAAACAGTGGAATAATATCAATGTGGTCTTTGAAAATTTACATTTTAGAAGACTGTGATAACATTTTGAATTGACTAGACTGAACATCATCATGAAGAAGTTATCTAGATTTTTGAAAGCCTTTCTCATTTTCCCTGGTGGATTTAAAATCACTTCTATCCAAACCCAGATATTTAATTTAGATAAACTTCAAACTCATACAAGTTAATTGAACTTTGTATGGAGTAGCAAAGAAATTGACACTTCTAGAAATAAAAAAGAAGTAAGAGAATATGCTATAGATTTTCCCCCTTATAACAAATTTTCACTATGGCAAAACTGGCAAGATCTTTCTGTCATTATTAGAATTTTTTTATTATTATTCCCCTCTCTTCTGTTATTGAAGTTTTCAGTTTTCTATCAAAACCCCTACAAAATGTGTATATGCCATGGGTTTTCATTTATTGCATTATTTCAGGTTATCTCAAGTTTCAGTTTGGATGAGAAATAATGAAAATAGCATATGCCAGTTATTTCCCATAGCAGATAGCTCTTAGAGGAGCTTCTACACTGCTCAGCTGCATTTATAGGGTAGGAAAAAAAAATTAAAATGTCACACAATAAACCAAAAGTGACGTTTCATCCAGGATCAGAAATTATTTATGAACTTAACATTTAGCACTAAAAAGTGTCCTTCAGCAGCCATTGTCCAACGTGGAATTTTATTTCCTTGGGCTAGATGGCGCTGGAGTATGTATAATATCCCTCCCTGTCTCCCAGCACAGAGCTTCCCTCTGCTTGGGAAAGGAACAAGACTTTCCTACATGCAGATATTCAGTTCTTTCTTTCTGTATCGACAAACAAAATGATAACTCTTCTTGTTTTATTTTGAAGGTTATTATAAGTTCCCATTTCACTTTGTATATATTCTCTTTTAGTGAAGTGTGGCAAAGCTGCATTTTATACATGGAGTATTATATATATGCCAAAAACTGAAAATGTACAAGAAACCCACAAACATTTTCTAGAAACATTTGTTTTTTGTTTTTTTTTTTTTTTTTTACCCTGGAGGGAGAGAAAGCAGCAGAAAGGAAGAAAGTTGTGGTATTCCCCAGGATAGTCTGTGTTTCTAGCACAGGATATGAGGACTTTTGGTCTAAAGATTTGGAAGTACTACTAGGGCAAGTGTCAAACACCACTCATGTTCTCATAGTTCTGTTTTGTCCTTTCCTACTGAGACAGGATCTTCTTTTGGCTGTGGAAATCCTCTGTACCTCTTTCTCTGCTTTCTCCCTTATCCCTCTCTGTGGGGAATTCAAGCCATGGCAGAGTCTTTCTGCTTCAGCTCTGGGAAGATGTGACTGCGTAAGAGCTGAATCCCCACCTGCATCCGCTGCCCGAGTGGTGAAAGAGGAGATGAGATCTTCCTGTCACCTTGTGGTGAAACTTGAACAGTCCAATGGCATCCCCCAGGAATAGGGAATAGCTCCCCTAACAGGATCAGGTTGTGTCTCCATTACGTTAGAGAAAGAAGGATGTATGGAGGAGAGAGCAACATCATAACCCATCATGCCCGAAACCCTCATGACCCCAGGGCAGAGCTGTTTAACTCCCTGCTGCCATAGTAACTTCTGTGCTGTTGATGGCATGAAAGATTCAGCTCCTGGCCAGACTTTGGAGTGAAGGTGAAATGCAGGAGTTAGAGGGAGGTGGTTTCTTGGCCTTGAGTGGCCACAGAATGTTTTCTGTAAATTAACTGCCAAGCCTTCAACACCAACCAGAGGTGCTGCTCAAATGCAGCTAGCCAGAGATAAGGGAAGAGGTACACTAGTCTGAAATGCTTGTGCTGAAGTCCTTCATTTGAGGATACCTGTGCAGTAGCAATAAATACAGACTTGCTTGGACAGCATCTTTAATTTTTTCTGTTAATTGTGTTTTTCTGAATGCTGTATGTACTCATTTGTTTTGGGAATAGAAATGATTTTCACTCAGACAGTATATGATACTTTATATGAAAGCTTGCTGGAGTTACTGATAATTGCTTATGAGTTTTTACATACACGGTCGAAGGTTAATAACGTTTTGTGAAAACACAAATCAGGTATTGATCCTCAGAAAAGACTTAGAACAAAGTTCAGAAGAGAAAGAGTAGTGAACAAAGTTGTAACTTATTACACAACACTGCTTACACTTTTTTATGCTTTTGATGACATTGGTGTTATTGTTTTGTAGCACAGAAAAACCTCAGGGGGAGTAGCTGGAAGGTGAGATGCAGGCAGGGCTTGCTCTGATACCCTTGCCCATCTCAGACCTGGCATCCTTTATTTCTCCAGTGACAGTGCCAGGATAGCCACTTCTAACCCTTTCATTTCTGGCTCATGCCTGCATCTGCACTATGCTCTTTGCAATGCTGTTTTGGGGAACTGATACAAGCTGCTAAAAACCATAACTTGGATTACTTTTCCAGGGGGTTGGATTGAGATGCCAGAGACAGCTTCAGCACAAGCAGTGGTCTTGCTGAATGTGGAAGCACAACTATTACCTGTCTAAGGATGTGCCGAGAGAAGACAGCTACAGATCACTGTATCCATTGGCAGGATACTATTACAAATGAAAGAATAAATACATCTGCCATTTTTGTTAAATGCTGTTTGGGGGCAAAGATGCTTCTATTTTTTCATGTAAAAAGGCATACGCAGAGCACAGAAACTAGGTGGTAGAACATTTGCCCCCATGCTAATCTTTTCTCCCCTTGCAGATTCAACTTGATCAGTATTTATTGCTGCTCTAGAGAGATACTGTCCTCCCTCTTCCACACAGCCACATGTGGTTCTGTTAGGGACTCATTCTGACAGGGGCAGTGGGGCTTAAGCTGCCTGTGCAGTTAAATTAACACAGTTTGTGAGAAATTGAGTTGATGTTAGTAGCACTGGACTTACATATCCTGTTGTGCTGCTTGATGAAGAACTGCGGGCAGATTTAGAAAATCTGGGCTTGTTTATTTCTGTTTGTTTGCTTCCTTTAAATTTTCTTAATGAGGTTTTGAAGTGTCCTGGAACAAAAATATTTTTTAAGGCGGTATTAAATTGATTTGACATTTTAACATAAAATGGAACTTGTTTTACTGTTGGAAAATGGCAATATTGCTTACATCTCTGATCTTGCATACTTTGCTTCTGTTAATTTTCTCCTGGACTATACTCTTGTGCAAGGAGTCCAGGATCTTAGTAAATACACGATACAAAAAATACCGGTTTAGAGTGTTCCACACTGAAATTTTCTAGAAGATTTCCAGACTCTTTTGATTTCAATAGGAATTGAGGACACTTAGACCAAGTTGAATTACTGCAAGTTCTTCAGGAAAAAGCAACCATTTCTAAAGATCTGATTAAAATCAAAGATGAAGCTAGTGAGACTGAAACACCAACCCTCAAAATATATGAATTTCAAATAGCTGTTGCTATGAAAACTAGGTCAATATTCCAGTCTGAAATGAAGAAATAAGTATTTGTATTTTCTAAAACAAAGGATAGTAAAGATAATTTAACTATGTGCTTAAACTAGAAAAAAAGTATTTTATTTGGCTGCTAATACTTAATGTCAGGTAGGCAGAGACTGGCAGTGATATGTTACATCCAGTGAGCAATCTATATAAAAGTATCACCAACAAGGCGTTTCTTAGTGATGACTTGCAGGTATTGTTGAAGACACAAATCTCCTTTCCTAGTACACTGAGAAGCCCCACTTTGAGAAAAATCCGATTAGTCCTAAGTTTAGTACATTGGTACGTCAGTGTTCAGTGAAGCCTTCCCAAACATAGACACCAGATCAGTTGTCCTTTTAATCTGGAATGTTCTGTCAGGCTTTGCCTTTTATTCTCTTTCAAGTGAGCTGTTTACCAGGTTCTCTGAGTGTATTTGGGCTTTGTTCCCTTTACCCTCAACACTGCTCCAGATCCTGTCCTGATCACCACAATTTCTGACCAACTTCCAGTTGTGCATTATGAGACCTGACTCATTGCAGGTGGTATGTCCTTATCATTTCAGCAAATCCCTCCACTTTCAGGAAGCCTAATTTTTTAATGTGTTCTCTTGGCTGTATCTTTCATAAATGAAATAATCTGCACATGACGACAGCAGTATGTAGCATGAGAAATGATTTTGGCAAATTTTGGAGTCAGATTGATTAGTACAAAAATCTAAAATGTATGTGATCTACCAAGTGTCTCAAAATCTGGCTGTGCAAGTGGAATTCTCTCCAGACACTGTTAGAAATACCTTTTCTCAAGTCAAAGGCAAACTATCTTGAGCATCTTACAGCTACTGAAGGGAGCACATTGCAGTCAGACTTGGGCACAGGAATCTACTAAGTCCTCATCCATTTTCAGACCTTCTAAGTCTCTGATGTGACAAAACTTTCAGACCAAGGGTAGAAATTAAGTAATGTAGTGAGGAATTTTTCTATTAACATGGGAGACCACTTTGCCTCAAGTGGTGCAATAAGAAGAGAGGGTTGTATGAAGTGACCTCTAGCAGTCACTTCCAGCATAAATTATCTATGAATTTATGATTTTTTCAATATAAGTGGGCTGGCAGAACACTTATTTCTTTATATAATTTCTTAAAAATAAAGAAGATTTTTTGACCTCTGTTAATTATCTGTGTCCATTTACACTTTGTCATTTGTATTTCAGAACCAAATTACAATCTCTGCAGCAGCACTATCACTAACTTTTGTTAAAAGATAATGCCAGCTCCAGAGCACTTCAGTGTAACAAGCAGCTCAATGGTAATGGGGACAATAACCATACAAAACTATGACTAATTTGCCCAAATTCATAGGAAAGGACTATGGGCAAGATGGAAACATATATATATATATTTTTTTTTTCTAATGCATGGATATTGTTCTGTAATATATGTTCACTCCTGACTGTTTTGCCTCCAAATAAATTTAGCCCTATGAATATTTTTGAAACCAAATGACTAATTTCACAGCCAAAATCCTATGCCAAGCACTAGACTGTAAGCTATCTGATACTGTTGCAGACCTAGGCACATTTTAAGGAGAAAGTTTTTGTTTGGCAAAGAAATTAATTGCAATTGCACTGAAGGGAAGCCTACATGCCTCTTCTTTCACTCATATGAGATAAAACTGCTGAAGGCAAATTGGCAAGACTTGTAGATTCTTGCACATTGTTAGGTTAAGAAGAGAGCAATCAGCCCACTTTAACCTTTCTCCTTCCTCAAGTAGTCTATGTATAGACAAATGGAAGTCTGGCACCTGGGCAGGAGCAGCAGTACAGGCAGGAGATCGACTGGCTGGTGGTTCAGTCTGGCCTGTAATGGTCCCACCTGGCATTCCCCTTTTTGTATGTGGTCAGATATCCTTGTGAAAATGTTTCTCCATAATTTCTGTTACCTGTGTGTGTGTGTGTGTGTGTGTGTGTGTGTAGCCAGATGTCACAGGCTGCCTATCCAGTCAGCCCATTTTGATATGGTGGTGGAGCTTTCCAGCAGCTTCAGGTATTCTTCTCCTGTCACTTGTTGATCCATGCATGTATTGAGCCTCGTTACACTCAGGACTTGTTTTCACTGCCCTGCTGTCTGCAGCTTATTATACTCAGGCACTCAGCTCTTGATCAAGGCAAGGTTGTAGTGCTCCCATGACACTTTCCTTTACAACAATGAAGGCAAACTGTGTCCTGGGATTCATTAACAAAAGTATCCCCCAAAGATCAAGGGATTTGATTATGCTATTTGGCACTTGTTAGGCCATACCTGAACTATCATGTCTAGTTGGAGTTTCTCCAGTTCAAGGAGGCTCAAAACATTAAAGCAGATCCACCAAAGGGCCAGCAAGAAGATCAGAGTATTGGTGAACTTGATGTATGAAGAAAGGCTGAAGGAATAGCATTGACCCCAGAGAAGGGGAGACTCCATGGGTACCTAATTATGGTCTCCCCAATACCCGAAATGTGATTATGTGGAATATGGAGGCCTTCACTTCACAAGGATGCATGCTGACAGGAAAAGAAGCATCAGGCTTGCTTTAAGAGATATTCTATACAGGCATAAGAAGTAAGTGCTTCATCTTGGGAAAGATTTAATATTGGGATAATTTATCCAGAGAAATGGTGGACTCTCTCTTGCTGGAAATGTTCAAGACTTGGCTTGATAAATGAGGCTCAGGCCTCTTTCAAGAGAAACTTGGACCAGTTCATCTCCAAAGGTTCCTTCCCACTCAAGAGACTTCTACTACATGTGTCCCTGCCCATGGCAGGGGAGTTGAAACTAAATAATCTTTAAGATCCCTTCAAACCCAAGCCATTCTATGATTTTTTTTTTTTGTTCTCTGCATATTCAACTCAATAAAACGTAAATTGCTTGTAGTGAGAAATACATTTCAGGATATCACAGATTTATTCTGCCATTAGCTTGATGACACTAGCAACTGACAAAAACTTGTTCTAATTCTGTGACTTCTATTAATTATCCACTAACCTTGCAAAATTTCCCATCGGCCTTTTCACTTATTGAAGTTTCTTACATGAACTGGTTGGATTTTACAGATTTTTTTTTTTTTAAGCTGGTACCTTACTATCCAATTAGAAAGATAAATATATAGTGGAAAAATCAATTAAAACAGGAAAGTTATAATGTGTTAAACTAGAATTGGTTCTGACCTGAAAGAATTGGATCTTTATCTAAATATTCCCAAGTCTTGGAAGTGCTTTCATCCTGTGGCTGAGCACTGGTTCCACTGTATTTCTTAAGAAAATTAATCTATATTTTTTTTTAAAGTGGGAAATTTGAAGAGTTTGAAGATTACATATTTACAACATCAAACAATTTAGAGGCAAAAAGAATAATAACTATGCTTCTATTCAGACTTGTGAAATTATAAGGTCATGAAAAGAGAGGGGTTCTCTTGTTAACTCAACTCTTTCCATAATTAACATTAATTTGGCTACTTGAGGTTTAGCATGCTATTTCATTAAAATAATGCAATTGCAGATAGAGAAAAAAATTTTTGAAAGTATAATTGGTTTTCATTGTCAATATAACTTAAAATCCCATTAGCCACAAAATTTCGGCATTGTTTTCCTAATGACTTGCATAATTGGATCATCAGATTTCTCTCCTTTAAAAAAAAAGTCTGACTTGGTGGCTTTAAAGGTTATTATTTGCATGAATTTCCCTCCCTCAGTGTTACATTTCCACTTTTATTTCCACCAGTGCTGAAAGGTCAGAGACCCAGTGAGTTAAATGAAATCATGTCAAGAGAAACTAGAGCTCTTACTTCCCCCTCCCTCTCTTTATTTTTAGATTCTGACAGCTACTGGCAAATGCATGCATGCACCAGTTTGATTTGAGATCCTTGTCCACCTCAACTCATTAAGGTGATTTAGAGCACTTTTCTGGGTCTTCCATGGTATTATCTTCTCTTTCACATGTGCCTGTGGCAAGTTTTGTCATTTCATTTCAGAAATTCCAGTGCACTGTTTCTTGACTTAAATGCAGACTGGAGACATTATAGAATTGGAAGTGCTACAAAGAGGTGTAGATAGCCCCATTAATAAATATTTTCCAGAAGTTCTACATTCACATAAGTAAATTATTATCAGAAAAAAATCTCTTCTCATGTTCCATGTATCTCTGTTATCACAGGAGTCAAAAGCAGTAAAAATCCTGGAAAAATCACATTTCTGGAAGAGATCTTGAGAAGTTATCCAGTACATCCCCTTACTGCAAGGCAGGTTCAACTCTTCCTACACCATGCCTGACAGATGTTCAGCTTACCGATGCTTAAAAATCTCTAGTGTTGAAAAGTGTGTATTTTCTCTAGGCAATTTATTCAAATGTTTAAGAACATTTGACATTATTTCCTCTAATATCTAACTTAGATCTTCATTGCTGCATTTTAGGCTAACTAATCTGCTGCTTTCCTGTTTGAATTTGCTCCAGTTCTTTATGCAGCAATCTTTTAAAATACTTGAAGACCATCTGTGATGGGTTTGATAAACCCCAAAAAACTCAGATTAAGGCTTTATTTTATTTAGGCACAAAGCCAAATTGGCCATGGGGGCTTCCTGTAGTTTCAGAGGGACAGGTATCACCTCACTTAAGCAACCAAAGAGTATTTCATATCACCTGACGTCGAGTATATAAACCAGTGAAGGAGGTTGCTTCCTCCCTTTTCCTCTTAGACTGTGGTGGTGTAGTTGGCTTCAGATCCCCTGTAACTTTGGCTCCAGAATCCAAGTGGTTGGCCTCTGGCCTCACCAGGTACCTTTTGCCAGAGGCTCCAGGAGGGACCATTATCTCCAGCTGCAGTATAAAGTACATTTTCCACGTCTGGTCCTGTCCTGACTGGTCCAAGGGCCACAGCATGTGCAATCTCTTCTTTGATCTGTTTAAATCTGGTGGCAGGGAGAGGACACCCTGTCACTGCTTTTGAGAGTGATAGGCCTCTCCACTCCATGTTAAGATACTCATAGCAGTTTCGGTCTCTGGGAAGTAAATACTTTTTTGTTTGGGGTTGCTCTTTCCCTCTCCTTGCTGGGTGCTCTTCCTGGGAAAACATCTTTTGGAGTGTTTTTCTGGGGTTCTGGGTGGTGGAGTTTGTGTGCTGTTGGGAGGGAAGCGTCGGGTAAAGTTATTGTTGGTTTTTCTTTTATATTTGTACATGTATGTGTTGTAAATTTGTGTAAATAAATATATGTATATATATGTTTTTCCAGTTTCACTTTTTTTTTTTTTCTTTCCCTCCTTTTCACTGGGACCATGTGGGTTTTGGGGGGGGCTTGACATTTTGCCAAGGTCAAAACCAAAACACCATCAAAATGCTCTTCAGGTGCCACTTATCTACACTGAACCACTCGACACATTTTGGTTGTCCTAAAAGGTTGTGTTTTATAACCCTTTGATTGTTCTTACCTCTTTACTTGGTCAGCATCTTTCTTGAAGATATCCTAAATCTAGACAAAACACTTGAGATGAGTGAAATAAACAGAAAGTTTTTTTCTTTGTCTTCTCTATGATTCTCTTCCAGGATGAAGCTTCCATTTTTCTTTGAAGTAGCCTAGCATTGCTGACTCATGCCCAATTTATGATCCACTATAGCCCATGCATCCTTTTTCAGAAGAACTGTTATTACTCATCCTATAATTGTGCAGATGGTTACTCTTACCTAAGTGGAGAACTTTTGATTTTTTGCCCTTATTAAATTGCATCCCAGTCATTTCAGACAATTTTTCTGATTTATAATAATCAGTTTGAATTCTAATCTCTTCATTGCTTCTCCCAGCTTTGAATCATCTGGAAATAGAGCAACTGTATTCTCTACGCCATTGTGCAGTTTTTATTATTGGAAGTGTTCCATAACCTAGACTTCAACTCAGTCCCCAGTGGACCTCACTGCTACATTCTTCCAGCTGAAAGGCTTCTCTTTAGGCATAGTATCCCAATCAGTTGTGTCCCTACCTTATAGCAATTTCAGGAAGACTCCGAATTGCATAGAAAAATTTAATAACAAACACTGTCAAAAACTTTTCTGAAGTAAAGATATTTTTCTTTTAAATACACAGACCTGTCACCATGTCATAGGAAAAACTAGGTTGCTTGATGTGATTTGTTCCTGACAAATCAACATTGGCTGATTCATATCCCCTTGTTCCCACCCAGATGTTTGAATACCTGAACCAGCATTTTTTTTTTTTCTTGGTAATTGAAATTAGATTGACTGATCTATACTTTTCAGTTTTTTAAAGGTAAAAACTATGATTGCGTTTTTCTGTTTTCTGAAACTTTACTCATCCTCACTCCATTCTCAAAATAATTGCCAAGGGCTCCGAGATCACTTCAGCCAGTTCTCTACATACTCTCAGGTGAATTTCATCAGGGCTTGCCAGTTTAAAAACATCCAGCTTCTCAAAGTAGAATTAAACCTACTCTTTACCTTTTCCATCCTGCGTTCTTACCCTTTTGCTGTTGATGCTAATTGTGTTAGACATCTAATCACAGCCACTGGATCAAGTGAAGACTGGGCAAAAAACCCTACATTCTCGTCTTTGGCCATCTGTGCACCATCGAGCCCTCTTGTGCTGAAGAACCTGTGAAATATTTCGATAACCTCTTCTTTGTATAGTGGTAGAATAAGGAAAGAGAAAGATATCACTGTTCATATTTAAACTAGTTTTTGGCCTCAGAAGGAAGTTAAGAATCTAATGTGGACCACACTTATTTGTGAGATTCATCACATCATTTTGATCAATAAAAATGCTGATATCTAATTTAAGCATGCTCTTAAATGTCCATCTGTAGTGCAGATAGAAAGGGACTTCAGGGATCAGCTTTTTTCCTCTCTTTGCAGACATTTTTTATAGATGAAATCCAGCCTGTCAGGTACATGTGATGATACCATGCAAGCAGATAGGGAGTGCAACTCGATGAGGACTTGGTGAATGTAAAATCTTTATTACATTTGATGGCAGGTACACCACCATGAGTAAATGGGCAGGTTTTGTTCTGGTTAGTCATAAGCTTTAAGACTGCATTGCCTTACCCCCAACTTTTACAAAAGCTAATAACAATTCACATTCTGATTTTCAAGATGTTTAATTTTGTGCACAGCATCCTGTTTGACATAGCACTGTTTCTCCTTTTGGTGTTTTTTTTGCTGTTTGTTTTGTTTAGTTTTTAATTGGGAATCTGAATTACGTAGAAATTACTCATGAATATATGTATGTATAGTGGTCAAAATAATCTGTTTCTGTGCAAGGCAGGAAGTTACCAATAGCCATAAATTGGCTACAGTCCGCTTCTTATTCTGTCTTTCAAAATAACCGTCATGTTTAGGAAAAGGTTGTATTTTAGTCAGTTTTAAAATGGCTTCCAAAAGATGGTTTTGACATAGTTCAGTTTATAGCCTGGTATCAATTTAAGACAGGTTGGTTTTTTATCATGTAACCAGTGTCGTGGCCTAGCTAAAGTCCAGGTCTGTTTCAAAGGGCTAAATCTTTTTTGTTGTATTACCAGTTTAGTCAAACAGTCCAAACTTAGTGCTTCAGTTTCCCCACTTTTATTCAATCGCCATCCCTTTAAAGACTATGTCTTCCCTTATGTGCCCCTACAGGCATGCTGCACACAAAACTGTGAGTCACGGTCATGTATTTGCTTCATGGTGGATGCCAACAAAGCCAATGATACTGTATGTTGGTCAGAGCATACAGTAATTCTTCAATCATCTTCAAGTGTTTAGTATTGTTTGAGGTTCCTTCTGGTCTTTTTTCATGACATGACATCATGAACTTTTTTTGTATTTGTACAATCTACATCTTCCTGTCCTTTCTTTTCTGCACCTGAGTAGAATTTGATGTGTGTACTGTGCATTATGCTCACTCAGCTATAACACAATATGTGTGTGTGTGTGTGTGTGTGTGTGTGGGCGTGCGCATGCATGGGGACACACAGGGGACAAATTCCTGAAAAAATAAAAACAAAGGAGGTTTTCCTTTTATGCCAATTTGAATGATTACCCTTCACTTGATAAAGTCTGGCACATACTTTGGTGTTTCGTATGAACTGTCACAATAACCTGACTATAATGCAGATTCTTGCCCCCGCTTCCAGAGGTTTGTGATATGTCTCCTTATTCCATTAGCACTTTGTCATCTGCTCCCCTGGTGCCACTGTCATCCGGAGAAGGGGTTTAGGGTGAGGCTCTAGATAGTGTTGAAAAGTCTTTTTGTATTGTACTCACTCTGTCTCTCCCCATTCTCAATTTACACAAAATCTATTTATATGTTTCTGCTTATCTCTCACACAACTTGTACAGCCAGCCTTATTGTGGAGGCTTACAAATTTAAATATTTGGGGTTTATTCTGAATATGATGTAATAACAAGGCTGTCATCTGCTCACTTTGGTGTAGTTCCTTATCCGTGTTTCAGAGGAGGGCACTTTTCCTCTGACATGACAGTGAGGATTGGCTGAACTAGTTTCTGGAATGTCTGTAAAGGGCAGATCTTAGCCATAGATTTCCTTCTGGGCTGGTGAGTTCATTTGTGTGGTGTTTTATTGTGGTTGGTTGTTTGGGGTTTTGTTTGTTTGTTGTTTTGTTTGATTGGGGGTTTTGTTGTTGTTGCTTTTCTTAATGTAGTTCCTAATAAATTACCCTTATTTCAGCTTGTCTCAACAGACAAAGAAATGCAATAGGAGTGACTAAATAGATGAATAAAAAACAAAACAAAACAAAACAAAAAAAAAAAAAAAACAGAAAGGAACTGCACAGTATTTCTGTCTTTTAGCTCACATAATTTTAAAGATATCCAAAATGTTCAGGTAGTGAACTTAAATAGCTTTGTTTAGTGCCATATGTAATCAGTTTATGTTAATCTTTTATATTAATGATGACATCATACAAATCTAATTTACATTACTGATACAAAATGACCATAAGTATATAGTTTTTACTATAAAAGACAGTAATAAGATGCTGCATATAAAGGTGATGTAATATTTTCATATTTATAACATGGATAAAGTAGATTAGAAAGGTTTTGACAAAGCACAGGAACAGAGGCCAGAAAAACTGCTTGAAATTTCTTTTCTCCATAGCTGAGTGGAAATAACTGAGGTGCTCTACAGCAATTTTTCTGATCTCTGAAATAGGAATAGTAGCTGAGTGTTAGTCCTTGGTGAATGACTTAAACAAGGCTACATTTCAATGACTGAAATATAGGATATATTTAGAGATCTTTTTTCTGTTGGATTTCTCCTTTCATTTTTCACATAATTTATTTCATTTTGCTAAGTAACTATTTGGTTGTCAACTCTCAAGTTTATGTTGACTTATATTTATTTTTGTGATTGTATTTGAACTGGAATCCTTATGAACAGAGGAAAAAAGTTCTCTCTTCGTATTGTATTTTGACATAGTTGTAAATTTGTATGTGGCATTGTGGTATTGCAAGGTATCCAATATCCTGATTTTTAGAGGTTTTAAGAGCAAGTTGGAAGAATCATCTTGTAGGACAGATTTAAGTTTAGTTTTGCTACAACTATGGGAACACAGCTACAAAACTAAACGTTCTGCATTCTATCCCATGTTCTGTTACTACAAGGCCTGTTTCAGGTGTGGTGATGGGTGGCTTCTTATGTGGTCAATAGGACATTCCATCTACGCTGATCCCTCTGATAGCAGTTAAGGCTGCCTTTAAACACAAAGTGCTTTTTCACTCAGTTCTATGAGGCCACAGGGTTTCCTTGTGGGATAGCTGACTATTTTTCCACATTCATCAGATAAAGCAGAGATACTGGCAAAGCTCTATAACATGCTGCATATTTTACACGAGTGTGCACCTACTTTAATTCATTAGGTCTCAGCTACAACCCATTGCTTTGTCTAGATATATTCTGTACAATAGCACGGTTTAACACCCTTCCACAGTGTAGAAATTATCCCTGTTTGAAAAACGTGATGGGTAGTGTCCGTGCTCAGAGACAGAGGTGGTGGGGCAGGCACCTATGGTCCATATTTCTGCTAAGGCAGACCTGGTGTCAGTGGAAGTTCAACAGGGCGTAGTTGTGTTGGGTTTCCCCATAGTTCATGTGAGAAGCTCTGCCTCAGACTCTGCTAGCATTGTAACATGATGACAGGTGCCACTTTAGTTGTCTTTTGAGGTTTAGCCCAGGAACGTTTTGAACTTAAAACCAGAAGTCTCTGCAGCTTGAGCTGAAAAGAAAGTGTCTATAGCCAAAAGAAAAGTAGTTTTATATCCTTTCTGTAGGCTGGGCAGCTGAGGTAGGTTCACGGTATTGCCAAGAATAGTTGTAGCCCCAGTCTAAGTGGAACAGAAACGTGGTGCTGTCAGGCAAACTGGCAATGCTTATCCCTGTGTTTATCACCATGTTATTGTGGGAATTGGGAAGGTAAATGCACATTTGGTGGATTACACACTTCTAGTAAACCCGGAGCGAGCATATATTAGGAGTAGATGGCAGAACATCTAGCTGCCAATTCAGCTCTATTAATCAACACACAAACACCCAAACCTTTGAGCAATTAGAAAACTTGGAGAAAGTAATGCTGCTAGTGGTGTCTATAAATCAAAAGCAAATAAGCAATCATTAAAGTTCTTCCACAGTAACAGAACCTGAAAGTGACTCAGAAGCACTAAGTGAGAATAGATAGTCTAGTTCCAGCCCTAATAGAGAAGGATCTGTGCCAGCTAATAATTTTCTGTTTCTTTCAGTAAATAAGAACCAGTGTCTTGGGCTGCAGGCTGGATAACTAATTCAAGTTGAATCACCTATATTCTGAAATTTATACACAATCAAATGGCAATTTCTTTACTTACTGACATAGCACCCCCACATATGTTCTTGTAATCCTCATTGACATTAATGGGAAATACATTGCTATGTGGATTTGTAGCATAGATAAAGAGTCAAAAACCTTTCTCATTTTCCGTCCTTCTGTGGCAGAGGTGGAAAACTGTTTTTATTGCTAGAGCCCTACCCAGATTAAGATAAAAATGTGCATCTCTTTCTCATTCAATATAATCTTGGCTGAATGCAGGACAGTGGTTATCATGAGTCATATAAACATTTCTGCTCTCGGTGGGAAAAAGTGGAATGGCTCATTCGCATCAGACCATATTAATATATTATTCTATACCAACATATTTTGTGTTTCAACACGAAATCTGATGCATACAAGACATGCATTACTACTTTTTATTCTGTTCAGTATAACTGTTCCCACTGAAGAGTTTTGAAAGTGATGTTTGGCTCTCTCTCTGGAGTATTTTTACTTGTTTTCCACTAGTCTTGGAAATCTTAGCCTGAAAAATAACACAAAAGAAGTCTGGAAAAAAATAAATGCACCAATATTTGGGAAAGTTAAAGAGGACAACAGTGATAATTATGAACCTGCTTGCCATTGGTCTCGGGAGAAATAGTGAAATGGTTGACACAGTTCAAATTAATAAAGAGGTAAAAGAGGTTCCTTTAATTACTGTCAATCAGCATCAGTATATTCTAATAAAATTTGTTAATCTCGCTTGCTACATTTTTCATGAAATTGTGGTTTGATTGAGGAATCTGTTTAATATAGTTAGACATCTCCAGGGCATTAGATTTGGTACAGATCAGTATTTCAGTGAATAGGAAGGATGGTGCAGAATCAATGGATTGAAAAGCATGGAAAAGAGTAATTCATGAGCTTCAAAATGCAGTTGTGTATTGAGTCTTGCTGGGGATGGAGCTAACTTTCCCCATGGCAGCCCTCATGGTGCTGAGCTGTGTATTGGTAGCTAGAAAGGTGTTGGTAACTCAGCAGTGTTTTGGATACTGCTGAGCAGTGCTGGCACAGCATCAAGGCTGTCACTCCCCTTTCCCCCACCCAAGGCCAGTAGGCTGGGAGTGGGTGGCAGGTTGGAGGGGACACAGCTGGGACAGGTGGATCCAAACTGCCCAAAGGGATATTCCATAATATATGATGCCATGCTCAGCAATAAAGACTAAGAAAGAAGGTGGGGGGCATTCATTATTATGCCTTTTGTCTTCTGAAGCAACTGTGAGTACCAAAGCCCTGATTCCCAGGAAGCATCTGAGCATCATCTGCTGATGAAAAGAAAAAAACAGTCTTTTTTTTTTTTTTTTTTTAAATTCCTCCACACACAAGTTTTGCTCTATTTCATTGAAATGCCTTTATCTCAAACCCCTGGTTTTTCAGCTTTGATTCTTTCATGCTGAGAATAGGGTGTGAGAGAGTGGCTTGGTGGGCATGTGTCACCAGCCAAGGTCAGTGCACCCCAACTTGTAAATGAAAATTTTTAGGAAGCTGACATCCTCTCAGGAAAGCCCCAACAAGATCTGTTCGTAACTACACATGCATTAGCCCAGTTTGGAAAACACAGAACTGTACTGCTAAGGCTTGTGATTGAAAAAAATCTAGGGAAGATATAAATAATACAGAAAATGGGTTATGAAAATTTATGCACTTTGATCTCTTGGAACTGTGGCACAAGGAAATTATTTCCCAGTGTTGTCCAATACATAGTTACAGGCCCCAAAAAAATTAAAACCAGTCACTTATACATAAAGAATTCTTGGGAGCAGAGAGTGTGAAAAGGACTTAGAGGTCATGGGAGTTAATCTGATGAAAATGAGCTGCCAAAGATAACACTGTAGCAAAAAGGTTAATGAGACCACTACATGAATCCACAAGAGGATATGAGAAGTTATAGAGAGATTAAATTACTGTATTGTTGGGTTTTGCGCTGACCCCTCTGTATTAGGATCATTTCTGATATCCAGTGAAGAGTGTTATAAAATAGGAGAAGATTTAGAGAAGAGCTATGAGAATGATTAATGAACTGGAAAACATGTTTTATTGAAGGAGTAAATTAGTTCCATGTATTTAGTTTATCAAAGAGAAGATTAGGGAGTCAATGTCTGTTTGGTGAACCTAACCAGCAAAATGAATGTTAGACAAACTAAGACCAGAAACATGAACATGTCTTTGAAACAAGAATTGTTTGGTTTTAATGCAGCTTACTAAGGGATTCTTCACCACTGGTAAATTTGAAGTCAGGATTAGGTTTTGTTTCTAAAAGCTAACTTCCTGTTGAGATCCATCTTCTGCAGTCAGAGCTATCTATTGGCTCTGCAAAGCGTGAAATATTTTTTTGTGTCTCACAGATGTATAAATATTAGATCAAAGCTTTAGTCCATACTAGAACTGAAAATGTTATATGCAAACATTTTACTGAATTTCTTTTTTTTCTCTATCTCACCTCTATTAATGTCTCCTTTGTCTGATGATTTATAACAATTTATTTCAATTTCTGTGATATGAATGCTTGTTAAAAATGTACATAATAAAGATACAGATATATGAGAAAATTTATTTACAGAAACACCTCCATTTACTAATTGCTACTTTTCTGGGGCTCCTTAGCTTTTCCCACCATTTCAAAGATGATAAAGCTTAAGGAGAGAAGAGTAAGGAGAAACATAAGGAGGAAGATAATTTGGAAAATCACATTATGAACAGCAAAATAAACAATTGTAACAGACTAAAACCAACCAACTAGAATCTTAAATATGCCTCATATAGAGTTGTCTAGTGATGATAAACACATTTGTAAGTATGCACTTTCACTTTAAAAAATCCCCAAATGTCAAATTTAATTATTTGATCTGTCTTGTTTCTCACCTTACAACTTTCTTTGACTTTGCTTTTCCTTTCTAGCTGTCCTCAATAATGAGAAAAATGTTTAAAAAAAGAGACATAACATTCAATAGGTAATATTCTTTTACATTGATCCCCAGTAGAATGAGGGCAAAGGAACTTTATTTTATGATATCGAAAAAAATGGAAAGAGTCCCAATTCTGAAATGATCAGAAACAGGTGATTAATTTAATTTTGATGCAATGACTACCAGGATTAACTTTGCTAATTGTTCAGAATAATAATTGACTAGACTATGTCGTTAACCTTTTTCTCTTTCAGATCAACAGAAAAATTCCTAATAATATAAGTAGGATATGACTACAACTATGTTAATGTGGTCTGCATTAAGTTTATCTTAATGCCTTTATGGAGGTCAAAAAAAAGTATTTTGAAGTGAAAACACTGAAGTATTGAGTAGCTTCTAGGTAAGTTATCTTTTGAAGTTAGTAATTGACTATTTTATTGTAATGTTTCAAATTGCATCAACAATAGGAATTCAAAATTACTCTCATGCCTTGAGTGGCCATGGCATGGAGATCCAGGGAGACTTTGTTGCTTTTCTCTATCAGTGCAATGAGTGTGCTCACAGTCATGCTTATCAATCTTTCATACCCTTAATCCAGAATAAATAGCACAATGGACATGCTCTAAATTGTAGTAGCTTTGCTTTTGAAGATGTGGAAGTGGATTTTCTCAGAAACTGGAATCATCATCATCATAGGATCATCATAGAATGGCTTGGCTTGAAAGACACCTTCAGTGTCATCTCATTCCAACCCCTCTGCAATGGGCAGGAACACTTTGCACTAGACCAGGCTGCTCAGAACCTCATCCAGCCTGGCCTCAAACTCTTCCAGGGATGAGACATCCACAGTATCTGAGAGATACTTGTCAGATCTCCCAGATAGTCATAATGAGATTAAAATTGGCCTCTCATAACCTATTTCCTGAAAAATCTTCATTTGCAAATGGTGAATTTCTAAATGGAGGAATTTACCGAATTTACCGAAATCATCTGTAAATATTGATTTTCTCTTCCACTGATGAGATCATGCATAATGGAAAGTTATAACTTGAGTGATTCTGCAGACTATTCGTTTTCTGAAAATGAACATGAAAGTTTCTCATCCAAAATTATTTCTTTTCCACCGAATTAAAAAATCCCATCGATATCGGCAGCTTATTATCAATCACGGCTGTATTCTGGGAACATAAATGTGGCATTCATTTACAACTTTCTGTTACTTTGGTCCAAGAACATCATGAGCTGTACAGATGGCATTATTTGCTCCACAGCTCATCTCTTTGACATGTTCTGGATCTGTGCTCTGTTCCACTGATGGATGTCTTTGTGGAAAGGTTATGTTCTGCCAGCATATTTACAAATGCCCCCTTTGCCTTCACAATTACTGGAAATTGATTAGTATGGTGAACCTCTGTGCCACTTTGGCTCAGTAGTCCTATTCACAGACTATAAGGAAAGGTTATGTCATTTGCCACTAACATGTTCCACAGATCTGTGGAATAGAACCAGGGTGAGGAATTACTTTTTTTCTTTTTTTTCCCCCATAAAAAATTAAACTTAAAAAGTTCAAAATACTGTGGAAAACAATCTTTTTATACTGTATTCAATCTGATGATCTACACTTTTGTCCTTGTTCTCCAGAATGTCTTCAAGACAACAGTATACAAATGGAAAGATGAGTCAAAGCAGATCAGGACAAGACAGCAAACTAAGGGGAGAAAAAAAAACAAACCCAAGACTACTATATGAATCAGATTGCAACCAGCTAAACCAAATTCTTTTTTCCTACCAAATTCATGTTTCTGATTTTTAATCTTCTGTATTGTGCTGTCATTCTTTTGTAATGGTATCAAAGACACTACAAGTCCTTTCATATACAAGTAGAAAAACCCAACTTTACAGCTGCATATTACAAGTCTGGAAGCCAAATCTCATGGCTTCTGTGTGAATCTACTATAGAAAAAAGGGGCTATGTTTAGGAACATCTTATCCTTTAATAGTTGCATTTTTTTTTTTGAAATAATAAACCCTGTTTCATTCTTTGAAAGAACTTCTTGAGAAGATTCTAGCCCTGAACAAAATTTCAGACTATCTGCAGGTCTGAGGATCCACTTCCCTATTTTGATCTGCAAAGCCTTTCTTTTTGAAACTTAAGAAAAAGACATGAGGAGGGAAGAACCTTCCCCACATTCATTTGTTCATGAAAGAACTCTATTAACATGATTTGCCTATTCTCTTATTTACTGGCCAAAATCCTAGCACAGTTAGAGTCTTAAACTAAAAGCCTATCTGATTCTGGTTTGCACAGAACTTCTTTGTCTGTCATTCTGCTCTCAGATTATTGTGACAGTTCATGAAACTTTTACCTACATCCCACATTTATTTTCAATGAGGATGTAGCTATAGGTCCTGGTTATTTAATAGATACATAAAATATATGAACAGAGTCTCTCATATTTTGAGCCCAGGAAGCCATAAGCTCCAGTGTTTGCTTGTATCCAGTTTTTTCAATATTGCTATTAACTTGCTTCTGTATTTGAATTGAATTTCTCTTTTCACTTATGAGAAATTTTATTTTCGCCTTCCTTCCTTCCTTCCTTCCTTCCTTCCTTCCTTCCTTCCTTCCTTCCTTCCTTCCTTCCTTCCTTCCTTCCTT
>JAWWEU010000111.1:107796378-107835692 GCA_035583155.1 Acropternis orthonyx
TTCCTCCCTCTCTTCCTGTCTTCCTTCCTTCCTTCCCTCCTCTCTTCCTTCCTTCCCTCCCTTAATTTCCTTCTCTGTCTTTCTCTCTCTTATTTTCATCTCTCTCTGTGTGTCTACATCTCTCATCTCAATTTTTAGGAAACACAAGAGACTTAACATGTGTCAGTGATGACCCTTTTGATTGTGGATACAGAATAAAGGCATTTTGCAGAGGCAAGGGAAAGACCTTAGGATGGACAACGCTCATTCCTGATCCCTGTGGTGTTACTGGATACACTGAGTGTCTTTTAAAAGCTGAATAGACCTAGACAGGCATGGAAGCATAGGACACTAGGGATTAACTCAAAAGGTAGGGTCAGAGAAGAGATACGGTTTATAAAACATACAGATTAAAGAAAAAGGAATAAGATTAAGGGGAGAGACACCCTTACAAATCAGTACAGTCAGGAGTGAAACTGCAGCATTCGCCTCACTGAAAAGCTAACCCTCCCTTTATTCAGAAATGTTCAAAGTAATAAACAGTGCCTTGAACTCCTCTAACCTCCTTTCTTTTAACTGTATCTTTCTAGCACACCCCATGCTATGTCCACCAGGGACATCTCTCACTCTTTCGAAAGCACGTGGCTCAATTAGAAAAGAAGCAGCATTTGCCGCACAGCCCGCTGACTAGCACAGCCTCCTTTTTTAATCCAACCTAAATGGAAAGCATTCATTTATATGTCTGCTCAGTCACAATGGAACATATTGATTATCAATACAAGGACCAGATTTTCAAACCAAGCCAACTGTAGGGTTCACTGTGTACAGTTGTGACACTGTTTATAAAAGATCCCTGCTCTATGACATTTACAGCCCTGCTTTCAACAGGTTTTGTTTCCAGGATGTTGTCACCCTTACTGTAGCCCCTTTACTTGTCTGGCCCAAAGGGCAGTGATGCTGAGCTCTTCTTAGCAGCTGGATACTGTCTCCTGTTCTGCTGCTTCATTAGCATAATGGGGCTGTAATCCACGAGGAAGCTGCTAATAATGCCACCAGAAACAGAAGTACATATATTCAGACAAAAGGAGCAATAAATATTGCTAATTCGTTATTAATCAGAAAGCTACCATTTATACATATTAATAACTTTAAAATTTAATATCAAGAAGAAATAACAACTACTTCTTGCTAGCTAACACCATTAAATAACATGGTGAGTAGACTTTTTAATTTTTTGAAGTGCCTTAAGAAAAATTGGAAACAAGGACGTGAATCTTTTATTGATGAGCTTTGGATAATTTCTTTTGTCATAGGTACTTTAAATGCTATCAAATTCCAAAACCTGTTCTATATGATGCACTTAACAAGTCTTCTTAATCAGCACTTTCACTGTTTTAACAGAACAAGCATAAATTCTAGTCCATTTGAGGGTAAGGCTATAGCCTAACCCGAGGCTTGCTCAAATTTTGAAAAGAAAAAAAAAAAGGGAACCTCATTGTCTTTTTCACAGCCTTTTCCAACTTTGCTCCTAGACAAACTACTTTGAAACAAATCAAAGAAAAAAGTAATTGAAAAAAAGTAATTGAATTTTCAAAATGTGATCATGAAACCATTATTTGTATTTTAGCTTTCACCTGCCCAATTTGATGACTCCTCGAACACCCTTGGATATTGTAGAATTACACAGTTATTGACAGAAATAGAGTAAATTTGGCAAGCATGAAGGATTAGTATCTGATGTAGTTTGAAACACAGTAATGTGATTTTATACCTTTATGGTTTCGTCCTCATTTGTCATCCTTTTGAGACAGAGATTTGATGATGTAGTAGCAGTTATGTGACGCAATGTGAATGTGTTTGCATACTTCTCTTCAGCTTGGTTTAAGGCTTTGACCTTGTGGTTTCTGTTTTTAATGAGTGAAAATCTCCTGCTTAATTTCTGTATGAGATTCTGTGGCTTAGACTGTAACAACTGACATTCCCATGGGTCCACTTTCAGTACTTTTAAAATCTGTCCTCAGTTTAATAATTTCTCAGAATTTGTGTCATGTAGAATCTGGAGAGATTTAGAGTCTAATTCAGACACCTTATTTTAGTTTTCTACAAATGCTTTACATGTCTATGTTTGTGATGATGACCCCCAAGGCTGTGATCTGTACTTAGTTCACTGATCAGTTCACAGTGTCTGTCTTTGAAGCATCTGCTGATCCCCAATTCATTCCACAGGACAGTGTTCTGGTGTCTAGAGAAGAAATGGAAGAGAAAATAATTTGAGATCTTTGGAAAGAAGACAATTTAGAGGCATCTCAACACAAGACGGATTCTTATGTCACTTTAGTCATCTGCAAGTTCGGTACCCAGTCTAGGTCACCTGGAATTGGCAGGGAATGCTAAACAGCACTAGGGTGCCACAAGCAGATGTCTAAGAGAGCTGGGACCAGTAAGATGGATCCCATTCATGACTGAAGAATCTCAGAGCATCCTTACTATACCTTGTTACAATAGCCCTAAAATGCCCCCCAAACCAAAAAGTTTTCATGTCAATTCAGAATTAAAACTCTAATTAGAAAATTTAGAATTAAAAAAACCCCAACAAATGCTTTTTCATTCTCCAAAACATGACATTTTGTAGTTTATTACAATATGCAGGGCTGTTTAGAACAAAGCAAATTAATTGACTTTATACACACACCTCAGTTCCAAATTACTTATTCCCTAATTATAAAACAGACTCTCCAAAAGGAAAACTACTAGCACTAAAACTGAGCAGAAAAACACTTAAGAAAAAAGTGCAGCTGTTGGGTGAGGGAAGTTTTTAGGAGTTGTGTTAGACACCTAAAGAAATGGAGTTTTGGACTTAACAAAGGTATTTTCTTCAGTTAAAACCCAATCCTGGCTAAAAGAGAGGTGAAGTCCACAACGAAAAAATAATGGGAAAAGTATGGAGCCTGATAGCAATGAATAAATTCAGTATTAGATAACGGACAGAACTGATAAAGAAAACTAAAGCAGTCAGTTGAAAATCTATGGGTAACAGGGCAAAGATAACAAGAAGTTTTTTAAACAGGAACAAAATACTTGCAGTTTTGTAGTACTATGGATGGTAAAATTGTTAACCCTGGTAGAGAAAAATTCAGAATTACGTAAATATATCTGTTTCCTAAAAGAAGAATAAAATATTTTATTTTCTCTCATTTCTAAGAAAGAGTGCTAAACAGCAACACTAAATATTTTCAAATTGACAGAATTAGTTCACTGTCAAGAAAATTACTTGCCTGTGGAACTGTCTGAATTAATTTTTTAGCAAATCTGTATGTTCTGAGGGTCTTCCAGAAGCATGGAAGAATACTCATGGCCCAGGATGAACAAATAGTGAGTTAATTGGCCTTGAAAACAATTTGCTACTTAGACCAAACCTTACCTAGAAAAAATTTCTTTCATTAATTGAATTGGGATTAAAATTACAATTGATGCCAGTCAATGAAACATTATGGAAATATTTTTTTTTTCCCAGATGATTGGGTGTCTTGATGAGATCGTGAAATATTTTCATAAATCACTATCCTGATGAAAAATACCTGTATGTTTTATAGTTTGAGAGGCATTGCGTGCAGCTGGCAGATGTGACATGCCATCCACAGGTGCAGCCAGGTGTGATGCCTGAGGTATCTGAAATAGCACAGAACTCCTGTGTCTAGACAGCTGGATTGTCCCCTGGTGACCACACTGAGCGGCATTCATCTGCCTCACTAAAGGTATCCAAGAATATTCCTGGATTGAAACTTGATTTCTTTTACAGTCAACAGATAAAATATGTGCCTTCCCATGTGCTTCGACTGAGGTGGGGGCAATGCCCATAGTAGTGTGAGGTGAGACACCACTGTGGGGTACTGAACTCCCCTCCATCAACTATGGGGAAAGAGAGCGAAACTGAAATCAGATGACAGCAACCCAATGAAGTGCAAAAAAGAATACTGACAATCTGGAAAGAGTTTGGAAAAGATACTTTGTAGTGAGAAACTAAGTAAGTGCAATCAATTTTGTTTTTCCAGAAAGGTTAAGAGGTTGAAACCTACCATTAGATCTGAAGAAGTAGTTTTTGATCATAGGAGGATCTTTAATCTTCCAGGAAAAACAAATAAACAAACAAAACCGCAAAAACCCCACAACAACAACAACAAAACCAAAAACCCCAAAACAAACAAACAAACAAAAACAAAAAAACCCCCACCCAAACAAAAAAAAACCCCACAGCATAAAATCCGACAAAGTTAGTGTAGAAATTAAAGTGCACATTATTTACAATGTAGGAAGCTGTGTGACTGTCACAGCCACTGACTGTAAAGCTTATCTGGGGCTATAGAGGCTTCTCGTTGCCTTGAGTGCGTATCTAAGTGATGTGCTGCCGTGCAAAATGGAGAGATGAGCTTGGTTACATTTATGGTAAGATTTTGTGGCCTGGGATGCACCAAGCAACAAACTGAATACTCACAGTTATTCTTTCTGGCTTTGAAATGTATGAATTTCAAAACCTGTTTTCATAGGGTAGAATAGTAGCACTGTACATTTATCAGTGTTGCTTCAAGTTCCAAAGAAGCCTGGGAGAAACTATTAACTAAGGCAAAAAGTAAAGTGAAAAATAGGGAAATGATAAAGGGAGAAAATGAAAAATAATTACACAGAGTTTTCACTCCCACTGTCATCCATTTGTTTTAAATGTGATTTTGCATCTAAAGTTTATGTTTTGATTTATTTCCAATTTAGTCTTTCCAAAGTTTTAAAAAAAATATGTATAATATTAAATTTTGTATATTTTTATTTACCTGCCACATTTTTCCCTCTGTCTTTCTAGCCCTAAGCTTTTTAACAAAAAACATTCTTTCTCCAAAAATAAAGTGAAAAGCACATTTTCCTTTCCCTTCATGACATATGCACAGAAAAATAATGAAACAATACAATGACATTTTTCAAATCTTAAGGAACTTTGAAAAATTTGTAACCAGTCCTAAATAAATAGAAACTCATGTCCTAGCATTTAATGATTAAATGATTTTCATGATACCTTTATACTTTTACCTTCTTTCCAGTATTTAGGAAAAAAAAATTACCATAGACTTATATCCACAAAGAATTTACTTGTTTCTTTACGTCTTTATACAGCAGCTGCTGCTGAAATACTTTTACAAATGAGACCATTTTATAAAATAGCATCTTAGAGAAGACTCTTCTGTTTAGGTAGCCAGGAATGCAGGCAGCCTTAACCCACTTGGTATTATGTTTAGAACTTTTATATATATATATTTTGATTGCTGTTTACAGCCTTTTTTATTAGTGTGGTTTTTTTTAGTGCACAGGTTTGTGGAGCAAGCAGCTGTTCATTTGTTTTGTCAGTAATGGAAAGAAGACTTGAACAGCTGATGACAGGTAATTTGGGCTGATGTTCAAGTTCTTATAATAGAACTGTATAGAAAGCTATCACTTTATCTTACAGTGTCGGTGTATGTGTGACAAGACTTTCAGAACAGAAGAAGAAATTTGCACTTCACAGGGTAAATAATAAAACATGAGAAAATAGACAGTGGTGTTAAGAGTGACGTGTAGAAAAACCACGCAAAGGAAGCCATTTCTGGTGCACAACAAGGTGTTTTGCTGGTTGTATGCTGCTGGAATTTTTGATAAGGGTTCATGACTGTCATGTGTTGCCACCTCTTCTATCAGTTTTTAATACAAATCTGGAGCATGCTCAGAATATTTGTTTTTCTTTATTGGAAAATGATTAATGTTGCCTAACTATAGGGTTTCAGGAATTTCTAGGCAAATTTAGTTTGCTTCCATTTTGTCCATTTGGAGCCTCATTTCCTCTTGTCATTCACTCTCTGGAGATTTCTCTTCTGAAAAGAGAAATCTGGCAGTTCTTTGACAGCTCTCGAATGTTTCCAGTAATTCATCCCCACATGTTCATGGCTGTCTGCTGTTCTACACCTACTTCCATGTAGGAATTTGTATTTCTGTCATCCCTCAAGGGAATCTGTTCCTCCACGGCTGGAAATTGCAGTTGTGGTAGTTACAGTTGTCCTCTATTTCTGCCTTTCCTGACCTTGAAAATACCTTTTGTCTACCCATCCCTGCCCTCTGCTGATTTTCTCTGTCACTGGCAACCCTCTCACTGCCTGTCCTACCTGGAGTTCAGGGAGTTCCCTGTTACCTCCATTACAGCAGTATTGGACTCCCTGCTGCCACTTTTTAATTCGTTCTGTCAGGTTTCCTACCACTGCTGGCTTCAAAAGTTTATTTGCTGTAGGCAACAGAGAGTCCACATATGGAGTGCCTGGAGATGCTGTCCTGGCTGCTGCCCATGCCTTCTGTTAGTGTATGTCTCCAGTTGTTCAGTTGCTTCTAAACTTGCTCATGGAGCTGTGCAAAAGCTCTTTTTTCGTAGATATCCCCATACATTTGCATTGCAGATGGAACATCGGTCATCACTTGCAACGAGTAACTCAGTGGTTTTGCTTAGCATCACAAAAAAATTAAAATAGAAAATATATTATGAAGAGTTCAGGTGATAGTACAATCACCAGGAGCCATATGTCACACAAGAATGGCAAAAGCTATTTGTTTCAGCCAACTACAGAGACCCTGTAGCATACCTTATCATTATTTAATAGGAGGTAATTTTTAAGTATTTGGATACACAGAAATATATTCCGTAGCTAGTCATGGCACTTGAAAGCTTGCCACTTGCATAGTGAAACAACCTCAGGATATATATTGATACTCATGAGTTGCTTATTAATTCTGCCCTTTTCTGTGTCTGCTTTCCAATTTAAGTGGTTTTGGCCTTATTGTGCTACATGATGGGACTTAAAGGTCATTTTACAACCTGTTGATTCCCTAGTTGTCACTACACTCCTTCTGGTATTGTGTCTTCATGTAGCAATTGGATTAAGACAGGATGATACAGCTTAATGACCTAGAATAGGAATATGGTTCTTGGAATGCAAAATAGAGAAGATGTAAGTTAATGAAAAATTGAGGAGATAAAATAAAGAGATACAAATAAAGGCAAGAAAGGCAAGGGGGAAAGGTAAGACAATGCATAAATTGCAAATAGACAAATCAATAATTAATGACAATAAAGAAATAACTACCTGAAAAGTGCAAGGCATAGCTTTTATTCTTTGAAGAATATTCTTGTTAGCTACTGTAAATTAAAAAAATAAAGAGTTCTTGGATGTTTTTGTACTTGGTAATCTTCAGCATTTCATTTCCTCCCATAGCAAGAAGAATTTATCAATAGTCAGACAAATAGCCTGAACAGTACAAATATTGCAATTTCTCCTTCTAAGTATAAAGGAAACTTTAAACTATCTAAGTACATTTATTTTTTTGCCATATTGCTGTTGATTTGAATTTTTGTTTGTATCTAATCGTCATAAAAATGTCCTCTTGATTTTAAATCCACATAAAGCAACCTCCAAATTAAACAACCCTATATTTCAGACTCTGTAAATTGCACTATACAATTAATAATACATCCAGTGTATTATTTTTGAGGAATAGACAGTCAGTTATATATTTTTTGTGAGCTGTCTTGGAATTTAGCCACCTACTTTCTATTCACATTAATGGGACTCATGCAGATAAATTGCCCTCAACAACAGAAGTTTTCACCCTTCAGTCTCAAGCCAGGCCTTCAATTACAACCCAGAGAACCAAACACACCCTGCAGTTATGAAAGATGTATGCCTGGGCATTCAGCATAAAGAGTGAAATATCAAAATAAGGTTATTTGGCAGGAACTGGGAAAGAGTGTTATTTTATAAATGGCAGACAGGACAGATGGAACTAAAAGTCATGCAGCTGAGAGAAGGATCAAAGAAGAACAACTATTTCCTTGATGCAGGGAAGAGAAAGCAACAACAAAGTGTGCAGTACAGCGTGTGCTCCTGACATGGCTGGGTCAGCCAGCAGCTTAGAGAGACTTCTGAGCAGGGTAAAAGGGACTGGAGTCAGGCAGAGGGAAATACATCAATATTCTGAAAAGACAAAAAGACAAAATGTGGTTTTAAAGTTCCTTTCCTGTGAAGTTGCCAACTCCTAGCCTCTCTTTATGATGATGAAATACATTAAATTGTTTTAATACTCAGGTGCTATTACTAGTCAGCCTGATGTTTATTTTCTAAAGGAAAAAAAAGCAAATAAAAACCAAGCAAATAATCTAGTGAAGAAAATTTTGAGAAAAACAAACCCTCAGGCTAGAGAACTAGATTATTTGCATGTATTTGGGAGGGTGGAGTGAAATGGAAAGAAAGACAGAAAGACAAATTCATTTTAAGTCAGTCCTATGATTTTTATATCCTGAGATTTTTGATTCTGGAGCTGTATTTTTGTTACAGAGCCTTACTGTTTTCAGTCTTTAGATTTTATTTAAAAAAACCCAACAAACCAACAAAACAAAACACATTAGAAATTGTATCAGAGAACCAAGCAGGCTGGCAAATCCCTGCATTTGTGAGATGTTCAGTGCCTGTCCAGGACACATAACCCAGGACTCAGGTCTGGACATATTCGCCCAGATGTCACAGTGCACTTGTGTATGTGCTCCACGTGATGTGAGTCAGCCTCTCTAAAACCCTGTGGTGAAATCCACAACACCTTCCCCCACTGTGCTCCTGGCAATCATTCCACACGGGAAGGGATGTGAAGCTGTGATCTTCCAGGTTATTAAATGTATATTACCAGGACACAGCAAGATGGTGTCTTTAGCCTCCAAGATTAAATGTGTTTAGAAATGGTCCCTAGAGAACTCTTTCCTTAAGATATATGTTTTAGCCAGTGCTTCACATCTACGTGTTTTTGGAGGGAAAGAGGACTTTTTAAATGGACTTTTTTTTTTCCTCAACCCAGTACTATTCAAAACAAGCTTGAGTGCAGTTACTTCATCTTGTTCCAGAATATTGTTTTATTTTTATTTGATGTATTTAGGTTGATGGATAGGTAAATGATTGCAACATGAACCTGTTTCTCATTGATGAATGTGTCTAGAAGAATAAAGGAAGAGAGGTCAAGAGGTATAGATATTAAAGTGAGCAATATATTTCAGTGTCCTTCTTGTTGTTCCATTAACAGCACCCATGAGAAGACCCATCTTATATTTCATAGCTGTTCTTTTTCTCTCCCGTTTCCTCTTCCCCTTTGAGCATCATTTATAGAAAAAGTATATCCCTAACGTTTTCTATAGTCTTTGACTTGGCAATTCATTTTTTTCCAGAAACTAAATTTTTTTTGGTGTTTCTGGAGTCTTATTTTTACTGTATGTGGGCTTGAAGCACAAATTATATATTCATTGATAGCAATGCATTTTACGGCTTAAAGCTGGCTTCCTTCTGCCAGTGCTCCTTTCAAATATGTCATGGATTATTCAGGTAAAATAATAATTATCTCCCAAGAATTTAAATAAAAATAATCTGTACTGACTGTCACTGCTTTATCATAATGTTGAATAACAGGATAAGTTCAAATGAACATTTTTAGTTTCTTTCTGTCTTGGTAATTTGCAGCTAAGATTACATTTCTGTGATTTTCATCTCCCATGGCTCAAGAATTCTGACATTTCTGCCTGCCTCCTGTGTAACCCCCCCAGATTCATCCGTGTACTTCTTATGCTAAAATTAATATAATATGAATACAAATTGAACAACAACAAGACTTTTCAAGAACATTTGGTATTTGGAGGAAAGGCACTTTTCACATATCTGCATTGTTGCTAAAAGAACAGAAAGAACTTCCACTGAATCAAAATCAGTTGGAGCAGATTAAAGCATGGTTATAGCAGAATGCTGAGGGAAGAGTGCCCTGGTGATTCCTTCCCAGAGCTTGCATCATCCAGGATCCCCCTCTTCCAAAGAGTGGTGGAGTATCATGGATATATTTCCACCAGGACTGTTTTCAAGGTTCTGTATATGTATGTGCATCCGTATCTGTGGGCGAGCTTGAGAAATCCAAACCCCATGAATTTCTACTCAGTCTGTTTCAGATACTTTGCAGTTTTGTGGGTGTTTGTACCAAAGTGGTGTGACACCTTGTTAGCAATGAAGGAGCTGCATGCTAAGATTTATCACGAGACTGGAATCCAAATTACACGCTGATGTGTGATTCGGCTCCAGTACTGTGTCCTAGGCTGGTGTCATATGGCAGTTTGCTGTTATGGAAATTACCTCAAACTGGTGATAATGTTAAATGTCTGCTCATCTGTTCAGCTTGTGTGGGAATTTCTTTGTTCCCAAAACCAAGAATGTGCAGAGGAAGAAGAGCAAACCAAGTCTGCTTAACACCTCTCACTAACACTGAATATGGTGCTGTGTGGGTGACAGTCAGTGTAAGTCATCTGAAAAGAGGAGATTGAAAGCACATTTTAATAAATTCAGTTCTCATTTTTCTAACTTTGTTTTATGACTTTTTGCCCAGCTGTAATAGGTAGAATGTCATCTGGGAATGCTGCAATAGATAATTTTTCTACTGGTGCTGTAGCAGTGTAAGACGGACCTTGCCCAAAGTTGTGCACAGAGAGCTGTGAAATGTGGCACTGGAATCTTTCAAAGAAACAGTTTTCATCACTGAATATGGATGCTGAAAATCAATTATATGTAGATTGGCTGTGAGAGAGACAAGCTGTTCTGTTGATTTAGGCATGACCTGTGTGGTGACGCTTCATCTCCCACTGAACTAAATATTCTTTCAAATGACATATTAATGGGAGGGCATCCAAAATACTTTCTAGGCAAATGAATGTGTAATAGCCAGATGGTTTATTTGGTTTTTCAGTAATCCTTAGAGGATCAGAAAGGGGATTTATTTAGTAAGTTATAGCATGCAGTTACCTGTGTTACAGTGTCTTGAAATACAGTAGGTTATAATTGCAGATCTGTTCTGTTCTTTTCTTATTTTGCCACATTTGTAAAGCACTGTAGAAAATGTCAGCCAACTTTTCATGGCACGGTAGGAGCAGAGGTGGGGGATGTTTAAGAAATAGGGTTGTAAAAGAGATGGTGAAACAAATTACCCAATAATCCTTTCTGCTGTTCTTAGGACTATTCAAGCCTTTCATCTCACATCAAATTCCTTCTATTCAAAATTTAGCATAAAGAGCATAACACATGTCTCAAAAGGTGAAATAAAACTTACCTCGTGAGCTACTTACATAACTCTATTTAATACATGAAATGTATTTTGGGATATTGTCTCCTTACTTGAACATATTGCGCTGACACAGAAACTTCTCATACAGTACTGTACAGCTTTTAGCTCTGTACATGTCTGGTCAAATGTCCTCAGCATATGCTCACTCTCTGCAGCTGAGAGAGTGAGCCACAGGTGTTACACTTAAATAAAGGCTGGCTTTTCTCCACCTGATTCCCTAATATACAGATGGGTTTTTTTTCCTCTATGAGCAGGAATGAGTCCCTTTGATGCTATTGTATGTTCTGCATGGAGGAGAAAAGGAAATTGAGTTTCACTGAATGTTGGATTTGGTCTGGAACACATCTCTGCTGGGGAAAATTGAACTCTTTCTGAAGCATTTCAGAATTTTGCCTCAGAATTTTCACTCTTGTAGACCAACAGTGCTGCTGCTGATGGGTCCCACTGGCAGCGATAGTGGACCAAAATGATCCTTGTCTATGGTACAGTTAGGAAATCAACACAACACTTAAATCCCAAATATATCACTCAAGCAAAATGATTCAGTCTAAATTCTATAGAATTCAAGAAAACCTCTTCAAGGCTACTTGTCATCATACTTGTCCCAGCTGTTACCGATTTTTTGGGAAAACCTTCCCTCAGACACCCAAAGTACTGTGCACTGGGAATGCACAGCAGGGTCACATATTTACTGTGCTTGCTGCTTAAGAGATTTCTCTCCTGAGTAATTCAGAAAACAACCATTCATACACATAGAGTCTCTCCAGAGCCCAGTTTGTTGCATGAATTTAGCTGATTTCTAGTGAGTTTTACTAATACTTGTGCAATGATGTAAGGGCATGACAGCAAGAGCACACAGGATTCATTAATTTTTCCCAATGAAAGAAAACTGAATAGTCTGTGGAGAAGGCAGATCATGGGATTTTCCTCCTACTGACTTGTAAGTCCAAGACAGTGCGGTATAAGTCTTTGCTACTTTCATTTTGGTTTCATGTACATGACTTACCTCTTACAGGAAGACTACTTGCCAGATATCTGGATATTGGAACACAGGATATGTCTGCTTGCTCTCCCACAGGCTGGGGATAGTCTAATCCTTAGCTGCTGTAATTGATGACCAAATCCTTCAATGGCTGACTAGGCAGAGGAAGAGGTAGATGTCTGTACTCAGAAATGTGCTCAGGGTCTGCATATGTCTCACAGAAATGCCAAGAACAGCTCTGAGATACCTTCACAGAATCACAGAATGGGTCAGACTGGAAGGGACCACATTGGGTCATCGGGTCCAACCTCCCTGCTCAAGCAGGGTCATCCTAGATCACATGGCACAGGATTGTTTCCAGACAGTTTTTGAATATGTCCAGTGAGAGAGACTTCAAACCTCCCTGGGCAATCGGTTCCACTGCACAGTCTCCCACACAGTAAAGAAGTTCTTCCTCATGTTCAGGTGGAACTTCCTGTGCATCAGTTCCTGCCAATTGCTTTTCATCCTTAGTTGCTGGCAGACCCTGTGAGTTGGCTCTGGTATCCCCGGGCATGATAACTCTCCCAGCTGTGAACCATATCTGGAGGTACTAACTCTCCTCCTTGGTGTCCATAGAGATATCTGGAGATTTTAACTAACACCAGCACTTTTTTACCTGTCTCTGGGAACCTGACTTTAAGCTGAGACTATGCTTAGCCTCACTGTGTAGACCCTCTGTTAATGCCTGTCATGTGGCAACAGACCATCCATCATTAGTTTGCCTTATGACATATTATCCTCATATTGTATGCAGTCACTTCTGGTGCTCCAATCTGTATTCAATGTTGTCCAGAATGTCAGTAACATGTAAAAGCATCTTTGAGAACCTAGACATAAAAATGCCTACCAATCCTTGAATTTCAAAGGTTGTCTTTCCACCATTTGTCAGTTGCCACTCACTCAGTTTCACTGTGAGCAATGTCTCTACATGAAATGTGAGCCATAGCTATAAGCCAGATGTCAGTAAAAAATGGATTATCCCTCCTCCAGTGTCCCTTATTGTGATTAAATTTTCATACATGATAGACACTGCTGTTCAACAAGTGGCAGTGTCACTGGTCAGCATTTGATTTAAAAAAACCAATATGAAACCATAAACTGGAGAGGTAGTTGGTCAAACAATTGATCAGTGGGCAGATGAAGCTAGTAATACAAACATGCTGTAAACTGGGAGTAACACTAGGAAAGCAGATCTATGTTTGAAGTCAGTGATCTTGATTTGCATGGGTACATAAAGAGGGCTATTTCTGAAAGGAATAGAGATTAAAGGTGCTGAGAGAAAATAAAAGCATTTTTAAAATAAAAGGGACTGTTTGGGTGTGTGTGATCATTTTTACTAGTTTAATCTGGCAATAAATACAGTGTTTGGGTTGTCAGCACTTGATCTCAAAATTTGTTTTAAGGATTCGGGAACAAAATCTCACATGAACGAATGCAGCTTCTGCTTAAGTGGGGAGTTGCTTTTCCATTTGTTTTAACAGGCAATATGCAATATCAGTGCAAGTCTCCAGAGGTCAATAGAATTTGCTGTAGTTATCAGGAGAAAATAGGCTTCATGGTGAGTTGAGAAAACAGAAATCTTTTAATACCCACAATACCGTTTAATGTTTGATAAGAGATTCTGTATACACAGGTGTGTGTACATACATGTGCACACACAGACAAATGCAAGAAGATAGGAGTAATATATTTTTAACAAAAACATTTCCTGCATGTATGGCTTTCCAATATGCTTAGGAAAGCTACAAAAAAATCCAGTGGAAAAAAGCAAAAAGAGAAAAAAGACAGCTTTCTTCAGAATAAGTGAAGCTAATTGTAGGAACTTTCAGTTCGCACCAACAATACTGCATGTTATATGGCAAAACTGCTGTCAGCCTGAGAAATGGTGTCAGTTCCTGACATCACGCAAACCTGTGACAAAGTTCCCATTGGCTTGAATGAAACAAAAATTACATCCATTATGTGTTTCACATGGCAAAGTACATCTACAGCAAAATAACCTTTCAGAACCCTAGTTCCTCTCCTTTTGGTTATCAGTACTTTGCCTTATTGTAGTGAAATCTTTAAACAATGTTTTACCCTTCATCTCAAAGGGAAAAAATTGTACGTGTTTCTTTAGAATAAATTCATTTTCTTGTGAAAAATTATCAGTAGAGATCCCAAAAGTAAAGAGTTTTCCCTGAAACCTAGCCCAGTATTAAGTAGATGGTGTTTTAGAATATCCAGTTAGGCTATTTTCAGAATTTTTTAGTGCATAATCAATCCTTTCAAAATCTGTGTGATGACAGTATTTTTTTCCTTACATTGATACTGAAGACTTTTGAATATAATAGTTACAAGAACAAGTTTATTATGTGACTTCCTTTGCTGGTTTGGCAAAATGTACTATAGAGGCAAATTTCAGAAGGCAATTTTTAGTAAAGGAGAGAGTTTTTATTGTTTAAAAAATACAGTATGGTCAGTAGTGTTAAGAAGTAAGCAAGAGTCTAAATTGAGAACTCAGCATAATTGGAATGCTATGGATTTCTCCGGGAAAGCTGGTCCCGCGCCTGGTGTGATCGGAAGCTGTGGTCAAATACTTGATGAAATTCTCAGCTGGTTTAAGTAGATGTAATGACCCTGACTTCAACTGGCACAGAGGAAAATTTCATCTGTTAACTTTCTGAAAGCAACCATTTTATTTGTTCTTCAGCTCTGAGCATTTATGTTCCAGCTGGTCTCAAAAATCACATAACTGGAAGTTGTAAAGACATGCTGGGGAGGCGGGAGGGGGGGAAAAGTGGCAGGAAACTTGGCAAGAAAAGAGACACTGAAAACTTGAAACAGAAACTATGGCAACCTGAATTACTTGTTGGAGGAAGTGTGCAGTGTGTTTTGCCAGTGGCACCTGGAGAACCAGGGTTTCACCTCAGCAGTGATGTCTTGCTGTGAGAAACAATTCTCCCTCTAGATCTGACATGTGAGATGGTAGCACCGACAGCATCCACACATGGTGCTCTTTGGAGCATTCCAATAAAAGAATGACATGGACAAACTGGAGCAAGTCCAGCGTAGGATGCTGTTGGTCTGGCTGGAACATGAGAAGTGTGTTTCAAAGAAGGCTTGGGAGCACATTCAGAGAGGCATGGCAACAGAGTGAAGTGCAAAATTCAAAAGCTGGAACTGAGGACATTCAGATTATATATGATCATGGAAGCTGTCAAAGCTTGGAAAAGAGGTTGTTGATGCTCTCTGGAGGTAGTAAAAACTCAACTGGACAAAGTCCTGCAACCAGATCTGATGTGGCTTTGATCACAGCAAAGATGATCTCTAAGGTCCTTCCCAATCTGAACCATTCTGGGTTTCTGTGATACTCTTCAGTTTACTTGAATTATTCTCTTTATTTTCAAAGAGATGTGACAATTTCAGAAATGGATCCAGCTGTTGATTATATGCTTCCGGGGGCAATGTTAATGGAAGAAATGCAGCCCTTTTAGCCCCCTGGTAAACTCAGGCCTCAGGTTTTATTATTTTCTACCTTCAGTTATTGTAGAGCGTTGTTGAGCTCATAAAGCAGCTGCTGTGAGTGGTGTGAAAAGTAATTGCTGCATATACTTCATACGGCTTATAAAATGATTTGGAAATTACTGTAGAGAAGTGAGCTGCTATGTTTTTATCACTATAGAAAACCTCAAGATGGCAGATCACTAGATAACTATATGCATATACATATATAAATATGTGTATACATATATAAATATACATATGGATACCAACTGTTAAGATAATTCATGCTATCTTAGAATCTGGCCTCAAAATTTGTCCATAGACAATTTTTTCCAGAAATAATGCTAGTGCTACAATGATAACCTGAGTAAGAAGGTGCTCCAGATGACATACCTGGCTGTTAAAATGGGTGTGAAGGAAAACTGAACAAGAACTTCAAAGAGAAATTCCTAAGTATCAAGAAAACACAAGCACCTCAAGGCCTCCACTAAAATGCTAATGTATAAACATGTACAAAAGGTGGGCATAATGATAAAGGAAATCCTGCTGCAGGAAGGATGCTTGTTGGTGGATAAATGATGTAAGAGGAAGACTCTACCCTCCTAAATTCAGACTCTGCACGTGGGTTTGATTAATTTCTTGCAAGATCATAGTAAGTGTTCTTTAAGCATCCTGCTTGCCTCAGCTTCTATTTATTTCCTCTGCGTTTTAGACAAGAATGTCCATATATCTCACAGGGTGGGCCTAAACTTTTATTAATTAAACTTTCAAGACATTTGAAGATGGAAAAATAAAATATTATTATCAAGGATTATTTAAACTATGTTTCTGTGAGTTTGTAATACAGTCCAGCTGAGAACTACATGCCAAAGCCTTAGTAAAATAGACAACCAGTGGGTTCTCAACGAGTATGATGTCAAATTAAAATTACACTTCACAACAGTAAATTCAGTGCTGGTAAATCCAAATGGATTAAATGCAGGAAGCTGAAAAAATAGGCACTTATTTTCTCATCCAGATAATTTGTCTTTCTGTTAGGGTTTTACTTTCAAGAAACCAAACCTGAAGCTGTATGTGGGGCTGTAAACAACTGCATGGGGAAAAATGTCAGTACTTAGCAGCAGTGAAGTTTGTCCAAGGATTACCATAGTGAATAAAACCAACTTCCCTTTTAAAAGCTGAGCGTACTATTTTGGGAATGTGACCCCTTTTCATGAATAAATGACGTGGTGACATTTACAGATAAAGCAAGATTTAACTGCTATGAAAGGAGATGACAAATGTCAGGATGTCAGTAATGATCTGGGAACATAATGGTCTCTCACCAGAGCACTGAGTAGATATATAATGTAACTGTCGCCTGCTAATGGTGCCATGGAAGAAGAAAAGCAAAGCAATATGAGGAAAATCAAAAACCTCTCTGGAACCAACCTTAAAGCCTGATTGATAGGCATTGGCACAACTTGGCTAATAAATTATACTGCTAATGACTTAGAGTTTTTACCTTGTGCATATCACTATTACACACTGTGAAATTCCTGTATAACTTACAACTGTATTGTGTCAGAGGATAAAGTGTTGGCCATCAAAATGGCTTTCTGACAGTTTCTTTATCCCTGTTGTACTGCTGGGGCTTGGCTGTTGCAAAAGGCTTGCTGGAGCGGAGTGGATTTACTGCAGCCAGAGCTAGTTCATGGAGCCCACGTTGGTGCAAAGCAGAGCAGGATTCTTCCTTGGCAGAATCTTGGGATTCTGAGAAAGATCATACAGACATAGAATCATAGAATGGTTTGAGGTAAAAGGGACCTTAAAAATTATTTCATTCTGACTCCCCTCAATGGGCAGGGATGCCTTCCACTTCACCAGGTTCCTCAAAGCCCTATCCAACCAGGCCTTGAGCACTGCCAGGGTTAGGTTATCCACAACTACTCTGGACAACCTGTTCCAGTGCCTCACCACTCTCACAGTATAGAATTTCTCCCTAACATCTATTCTAAATCTCTCCTCTTTTAGTTTAAACCTGTTCCCCCTTGTCCTATCACTACCTGTCCATAAAGATCGTTGAGACCCCCTATGTGACGTTGTCCTCCTCAGGTATTCTCAAATGCTCTATCTCCCACCTTTTCAGACCCTGGCAGATTGTACACTGGCCCAGCCTTGTGAATGCTGTCAAACTGCCTTGATGGCTTCCTTGGGAAACCCAGAAATACGGTAGGGGGAAAAAAGCTTGGCATTATTTATGCAGTTGTCTTCTGAAGTTGTCTCAGGCAACTGCCTCCCACCCCCAGGCCCCAAACCGAATCCCCATTTGTCTCACACATTGAGTGCTTTCTCCAGCTGACAGCTAAATTGATTCCCGTTAGCTATTCAAAGTGAGGAAAGTGTCTGGAAATCTGAAGGTTTAAAATCCCGAGACCCAAGCTCAGCGTAGCGTGGAAGGCAGGGAGTTTCTTTGCATGAGCTCCCCATCCTCCTGGCAACTTCACAGCTCTCAGCTGTGTGGCGCGCTTTGCTCTCTTCATGCTTTGCTTCAACAGCTAGCTGACCTTTCCTCAGAACAGGTTAGCCTGCCGCAGGGCTTGTGTTACCCAGAAGACCAAGGATGTTTTCAGAGAGATGGTGAAACTGTGATTAAAAGGCAGACATAGTCAAGCTCTGGTGTGATCAGCCAGGAAGCATTTGGCTAGTAGTCTGCATATGGGAAGAAATATAACAGATAAAATACAAACATTAATACAATAAAAATGCCAAGCATGGAGTATAGTGAAGTTGATACACTTCACTACTTATAGTTGAACACTGAATAGACATATTTTTTTTAGGAGATACTCTGAGTTAAATGTACTGTTAATAGTGGAGAAGTGTACCTTTAACACTACTTGTACAGATACAGTAATCGCAGTATCTCTCAGGCAAATCCCCATTACAAAGGAAACCCATCCCAATCTGCTGTATCTTTTGATCTGCACTTTACAGTCAGAGTCATCTATGACAATGAAGATGGAGGTGGCATTTCGGATAAGACAGCCAGCATTGTAGCAATCGTATATTGACATCCAGCAAGGATTCACCTCGATTAACCATATCCCTCTGAAAGTTAGATGTCTTCTGTAAGTGAATTCTTTTAAGCTTCCTGTAAAGTCAATGGGCAGATGTAGGCAGTGCAGAGGGCAATTGACCCTATCCTGAGATAAGTATTGTAAGATAAATTGTGCCTATTTCTTGCTATTTACTCTAGAGGGGTCCCAACTCCAGAATCAATGCCTACTTTTGAGGTGGCTGTGCTTAGGTGAGATATGTGGGAGAGGGAAGGAGTAAAGAAGTACGGTTCTGATTTCCATGGAATCAGATGATCTGAGGGGTCAATTGGTTTAATACAACCTTGTTGCTGTGCAGCATTAAACTATAAAACCTGATTAGGGATTTATGGTGAGGAGTCTGTCAACCTCCACATCTTGCACAGACACGAGAAAATTAATACTAAAGAAAAGAAGCGGACTTTCAGAATAGAAAATATGTAATTAAAAAATGCACAAAAGAAGAACTAAGCAAAAACCACTTGTAGGATTATGAAAGCATTGACCTAATTAATCTATGTGTGTCCCTTTTTAAAAGATATTCAGTTGAATAGAAATGGCTGATAATTTTGATGTTGAGCCTTGAGATGGTGAAACACTTTTTCTTTTTGATGTAAGGGACACATCATTTGGAGAAACAACACAATAATTTTAATAGTAATGGGGAAAAGCCATTTCTCAGGATAGAACATGAAATGTATTCCTGTGTGTATCATTCAAGTGTTCCTGCTGATCCAATGGGGATTGTTGGGTGCATTTTTGTTGCTATTGAGTGTCCCAGAGAGTAAAGGTCATCTGCTAAGACCAGGTTTTGTGATGTGAATCAAAGGGCTGTATAGTCAATGATTTTAGTCCGCAAACCTTCTCTTGAGAATGATGAGAGGTAGTTTCTGGGTGAAATAACCATGGTCTGATTACTGCTTAAGTCTAACTTTTAACTCATCCATCTTGATACAGGGATTTCTAAGCTCACATGTTTCTAACTTGTTAGATGTATATTCTAGTATTAGTGGACCATTTCTGTTTAAACAACTTGGGATTTTCCAATGTAGTTCTTTTTGCTTGATTTAATGTAATATTTAATTAACTCTTACAATTGGGTGGATTTCTAGGTTACAGTTATTGGTGTATTATTTAGCTCTGTTGGGGTGAGAAGCTCATTACAAAGTGTGCTAACAGTTCTGCTGCTAAAGGAAAACCTAGGCAGGGATTTTGCTTTTTTATTTCCAAAATACTGAGGTTTAGTCTGTGCTTTTAATGACCTTTATACTAATCAGCTAGAGAAGGACATTAGTGGTTATCTCAGCCCTGATGCTTGCTAACAAAGACTGACAACTGCTGATACAACAACCTGCCTTGAATTATTTTTGGATAGGGAGTGGAATGGGTTGGCTTAACAGAAACATGTAATTTCAGTAAACCACTACTTTCAGAAAATGACATTGTTTCAAATTTCCTTTGCTGAAAGGGAGATGCATTTTTTTCCCAGATCTCTCTCAAAAAAATCATGCAGAAGATTGTACAGGAAAATGGTGCCTGAAAGGAGAATTTCAGTATGTACTCAGTGTCAGTCAAAATCTTCCACTTTAATTTTTATTCTGAGTTCTTCTCAAATCTAAATGGGTATACAAATTCTTATCCTTAATTAGCTATAGAGCTCACAGAAAGCATTTATTGCTATCTATTTCTTTGCTATCCCTCCCCTTATCTCCACTGATAAGAGCTGCATGTTGAGCAGACACACTATAACCCCATAATTTGAAGCTACTACTATAGTATCAGTTCTTCTGGATGATACCACACCTTGCCAGTCAAAAATTATTTGAGCTTAAATTGTCAGCTAAAGATGCTCTTCATTTTTATTGCCCTGAACTTGTGGGCAGTCTATTGGACGAAGTGAATTACATTGTTGTTGAAAATGCTTGTAATTTTGTGTGAAGGACACAATCGGAATACACAATATTTTTTTTCCTTTGCATTTCCAACCTACTCTGCTCCTTTGGTGCCAAAGCATATTACAAAATTGCTGACATCTAAGCTGATAAATCCAACTCTTTGCAGTTCTGTGAATGATCAAGCTTAACTGTCTATGCAGCTGTTATTTGGCAGTGCTCCATCTGGAAAATAAAACACAAACATCAAAAGAAGTTCAGCAAGGTTTATGTTTCAGAGGTTTTTTGATAGCTTGTCTGTTATATAACACAGTCTCTTGGGTCAAATTAGAAGGCAACAGATCTTTGTCCTTTCATAAATCTCTGATGCTTGAGTTAAGCAGATGACAATCACATCCCAAAATAGGGACACCTAAGAAATGTATTGGTGCTGTGCTGATACTCTGTGCACTAATGTGCAGAGCCTCCCAGGATATATACAGGAGTATTATATGGGAGCTTAGGAAAGCTGGGGCAGCCATATGTGTTATAGAATTCGGGTAAAATTTTTCAGCCGTGGATCCGTGTTTGTTTCTCAGTTCTTCCCAACTCTCTATCAAGCTTAACACCATGGCATGCAGGGGCTGAGTTGGTTGTCTTTAAAACTGCCATTATTGATCCAATGCAGCTGTACTTCAGACAACTCTGTGTATATTAGATTACTGTCAATTCAGAAAAAAATAAAACATCAGTGTTCATGAAGTGTTTTCCTTCTTCATACTCTGGCCTTCCTCCTTATTTTATGAATTCAACTAAACTGATGATACAATTTGACCTGACCACATTAAGCAAATGTACCAAACTGAAGAAGGAACACAACATGCATGGATAATTTGTGATTTATCTAGAGGTGACTATGTGCCACCATCCCTTGCCACAGATATATAGAGATGGGCAGAGAGTTAATGCTCTGGTAGAGTGCAGAAAGACATTTGCCAGGACTTTAGAGAGAAAGCAAATCTCCTGACACTTTATGCTCTGATTGGTCATGCCCAAATGCATATCAGCCAACTTGAACAGATCAGCAAAGTTCTCATTAGCAAAATTCAGAGTTAACCTTTCTACTCCCTGACTTGCAGAGAAGGCAGAACAGTAATCACAGTGGAAAAGGTGTCCTTAGCACTCTAAAAAGAAACCACCAGGCAATAAACATTGTTGATCAGACACAAAATCAGATAGAGGAAAAGAAAATGTCAGTGAATCTAATGCTGTCTCTTTCTGGACAAAACACAGAGGTGAAACACTGAAGTTGTGAGTAAGAGCACTTCACATGGTGTGATGGACATACTGCCAGTTGGTCCTGGTCAATTAAAGTGTTTTTTTCAGAATAATGTTCAAAAGAAATTTTCCTCAAAGGACCATAAAGGAAATGAACTGCCCAATACCTTTGCCAATTTTATACCTCTCAGTCTATGTGGAAAATTTCAGCCAGAAAGAGCTGGCAGGGAAAAGAAAATAATAAAAAGAAAAACAAAACAATGTTATGTGCTGTACAAGTTGGAACATATTTAAGATATATTTTTTGTATTCTCTCACTTTACAATTTGCTTTTGCACTGCATTTTATACATTGCTTAGTTAAAGACCATGATGTCAAGACACAGTAATGTACAGCAAATTTTAAGCCCTTTAACCAAAATCACAATATGCATCTAGAAAGATAGATCCATTTTTTTTTCCTCAGAAGAAATTAGAACTCTTGCATTTAGCAGCACATCCCATTTCTATCAAATATACACCGTTTCCCCTGCAGCTCTTTTTATGTTAGTCAATATCTTTTAATGTTATCTGATGGTTTCCTAGGAGATGCCCTAAATGGCTAAACTCACTAGTTTGATGCTGGTGTTGGATAATATCTATATGCACTAAACATCTGTTTTGTTCACTGAAGTCTGCTCTGCCCTTTTTCCACTGGTCATTATGTTCCCTCTGAGGGTTTCTAATGGTTGCTAATGAGATAAGAAAGATGCTCCATGTACACTTCCATCTTCTCCAATGGTGTGTGATCAGAAGTCTGTGCTCTTTTTTAGCAGGAATTGCTTCAAAATCATTGTTAGTGTTTCTTTGTACAGTAGTTTGAATGCAAATTTTACACTTAAGGACTAAAATGCCTTTTAAAAATCTGTAAGATGCAATTAGAAGGAGAAAGATCATCACGTTATAGGGTAGAGAGTTCTATTTGTGGAAAGGTGGGCTCAGTGTTGATTCATGTTTTTCAGATGGTACAGTACAGGTTGCATCATTAATATAAGATTAAGATGCCAAATGGGGAATTTTTACCTTCTGTTTCTCAGTTTTTCACTGTAGGAAATCACCCAGATATGGCTAGAGGTTGATTTTATATAACATGATGAGCAGACAGAGTGTTCCTCAAATTGAACAGAGCCTGCTGCTACTGTGGGAAGAGGGGCTGACAACTTGGGTAGTATCCATACAAAGCTATAATTTCTAATCTGTCAAAATCACTTCCCTTTAGAAAGCCTGATTTCATTAGCATGTTCTTTGTCAGATGTGATTGTCTCTCTTAGCAGCTTTCCCTTTACAGCTGTCACAAAAGCCAATCAGACTATACCAAGGGCAGGAAATAAATAAGTGTTTTTGCTGTAAATTAATTTAGGCAAGGCTACATTGCATATGCTTAGATTTTGTCCATACTTTGAAGTGTGAAATTTTAGCAAGGTAACAGATGAGGGCTCTTAGAGCAGGTATTGGCATAAATTTGGTTACAAACTCTATTTCTTCTGGCACTCCAGTGGCATGTATAGAAAATATACTTACATATAGCCCATGCCTCATAAATGGCAAACCTAGCTCTCAGCTAAACTGGGAACATAGGCAAAATTGTCTTGGACAGAGAGGTCAAATTAAGCTTTTCTCAAATTGTATCTGTACTACAGTCTTCTGGGGTTATACAAACCCGAACACTAAGAATTCATTTAAGTTAATTTTCTTCATATTTGATCTTTTGCACTGTTCATTTTACCAGCATGGGCTCCACTGCCATTTCACTAAAGTCTGAGATCTATAGCTTGCTGTGCTACCAGTCTTCAGGCTGAACTTGCCTTGGTTCTTCTCTTGCTTTAGACCTGAGCATGTAAGATAAGGAGGAGGAGGCAGGTGCTTTATGGAAACCTGTTTATCTACTTGATTTAGCTCTGCTTGATTCAGGTTTGTATTATAGCTTTGCAAATTTGTGAGGTAAAAAAGGATCAGATGGTGACGCTTTTCAAAAAAATATTTCACTCTGGAGAGTAAGACAAAGGCAGTTTGTCTAAGGTTGAAAAAAGTATTTTCAGAAGTCTTTAGGATAGAGAAGAATGATGTGATGAGTGTCACAGAAAGAGGCCACTCAGTGTGTCAGCTGGTTAGTTGATCTTTCCCGGTGGTGTTTGCAAAAAGGGGCAGCATGAGATGAGAGCAAAGCTCATCAGTGGAGCTGTAGCTTCACTTTTTAGTCACTGTGACCCATCTGGAGTACAAGTGAAGCTTTAATTTTTTATAAAGTCTTTCTATACTGGTACAGAGAACCGTTCTAGAAGGCAAAGTGTATACCTATGGTAGCGTATGGTTAGTTTGGTTAAGAATATCCTTTATTTTGGAGTCTTTTTAAATCACAACACTCTATTGCTTGTTAGAAATAGGTAACAAGCACTGTATGGATCAGTCACCATTTCCCTTAGAAGTGCTAAATAGCTGTAATACCTGAACAGGTTCAATATGAGACTGAGTGTCTTTTTATTGTGCCCTGAAATAAAAGTGAAAGCCCTCAGAGTCATTATTACTTGTAACTACATTGTCTTTCCCTTCTACAAGATAATTGGTCTATCATTTTCCAATTTTGGCACTTCTGCCTCACTAAATGCCCAGAATGCTTTCTTTAAAGCTAAAAGGATCTTCTGGTCTTTAAAATTTCTTCCCTTTCTTTGATTATTTGTAGAAGTCTAGCCATGGTTCTTTTTTTTTTCCCTCTGCCTTTTTGCCAGTTCCATCTGGGCATTTAAAAACAGTAATTCTGTATATTTTCATGTGCTTCAGATCTTCTGCAATGCCAGGCTCTAACTGACAGTATTTGATCTGTTTTATGATTACTCTTCATCTGTTCCTGGCCCTTTTTCTGTATGCTGGTAAACAGCTTTGATCACCTCTTGGCCAGAATCTGTGGCTTCTCATAATTTCTTCTGGAAAGATTCTTTGTCTTCATTTAATTACTTGTTGCCATTACCTGGCTTGCATCCATTGCCTGTTTTCTGTTTTTAATTTTTGCCACTGTGAAAGCTAATAGGACTCTTCTGCATTGGGACATTTAGGAAAGTCAATCCAAATTAAATGGTAAAGTTCACACTTGAGCTGCATTAAATCCCTGTGTTGACTGCCTTGTTAGAAGTAAAGAAGACCTTAATTTTGTTTAATTTAATACATACTATAAATGAATTAAGCTAAGTCAAATTTAACCACTTCAACTTAGAAGAAATGTGTCCACACAAGGTTTGTGAGATTTAGCAAATCAATTTTAGCGTCATACTTTTTATTAATGGTTTTTATTTCCTCAGTTTCTTGTTGACAAGACCTGTTTTCTTTTCTATAGGGAAAATCTTTTTCTTCCAACATGATTTTTTTTTTCTCTTTCTCTCTTTTTCTTTATATTTGACTGTCGTTCCTCTGCTCTGTTGGTGGCTTTCATTATTTTCTGAGAAGTAAGACTTACTGAACATAGCTGCTTTTATTATTGTATTAATTTACACTATAACGAGCTATATATCTGCATTAAGTTCAGAGTCATGTTAAGGTGGATGCTGTAAACACATGCACACATAGAATGGAGTTCATCCCACATAATCTTACTTGGAAAATGCAGGCAGATGAAATGTGCCCTCAGCCAGTTTGCAGATGATCAAAGCTGAGGGGACTGGGTGATACATCAGATGGTTGTGTCACCTTCAGAGAGACCTTGACAGGCTGCAGGAATGGGGAGAGAGAAATCTTACAAACATTGGGCAATACAAAGCCCTGCGTCTCAGGAGGCTAACTCCATGCACCAGTACATGCTGGGGGCTGAGTGGCTGGAAAGCAACTGGCTGAGCAAAACCTTGACATCCTGATGGATGGCAAGATGACCATGACCTAGCAAAGCACGCTCACAGCAAGAGGTCAAGAGAGGTGATCCCTCATTCTGCTTTGCACTGGTGGGGCAACAGCAAGAGTACTGAGTCCAGTTCTTTCCAACCTCAACCATTCTGTCATGTAACACCTAAAATATTATTAGCTTAGTAGACAAAATACATTTCTGACACCATCCAGGGCAGATTGTGTACCCATCACTTTCAGATTTGTCCCCTGTGCTCAGGCTCCTCCCCTACCTTTTGAAATTTCCTGTTTTAATTAATACTTCCTGGAGTAACCCAAGCTCTTAGGACAGTAGCAAATTTCCATAGCTTGGCATGGAAACAGGACACCAGAGAACCCAATGTATAGTGTTTGACTCCGTAAATACTTCATTTTGTTGCAGAGGGCTTTTTTTTGGTGTATTATAAAGCTCCAAACAGAGTAATCTAAGCCCGAAGACTTGTTCCTAGCTGTTCCTGTGAGCTGCTGGTCTGAAATTAATGACCTAAAGGCTCTAATCCCATGGGTTTAATAAGGCAAGTTTGATAAGTATACTGGCTTTAAAACTAGCATGAATCCAGCAGCTCCTTGTGATGATGATGGAGAATTATCTTCAGAATATTTTTAATATTTATTTTTCAGGGAAGGGAAGAGACAAGGATATGAGACCTTCTGTAATGGAAAAAAAGATGAACTCATGCTGCTTTATCTATCCTTTTCACAGAAATTTTTTGCTCTCTGTTAAAATTGTTCCCAGTAAGTCTGTCTCAGCAGCAGACAGATGAACACTCCCATTTAAATCCCCTCCTGTCTGATAGGCAGACATTTGCAAGCCAAAAAAGAATCATCTTCCTTACTTCTGAAAAGTATGGTCTGCCTTTCAGATAATACCTACTTTCCCAGCCTTGTCAGGTGAGGCAGTGCTTGAAAGCTTTTTAGCACTTACCCTTTTGTATAACAAGTTATCTCAGTAGGAGACTTTGCAGCAGTCTTTAACCCCTTTTGTATTCTCATTCCATCTCAGAGATGTCTCATGCAAGCTAATAAATAATTCCATGAGGTCTCTCCTTTTTCCACAGCATTAATCTCCCATCAACCAGTAATGAGCCTTTGTAGTTTCCTTGTGAGAATCTGAGCAACCACATTAATTCCTTAAAACTTTTTTAACAGTAGTGATCTTACTGACAGAGACTTTGGGAACATCTGATCCATACATTTAGCCTTAGGAGCTTTTGGTGTCCTGTGTCTATTGTGCCCTGAAATTCCTAAAGCCCTAGGCAGATGCTGCAAATGCCATGTGCATTGATTTCTAATAAATTATATCTCTATACTGTCTGATGTAACAAACTGGAACTGTTCTGGTAAAATCCTGCTTTTTTCATGGTTATTCCTTCAGTTGAATGACTTTTCTTGAAAAAAAATCATGTAACCAAATACAAAGTTTATACAGGTTGCTGCATGTTTTAGAAAATGTGAAATGATTGTTCATTCTTTAGCATGCTGATTTTCCCATGAAACATGCCAGAATACCAGTTAACACACAGCCAACACTCCTACTGCTAGACTTGTCCATGTGATTTCCCACAGTCTTTCATTTTAGCAAGCTAGAGAAAAACAGGTCCCTTTGGAGGTTTACAAAGAAAGCTCTTGTTGCTTAAGCTTTGGTATCCAAATTAGATGCCTGAGATCCTACTTGCCTAGCACTCTACTGACAGCCAACCTACAGCAGTATGATACGGTTAAAGAGAAAGGACTAAATCCTAGCAGAAAATACCATTTCTTTCTGGAAATCTTGTATTTTATAAACATTTCAGACAAAATTATCTTATTAGCCTTGCTTTCACATTCATGTCAATTAAAGCACCAAACCAATCAAATAATAAAAGGGGAATTAAAGCTGAAAGTGGAGGAAAAAAGGGGGATTGTGGACGCACAGAAGCCAACTGTGCATTTGAGACCTTTTTTTTTGCATCGCTCTGACATTACAGTCTGCACTCAATTTACTTCAGCTGAACTCTGCATTGTTAAATGGAGAAAGGATGCCCATCAATTCAGCCCACACATTTCTGTTTCTTTGCAGCATCAACTTTTCAGTGAATTATTTCCTTCTGCTATAGCAGTTCTTTCAGACTGTCATGGTATTTTTTTTTTTCTCCTTTCCTGGTCCCATTGTTTTATGCCACTTTTATCTTTGCTTTGTTCCCTTGTGATATGCAGTGAAACCAGCAATGCAATTAGCATAGTTAGTTCCACTCATTCTGCCCTCTGACTATTTATGAAGACACTTTTTGTGAATCTAAAAAAAAAAAAAAAAAAGAAGAAAGAAAACCAACCACTCAAAACTTTAAGTGTCATACATCACAATTTCCTCCTTTTCTTCTGAATGTGTGGAAGCCTGATAACACTAAGGAAATGTTACATAAACAGACTTCACATACATGTTACGTATCTTTTGTGGTGAATCGACTTTGTCACAAATGAAAGAAAGTTTTCATTCTAGTTTGAACTACCTTCAATATCATGAAAACCTCCACGAGTTTTTCTCTAAAACTGTAATCCAAACTGAAATCTGCTTCTAAACCTCCAGAAGGATTATTGATTGGGAGAGACTATATACAAAGGGATTTCAGTTCAGATGAAACCAGTTTTTTAATCTATATTACAAAAATGCTTCTGTGTTGCATATATTGCTAGAAGAAGGAATAATACAAAGGCTATTACTGAGATTGTGACATGAATAGGGAGCCTGTTACATTCATTTTTTAACCATGACAAAAGAATGGCAATAATCTGTCTTTTCTCTGAAATGAGAAGGAAAGCAAGCCATGACTGGCAAGTGTTAAGTGACACAACTTAAAGTTCTTCAAAAAGCCCTTAAGTAAAGAGGGCAGGCACTAACCATCTGCCCCAGTGTGATTACAGAGGCTGGGCCACAGTTGCTCATTGCACTGGGTTGCTGGTTTGGCCTTCGGAAGGTTCTGATAATTTTTCCTCCTTAAACACTAGGTATTTGAAGGACTTTTAAATTGTTCTCCCCAAATCATTGTCCATTTCTGAAAGCTGAGCTTCACTTTTTAGCTTGGTCCATTTGAATTTCCTTAAAGTAACTTTGATTGTTGTACAAAATTCAGGCCCTTTTGCAATAACTGCAGTCCATTGAGCAACTGATGTCAGGTATAAACTTACAGGATTAAAGGTCTAGCCAGGGAAAAAGCTTTGAATACTGTTTCCAGCAACTTCTGTTTTTAAATCACACCTGTGTGGATTCTCTTAGAAACAAATCGTGCTAGTTCTAGGGAAGTCTAAACAGTAATGAACCATATGTAATGTATAAAACATGTTTTCCTGAACTAATATTTGAAGTTTTAACCTTCTGTAATTTAGGAATTGCATCACAGAATAGGTAGATGTTCTGTGCTGGAAAACAAGGCTGTTTTGTGTCAGGTCTCTGAGGACAGAAGCAATTACAGGTAATGAGCTGGATTATTGTTTGATTATTAAACTTCTGTTTTTCCACAGTATGGCCATCTTTGTTACCTCTCTGTGAGCCTCTTCTCCACCAGGAAATACAGTAAACTCCTTAGGTATCTGTGACCTGGATCATAGTTTAGGATGAAAAATTGTCAGAATATACCTTTTTTTTTTTTTTTTTTTAGGAACCTTGGAGTTTTCACAGAAGAAAGGGTGTGCATGTAGAGCAGGAAAGCTGCTGTACTTATTTTTGTAGTTTCTCATCTCTCTCAGTCACACAATATTTAGCTGTATCCACTGCAACTATTATCATTTAGCAACAGAATGTCTGTTTGCTGGTATGTGCTACTGTACCTTAACAAAATAAAAATTCTATCCTCTGTCCAAGCTGATGCAATTTTTATTGACCTTGGCTGTACTGTTTGTGACTTTATACCTCTGAGTCACTGTGTATGTATCCAATCTACTGCTCCTCTGATGAAAATGTTTACAGGAATTTGGATTTAGGAGATAACTTTAAATGCTATCTTAGTGTGATCTCATTTGAAATGGTAGCTACACATTTCTCCACTTGGCTGAAGAAACAACAGCAAAAGCTGTCATTAATTTTGTTTTTAATTAATTGTGCAGCATGGATTTGTTGACGTGGCATGGATAGAGGTCAACTAAACAGATTTGCCTTGGGTTAATAGAAGTTTTCCATCATCTCTTCTGTTTCTGGTGCATAAAATATTCCTTAACAATCTTAACTTCATGAATGAGTGCATAAAATCCTCACAATCAACCTGTCAGCCTTTAACCAAGGCTGCCACCACCCTTTGTATTCATCTGCTGTTCAACTCTCCTTTACTGGTAGACCTCTGAAATGCTAGGAAACAATTGTATTAATAAAAGGGTTTCAATTGCTAAAATCCACTTTGTATAAATTAAAATAATGTCTTTTGGACTTTTCATAAAACACTGTATACTCTACTCCTCTCCGTAGTGGATTTCTTTTGCTATTATTGCTGTGATGATACATAATTAAGTCAGATTACATTTTTATAGAGAGAGGAGAATAGCTAAGACACAATTCTAAGTTATTCATCAGTAAGTTTAACAAAAAAAAAAAAAAAAGGCAAAATATAAGAATTTAAATTGTGCTCTCTGTTGTTTTTTTCTTCCTGAAAGTAGATAATTTTGTAATGGTAGATTGAACAAATAAGTCTCTCCCTGCCCATGAGAGAACAAGAGACTTCATTTAAAGCCACATGTGTTATTGTGCTTATCTGCTGATTACCATATTACTTTGATTTCTATGGTAGATTGTAAACTCTTGTAGGATTATGGAAAGATTTCTTTCCCCAGGCTGAACCAGTGAGATTTTCAGCATCATGAAGACAGAGATGAGTAGGAAAGAAATAGACTGGTTATTATATCTCTATGTATTTTTTACCCACTGTTTTGTCTCATTTTTATCACTGCAGAGTCAGCATGAGAGCCAAGTAAGTTAATACACCTCCACAATGTTGTCACACCACTAAGTTTTAGTATCTCTTCGTACCCTCAACATGCTTAGTGAAAATGTGAATTGCTGAAATGGTGTAGCCATAAAGAAGATCAAGAATAGGCATAGATATGCTTTGATTCAAGTAGGTAAAATACTTTTGATTAGGAATTAAAAATATATGATGAAGGAAAATGCAGATTTTCTAAACATCAGGGGTTTGTTATGTACAAGTCTTTCTTTCTGATTTTGAATGGGCTCATGCAAATTTGCAGGACAACCTGCCTGGCATGTTAAACTGAGTATTTCCTGGTAGAAAATGCAAGGAGAAACAGTAAGGAAGGTGGAAGTTTTGATGAGGAGAAAAAAAAAAGGAGAAGGTAGTTGTCCCACAAAGCTAAAACAATATAAATTAAGCTGCTGTATATTGGTGCTCTGTATGTAACTCAGACTAGAAAAAGGAAAGTAGTTTAAATAGAAATTAGATAGACCTTTAAGACATGCAGTGAAGATCTAAGGGTTTTCTGAGATACTGGAAGCCTATGGAGCAACATGGGAATGGACGGTCCAGTGGTAGATTGGTGACTGGTGGTTCTGACTGGTGGCCATTTTGAAGTCTGCATTTCTCCTCTCTCTTTCTGGGAAATACTGGTGATGCATGTTTAAATTCAGTATGAGTGTGTTCTGACTAAGTTCAAAGCAGTGGTACAACTAGACAGATTTTGCTGCTCTGCTACTGGATTCTGAGAGGTCAGAGAAGTGGCTTTGTCTTCTGTCTTATGAAATAAAACCAACTACATTCAACTCCTTTGTAACTGAAAGAAACAGACCTGGAATCCTGTGTGAAATTCTTGTCAACTGCATTCAAGATGAACTGACTTTATGGATAAAAGCAGAATGCTGACTGAAAAGATGGGGAGTACAGTGTAGGGATAGTTTTACAGTTTTCACAGTGCAAAGAGATTGTCAATACAGATTAAGAGGGAATCTTGGTAAGATCTGTACTGTTCATCACAATTACAAATTATTTGGAAAAGCAAGTGCTTAATGAGGTAACTGAGTCTGCTGATACTACAGCATTCTACAAGGTGACTGAAGCTAACACTGAAACAAAAGGGTAAAATGAACTTGTGATTTTGAGTGGTTGGATATAAAACAGGAGGCAAAATTCCGTGCTGGTAAGTGTAAAGTAATAGATACAAGAAAGCATAACCTTAATAATTTTTACTCTGCCAAAGGTTCCTAAATGAGGTATAGATATTTTCAAAAGACATTTAGAAGGACTGTGGTTAGTTCAGTGCTAAGTGGTGCTCAGGGAAAGCTGAAGATCATAGGAACAACAAAGAAAGCTTCAAGAACAGAATAGTTGACATAACTATTCCTCTGTATAAAACCAGGATCAGCTTCTGTCCTGAATACTGTAAGAAGTTCTGTCCTGCCTTTTCCCAACAGAAAAATTGTTGAAACAGACAAAGGCAGCAAAGGTGAGATATGAAGAAGTTTTTGTATGAAGAGCAATTAGGCTAGGATTATGGGTCTTCAGGGAGAAAAAACAACTGAGAGACCAAATTTTAGTATATATATCAAATAATAAATAGCACAAAGTACATGAATCACCATGTTTTCTAATGACAGTGTTTGAAGATCTGTGGCCAGTTGATGAAATTATCATGCTGCTAGTTTAAGGTAAAGGTAAGGAAGCACTTTTCTCACACAGCACATTCCAGCTCTGGAACTCATTGTCAGAAGTTTTTGTAGTGCCCGAAGTAAAAAGTAGATTTTTAATAGGTTTGGAAAGAAAATTAGGTCGAGGAAAAGACCATCCTATACAATATTAACATTTTTAAAAATTCATATACAGGAGGAATATTTCTTATAATTCTCCTTTAAATGACCAAAAATAGTAACTTCAACAAAGAGAGGTAGTTTGCTGGGTCTGATGAAACTTAATTTTACCCACTATGATATTTCCTATGTCATAGAATTGAACCCAGTCCACAGAAGGTCTGTGACATTCAAAGGGGTTTTTCATGACAGAAAACTAACTTAAAAAAATTACTCATTTAATCTACAATAAGAAGGAAAGCAACTTAATATTTATAGGATTTAAGGATCCCTCACTTCTGGATGGAAAAAATCCTTAGCGTATAGGACAATGAAAGTGTGTTCTAGGACGTGTCTTTAAGGTACAAGTTTAGTGTGAGATCACTTATGTCAGATTCACATCCAAGCCTTGCATCTTATATAGCATTATATCAATTTAGAAGCAGGGAAAAATGCAGTTCTGAGAGGTTTTTTTTTTTTCTGCCTGGTAGCCACCTGTTAGGTTGTAGCAGGTGGGAAGGCTGAAAATAATTTTAAATAGCACTTCCCTTCTCCCACTTCACATGAGGGTAACTGTGGAACTGTTGGAGCAACAAGCATTTTTTTAATCCTTGGAAATTTTAAAGGTACCTGAAGGTATCAGGCATGAAACACAGGAATCTTGTTCAAGTATTGTGCAAGGTCTTGCATTGAAAATTTGGAGAGATGTTTAAAGAGGTGCCTGAGGGAGGTGAGGGCTTGAGGGAGACAGGGTGATTCTGTTTTGTCGTTTTTACCTCAGCCTGAATCTTGCGTGAAGCATCAAGTTGCCTTCTCTTAAGGCTGAGCCTGGAACACATACATGAGAGGAGCTGGCATGCCCTGAGGTGGATCTGGAGTGCTGGCCTGCTTCCCAAGGACTGCCAGAGCTACGATGCTGAAATTCAAACTTTACGGACTAATGATTTTCCTGCTTTGGTGCCAGCATGTTTAAACACTCTAGATATTCTGGCTGCAAGTTAAGATGTCTGTGTAAATGTAAGTAATGTCTCTGTCCAAGTATTCTGTATCCTACAGGGTTAAAAAAATACATGCATTAAAATTTGAGGTATTCTGGTGCCATGGTGGTGAAGTCATATAAAATATGGAACTGTGTAAAGTGTAAAATGTGTTAGATGTATAGGGCTGAGTCGAGCTGAAACATTCAAATGCAAATTGTGATCTGAACTCTCTCCCAGGAGCAAGAGCTTTGGGTCAAGTGTTACTGTTCAAGGCTATTTCCAAGCTAGTGCCTGTGCCTTTTTTTTAACCTGAGCCTTGTTACACTTTGATTTCTTCCTCTCTTCTGGTCTGAATTATGTTACTTTTGTTGATATGAATTCACAGCTACTAGTCAATGACCATAAAGGCCATTCTATACCACATATTGACTTGAAAGATTTAGGTCCCCACTATCAAAAGATGGCACTTTATCCTCTCAGCCAGACCAGACCCCTGATTTTACATTGCTGTTTTCTCTCTGAGTTTCAGAAGTCCTTTTAATATTTCAGAACCATGTCAGTGCTTTCATAAACTTTCCACAAGGTGAACAGTAGTGGTTGTATTCCAGCTGCTGCTGAATCTGCTGTGTTTGTTCAGCCCTGAAATGATCTTTTAAGATGTGAAAATAAAATGTTTCACTAGTACTGAGCCATAAACGCAAAACTGACCAGGGATGCAATCCACCCAACAAAAACTACCTATTATGTATTAGAACCACTTTTTTTTCCACCTTTCTGCACAGAGACCTGATTCTGATTTAACCTGATTTTTTTTTCCCAACAGAACAGGTAAAATAATACATTTTTTAAAAAGTTTTGATAAGATAATTTCTATTACTTTGCTCTTAACCAAACTATGAAGCCTATTGTAAAGCCTTTTTTTCTTGTAGACAGAAAGTAAACCTTATTTACTTAATATGGAAATATTTCTCCAAATGCTCTAAATACTTTTACTCAATTCACAAAGATGACTGCAAACTGATCTTCTGATTACCTTTATAGATATTTTCTCATTCTACGTTATTTATTTGAATGTGTGAAAAAACATATACTTGTATGTATGCTGCAGAGATTTTTAGATTTTCCTAATAATGCAAGAAAATGGGGTGCCAGTGCAGGGAACTCTAAAATTCAAGCCCTTAATGTCTAATGCTAATAGAACCCACAGACTGCAATATGAACTCTCAGCAGAAAGCATATAACTTTCAAAATACTTTTTTCACTCTCTTTTCCTTTAGTGGGGGAAAAAGCAGAACAAAACAAAACTTCATTCTTTAAATTAAATAGCCAACTCAGGCAACTGTGTATCAAAGATCGGACTGCTATAGAAATTTTCAAATACCACAAAGATCATCTTTTTCAGCCATGTCATCTTTTCCATGCCCTCTAGGTTTCTGTCTAGGTGGAACGTAAAGACTGAATTTTCAGGTCTACATCAGAACCTGAAGTTGGGCTACAGGTGCACAAGAACAAGGAGAGAGGGCAGGTTCAGCTGTACAGATTAACCTGTACTTGACATCTCTGTGAAGTGGTTGTCAAAGTGAACATGTAGAAAGTGGAATGGATCAAACTGGAGACTGATATGGGAATAGAGCAGGGGATTGTGGTGCTGGACTGGGAGGAATGAGGATATTTGAGATTCATGAGAGAAGAAAGCTGAAACAAGACAAACCAGAAGAATTGGAAGAAATATCTCTAGATGTGTTAATAAAGACAGGGATGCTTAGGGTGGGAAAATTATGGATATCCAAGGTCTTAAAAGCTATGGGACTGGAAGGTTTGAGATAATAGGAATCCTGAGCTGGTTGCAGGACAGCTCTGTATAAAGTTTTAATGTTGCACTTGTATCAAAGAAAAGGAGGACAGTACAGCAGCCCTAAATATCTGGTGAACAGTCACCTCTTGTCACCTCACAAAACTATCCTCAAGTACCTGTTCTGTTTGCAGGATTTACATGTGGGCAGGTTCTATCATTTAGGCTGTTAAGGCATTTTCCATACTTGTAAAACATGTAGTGCTCAAGTCTCAAAGCTGGATACTGCTACTCTGATGAGAGTTTCTCACAATCTGAAATGGTGTAGACACAGGAAATTTACCTTGGCCGAGATCAAAAGTGCTTCTAACCATTTCTCAAGTCTGAATGGTATGGATAGTTGAAATTTAGTACCTATACCCTGCAGCAGGTTAATACACTGATATAGCTGTAGACCATATAAGACTTGTATCTTTAATTTTAATCATAAATCCATAGTCCATCAGGACATTTAATGTTGTCTCAATGTGCTTGGTTTAGATATGAAGTCACTTGTGGAAGTGTTGGCAAGGTCTTGCTTCTAATATCCCTATCACTTATTTGGTATTGAGTGGGTATAAATCCTACTCTAGGTTCCACAACAAGCTTCTAGGTCAAAAGTGCAGTAAAAATGTGCTGAAGTGTTAACTGGTCCTATACTGCCTTCTGTCACATTTAAGAAGCTGCTCAGGCCTTGACTTCTGTGGGAGTACTGAAAGAATAATCTTGAATAGCTCTTTTCTTTTTAAAGGTCTTCCCTAGCTAGCAAATGGCACCATAACCCAAGAGAAATATATGACAGACATGTTATTTCTATGGGAATTATCAGAGTTTTCAGACTTGGTAGCAATTCTAAATATTGTACATATCAGTTAAATTTATTAGTAGAACGGCTTCCATGCCAGAGAAGGAAAGCACACATTTTTTTGTTGCTTTTCTTTTTTCCCCCTTCAGAAACAGACCTTTCTGGAATTAGAATAAGTTTACTTTGAATGATAGAAAAATCTAATATCTAATGGTACAGAGCAGAATTTCATCTGATACATAAGAGCAGCATTATTAGGTGTGACTTTATTTACTTCTATGTTGGAAGATTGTATTGCAAGTTCAATAGATGTTTGCTACTGCTAGAAGCAAACCTGGAAGAGTAGTGTGTGTGTTTATGGTTTTGATGTCATTTGATGACAGTTACTTCAGCTGTTCCTTCTAATGACCGGATCATGCTGGGAGCTAACCCAAGCAATTAGAGTCTTAAAAGACTTCAGAAAAACACACAAGGCATAAATACATACTGATTTTTTGCAGTAGTTTTAAAGGTCTTCTTCTTATTTCCCTATACCCCTATGTCCAAATACAATCACATGGCAGAGAGCTGGAAGCAGTCACAGTCTTATGCTAATAACAGGAGTTCAGCCGTTGCCAAGTATAAGTTAGGTAGGAATAGACACTAAAGAAATTCAGTTCCACTTCACCAGTAATACCAGACTGTGTGAAATGGGCTCCTAAGACTAAGTCATACTTTGATAACTGTTCAGCATTGCGTTTCCTTTGTACTTTGAGTTGTCCTCCACATCTGATCACTGCTGTGCCACACAGTTCTGAGTCTTATACTAGATGAAATGATTTGCTAATGGCTTGAGCAGTGATGTTGTGCCATCCTTTATCCAGTTAAACACTGCTTGCTCCCCAGCTTCTTGGCTAGCACTTTCCAATCTACAATGAATGTGTGACCCCTTGTATTTTCTGAACCTTCTGGGATCTAGAACCTACTGCCCTGCAGGGCTACCCAATCCAATTGTACAGGTAGTCTGACACTTCTTCAACCAAGAGGTTTTCAGGTAATTTTCTGAAGAACCTATCCAGAGTATCTAATATTAGACAAACAGGCTGTAATGGGCAGGGCGTGATTGCTGGAAGGTCCAATGCCATTAATAGAGGTTCCTTGTATAGTCTATGATCAGGTAATGTTCATTGAAACACGTGTCATAGCCACTACTTCCAAACTTCAAGGGAAAGCTGCACAGTTCTCCATTCCTTTCCCACAGCATGCTCCAGTGTGTATCTTGTGGATCAAATCCTTTCTGACCTGCCGGTTTTCCTTGAAGAACAAGCCAAACAGCTGAGTGCCTCATCCTATCAAAGCTGCAAACCCGCGTGGCTTCTGTTCTTACCAGGAGTTGCAGTGGGAATGCACAGGTGGCAGATACAGCTGGAGACCTGCAAAGAGGCTTTCTGGGGAGCTGTAAACTGTTATAGCAATGTGGCAGAAGCTCCAATGAGAATCAGAGGAATGTTGGAGCCTACAAGGGTAGGTTTTAAAGAACCTCTGCAGATGTCTTGAATACTGTTCCAACACCCGTTTTGAGGGGTCTTATGTGAAGTTTGTCCCTGAATTTTCAAGCATGTCTTCCGTATTTTGTTACCTACTAATGTTGTTAATAGATAATCCTGAGGACTTTGAATATACCAGTAGAAAAAGTCTGCTTGACAAAACCAGAGAAGTTTTCTCTTCTAAGGAAAATCTCTGTCCCAATTGTTTGTCTGTTATAAAGAAATCCCTTGTAAAAAGTAAACTTCACAGCAAAAGTCTTGGAAATCCAACTGAGAGGCTGGAAATCATCTCCTAATGGAGCTTACAACAGAACAGATACTACAGAGATTTTATTTTCCAGTGATGAATAAAAGGTTAGGAATCCTAAAACACCAGCAGTACATTTTTTAACAGAAGCAGTAAAAGAGAGTCTGTGACCAGAAGTCTTAGGATTCTGCTGTATATTCGATCTTTTATTAGCCTTTAACACTCAGGACAGGATGTTAATTAATGCTTGGTCTCACAGGGTCCTAGTTAAACCTAAAAACCTACAGGAAGCTGTTAAATTTAGGGGCATTGATAGTTTCAGTAAAAAGAAAAAAATATCCCAAAAATACAGATGAACATTATCACATGTTTTCTTAGAGATTTGTCAGCAAAGTTAGCTTTCATGCTAGCCAGCTGAGGTCTTGAGTTTCTATATGAAAAGAATAGCTCAGCTATGTCTTGAGGCTAATACTGAAAAGGTCATGAGATTCTCTTTCATGAAAAGAATGAAAGTAAGCTGAAAAGGACAGGAAAACATAACGTTCACTATAAATGATAGAAATGATTCACTTCTATGCATTTCTCTGCATATAGAAAATGCCATTGAAGTACATTTTTATTTAGATTTAGGGAGCAACTTACTTTCTGCCTCTTCATTGGTTTATTATTTATTTCCAGACCTTATTATTTTAAAATGCTATTGCACCAAAAATATGCTAGACTATTTCTAAACACAATCACATAATGGATTTTTCCTACGATGAGCAAAGCAGCCATTTGAAGTTCATTCACTGAGACCCCTTGGCCTTTAGAGCATTTAGTGAAGGGTTTGTTTTGTTTATTTTACAGTTCAGTGGAATGGAAAACAATTTTTCTTAAGCATTACTGGAGGCCATCAAACAGCGAGAAGGAATAATTTTTCTGCTGCTGCATGTTCAGCAGAATTTAAAGGTATCTATTAAAAAACCAAACAGGTGTAGTGATAAACCTAAATTTCCCCCTTTTTTCAAAAAAGTGTAATTATACTCATCAGACATAATAATCTGCTATTTTCCCCATCTTGCTGTTGCTCAGAGTGTAATGAGAAAAGTTTGCTGATGCTGGGTGCATTTCATTATTTCCCATTTCTTCTTGATTATTTCCTACCTAAAAAGAAAATAGAAAACCACCCCAGTGTAAATCCACCATAGGCTGGGGATCTGCACTGCATACACCAGCCACTGGATATTAATTTGGTCATTCCTTTGAACTCTTGGGGTGTCTCTTAGACAAGGTATCTCAGGTGTTTCATGTTCCCTCTTTGTCTCTAAAGTTGTAGTTCATAAGATGTCTGATCTGGTCACAGA
>JAWWEU010000111.1:107847893-107891810 GCA_035583155.1 Acropternis orthonyx
CTTCCTTCCTCTCCTTCCTTCCTTCCTTCCTCTCCTTCCTCTCCTTCCTCTCCTTCCTCTCCTTCCTCTCCTTCCTCTCCTTCCTCTCCTTCCTTCCTCTCCTTCCTTCCTCTCCTTCCTTCCTCTCCTTCCTCTCCTTCCTCTCCTTCCTTCCTCTCCTTCCTTCCTTCCTCTCCTTCCTTCCTCTCCTTCCTCTCCTTCCTTCCTCTCCTTCCTTCCATTCATCTCTCTGTCCACCCTTCTGTCCTTCCATCCCTTCTGCACTCGTCTGTATGCATTGGGAATAAGGAAACATAGTTGAACACAAGCTATAAAAAAAACACAGAGGTGATGTAAAAAAATGCTTCTCAGAGAGTTGAGGAAAAACAGAGTGTGAGTGTTGATAACTGACAATTGCTTGTGTTAGTTTAACAGAACTAGTCTCAGAAAAATCGTTCTCCTTCTGAGAGATGAATCAATGAATCTGAGTATGAAAATCAATGCTTAAAAGCAATCAGCTTGATCCTGCAGTTGTGGGCCTGTAAGATATTTGATTCTGCACACAATACTTCCAGCCAAGGTCGAGTTATATGAAACATTTGACAGTACAAAGACTGGACTTCTAAAATAAACTCCCAGTCCTGTATGTCCCTGCATCCATTCCCTACATTTTTAAAATATCTTTGTCCCTCCTCATTGTTCTGATTCAATAGTACTGTTTCATGGGGGTTTTGTTTGTTTGGTTTTTTTGTTTGTTTGTTTGCTTACTTGTTTTTTTATTAAAATTAATTGTAAATTTCTCAACACAGCAATATTCAGCGCCTTAGAAATCCTAGACTGACTGAATTCAATAGAAGTTTTGTGGGACCTGTTTTATCCATTTAATAGAATAATGAATTGTACCATGGAAGACTAAGACTATTGCTATTATTTTAACTATATTTTTTATTTCCATTACATGAGACCTACCTATGCATACAATACACAAGAAGTTTGACAAAGTGTACAGCCAAGTGCTCCTTGAGTAAGTAAGTGCTTTCCCTCAGGTCAGGTAGCATAAAATGTTCTAGTTCACTGTGTCCCCCCAGAGTACACAAGCATCTTACTGTGTTTCTTTTAATTTCTCTAACAGAAACACTGTCTGGCTGACTCAAAATTCTTCTTCCCAAGTTAATCATTAACATTATTGTCAACTTTCATCAGGAGAGTGATTAGTCTGAGTTCTGAAATAGGAAAGTTCTCATTTATCCACTTATTTATATCACTGATATTTTTGTTACCAATTCACTGTTGACTGGAATAATTTCATTAGCACTTTTTGAACTCAAGTTATATTCACACAAACAAATAAGACAGATTGGTTTTATAAAGTTATCACAGCAGTTTACTTTATCCAAAATAAAACTCTTCATGTAAGTGCACTAATCTGTAATATTCCTATATCTTCAAGACTTCATGGAGTCTTGAAAACCCAATTTTGAACTGGTTATATAACGATTTAGGAAGAGGTAAAAAGGATGTGTACAAGGACAGTTGTAGGCATGAATTTCATGTATGATAAAAAAACAGAGGACCAAGCTTTAGGATCAACAATGCTGTTGATAAAAGGGAATGCAATGCACAACTAAACTGTGGTTATCTTTGCCATAGGATGTTTTGGAGGTCAAATGTATAAATCGGCTTGGAACAGGAAGCAGAGTTCTAAGGTGATTCTAGCTAAACATTTTCCTTATTAAAGAGCATACCCAAACCAGAAGGGAGTTTATAATTTCAAAAGTCAAGTTTGAACAAGAACTAAAATTACAGAACTTACAGTGATGGCAAAGTTGAAAGAGAAGCGAGTAAAAGTTCATAGATACATCTTCACCTATTTGTTGTGGCCTTGAAAAGCAAGTCTTTGCTTCAAAACTCATTTATTACTAGCTTGAATTTCTGGTTGCCCCAAAGTCTCCAATGACTTTCAGGGATTTTCTTTTTTTTTTTTTTTTTCCCCTAGTGTATCTGTTCCTGCTTCTCTCAACAGTTTTTCAGGCACTCTGCCAGTCTACAGACTCCCATTTCTTTCATAAATCTCTTCTTTCTTTGCTTGCTACACCTTGAACTTTTGAAATTCTTCAGCTTCATGGAAGCTCCATTGGTTGCCAAGGGCATGAGGAACAGCCAGGCATCTCCAGCTGGCCCAGACACTTTTTTTTTGCTTTTTAAAGTGCATGATATTTAAAGAAGAACTGGCACAAAATGTGTGAGTGCTATGGAGTTCGTAAGGGCATTCAACTTTCCTCTCTTCTGTCTCATGTTTTTAGTGATGTACACCACTGCATTTACACCTGGATGGGTAAGAATCTGTGGAAATCAAGTCGCTAATTCCACTTTGTGAAAACACTCCAAAAGACAACAGGAACTGCTCTGGTTTTTTAGCTATCTAAGTGTTTGAAAAGAATTACTGATCTTTTTTCCTCTAGCATAGTTCATAGGGTAAACAACCAACTGACCATCTTGGTCTGCTTTTGGTTCACTTCATCAGGACATCCCTGCCTGGAGGATGGCTGTTTTCTTTTCTGCATCTACATCACAGTTTAATGGCAAAAATTGGGTCACATGTATTTCACATATGTTTTTAAACTAGCAAGTAGTTTAGAAGGTGAAGGTGAAGTTTCCAGTGCCAGTTAGACAGGATGGTTAGCAGGCTGTGGAAGATTTCCCTCAAAGTGACTGGAGGCTCGTGGGTTTTTTTTCTCTCTCCCAGAAGACCTGCAGTTGTTTCCTCGAGTCCAACAACTATAAAGCAAATTTCAGGGCTCAGCTCACAAATTCCTACAGGGTTGGAACAGCCCAGTTTTCTACATGTAACTGATTAGCCCCTGTTCTCACCAAATCGCAGTTTCTGTGTAACTAACTGTGAAGTTTTACCACAACATCTATGAAAGGAATAATCTCCTAAACTCTTGTCTGTGTCTCTGTTAGGTGCTCCCCTGGCTTTGCTCCTGATGACTCCTCCTTCACGTACTTCTTTCTTCCTAGACATATCCTGCAAAATGTGAAACTGCGTCCGAGTGACCAGAAGCGCACGTGTGTGAATGAAACCAAATTAAACTGCACACCTGCCTGATTGTGTACACACTAATAATGCCACACTAAGAAGAATTTAAAGAACCCCAGAGGAATAGTTTATATTGCAGAAGTCAATGATTATAAATCCAGGTAAATCCTATTTTAAGACTGGAGTTAATTGAAAGGGCAGAGGGAGTGGCAAAAAAAAAAAAGGGCAAAAAAATAAAAGCTGTGAGTAAATTTTCAATTTTCAGTTATTTAGCTTTTTCTTAAGACTGGCACGGATGGGTCAGAGAATATTAGAGACTGACATTAAAAAATATGTTCTTGTAATGAGACTAATCAGAACAACAGTTAATTTAAATGTCTCTCTCACAGTTTATTCTGATATTCATAATCCATTTTTTCTTCATATCCTATAGAATTTTTCCATTTTGTCTATGGAGAAGAAATCTATCCTTGAGCTTTGAGGTGGTACAGCTTTGAATAGTGCAGCTGAGTCCTGATTACATCATTTGTGATTATGGTTAAAACCGGAATTTCTCTTTGCCAAGACATTTCCTTATTTAAAAATTGTTTTCAAACCAAATGGATACAAATGATGTTTCCTGGAGAACAGATAATCACAACAATTTGTATTAGAAAACATTGACTAACCACGATGATAATGACTCAACTCTTGAATTTGTCTGGATAATCTCAAAATGCATACAAATCACCTGCTCATCTACATTATCAAGCACAGTAATAGCTAATTAATATAAATATAATCTGAAAGTAAAAACATAATGAAATAGACTGAAGTTCCAAAACCTCATATTTTCAGGTGCAGACCCTGGAACCTACAGGCAAAAATATTTTGATTTAGATCAAGAATTAGCAGCTAATTAAAGAAATATTACCAACAATTTCTTCTGTTGAACACCAGAAAAATGGTTGTACTGAAGCAGTTTTCCCTTTGAAAATGTCATCAAAATGTGCTATTTCATCACAGATATTTCAGTTTTAATCAAAGATCCTTTGGAAAAGAGATGAAGTGTTGAAAAATTAGGAAGAGAAAAACATTTTGATGTTGTTTAATTCATGGGCTGGGTACTATTGTAGGATGTAGAAAATCCTTTTTATCAGGTAAAGCATCAATGAAAAATTGGACCAGGCACATTTGACATCACCAATCCCAGAAGAAGGCACCAGTCACTTGTTTTCCTTGACATTGCTGTACCTGTGCATAATCAAAACTTCTGGTCTCAGTTAAAAATGCAAGTTGTCCACCCACTCCCTGTAGATTAGCAGTACTAACAGATAGCCACAGAACCACATTCTTATTTTCCCACAGAAATGTTATTTTAATGCAGCTGTATATATATAAAATCTATAGTTTTGTATCTGTATCTATATAACTCTGAATAGAATTAAAGAATTTTTACAAGCAAATGTCATGTCATTCTATCCAAGCATTGAGACATAGCATATGCTTAAATTTAAGCTAACTAATTCATTCATCTTAATCAATAGAAATTTTCTCTTAATATCAAGCTTGAATCTTTACTGCCACAGTTGATACACTAAATTCAAACAAGAACAAATTATTGCCTTTTATTTTGTGACAGACTTCAACCTATTTGAAATTAGTTCTCATGTCTTCAGTAATTTTTTACTTTTTCCTTAACAACACCATTTGTTCAGATTTCTCTTCCTAGCAATGTTTTCTAGATCTTTGACTGGTCACCACTACTGCTTTTTCTCAGAACTGTTCCAATCTGTCCATTTTTCAGAAATTCAGGAAACCGTATGAAGCTTTATTGTTGAGACTTGTATTGATGGAGTGCACTGGAAGCATAACTCTATATTTTTATTCAAACATCAAGTCTGATGCTTCAATGGAGGGCCAGACATATGTTTTTTAGTGTTATCAATTGATTTCTCTCAAGTCCTGAAAGTAATTGCCCTAAATACACTTGTAGCACTCATCCTAAAAATAACCAAATGCCATATAAAAGATGCTGACTTTCCCTGACAAGTATGATTCATGAGGAGCAGCAGTGAGATGACTGGAAGTTTTCCCAGCCAAAGTGATTACAGTGACAACCTCACTGTATGGGATGAACTGACAGAACAGCTGGTTTTACATTTACTCTTTATATATGCACAGCTGGCAAGCACTGTCTTTTGGATAGACCGATGTCTGTTTGTTTCAGAGGCAGATAACATATTTATCATGCATCCTCTGTCATCTCCTGAGAGTATGCACCGCAATAAATGTTGAACACAAAGCTTCAAATTATCAGAGAAAAAGGGATTTTAAACCTTAGTATGTGGTGCAGTCAGGATTACAGCTTGAAACAATGATTACTGCTGCAGTTCTGCAAGGCTTGCTCAAACATTATTATCAGACTGAGACTACCAACAGTAAAGGAAGGAATCTGATGGCATGGGCACAAAATTATGGGGAAAAACCAGGATATGAATTGTCAAGACCTTCAGCTGTTTTTGTGGAATCACGTGAGCACACGCTTGCCCCAATGGCGCTGGATGCACCTCTTGCTGAGGAGTTCCACTGCACTGCACAGAAGAGGAATGCACGTACATGCACCATCACTGAAGATAGCTAACACAGAAACACGGAATCACAGGATAATTTGGGTTGGAAGGGATGTTTAAAGATCATCTAGAAGACCCCTCCCTTCCCCCCTTCCCCCAGCCCCTGCAATGAGCAGGTTGCTCGGAGCCTCGTCCAACCTGACCTTACACGGTAAGTGTGCTCCCTGACATGACCTGCAAAACCACATTTGAATCAGTTGAAGCAAGTGACACACTCTGACCACACCTGCTCAAATATAAATTATTCTCTTAGTTGAATATTTTCTCTCAAACTACAAGATCTTTGAGGTGCTGCCTTTGGTAATTGATTAGTGCCATTATTGCACTGCAGGTGTGATCACCATCCACGTAATTTATGACCATTTCTATAGTTTTACCAGTAAAATAATGTGAAACCTGCCTGTAGACAAACCCACAGTTACATAAGTCTTTCAGAAACACAGCCCTTCTGAAAGCAGCTGGTAAAACTCTCTCTTTTTACCTGTGTGTTTTCCCAGAAGAGGAAAAATGCCTTCATGGTTCATTCTCATTTTATTTAATACATGTGGTGAAAACTGGAGAGGTCACAGGGATTTATGCTAGCAGATTTGGAGGCCTTTTAATATTTACTTAGGCTGTAAAATATAATTTGAATTTTAGAAGTATTTGTCATTGTATCTTAGATGGATAAAGGTATGTTTATTATAGCTGTATTTGCTATGTGTGATTTACATTGTTATATGTTGACTTTTCATTTCCTCAAATGTCACAGTTGCATTTCTTGTCTTTCTAACTTCCTCAAAGTATAGAAAGTTAAACATTTTTTTCACACTGATGGCAATCAAATCTTGTTACAAAGTCTTAGTATCAGAATGCTATACCTACCTAGCAATTACTTATTTTTTGAAAAATACCTCATGATGCAGATCATCTTGAGTGCCAACACATGTCACAGGACAACCAGGGAATCACGGCCAGCTGGCATGGGTTTATGAAAGTCAGGTCCTGCCTGAATAACCAGATCTTTTTCTCTGACAAAGTCACTCAGTGGATGGGGCAAAGGCTGTGGATATGTCTACCTGCGCTTTAGTAAAGCCTTTGAAACCATTTCCCAGAGCATTCTTCTGGAGAACCTGGCAGACAATGGCTTGGATAGGTGCACTCTTTGCTGGGTTAAAACCTGGGCTATATGGCAGGGTCCAGAGAGTGCTGGTGAATGGAACTAAACCCAGCTGGGGGACAGTCACTAGTGGGGTTCCCCAAGGGTCAATATTAGGGACAGTTGTGTTTAATACCTTTATCAATGATATGGACAAGGGATTGAGGGCACACTCAGTAAGTCTGAAGATGACACAAACTTAGTTAAGAGTCTTGATCTGCTGGAGGTCAGGGATTGGACAGGCTGGATAGAGGGGCCGAGACCAATTGTATGGGGTTCAACAAGGCCAAGTGCCCAGTCGTGCACTTGGGTCACAACAAGCCCCTGCAGTGCTGCAGGCTTGGGGAAGCGTGGTTGGAAAATGGCTCAGCAGAAAAGGACTTGGGGGTGCTAGTCAACAGCCAGCTGAACATGAGCCAGACTGTGCCCAGGTGGCCGAGGCCAGTGGTATCCTGGCTTGTATCAGCCATAGTGTGGCCAGCAGGACCATGGCAGGGATTGTGTCCCCTGTGCTTGGCACTGGTGAGGCCACACCTCAAGTCCTGTGTCCAGTTCTGGACCCCTCAAGTGACATTGAGGTGCTGGAGCGTGTCCATAAAAGTTCAACAGAGCTGGGGAAAGGTCGGGAGCATAAGTTTTATGAGGTGAGCAGGTGAGGGAGTTGAGGGTGTTTAGCCTGGAGAAAAGGAGGCTCAGGTGGGACAACTACTCTCTACAGCTACCTGAAAGAAGGTTGTAGCAAGATGGAGGTCTGCCTTTTCTCCTAGGCAGTTAGTGATAGGATGAGGTGAAATTGCACCACGGCAGGTTTAGATTGGATATTAGGAAAAATTTCATCATGGAAGGGGTTATCAAGTACTGCAACAAGTTCCCCAGGAGTGGTTGAGTTGAGGTATTTAAAAGACACTTGTTACACTTAGGGAAATGAATTAGTGCTGAACTTGGCAGTGCTGGGTTAGCAGCTGGACTCAATCTTATGGGTCTTTTCCAAAGTATGATTCTGATTCTACTTTAGGATTTTTTTCTCCTCTGTTGTCAATGTAGTATTATTCAACGAACCTAAAAGTCTCATGGTGTAATTAATACGACATGTTTACACTACATTAAGCCAGCAGCCTGGGCAGTGGCAGTGGCCATAAATAGAACCTCTACTTATTACTCCTTTCCCTTTGCTTCACATCCACTCCTCCACCCTCCCTTATTTTCAGTGTGCATTCTTCCCTTGGGCATCTGTAAGACTTCAGGACTGGAGTGACAAGCTCATCCTGGAATTTTACTTTTAGAGAGAATATACAAGGTTCCAAAAATTCACCCACTGAATCTTTAGAAGACCCCTCAGTTCTTTAATACCTTGAGGTAGCACAAAGAGAAGACCCTGCACATGTTTCCTCAGGAGGTACTTTTCAGAAAATAGGGGAGAAAATAAGATAACTTGGCAAAAGTTTAAAAGGGCAACATACAACCAAAACAAAGCATTCCACAAAGCTTTAACTTAGCACATGCCAACTCATACAGCTTAGCAAAATGCAACCCATTTGGTCCCAAGTTACCGAAAATATTGAGAAAGGAGTAAAGAAAGGGAAGAGGAAGGAGTAAGAAGAGAGAAGGCGAAAAAGAGAGAGAAGGAGTCCTGTGCAAGTCCAGCTTCCACGAGGCCAGGTGGCAGGTCTCAAGCCAAGATGAAGCCACCTGTTATTTTATGTGCTCTGCCCCTTTGTGGCCACCCCTCCCGAATGGGAGTTCTGGCCCACTGGCCACTCTGGGGCTCTGGGGAGGGGCAAGGGGCAGTGCACCCAGTGTGCCAGTCATTCTGGGGCTGGGTTAGGGACCCTTGGATGTTGCATGCTTCTGGGTTGTCTTTGACTGACAGCTGCTCCAGGATGACTCCAGGAGTCTCTCAGGGGCTGGCGTGTGGGGTAAGGCACTACGCCACCTTCATGAGACTCAACCTGTCCTTTCCACCCCTACCAATACACACTTAAATTGGTTTGACTCAATAATTTATAATCCAGTGTATCACAGCATCTCTCTTGCATAATCTGAAGATTGTGCCTGGAAGTTTTAAACACATAAAGGAGACTTCATGCTGCTCTTAAAAGATGGTCTAATACAGCCAAAGAGTTTATTCTTTTCCCCAGAGCATAATTATTACCCACAATTTTTTTCCTTTCTCCTGTCTAGTTATATAGAAGGTAACTTGTTTATCCAATCCTGAGGCATTAGTTTTTAGATCTTAAGCAATATTTGTGGGAAGGCTTCAACTTGTTTATATGTGTATATATATATATGGTATATATATACAATAATATACCACACGAAGTACTTACATTTATTTTGACAAAATTTTGTTACATTGAATAGGTCTCATTAGTAAGTTATTTAAATCACTTCTTTTGATGTCACCACTATTAAACTTCTTTATCCTCTTTTCATCAGCTATAAACTTAATTAGCAACAGTTTTTACTGACTTTTAAGTCACAGACAAACCTATTGATTGGCCACAGCCTTTCATAAAAATGCATCCAGTGAAATTCACACCTTTTTTATTCTAGAAATCAGACCTCAGGCATACAGTCTTTTCAGAGGAATATCAAATACTAGGCAAAGCAAATGTACTATTTGCTACATCTTTACCTCCACATCTGTAGACTGTGAAACTCCTTTAGATGATGCCTGGACAACTTTATGTATCATACTGTGCCTTAATTCTGTGTCTCTAAATTTTGGGAGAAAAGAGCCTTTCTTACTGGGTGTGTACATCAGGAGCACAGACTCTGTACCCTTTCAGCCACTGCTGAAACATACCAGTTAACAACTAAACACTTGACCAAGAAAGAGCATGTAAGTTATTTGCAGGAAATCTGCCCTCCCATTAGCTGTCATTTAGACTGGACATAGATTAAATGCCATAGTTCACCACTTAAGTAAAAAAAAGTATCTTTTTCAAAATTAATAAAGACATATAGTTTCCACAAAATTCAGAGAAATTTCTGACTTTTCACTGCATCTGATAGTGTGACCTCTTTATGTAGCTGCTTAAATAGAAACTTAGCTCTAAGGTGCTAATTTTTTCTGTTGTTCAGCCAAAATCAATCAAAAACTCTTAAAAAAAAGAGCAAAAACCAAACACAAATATTTGCAGTACAACGGGCTAAGTGTTTTGGGGATTAAGAATTGTATAATCACAGAATGTCTTGGGTTGGAAGGGACCTTAAAGATCATCTAGTTCCAATCCCCCTGCCATGGGCAGGGACACTTTTCACTAGACCAGGTTGCTCAAGGTTCCAACCAAGCTGGCCTGGAACACTTCCATGAACAGGACATCCACAACTTCTCTGGGAAACCTGTGCCAGTGTCTCACTACACTCACAGTGAAGAAGAACTGCTTGTGCATGCCTACTTTTTCGCACAGATAGTCCAATCCCCCACAAAGCAGCCAAGATAGCTGAAATGTAAGGAGCATCTTGGCATAAAATTAACGTTAATAGTATGTGTTACTTACTGAAAATAAAAATGGAAATCTTTATGTGCAATTTTGTTGCCTCGCAGTCTCTGGTGTGGGCAGGGATAACATTTGAGAAACATCTATTCTGGAAAAAAATGTAACACCAAAGGCATCTAATGGCAAGGTTGGGAAGTCAAATGACAGATGCTTGAGAAGCTGAACAGCAAGGGACTTTGAGAGTTCAGACAGCAGATGCACAGCAAGGCAGAAGGAGTCATCTGAGAGAACACTTGCCATTTTTCATGCACCTGTTTAATTTTTTAACGAAAATATTTCTGTATGTGAGGGGATGCGAGGAGGCAAAACCAAAGCCAGAAACCCAAGAGGGTGAGGTCTTAGGTCTTTTATTTGGGACTATCAGCCTAGTTGCCCTCGTGAAATCCTTAGTGTAATGAAATGAGGCAGCTGTTTGCACTGCTGGATCTATTCAGACTGGGAAAAAAGAGGTAAACACTTCTAATGCAAATATCAGCCTTGCCTCTCTACACTTGCTGCAATGATTCTGTTATTTAGCCACTTACGGTGGCAACTGGTGCAGAAAATCTCCAGAGCAAACAAGGCTTTAATTAATAATAAGTTATTTTCTGCAATAAGTAATTGGGAGGAAGCTGATTTTAATGCTTAGACTTGAATATATCTTTGTGGTCTGATAAAGAAAGTGGTTTGCTCAACTGCTTTATTAATATTTCCTCTATATCTGCATGTCAAATTTTAGGATAATGCTATGTTTTTCATAGCTTTAATAAAGCGAAGGAATAGAAATGTGAAGTGGTACTAATCATTACAATGTGTTGGCTTATTGAAAAATCCAGTGACTGAAAATTTTAATGACTTTTCACACTAAATATAAATAAGCCCTAAAGGGAAGTTGACACTGCTATGAATGTTTGCTTCACAAGACCATAAAAAATGGAAGATTGTATCTAGCACATTACAGGAAATTCTTTTATTCCTCAAAACTCTGAGCATTGAGGCATAATGTTAGAATACAGAAAATATGTGCCTGTATAAACTGAAGCTCACATGTACAAATGTGTCAGAGTTCATAGCATAAAGTAGAAGAGGTTATCTTATACCTGGAAACTTTTTCTGCACAATATATATAAACAATAATCAAAAATTAAAGCTCTCTGATGAACAGATTTTGTTATGTGTATGACGTATAATTTAATGGATGCATTTGATGTGAGATTGGTTAGAACATGGTGCTAATAGCACCAAGGTCATGGATTTGATCCCTGTATGGACCATTCACTTAAGAGCTGGACTCGATGATCCCATGTGGGCCCCTTCCAACTCAGAATGTGATTCTGAATAATTCTGGGTAATCTTAGTGATTGATTATTCCAAATTCAACTCAAGGACAGAGTTACAATCCTTTTTTGTTTACCTGTAGCACTAGCCACAAGTTTTTCTCTCTTTCTGGCCCTGATCCCCTGCTAAGTGAAATTAATGAAAATCATTGTGTGTCATTAAAGGCAGTACAGGATGGGACTATACCTTGCCTGTTTTTATGTTTCTCCTGGTTTATCTTCCCTCTAGCAGGTAAAAATCTGTATGACATTCTAAAACTGTTTTATAAGTCTTCAATTTATTTTGGGTTGTTTCTACTAGTGTACTTGATGAATAAACTCTGAAAAGTGTAACAAATTAGGCAACTTAGCACAAAGACACATGAGAAAATGCATGAAAATTTATTACTCAGACCTGTGCTAAAAATTGTTTTCTCTACATATCATCTCATTTTTTTTCTTATAATGTATCCTGCATTTGTGTTGTCTTTAAAGCTATGTGTATATATAGCATTTAGTAATTTTTTCCTGATGGAAAAGTCTATTTTGACTTTCACTTCATTCTTGTTAATTCTTTATGCAATATAATAAATGTGATAGCAAAAGGGAGAAGTTTAAGATCTCAGACCAGTATTATTTTAGGTATATATGTGTAGCAAGCAAATATTTTTTAGCACACAGTTATGGGAGGTATCTTAAAAAATGTAGCACATTATATCCCTTCTGTTCTTGAGTGGATTGAAATCTCTAGCAAGTGACTTCACCCTTCTTTGTCAAAGCTAAATAATGTGGAATGCAGAGTTCTTCCCCATGTAACATCATAAAGACTGTTCACTAAATAACCTTCATGACAGCTACTCAAAATAACTGTCTAAACTTTCCTATCCCCCTTTTAAACATACAGTAACAGAATTTAAATTGCTTTCAGATAAGTCAGATTTGAATGCAGATGTTTCTCTTTCATGCTCCCAGTCTCATGTTTTGTTCTTTTGCAAAGAGGTGTACATTGGAATAAAGCTTCTCATCCATAGTATCTAATTATTATAGTAGTTCTTTTAAAATATTTTTTTTCTACAGCACATATTGGATGTATTCTATGCCATACACTGTCTGAAATATTCTGGAATTGTGATAGAAGCAGTAGAGTTATTTAAGCAAATTGTGGAAATAGGTGTCAAGCTGTCAGACTGCTGGCCACTGAATTTGCTCTGTGTAACTCAAAAGTCTCAAATGTTGAAAGGACACTGGCTTGTGTAGAAGGAGTACATAGTTTTCGTTCACAGATATTCCCAAATAGTAACGTTATTCTTATATCCAATGGACATTCCAAAACCGATTTTGTGGAGGTGAAGTATACTCTCTATCAAAAGCTGGCAATAAATCAGCATTCATCAGCTTGACAACTGCATGTACAAATAATACTGTTACTCATGTGCATTGTGTGAAACAGTTTAAACCATAAAGGTTTTAAAAATGTCACTATCAGTGAGGAGTGGAGTGGAAGGGAAAATCAGTGGTTTCCTGTAATGCAGATGTAGGCAGTGGAGCAAAGGAAGAGAAACAAAAGCAGCACTGTAATTAAGACTGATGCTAGTTTCCAGGCTAGTCCATCACTGTCATCCTCCACTGTGTCATTCATAAAATGATGAAAATAGATCAGGTGAATTGCAACCAAACAGTATCTATTTTTCTTCAGAAAAGGAACCTTGGGTGCTTGTCTTAGGTGGAAATACCTGCAATGTCATTGTCAAATGTTGAGATGAGTTCTGCTGATTTGTTTAAAAATCATAGGAAATATAAAAGATAGAATACCTCACCAAACCTCAGTCACCGGTCTCCCAAGTAGATACAGGACAATCCAAGGACTGCATTCTGAAAAGTTTCTCTGGTGACTGTGACTGGTTGCTCCTTCAGTCCTATGCTTCATCAACTTCATTCAGGCAACTTCACTCCATTGCTGCCTATGACACCCCTTATTCTTTATTTCATTTTCTGCCACCCTTTCCTGTACTAAATGTGTCTGTTTTTCCACTAATCAGATCCTATGGGACTACCCCTTTCCTTCCATCATTTCACTATGAAAGAATTAATAACAAGCTTGTAAATAATGGATTGCTTTTAAATTCCAACTTATTCATTATGCTTGTATGTTGTAACCAACCACACCATCTTTTACCCATCTTTTTTGTTTAAAATAAAAGTATGAGAAGTCTAGAAATTATTTTTAATCCTAATTTTTAAAGACTTGAAGTACATCCTTATTCCTGATGGATATTTATATGTGAAAGACACAGCTGATATGTGGGGACTTCTGTTTGAGTGTCTTGGGGAATGAAATTTGAGGGGGGAAAAAAAAAAAAAGAAGGGATCCTCAAGTAGCTCTGGTACCCAAAGAAATTCATGGAAGTGCAGGAGGCCCAGATGAGCTACATCAGTGGGAAGCTTGTTGGCTGTCCTCAGTAGTTTTTGCTGGAATTATCCAAATCTCTATCATTAATTAAAGATTCATTAGACCATGAAATCACTTCATATCCCAACGGAATAGGTAAGTTACCTAGAATGGGAGAGATTGAATAAAGTTCCCATCCTAGAGAAAAAGATTTCCACACTTAATTAGTATTACAACTTGACTACTTGCTATTCTGAGAAGAGTAGCTGTCTTTTTGTATGTTTTACCAGAAATTCCATCCTGGACCAAAGGATCAGTTTCAATTAATCAACATTTTCCAATGAAATATTTCCCAAAGGACATTTAAAAACCATGATAAGCTCTTAGTGTTAGTTATTGGCCTGTTCTAATCATTTTCGGAAGTGTTACACAGAATATTTAATACAGATGAGAATAATTAACACATGAAGCAATAGATGAAGTTCATGTAGGGTATAGATATGATATGAATTCAGCAGAAATTGTATCCAAGCTCAAAATTTAGCATTACTGTTAGAATTAATTTCATGCCTTTTATAGGCTTTCAAACACTTATTTTTGGATAGTATGAAAATTGCCCTTTGCGGGTACCAGTCTCTCACCAGTGTCAGGAGAGAAACCTTAGATGACTAGCCCAGATAAGGTATGAAACTTTTAGATTAATTCCACTCCACATAATTATATGAGAAATGCTTAAAAAGACTCAAAATGTAAGAATTCTGAAAACTGAGTCCTGCAAAGCGGGAACTTCACTTACAAAAAGTGAGGTGAGGGAGCATTAAATGTCCTTGTGATGGGTACTTAGGGTTATATCTGAAAGACAGTTAAACTACAGTGAAATATTTGCTTGCTAGTTCATTACTTCTGTATATGAAGACAGTTTTTTGGTTTGTTTTTTTTTTTTTTTGAGACAGTTTCATCAGAACAGTGAAATAGGCAACCTATATAAATTCTTATCCAAAGAAAGCAGAAATAGGGAAGTTTATGTCACACAAAGTGAAATTGGTCAATAAGAAGAGGAACCTCCTTTGCAATCAATAAGAGATCTTGAGGCTATCTGAAACCTAGTAACTCCTCCTGCATTGTCAGAGACCAGAAGAACAGTGTCAGAGCTGGGCAGAGTGTGACTCCTTCCTTCAGTGCGGGTCATGCTGATCATAATACTTCTATTATCCTGTTGTAGTGAGTGAATCATCTAAAATGATCAGTGTGACCATCTCTTTGGTTTCACCTCTGAAAGGTCCTTAAGGGAGGAAAAAAGGAGTTATCAAGGCTATCTCAAAGGCAATATTTTTTTATCTAAATGGTTTAATCATTCTACTTGCTGGAAAAGCTTTTAAGATATAAAAATGATCATCCATTTATCTTTTTGTCAGCTATGTGTATACTATTCAATACCATTATGTAAATATACATCATAGCAGTATGGCCGTTAAATGTAGCATGTAAATTATAACAAACAGCCTTCAGAGAGGAAATAAATAACTTCTCATTGTTCTCAGCACCTTGTTCACTTCATATTAACTGAAACTTTTTGACTCTGTTATGGAAAATCTTTCCTTTGTGACAAGAAATAACAAGGTCTTCTACCCTCCTTTTTGGATGTGTTCATTTCCTCCTTCCACATGTGTATAAACGTATGTATAGATGTACCCACATACACACTTTGTGGTCAGACTGAGGTGGTATGAGCCTTTAAGTGCACTGACTTCATGAGTGAGAAATGATGAAATAACAGTATGTCAGAGCCTAAATATCAAAACACCACTCATGTGGCAGGAGAACTCAAGAGCTCACTTGTTCAAGGTACTGTTCAGAGTAGGATCAGCAGTGAAATAAAACCAGGACTGGGTCTTCCCTTCAAGTGTGGAGACTGCACATCTCCTGGGGCAACCTGCTTCAATGCTGGACTGTCCTCTGGGGATGAAGTTTTTTGTTCTATCCAGCCACACTTCTCTCTTTTTCAACTTATGTCTATTGTCTTCTTACCACAAAGTGGGTTTTTAATGTTTTCAAGTGGAAAAAGTCCACTAATTTCAAAAATGTTTCTGAAAAGAACTGGAAAAAAAAAGTCCGAGCCGCTTTGTGTTTCATCTCTGTCTCGTTTAGATTTGGATAATTAGCTATCATAGTAGTGGTAATCTTTATTTTTGTTAGTGTAAATGGTGTGAAAACCAAACCTCTACAGGTTTTTACCATTTGAAACATCACCTTAAGGAAGTAGTTTTATTGTCAGGTGTGGAAGTACTTAATCACAAGAGACAATCAGTAAAGTGGTCTGCAGAGGAATGCAACATAATTGAGAAAGCCCACTGGAAAGGAGTGTGCTGTCCAGGAGTCACAGCTTAAAAAAAAGGTAATTCCCCACATTTGGAAGTGGGGAATCTGCCCTTTCCTACTCCAAAGTGAATACCTTGACGCTGTTTCAGCACATGCCATAAGCCCACCATCACCACTCTGACTCCTGAGGGCTGTCATGTTGCTTTCAGACTGATATGCAGATGTTCTTCCAGACACAAATGCTTCACACTTACACTGAGGACTTTCTTTGAACCTTGCATACTTCATTTCTTCATTATGATGATCCAAGATTTTATTTTATGTTTTTTAAATCTTTTGCATGCCCTCTAGGGATACAAGTACATTAGCCATTTAGTTCAGAGGGAGTGTGCACCACTGAAGCAAGCCCTTGCTTGCTATTCTTTGCTTCACATTGGGAATCAGTTTTTGGAGCCCCCAAAATGGATTTATTTGTGGTGAAACTAACCCCAAAAATGTACAGCCATTGCCCAAACACTAACAGACCACTACTGGAGAAGACCCTCCAATATGCCTACAGTGAGGATGACATAGCATCAACACCAGCTCTTTCCTTCTGTAAACCTCTGCCTTGGAATGCTGTGCCTGATGATATAATGACATGCTAAGTTAGCTGAAGTCTTTGTCAGAGATATTAAGAAAAACAAAACCAAAAAGAACGAGAGAATGAGAGTATTTTTAATCATTTTCTTTTCCTTGAAGGTGCAGTAAATTAAATAGTGCTGGGCCTGTGGCCTGGGCATTATAATTTGACTATTAAATTGTTTAACTATTTCCTGGTATACTTTGCCCAATAGTTCATAAGACATCCAGGATTAGGGATCCTCCCCCAAAAGACCTATGGGCAAAACCATCCAGGTGCCTGAGGCTGTTATACAGTCATAGCCAGACTGTGCCAGGTTGCCTCAAAATCAAAGCACTGTCCCTGCTGCTGTTGAGATTACTCATATGGCTATAGCCCATATTGGATAAAACACTAGCAAGGACTAAAGACAAAAGGAAGGTCGGAGGCACAGTAAAAATGGGATTTGGTGCAGGAAGGTTATGGGAAACCCTTACCCTGGCCTTGGTCTGCAACAGGACAAGCATTATTCCCTTCTCTCACTTTAGAACAAATGAAGAAACCATCTCAGTCAGCCAAAGCATTTTCCCTGGCATTCATTAAGTCTCTAGATTAATTAGAAAATGAACTGAGAAAAAGTTCCTGCCCATTTAAGTGTTGTTCAGGAATAGCAAATAATGCAGCCACAATAGAAAATTCATCTTTTCTGAAGTGCTGTTAGAATAATTTACTTGTAGGCTTGTGTACAGGGCAAATTAGGTTATTTATATTGCGAGCAGCAGCTGACAATATATGTTTGGAATTATTTGTTTTCAGAGCTCAGCTTTCTCTTCTCAGATGCCTCTAGCTCTGCTGTGTGAAAGGGAAATAGGAAAGAGATGTCATTCTGTGACAGAATGATCTTTTCACCAATATTTTTAAAGGCATTGACCCACAAATGTAATCAGGCTTTCCTCTCCACTCTCCCAGTCTTCAGCCCAGTACAAAGAGGTTTTATATGCTGGATACTGATTTTTTTTATTGGCCTGTTCAGCCTAGTATCTGCACTACCTTTTTACTATGATCTAATAAATCCCGTTTAAGTAAAGATACATTTATAATTGTTTCCAAAATGGAAGATATGAGAGGAAAACTCTATTTTGTTATGTTGCATAGAGAAGACATAAAAACAAGGAATTTCTAGTCGTAAATCTGGAGTTCAAACTACAGCCAAGATACAGAAGTGGGAGATAGAACCATGAACAGTCTTCACTATTGTAAGTACTTTTTCCTCATGGATACATTTACTAGTAAACTTGAAAGAACTGAAGTAAGTGAAATATGAAAGCATACTGTCCCATTGTAGTTATTGTTGTCCAGTAATACCATATTTGCCAGGTCTGCGTAATCTGACAAATCTTCTGTAGAAGGATGTGTTACCAAGATATCAGTAATTTAAAAACGATAGTGTGACTTACTTGAAGAGCCTTATGTTTCAAAAAACAAGATTTATCCAGCAAATTTAGATTTTGGTTCCTTCATACCATTACTGAGATTTTTAATTTATTTCTGTGAAAAATTGTTCGGATAGCATTCACATGAGCTAACTTTAGCCATCCTAATATCAGCTACAGCATCACAGGGTAATTTAGCTTGGAAGAAAACTCCTGAGGTCATCTAGGCCAAACTCCTTTGCAGAGCTCATGGCAGGTTGTGCAGATCTTTAAGTAGTTGGCACTCAAACACACACAAAGATACCCCAATCTCTCTGTTATTGTTTGACCACCTTTATGGAATTTCCGCCTCCCCCTCCTTTTCTCCCCCCAGTATCTAATCAGAATTTGCCATGTTTTCAATTCTCTCTGTTGCCTCTCACCCCAGTGCTGTGCACCCCTGAGAAGACTGTCTCTTCTTCTCTGTGTGTTTCAGCTGGGTGGTTCTAAACAACTCTAAGCTCCCCTCTGAACCTTCTCTTCTCCAGGCTGAACAGACCCACATCTCTCAGCTTCTTTTGGGACTCCATGTGCTTCAGGTCCTTGTCTGGATTGATGACTTCCACCAAGCTTTCCCTCATCTTTCACTTAAAGAGACACCCAAGAACATGGCACTTGAAGTTCTTGTGAGACCATTTCTCCAGCCTGTCCAGGTCCTTCTGACTGTCAGTTTCCCCAGTGTTGATCACCACCCCACAGTTTGATGCCATCCGTAAACTTGCTGAGGATGTCCCCTGTCTCATCATCCAGGCTGATTCCAAGTAGTATCAATCTCATCTAGTCTAAAAATAGTGTTTGAATTTTATCTGTGTTTAAATGAGAGATCTGTCGCTCCAGAAAGGTTATTCATCACAGCCTAAGCCTCCACCTAAAAGCCCCCTCAAATAATGGAGGCAGCTTAACTTCTGGGGCAAAGGGACTGAGTTTGTTTATGTAGTGGTAACACTGCTTTAGTCTGGAGTGGATGTATGTGAGACCAGTGAAGTTAAATTGGAATCATGCTGCTTTAACTGACAGAGAAATCTCCCTTTGTTAACTTCTACTCTGTGGGAAATTCCTTCAGGCTTTGTATGATCGATGGCCATTTTACTGGCAAAAACACTATGAAGATTAAACCAGTGGTTTACAGCTCTTAACTATTTTATCTCTAGTCCACTCAAGATGTACACCAGTCTTTTGTAACGATTCCCTCAGTTAATTAGATGTAGTAGTTAGAAAATAGTACATAAGACATGTGAGTTCTCCTGTGATTAGAATGAGCAGTTTGTTTTAGTGAGATGACAGATGACTTTCAACTACTCAGAAGAAAAACTTTTCTCTGAGTAAATCTTCTTCTACATGAGCCAATCCATGTATTTGGACTGGAATTAGTGTCTCCTAGATATCAGTACAGAAAGACTATTTTAATCCATCCATGACAGATGGCAGGCCAGTCATTGGTCCACCTCGCTGTCATGTCTCTACACTTTGTTTTTAATCTGGTCAATAGTGTTTGCCAGGATAGCTCTCAGATCTGCTCCCAGACCCTGACATTTTCAAATAATCAACCTGGTTTACAAAAGAAATGCATTTAGACAAATTAATCAAATGGCTTTCAGGAAGGAACATTTTCTAAGGTTTGTTCACCAAGAAATCTAGAATGAGAAATATTATTGCTGACAAAAACTTCAGTAGCTGAACAGTTCTTAGATACAGAATGTCGAGGATAAAAATCAGAAAGACAGGATTTTTTTTTTTTACCTGTAGCAAAAGAAGAAGAAAAGGTCACTTGCCAAAAAGACAGCTGAAATAGAATTAGTTTTCAAATTATAAGATTAAAGAGTGTTTGCTTGAAGAGAGTGTTATTATAAAGTGTGTAAAGAAAGAGAAGAGATTAAAATGTATGGAAGATCTAATCAAAGCAAAGATAAACTGTGTATCCTATAGGTTATAAGGGTTTCTGTGAGCTTTGTTTGCCAGTAGGGTTTCATAACCCACACAGGACTGAAATCTTATTTTTAAATAAGAGGTTTTTTTCTCCTATGCAGGAGGGACTGACCTCTTTTTGATTTTCTACAGGTGATAAAGGAGCAAAGCTGCCACCAAACAGAGGAAAGAAAAATTACTTAAGTTTCTCATAGATAAGTTGGGCATTTTTCAATGTCTAGGCCAGATTCTGCTGCCATTTCAGTTGGTGTAATTCCTCAGTTGGGGAGGCTAAATGTTCTCCTTTGCTATTTACAGAGGAGTTTGTGTGACTATTTGCATTGCTTTTTAATAAAAGAAAGTACTTACCATATGCAAATCCGGCATTTCATGGTAAACAATGTACCCTCTGAACTACAGGGCACCACACCTCCTGCTCTGTGTTGTCAAATGGCTTTCAAAACACGTGGCAGGGCTCTCTGTCATATTCAAGTGTATTAACCCTCCAGTTTCCATTTTTCATTTTTTTGTTTTCTCAGTATTATTTCAGCAAGTGGCGAAAGGGAAGAAATGAAAGTTCATGTAAAGGAAAGGAAAAGTCTGGCCACAGTGTTTTGTTATGCCGCTAAAGCCTTTCCATCTTTTGCCAGCTGCTCTCTCTGCAGCCAGCCCGTCTGCGCATCTGCGTGGTGGGGTTCTGTCTCAGGTTCTGGAATTTGAATTTCATGTTGCACCATTTCTCCAGCCTGCCAAAGTCCATCTGAAGAGCAACATACCCACCTCTCCACCCAGGTTTCAGAAGACACCTTCTGGCCCTTTGCCCCAGTCACTGATGAAGGTATTAAACAATGTCAGCCCCAGCACTGGCCGTGAGGATGGCACTGGTAGCTGGCCACAGGCTGGGCTTGCCCCCTCATTCCTATCTAAGTAATGCTGCTTTGTAAAGCTGTGTCAGTACGTCCCATGCCCTGCAATAACAAACATAGTTTCCTTTATTTAGGCTTAGTTGGTCAGTCTTTTTCTTTCTCTTCCTGAAAAAACCCCACACCTAAACGTATTGTTTTTCTTTGTTTTTTAAGCTCTTCTCACCATTAGACTTGGAGTCTGATGTTTTGTGTTTCTGATTTGCTACTGTTTTTTCTTTTTTGAAATTTAGTTTTTCTTATTTTTTAAACATGTTTTTCCAAGTTTTTTCATAGAGAGATGCAAGCCCCTAGATCAGCACAGTGATATTTACATAGATACATGCTCATTTTTCTTTTCTTCTCCTCACTTTTTACTTTTTTCAATTCCTCCCCATAATCTTGAGTATTTCAGTATTTTTTCTAGTAATGGAATTTTGTAAACTCTTCAAAGACACTTCTGACACGATTTGTGAATTTAGCGTGTGTAACTGTGGGTGCAGTTCTTCACTTGTGGGGATATGTACAGAAATGGGGGACTGACACAATTTCCAGATATGCAAGTGCACATATTTCACTATTTTATTCTCTCTCTCTCCCTTCCTAGTTATGTATATTTCATAACTGCTACATGTAGATGTTATATAGTGCAATCCCCTTCAGGAAGAAAAAGGTGTCCTTGAAATACTAGCTAGTACCTTTGGGCTTTATGAAGTGCTCCTTAGTCATTTGTTAGCCAGGGAACATTCCCATTAAAATTAAATTTATTTATAGGAGTATGTCAGTTAGATTGAGGTACTTGCATATTTCACCTCTAACCCTATGACTGTCTATTTTTCATACTGAAAAGATAACCCTTAACTCCAAGCAGTCATATTTCACCTTCCTGTGTTTTGAGAAAAATTGCTTTGATTTCCATGACACAAACCAAAGTAGCTTGACTCCCACTTAAACAGTCATCAGGAAAATTTTCAAGATACGCATTCAACCCATTTTTCATTGAAAGGATCTTTTCAAACTCAACTATTATAGGGAGGGATCCAAAAGGAATGTTTAATGTCTATCAGCAGAGAAGTGTGGAACACACATTTAATGATCTCTGTAGACAGGAATAGACACAACTCAAGTCTGTGATATGCAGAAATGAGAATGAAAAGAGTTCTAGAGTGCCTAACCCACCATTTTACAGCTGCATGCTATTTATCACCCACCACTCAGAGCACAGCAGGTGTCCACCATGGTGGTGCTCAGCAGAGTTTTCCATCTGTCTTTAAGAGAACTGTGTGAGGTCTTTCCTCCTTCCCTCTTTCTCACAAATCTTTTTTTTTTTTTCTTTTATATTTTTCTTTTTTTTTTTTTAAGTGCAAACCAGTTTCAGTGCAGTCAGTCTGATATTTAGAATAGGGGTTGTTATCATAGTTGTAGGCCTTTTTTTTTTTTCTTTGCAGTTTGGCAACTGTTCCTTAGGCTGAAAGAGAACCAGAAATTTGGGATTGCCCATTCTCCACCATGCAAGGAAATTTTATGGTCCATGTTTAGAACCTGATTTTAGAATGTGTGCTTTTAGATCTGATTTTAGAATATGTGCTACAAGGGAAAATGTCGTTTTGGCTACTAATGAATGAAGCAGACATTCCTAAAATCCCTTCTGTTTTTAATTTCTGTGGCTTCATCATGCTTTCTCACAGTATTCATTGCTTGTTTTATATCACTCAACCTCTCCTTCTTCCATCCAGATCTTAACAGACGTTGTTCTCAACTTTTACTGAGCTGAGTAGACGTGATGAATATTCAGTGTCTTTCATTATCAGCCCTATAAATCCAAACTTATTCACATCATCTATCTTAACTCTGTTCTGCCTTTTTGGCACCACCTTTGCCAGTTGATCTCTTTTAAAGTACAGCATTCCTCTTCTCTGTTGCAGTCTGTGTTCCTCCACTGATCATATTCACACACTAATGCATTGATTCTTTTCAGTGGGAGATGAATGTTACTGAGGGCTGAGAAAATGCAAAGGTAGAAAAGAAATGTGTGAGTAAATTGATCACTCAGGGCAGAGAAGGAAGAGAAGAAGATTGAAAGGCAGAAGGAAGCAAATTATTAGCAAGAATATAGTACTGCACAACAGAGACTATATTAATCTCAGATCTAAACTCGTGATTCCATGGACTGTTGCAGTGAATCATGTAGGCAGACTAGCTTATATTTTTTCTAGCTCAGAGGTCTCTGGACTACACTTCATTGTGACAGAAGGCAATATAGACATGTTCAAGAGACCACAGTTTGGTTAGGCTCTTAAAACAAAGCCTGGAAAGGGACATAATTGATTCTTATAAGCAAACTCAGGAGAAAAAACAAGAGGAAAGAGAAATAATTGTTTAAGGCAGAGGATAATGTCAATGCAAGAACAAATAGTTACAGATCTCCAAAGAATAAAATGAAGGCATAACCTTCAGATAAAATGAGATACCTACTAGACTATTGAGGATGAAGAAAAACATAAAAGAATCAACAGCCATCTTTCAACTATATTTTTATTTTATTGCTTAAAAACTTGAGAATTTTGGGCCAAGTTTATCATTCTTTATACAGAAGAGAAATCTCTTCTGCCATTATCACAGGTGCAAATAGAAGAGCCAATAAGTACTCACTTTTTTATGCCTCTTCCCATCTTTTTGGTAAACATCTTGATATCTGCATGTCTATTTTTAAGAATTTGTTATCTGTATAATGGAGGTGTGTGATGAAATAATACAGAAGGAATGATACAAAGGAGGTACACTGAGAACATGCATTAAAATATTCAGTATACAGCACAGACAGAGTGGGGCAAATTTTCCCCTTTTCCAGAGAAAGATTCTTTGTTGGAAAATATAACTTTACAGCTGCTAAACTATTGACAGATTTAGGTCACAATCAACAAATCTTTCAGCAATTCAAGGAGAAGAGGAAGGATTGGTCAACACATTTCATGTTAGCATTCCATGAACAGTTCACTTTTTCAGTCTGTTTTAAAAAGAGTAGGATGTGAGACTGTGGAGGAAAATTTGGGCCAGATACTTTCTTTCAAAGGAATAATGTTAATCTCTCATGTCAAATAGATAAAGACTGCCAGAAAGAAAGAAAGAAAGAAAAAAAGCAGTAAAGAATGTGTGCGTGCTGGTGCTTAGCTTAATTACCTTGGATGATGAAAAATGAAATCTATTATTTTCCGAAATTAAATAAATGCAGGAGACCTTTAAAAATAGGAGAATCACTATTTTTCTAATCCGTAACTCAAATATTTTCTGCACTGTTTGTCTGCTACTGGAGAAGAACTCTAGCCAAAGACCTACATGGATTTTAGACACTGGGAAATCTGTCTATCCTTGAAAGATCCCGTGCTTATATTTCCTGATATTGATACAAAAGACCAAAAAGAAACACCCTGAAAAACCACCACAAAACAAAAACCCCCAACCAAGCAACACAAAAGACAATTCTAAAGGCACACTTTGTGCAAGCAATGACTTCTCTCACAGCAGTGATTTGTTTCAGCAAGGGCAGTAAAGCTTTACAGGCTGTATGAAGTTTAAGGGCTTGTACTGCAGAGAGAACAAAAAAATACTGTCTCAGACTTAAAAACAGCCTTGGTGGCTCCATATTAATAGTATGTGGATGTAAGAGCTGGGCCACACTCAGTCTCTGTTCTGAGACTCCTACACTTACCCTTTTCCCTGTGTAAACAATGCTAGTGTGACAACTCAGTCACAATATATTCCCCATTACATGTGTTATATTTGGATTTGGGTAGCCTGAGCAATAATATATCCTCAAGTGGGGGAAGGGAGCAGCAGTGCTTTATCAAAATTTTCTCACAATTCCATCAGAGTTTGTTCTGACTTGGACTTAATTCAGACCCTATTTTAGTTTCACATAACTTCCCAGATTTCTACTTCTGTCTTATTCCATAGGGCTCTTTCTATGGCAGGTCATATCTTGGGTCATTACATTTCCCTCTGGGCAGTAGCAGACGCTTTCTTCTATTTGTCTTATTCAACCACTCTGAAGTCTGCCCATGGGTAGCAAGAGTTTATTACTTTTTTCCCCCAGTGGGTGTTTTTTTCCTTTTTCAGCTGCACCACACCAGTGTGCTTCTAAACTATCAGAACTCCTGCTTCATTGGTTTCATTTAGAAGCCTTTTGTACATGTGTCTTTGCCAGAGCGTCCACAGAATTATTCTCAGTCATATACTGACTATAATCCTTTATATTAATGGTACGCTATCTGTTCAGCTCTCTGCTGCTTGACCCTTGCCTTGAGCTCTGTTTTTTTCTGGTAAATATTTTCCAGCATATGATCTTGAAGCAGAAATTAGGTTAATGCTTGTATTTTTCATAGTATACATTTCGTGCTCCTCCCTGTCTATTTAATGGATTTTCCAATTAAAAGGGACCTTCCTGGTCATTTCATCTGACCCCCTGCATTACAAGGCTAAAGAAAGCTGCACAGCAATTGCATGATAATGCAATGACAACAGCCCATCTTTTTTGTCCTTCAGCACTGAGGAGAGCACGTATACATGCAGATGTTTATAACTCTTCTTATTAAGTGACTTAAAAAAAAGGACACTCAGAATGTAAATGACACTTGGAAATAGATATGCACTAAAAAGTTAATGTTTATGAACAGAATAAGATTATACAGACTATCTTCTGAGCACCCACTGTATGTTTTCATGCCTGGGTGAAGTCTTTATGGGATGACTATGCCATGTTATAGCTTTTAAACCATTGACACATTCAAAAGATGCAGCAGCTGGAGAGCGCTTGTGTATTGCAGGCTGATTTGCTTTGTGTTTCAGAACCTATCACTATCATCATGTGTGGGAAACATGTCTCAAAATGTGTCTTTTTACCGATCTTTATCTGTCGCTCAAGGCAAGGACATGGCTGATCAGTAATAGATGTGCTTTTGCATGGAATTTGGACAAAAAGATTTCTGTCCCCATCTCACATAGGGTGCACATTCAAGCAAATATCTATAATGCCAATTTATAGTTAAGTGCCAGTACATTACAGACTCATACCTCGAGGGTCCTGCAAAATGGGCAACAGAAGCTGGGTGGTTGCAAGGTCTGACACCTCTTTTAAAAAGGAACAATTTTTTGCCAGTTGAAAAAATGATATGGAATATATGGTGAATTTGCCAAATTTGGTTCATTGTATAATAGAATCATAGGTTAGGTTAGAATGGACCCTAAAGATCATCCAGTTCTAATCCCATGGTCATGGGCAGGGACACCTTCCACTTGACCAGTTTGCTCAGGTCCCCATCCAGCCTGGCCAATTTGTTAAAAATCCAGAGACTTTTAAATTCAGTTTTCATTTAGTAAGGTAACAAAGAATTTTTGCCTGCTGAATTTTGAGCCTGCAAGTTTTACACTTTTCATCACTGAGTCCAGAATTATTCTTTTCTTTAAAGGAGGACTGATATTCTTGAGTATTTAGTTATCTCCAAGAGAAACACAAACTGCTGTGGCAATTGACAAGGTTAAACTTAAAATAAATCCATGGAATAAACCAAAATTGAATAAAAAATTGTACTTAAGAAATGATTAGTTGTCTTTCATAGAGAGTATATTTGTGGAGGTGATCAACAGGTGATTTTGGGAAATTCCATGCTGAGGTTCAGAGACTCTCAGAAAGGCAGACAACCCACAAGAAATTGTTTCTAGTTCAGGGACACATGTAAGGAGAAGATATTCTTATGGAAATGTGTGAAATGGTATCATTGGGATATGTTTGGGTTATCTACAACACATCTGAGCATATGCTTTTGGACATTTATTATCTCCAGGGATAACATAGAACCTTGCTTTCTTTTTTATACTTTGGAAGTGCTCTTTGTACAAGGCTATGGAAGACCATGCCTTCATATTGTGGGTATTGATTACTCTGTGTGCAAACTATTTGGCTATGTAACCAACTTTTGAAGGCTCAGACCCTTTAGAGGGCTGAAGATGCTGTATATAAGAATAACATACTCTGAGTGCAGCAGGTTTTCCTTATGATAACATCTAGAATAATTGAAAGCAGTAAAATCAGAGGATACTCTCTGTGAGTGGATGTATATGGATTTTAGTACTGAGTTAATTAACCTTCAGTCTGGGATATAATGAAAGCCCAACGAGCAGGGAAATCTCTCTATGATTATTCTCATCAGGCTGGTAGGGTTTGTTCCCATTCATGCTTGCACTGGGGATGAAAATGATCACATATATTAAAGATGTTGGTTTAGGGAAAAGGTGAGTATTCAGTAGATTGTCAGCAACAGATGGAGATCTGTCTGTAGAGGAAAGAGATATGAAAATAACAGAAAGTAGAGAGTACACTTCTGTCTTTCTATATATGGAAACAACAAGTGAATGGAAAATATCAGAGCCTGAAAAGAAATTGCAGGAAAAAAAAGGCAATAGGAACCAAGACCTTAATTCTTAATTCTTAATTCTTAATTCTTTCTACAGTATGCATCTCATAAAAATATGTATTTCTTTTTTTTATCTAATCACTTCAAAGCCAGATTTTTTAAGTCCTCTGGATAATACATTCTGCAAGTTACTAGCATAGTTATTTCATTACTTTTACTACTAGTTGAGACTGTCCCTTAAGATTCGTGGACCATACTGTGGTATGCAAGATGACACACCAATCACTGTGGGATGCACACTTGGAGGATGTAAGAGAGCCTTCTGACTACTCAGCCCATAACTGTGATGTCCATTTTAAAACTAGGAACAATCTTTTACAGTTAGAGTTAAATGTAATGGTCATGTTAGGCAGGACCAAGTCAGATGTGGGGAGACTGAATTATTGTGGACGTCTGCTAAAAGTGTACATTGTCCTTTAGTTAGTGTATGAGAAGGACAGAATGGAGTAATCATATTCAATATCATTACTAGGCTAGAACACTGTAAATTAGAATGTCTTTCCTACAGCACAGTAATATGCCATACTTTTTGAATAGCCGATAGAATAATTAATTGTCCGTCAATGTAGGAAGACACTTGCAGTGAATTAAAGCTTAACTTGTTGAATTCACTGAGGCTGAGACTCTTAGATTTTTAGACACTTAGTTCTTCTTGCTTTTTATAAAAGTATCTTTGATTTTGTGTTACCTCCATTGCCTGAAAAATACTTTCCCTCCCCTCCAGGATATCATGAAAAACCATCTTCTGTATTGATTTTTATTTTGGAGATATTTGAAAAACATTGTTGCAACCAGAAAGTTGCCTCTTTTACAAAGGGATATTTTTCCCTTGGTGATAAATTCAAGCAAACTTTTATATTTTTCAGGCTGAAATGTTCTGATAAGATACCCCATGCTTTTCTGTCATTATATTTCTTTGTGGGCAGTGTCAAAGTTGAAAAGAATCTATATTTCTGAGATTTTTGTAGGTCATAAGAATGTATCAAGAAAGCAGAGAAGTTGCAAGGTGGTGTTAGATTGATCAAGCACAGTTCATTCCTGGGATAACACCGTGCCATTCACTATTGCTATTTCCTTATATTTTTGACACTGTACTGTGAAGGGCATTTCTTTTTATAATAATATAAATATAATTTTATTTATTTAATTTTTTATTTAAAAAATTTATTTATGCACCTGAATTCTATATACAGCTTTCCTTCTTTAGTGATTTATAACCTAGTTCTTTTTTAAAAAAATAAATAAGGGATGGTGAAATATTTTATGCGTTGAATTGTATTTTTTTAAAGGCTTTAATCTTTATATAGGTGGTCTCCTGTGGTGAGAGAGGTCTGTTGCTCTGAGGTGCTTAGAAATTGATAGAAGGAGCAGAAGCAGAAGAGGAGCAAGAATTAAATACAACTGTATTTTCTTTACAGAACTTTTTGAAACATAAAACTAAATTATGTTAATGACTGAAACAAGAATAGTTTTGATAAATTTAATTTTTTTTTTTTTTAAATAGCTCAAAATACAAGTCATATCTTCTTTAGAAAGCACCACCAGTATTACCAGCCTAAGAGCTACTGACATTTTCAGGTGAATCCTGGTATGTGTCTAGAAACTGTCAAAAGATTATCTTTCTCTCATGCTCTCAGGTGTGTCCATAGAAAGCCAAACTGTCATTTTAGCCATACATGGAATAGTAAACACCACTGAACAAGAGGATTTACTGGGGATTTTTTTCATTCCTCCCTATGATATCAGAGTAAGTAAAAACTAGTGAAGTTGCGGGGGTGGTGGTGGTGGTGGTAGTGGTGGTGCTGTGTGTTTGTTTGTTTGGGGTTTTTGCGTGGGTCTGTTTTTATTTTGTTTATTTGGGTGCTTTTTTCAGAACAATTAACAGAACAGTTCTCTGAGCAAGAACTGAAGGATGTGAGACTATGTCATTGAGGAATACAGTCTGGGATGTTGGTGGAGAACCTGGAGAAGGTGGTAGTCAGTCTCTGATTCTCTTTACAGGGAGGAAAAGGCACTTCCATTAATGCTTTCTTAGAACAAACACCTAAAAGAAGTCAGATGAACTGAGCTTTAAAAAAGCCTTCTTTTCTGTGTTGATCATAAAAAGTCATCCTACATAACTTAGGTAAAACTTTTGCTTTTGCAGATATTGACTAAAGGCTCACAAGACATACCTTACCCTGTCCATGTTGAACTTAACACCCAAGCTAGATCAGACTTCTCCACAGTCCTACATTACAGTACTTAGACTTTGCCAGCTGAGAAACAAACTGGTGAGTTGTCCTGAAAGTCCCAATTAGGGATTCGTTCCTCACTCTGCAGAGAGAAACTATGTTGTAATCACACTTAGGATTGAATAGGTACTTCACAGTCTTATACATTAAATTATTTATCCCTTTAAAAATATCAGCAGACAAATCTCGAGTTTTAAATGTTGACACTTCTCTTGGGAAGCAGGAAGGAAGAGATCAGGCGGGTATCACAGTGCCAATTAATGAGGTTAAGCCTTCAAGTATAATATTCATTAGATTATGTGGTAGTCTCTGCAAGCTGTTCACAAATGCAGTCCAAAGCTGTAGAGCAATAATTTCCAAAACTTAGAGAATAATTTGAGGGAAAGGAAAATTATGTTATAGAGATGCAGCACTTTCAAACAGCCTCTCCCCTTCTCTTTGTAGAATAATAGAGAGTCTGAAGCCAAAAGGGTAGCTGTAGGGTCAGGATGAATTTTGACCTGTGTTGAGTTTCCCACATTATTAGCAGAGCAATAAGAATGGACAGAAAACACATTAATGAAAGGGTGTCCTTTCATAGTGTTATTTCTACTATTACAAACAGATGACTAATAAGCTGTCCTCAGTTTAGTATATTGAGCAAAAAAGAACAAGTGTAGTAAATGATGGAGAGAGAGTGTGAGAAATACATGTGAGACAGAAGTCCATGCACTTGGTGTTATCATCTGAGTTCTACATTTGGGAAAAGTTTCCTATTGAATGAATTCATATCTTCATTGGCAAAACATGAACTGTAGAAAGGTTTTGCTTTAGAATTTACACAGTGTTTCAGATTATGGAAGGATTTCACTATAACTTACAAGGAATTTAAAGCCTTAAGAGACAGGACACGAAATATGTCCCTAAACTGAACTCAGTAACCTCAGTTATAAGCTAAGGCACTTAATTCTCTATAGATATATAAATATGGAGGCACCATGGGTAAAGATCAAGTGAAACTGAAATACTAACAATGCCAGAGGCCATTGCAATGGCAGGGAATCAATGGGATAAAATATACCTAGATGAGCTTACAGGGTGCATGTATCCTGTTCTGCTGAGTCCCAGCCAACCTTACCTAAGGAAAACTCCTTACTGACACTGAATATGGAAATGTTTGATCCTAAGCAGGAGAGTGAGATATAGTATCATAAGGAACATAAGAAATAAAATGTTCATTTCACTGGAGAACTGATCTACCCAATCAGTGTCTCAGTTCTATCTGCCAAACATTTCTGATGGGAAAAGTGAGTTAATGGTTATAAAACTACTTATTGCTCATGAGTATCTGTATAGGAGAAATTATATATATACAAAATTTAGGTTATAGCAAGCCAGCTTTGGATGCAGGTGGGACAAAGAAAGGGAACTCCCAGTCTTATGCCACAGAGTCCTTCTTGTACTGAGTGTCCTCAGGACTATGAGTTTATTAGCAGGAGGATGTTAATACAATTCTGTCCTCTCAGTAAACAACAGATGAAGGGGATGAAATATTCAAAAATTCTGTCAGAGCTCATTCACTAACTCTCTCTTTTTGCTGCTCAAGTGCTGCCAGTGTTGCAGGAGGGGGCATGAGTGGGAAGAAGAATGTGCGATAAAACAATTATAAGATAGTCAAACCTTCCTCCACATCATTGCTGTGTCAGGGTGTGAAGCCCAAACTCCATCCTGAACCATAGCAAAGGCAGTGTGGATTCCATTAATACTGAGTGGCTGAAGAAATCTTGGTCTCTCTCTGTCTTGCTGGCCAAGCAGTTTCAACTGCATTATGATAATACTGCATTGCTTTTCAAAATACTCTACCAGCTCAAAAACATGGCTCGTTTCCCTGAGGGGAGAGCAGCGTCCTACTGCCACCAGCTCAGAGACTGTGCTCCCAGAGGGCTCCACCTGGGGACTCCCAGCCTGTCAAAACAGTCACCCCAGCAAAGGCAGCGTCGAGGGGTGGGTGAATATGTGTGTGTCTGGTGAGAGAACACGTGTCTTCTACAGGCTGTGGATTAAGGGGGTATAAACTCACAGTGGGAGACAATGCTTGAAGCCATTAGTGAATTTCTTACTACATTTTTTCATCTGTTTTATCAAGTGCTGCTACAAGTCAGAATTAATATTTTATTGTGAACTTGTTGAATTATAACTCCCCTAACTTGTGAAGAGAGAAAAGTGGAATATCTTCCCTCTGGGGCAAAATCCCCTTCTTTCTTTAAGCCTGTTTCCTGGCCAGTTGAACAGTCTTTCTTTGATTTTTACCTGCTTGAGACTTATTTATTAATCCCGTGTGGTCCATGGCGAGGGTTTTTATAAATAATTTAATAAAATATATTCAGTGAGTATGGTTGGTGTCCATGCGAGTTTCAACATTCTGTAGGGAATGGTCTACAAAAGAAGAAAGATCTGATACTAGTACTTATCACCCTTCCAGACCTTACTTACCTGGCTTATTTGCAACCTTTAAGACAACATTTTGTGCGATTGCCTCAAATTTTTCAGTTTTCTTTGGATTATTTAAAGAAACCCTTTAATCAATATTTTCTGTGTCAGGAAATGTGCATTATTGACATAATTCTTTGTAAGAACATGAATGACTGTATTATTTGTGGAACAAAAGAAACAGATCCACCTTCTGCCTAGATTCAACTGGAGGGGAAGAATCCTTCCTGACCATTGCTGGTATAATACAATCCAAAACAACAGCAAACTCTTACTACCCCTAAATGTTTGACAGTGTATCCTTTGTCACTTACTAAGTTCCCAGTCAATGATAATATTGTAATCAACACACTGTGGATTGTTTCAAATAATTTCAGTCAGTTTTGTGTCCTTCACACTTAAGGACTTTGCTTCTCTTTTAGTTTGAGAGGGATAAGACATTTACATTGTCAAAAGAAACCCAAAATGCACCAGCACAGATTTGGGATTGACCTGCTGGAAAGCAGCTCTACAGAGAAGGACTTGCAGATCCTGCTGGACAACAGGCTGTCCATGATCCAGCAGTGTGTCCTTGTGGCCTTGAAGGCCAGTGGCATCCTGGTGTGAGTTTGGCCAGCAGATTGAGGGAGGTGAACCTGCCACTCTACTCAGCCCCGGTGAGGCAAATCTGTAGTGCTGTGTCCTGTTCTGGGCTCCTCAGTACAAGAGAGACACAGAGCTACTGGAGAGGCCCAGCAGAGAGCAATAAATATGACAGGGAACTGGAGCACCTCTCTTACTAGGAGCTGGGCATATTCTGCTTCGAGAGGAGATGACTGAGAGGGAATCTTGTCAATATCTTTAAGTACCTGAAGGGAAGGTGCCAAGAGGATAGAGCTGGGCTCTTCCTGGTGGGTCTGAGCAATTGGGCAAGTAACAATGGGCACAAAATGAACAGGAAGGTCCACCTAAAAATGAGGAAAAACTTCTTTAGTGTGTGGGTGACATGGTGCTGAAACAGATTGCCCAGAGAGGTTGTGGAGTCTGGACACAATCTCGTGCCTTGTGCTCTGGGATGACCCTACTCGAGCAGAGAGGTTGGACCTCTCTGGATGACTCAACATGGTCCCTTCCAATCTAGCCCATTCTATGTTTATGTAAAAATATCAAACTAACTGATGTTGATAAAAATCCTTTGGTGCAGAAATCAAGCAAAACCTGTTGTATTCCCTGTGGTTTGCTCAAAATGCTGTCTGTATATGTCTCTGTACGTGGAAGTGGCTCAGATCTCAGTCCAAGTTTGTGGAAACCTTAATGGATCTACCAGTAAACATGCCGTCAGTTTAGGCTTCATAGCAGAGCTAGTCTTCTGCACAGTTACTTTTGAAATATGACAGTGAAAATATATACTATGACCTTTGTTTTATTTATTAAAAAAATCAATCATTGTTCTAATTTTTTAATGGCATGTTTAGGAAAATAATTTCCCAGATGGATTCTAGGTCAAGTATAAATTGATATGCTTTCTCTGACGAAATGGGAAAATGTTTATTCCTCCTCTGCTCAGCTGCAGAAACTTCCAGGTAGCTACAGGAGGGTGTCATCCTACAAGTAATGCTCCATTCACTCGGGCTTAAGAAATTTTTATTTATAATGCACTATAAATGCATTTATTTATTAGCACTTCCGAAAACTGAAAGTTGCTTAAAATACATAACATGAAGAGTGAGAAAGACAGTGAGATATGCATCTTTGGTGTTCATCCAGACATTGTGCTTCATCCCAGTGATGGTGACATTTGTCACTTTAGGTTAATAATTATAGAGTGCTTGGCAATTCCTCAGCATAAAAACCATAATGTAAAAAATACAAAATTTTATCTTTGCTGGTAATGTAGCCTTCCTGAATACTTGCTCTGTGTCAGCACATTGAAATAAAGATGTTTTAAAATTTGGCTTAATGTAAGAATTAATTAGCTTTCAAAATCAATTTCTGGCCAAGGAGAATACTTGGGGAGTCCAGGTAGGACCACTTGCTGGAGACTGGCAAAGGATGTCCCTGTATGCTTAACTGGAAACACTTTCCCAACTCATTGCTGTTTACGCATTATGCTTGGGTTGAAAAAGCAGAGCAGGAGAGCTGTCAAAACACAAACACTTTTATATCCAAGCCAGTCACTTTATTTTAGAATGAGGCTAGTCAGGGGGAAAGAGTTCATGACCCCACAATAAAAAATAGCTTACAGGAACAAGCCTAATTGTTTGTTTTCCCTTACCCTGCCAGTACTGAGTCTCAGTCAGGATGTCACTTCGGAGAATATTGTATCTAATTAAAAAAAAATAAACAAAATCAAAGAAAGGAGTCTGTTGGTAGTATGCAGAGACTTTTTCCACTCCTCAAGCTGTAGTATAATCTGTGTACTGGTCTTTTCACAGCCTGTATTTTAATTAGTAACAAAGGCAAATGATGCAGGAATTTGCTCTTGATATGATGCACTGGAGGGGTCGACTTGGGCATTTTCCATTCATGTTAATGGAAACAGTGTTCATAAATCACCCACGAACCAGTGAGGAAGTAGACACTTGAGACTACCAAATGTCTAATATGCCAGTAGCACAAACTCAAAGCTGCTTTTTTAATATTTAAAGAGTTACTTATCCTTCTTAAATATACAGAACATGAATGATTTGTCCACTAATTCTCAGTTTGATATACTTTCTGCTGGGAGATGGTTTATTTGGTATTTACTTTTCCTTAGCCAAACTCTTGAAAGATCTTGTAAAGGACCACACTGAATGACTGGAGGACTCTGACTACAGCACTGTTAGTAAAGGAAAGTGTGCTGGTGCCTTCTCAGACACTGCAGTTCATTTCTGCATGCTATTAAATAGCTGCAAAGGGTTCTGGCATGCTGGAAGCTTGTGCCACCTGGCACTCTACCAAATAATTTGTGGTCTTATTTTAAGAGTTAACATGAGCTGAGGACCATTCTCAAGCAGTTGTCTGGGTCCAAATGCTTTCTTCTGAAGGACAGAGATGTTTAATAATATTGACTCTGGCTATTTCTTGTCAAGTGAATGATCTGGAGAAAATTTAATTTCACTAGCATATCCTTAGCTTCTTTGTGCATTGTGTCACCCATGCAGTTCCTAGGCTTTGCCAGACTGAGTGCATCCTGTTGCCATTAATCTTGTCTCCATCTGAGAATCTTTTACAGAAGCTGAAAGTGTCTTTTCAGAATAAATACAAGTAGGAATAAAGCCACAGTTTTTACAGGCTCTTCAGTGTGCTGAATCTCCTTTCCAAACCCTAATATGACAAATTAGTCATAAATGTCATGAGGGAATGAAGTAGGTACTTTTCTATTGGGCATAAGACTGAGAATAGCAATTTATTTCAGTACCTCAGCCAAATGGCACAGAAGGACAGAATTCTGAATAACTGATGGATAGACAACACTTCCTTTAAATGTGTGTCTTTAATTTGTGTTCTGGATGAACCATAAAGATTATATTTATTATTTGTTTACACCAATAGTAATGGCTACTTTCAAATCACTGACCAAGAAATAATCAGTTCTGTTACCATGCGCCGCCTCCCCCCACTGCCACCCCTCCAAAGTAATTTATTCTCTATATTGCCAACTTTAGCAATACTTCAAATTATGTGAAGGCTTGGCTACCACTGATGGCTTGGAAAGTTGTGGTTTTATACTCTAGGGGATCCATGTGGTGTTGCTGCTAATTTATTTATTAATGCTTTACTCTCAACAGGAACTAAATATTTAAAGTTTGTGACCTGCTCTATCTCCAGCAGCTTGAAGCTTTTAATTTTCTTATTATTTTTCCCACTTACTGCAGAAAAAGAAAGCACGCTTCTAAATATTTTTTTCACTCCTTTTCCCCTCTCTGTGGTTCTCTGAAAGGTTAGGTTTGACAATAGGAATATAGTCACAGATACTCTAGGCAACAAATGAGAAATGTTCTTTTGTGACCTTAATGTTGGCAAGTGATAATAACCAGTGAACCATGAAATACTGCTGCAATATTGTTCATGACTTTTCTGTTTTCTAAGATTAATTTTATGTTCTGAAATAAAGTGACAATCATTTATTATTCTGTTTTACGTAGCTTCCACCGGGAAGCAAATATGAAAACTTAATTTTCTAGTCCACTTGCAGCAGTGTTCCTAGTGAAGAATCAGATATATGTGTAAGTATTCCTTGGTTAATGTATACAATACCATCCTTTTGTTTAGTCTTAGTCAGAAATGTCTAGGTTAGGAAGGATAAAGTCAGCTAATATTGAAAAGTGGAAATTGCTTTTCTCTCATAGGGGTTAAATAGTTATACTGCTAATTATTAATAAACTACAAGGCTGAACTTTGCAAGAATATTAATTTTTTTAGCTACTGTTTTCTGAGAACTTATCACACTTTTCTAAAGAAACATTTTCCCTTTTCTCTTTAAAACACAGCAAACAGTAATTTAACCACCATAAACTTCTTGCTGCCAGCTATTTCTATTCAAAAAGTAGACTAGAATAACATTTTCATCAGGGGATGCATATATAGTTCTCATATCAAGCCTAGTTCACCTTTCCATGTAAACCATTATCTTTTTCTCCATAGGCTGTTGGTAAGCAAAAAATTTTAGGGCTTGATAGTGCCAGTCTTACTCATCTTGAGTAGCACTTACCCACATCAATGCTTCTATTGACTTCAGTAATATTGCTGCTCTGAAATACATCAGGTGAGTAAAGTCAGGAAAAAGAAAAGCCTTTAATTTCAAGGTCAAATGGATGGGGGAAAGTAAATAGCAATAGTTTTTAAGTCACCGTGGTCTGTTTTTTTCTTCAAAACTTGGGTGTGGCAACGCATTAAGATTTAACCATGTAACTAATTAAGGGCCTGATTCTCAGAGAAGCTACATACCAGTCATTTTTATTAATGTTATATTTCTCAGTAAAGTATTTCAAGAAGCTAGCCATGGTCCAGGATTTTTTATTATGGAGTGGGATCCATTCCAAATGCAATGGGTACCTTTTTTTTTTTTTTTTGAAAACTAGAGTTTCCAAATCCTGGCACATAAAATTATATGCTGGATCTTTTGTTTGATCATCTCAGTTAAAGCAGGCTAGCTTCAAGAAAGGGTGAATTAATTAAAAAGGAAATTTCTACTCTTTTGAACATCAGACCAGAACTAGTGCAATTACTTAAACTGAGGATTAGATGCCTGGCAGTGACGACTTCCAGCAGAAAAAGTACTGATCTATATATACTTGAATTAGGGGCCAAAGACAACGGGCTATAGTACCCCCATGTGGAACACTATGCTCCCAATGTCTCCCATACTGACTAGTATTAATTGGTAGATCAAATAACCTCTAATAATTCTGGAGTCTTAAAATAAACAGATTAAAAGGAAATCCTCTGTGTTAATATTCTGATAAGTAGCCTAAACTCCAAGGTGATGTGCTGTAGCATGGCTCAGTTGGGTTCCAGCTGTTCACATATTGCAGGCTGTTGTTTCCTGGTTTAACTTTAATCCCTTTTCTGGAGTGTTCTGATTAGATAATTGCTAAAGGCAAGAGTAAAATGTTAGATTCACCACTATTAGTTATCAAAGTCTCGGCTGCCAGGAATTAGATGCAGTGCTGCTGCCACTAGATGTGCAATAAATAGTGTTTGTGTTAAGAGTCAGAGATTACTTTTGTTCAAGACATCTCTGCTCATTATAACTCTACTTGAGGAGCCTTCTTGAAGATTCACAGCAAAGCCCAAGCTAAGACTAAATATAAAGCCAGCATCCCAGTGGGATTTAAAACAAATAGAAGATAAAGGGCCCTTTTTTTGTCTACTGATATGGCCACAACTTGAAGTGGATAATTTACTGAATTGCATTTCATTTCCTTGTAATATAGTACATGACATACAAGCAAGATTAGGTGGCGGGATTCAGAAGCAATGAAACAGAAGTCTGTGGGTGCTCAGTCGATATTTATACACTTCTTTAAAGCATGTTTTATCCAAGGAAATTCAAAAGAAGGCTGTATGCTCTTATTCAGAAAAGAGTTTTATGGCGTGATCATGGATTATGCAATCACGACATGCAGTGTTTATATCTGAAATACTCAATTTTTACTATGTAATTCAGCAAGTCTTCATAGAGGAGGTGTATAGAAGAGTGACTTGTATAGTAAAAGTATTTTCTGTATGGAGAATAAAGAATTTTGACTTAAAGTTATTAAAATTGACATAGATAAAGCACATTGCACAGGACATTTTGGAAGGCTGAGAGCTTAGTAAGAAAGAGACACTAATCAGAAAGAAGGGAATTTTGGCTTATCTAGCTACATTTTCCTATTCACATTAAGATAATGTTGTTCCTTGTTTCTGTATTTTGGGACAATTTACATTGCAATAAAAGCTTCCAGGTGTTTTCCACAGGATATGTGCAGAGTGGGACTAGGTACTTCAAGGGAAACTGTAAGGTTAAAGTCGGAAGTGTAGTTTTATCTCGAAGCATTTAAGTCTTCAGGTATGTTTTCAAATGTCTCTAGTCCACTCAGACCTGTTCTGGGCCCCGTGTCCATTCTGGGGCAGGTTTAGCCCTTCAGCTACTGAATCCTTTGGACACCGAAGCTTTCATCCTGCAGTGCTGTATAATAGCCATCCACACCCATTACCCTCCAACTCTTAGATTTCAGCAGGAATTCTGAAATTATATAATCACATGTAATAAGAATATTCACTTGCAGGATATTTACAAAACACACAGATATAATTTGAGTGTTCATGGATGGCAAATAATAAGATCCTGAATAAGTGCACCAAAGAAAGTATAGTACTGTTTTTGTTTGAAAATCTATTTCTTTGTTCCTGCTTGTAACCAGTTCTGCACATTCTCTCTATGAAAACTCCAACCCCTAGTAAACAGGAGATAAAAAGTAATTAAAAGATAGATTTCTTGCTCTAATTTTAATGATTCATATAGATTTTTTTCTGGTAGATAAAGAAGTTGTACCTAGACCTGCACCAAAAGTGAAATTATTGCATTTCCTCAGCTAGATATATTTTATTTTTCTTTCTCCTAGGAAGCAAGAAGTTGTATTTTGCTGGAAATAACCAGATTTCTCTGAGTGGCAAATGAAACTTGTTTGTCACAGCAGAGGGCAGAGCTGAAGGTCAGAGCAGAAACTCTGGTTGCTGTGACACATTTTCATGAGTTGGATCATCTCTCTGTGATTGACAAAGCTGACACTTGCAAGAAAAGGAGTGAAGGCAAAGGGGCAGCGGATTTCCTCATGGTTCAGGGGAGGGGGAGAAGGCAAAAGAGGGACTGATAGTAAGGCCCCCTAAGTGTGAATACAGCATCATAAAACATAAGTATCTGGCTAAGTGGCAAAGCCCAAGGTTGAGCCCTTAGAGGGGCAGGTAGAGGGACAGATGCTTTCAAGTGGACTTTAATAATCTGCTGTCTCACTGGCTTTCTCTACCAACTGCTGAGGTTCAGGGTATTTATTTCAATGGAAATTCAAGGGAATTAGAGAGGTTTGTGGTATCTGGAGATAGGAATTTTTGCCATTAAAATCAATATATTCAGAAGAGATATTGCAATCACATTCACTGTAAGAGTAGAATCTTACAGCAGGATGAAATGAACTTCCAGAGTATCTTGGAATCATCAAGCAGTGCCTTGAAAGGTCAGTTTCTTTGTGTTTCTTTGATTTCACCATAAGACATTCATTTCTCCTGCTGGTGATACATCTACCTGCCATAAATATCTCTCCATGTTTTTTTCCCACAACTTCAGCCCCTTCTGTGTTGGGAACAGGAGAACCAGTCTTCTGTTTCAACATAATTATTCAGGCTTTTTTCTACATGCCAGGTTTATATGCAAGCTGGAGAAATATGGTCTATAATAAATTGCTAAATGTTTGATGAATATCTATTTGTAAAAGTGTAATCAGAGAGCAGCAGTCAGTGCCTCATTGTCTGCAACAATGCATGTAGGTATCAAAGTGTGTGAGGGTGTAAGCACAATGAAGGACAGAAGTAGACACACCCACAGAGGTGCATTTGCTAGGATGCACTTTCAGTTCCTCCTTACCATGATCTGATATGCTGACATGCAACGGTTACATCTCCTTTTACCACAGACATCAATTCTAAAGTATGTGACCACTGTGACTCTGCCCATCCTTTCTTTCAGGATGAAGAGCTGCATCTTCTCACAGGTCTGTCGGTTCCATCAGTGCCCTATCTAATTACTGCACAATATAATTTCTATGAAAAAACTTAATCACTTTCAGCCCTAAATTTTTGTTTGTTTAAGGATATTAAGGAAGAAGAATTACACAGTGCTACAGATGGAGGTATTCTTTTTTTCCTCCTGACATCTTTTTCTGTAGTATTATTTGGATGAGTTCCCCTACTGTATCTTGAGTTCTGTATGAGTAATTCTTTGGAACAGAGGAGATTATAGAAGTCTACACTTTCAGTGGGTTGGGGGCAGTTTTTGAGATCTGCCTGTCAAGAGGGGCTAAGGAATGGGAGTCGACTGAAATGTTTTTCAACATCTGTGAGTTCCACAGAGTCAGTGGGCTTCAAAGCTGCTCACACAGGTTCTGCTCCTACAGCTAGGTGTGGAGCTTGTTGAACTCAATCTAAACATCCTTTCAACTTCAGTGAGGTTTGAATCAGGCCACTGCACTTCTCAGTTTGGTTCCTTTCTAGATTATTCTCTAGTTTTTTGTGTTATTTTCACCTCATTTTTTGTCACTGTTGTTTATCATTATTTATGAGCCCTAAGAATCAGCAATTTCAGCAAAATAAGACTAACTTCTAAGACTTGGATTTGGCTGTCTGGTAAAAATTCAGTTGGGAAATATGCTACTCCTGTTCACCAGTCTCAGACTCCTCATGTATATCTTAATAAGGTCTCAAATTTGGCAAGGAGGGATACCCTTGGGAGAGCTTTAATGATTTGACAGTACTAAACATGTAGAGGACAAGTAGGATGCTTTGTCTCCAGACTTGTAAAATATAAAGTGTTACAGAGTCTTGTCAAATTGCAGATTTTACATACTATAAATAAGGATAATAAGGCATGGAAAACAGAGGCAGGAATTCTGAAAACTCTGTATTATCAAGGCAAATATTTCTTTGCATCACTAACCTAAAATTTCACAGAATGACAGTAGAGCAGAAAATCTACAAGTCAGAGAACTGCAATAAGGGGATGAAAGGTCAGGACTTTGTCACTATATTTACTTGCCTTTTGGTTTTGCACAGGCAAGAATCAACTTCTACATCATGAAAAAACTCCACATTTGCTTGTATATCAGAGATTATTTTTCTTTTTCCACTTCTCAATTTACCTTCTCAAACAACACAGATAACAATATCATCTGATGCTTCCCTGGTGAATTCCCTTTATATTACTTTTGTTTTTAATGATTGCATAAGGACCTTGTTTTGTCATCATTTAGTCTTTTTGTCAAAATACTTATGTATGTTTCTCAGACAGCTTCTCTTTGCAACTTTGCTCCTTCACTCAAATTGCAATAGCCATAAAATAAAATTTTCTAAAACTGGAGAACAAGCTGATATGCTTCATCCAGCAGAGCTGCAGGCTATTTTTCATGATTGCACATATATTGTGTTGATTAAAATGAATCCAAACGATTTTTAAATAGGAAAAAAAGGGTGGGGACGAAGGAGGGAAGGGAAATAGTCTTTCTGTTGCTCAGCAGAATCTCCTGAAAGAGATTAAAGATGAGTGTCTTATGAAATTGATACTATTCTGACTTTTACTGAGATAGGTGAGAATTTTTCCTTTTACTGGGCAATTGCTTTGATATTTTCTTTTTTAAAAATTGTTGATAATATATTTGTATGGTAAATTATTGAGAATTTTGATGCATATGGCTATTTTTGTATATTCAAATTATTTATTATGGAAAATTACTGCACTATAGCTACTGCAACTGTAGCTTATTAAACAGCACTTGCCATTTTGAGCTTTACTGTTATAATGGCTCAGTAAGACACGAATATGTTCACCACTGCATCAGAAACAAAATGGGAAAGACATGCATTAAGCAAAGTAGAGATAGAATAAATGAAAAAGTAGAGATCTTGTGACTTTCAAGACAAGGACATTGCTGCTTTTTAAAGGGATGGATGCATCTGTTTGTACTTCATTTCCTTTGGGATCATCATAGCAAGTGATTTATGCAGATCCCACAGACAAACCACTGTGTAACCATGGTGCTTTGTGGTCTTTATGTTGGTAGTGGTTTGTATCTACACGTTTGTCCACAGCAAACAGGGTTGACCACAAGCTACAGCAACAGATATATATTCTATTTTCCTAGGGTTCAAAGAACATTTTTGTGGAAGAAAGTTCAGCTGCCAAAACTTTATTCCATCAGATTTAATTCTCCAGCTTCCATTTGCTACAGTGCTTGCACTTAACAAGAAAGATTTCCCACTACCACTGGCCTTGGAGAGAATTTTGTAGAAGGAATCAACTGTGGTTGCTGCAGAAGAAGGATCCAAGGAAGATATTGGGAGTTTGAATTCTGGCAAGAGTTTTTAAAATAGATCTCATTTACACAGAGTAACCCCAACATTATTATGACTCAGCTTTTAAAGTGATTCCATTAAATTACATTAAATTCAATAGCTAACATCCTTTCTGAGAATAAAAAAGTATTAGTTTAATTATCTCCCTGCCAAAATTAGAAAAGGGTTCTTCACCTGGAAGGTGGTTGGGCACTGGAACAGGGTCCCCAGGGCAGTGGTCACAGCACCAAGCCTGACAGAGTTCAAGAGGCATTTAGATGATATTCTCAGGCACATGGTGTGAGTCTTGGGGATGGTCCTGTGCAGGGCTAAGTGTTGGACTCAATTATTCTTGTGAGTTCCTTCCAATTCAGCATATTCTGTGATTTTGTGAAAATAAATAGAAACAAGTCTACTATATACTTCCTAGGAGTGTTCACATATGCACGTCAGCTAATCCACTTTCAAGTCACACTTTTAGTTAAGTCAGGTTCATTTTCCTGATTGCCCCTATTTAGACAGGTCTTTGGAAATGGGCTCCAGTTGCAAATCTCAGGTTAGGATGTGAATATAAATCAGTGAACTCTAAGCCTGCTGTTGAGATCCTGCCTGGGTCAGACCAACATAGCCTTGCCCAGTTAACCTCTTTTACCCTTCAGCAACAATGCCTTTAGCATCATTTTTACTGTTATTAATGCTGCCCCTTTCTATAACTTTTTGAGCAAAAAGACATTGGGCTCTTCTGAGGTAAAGCCCAGCTGTGGTTAATAGCAGGGCTAGTGGCACTGCTGCTGAGGAAAATAGCAGTGACAGCAAGAAACACGTATAAAATTGACACTGAGACTCTGACACAGTAAAGATTAGTTTCCAGTGAAAATTACTCCCTCGTGTAAGCCAGCAGTGAGACCACTGGGGGGATCATGCCACCAGCATCTCCCCCATGGAAAGAGAAACCAGAGAGTTTGATTCCTTTTTTTTGTTTTGTTTTGTTTGTTTTTTTTTTTTTTTTTTGGGGGGTGGGGTGGGGGGTTGGGTTTTTTT
>JAWWEU010000111.1:107891910-107921248 GCA_035583155.1 Acropternis orthonyx
TGAGGTTTTTTTTTGGAAAGGGGAAGCTGATAGCCTGCCTCCGCCTCCCAGAGGTTCAAATCTGGCATTTCAAATCCTTATTTTCATTGCATCAACACATCCTGCAAATGCACATCAGTAGTGGCAGCTGCACCTTGGCTCTCTGAAAAACAGCTCTGCACTTTCTACCAGCCAAATACATGCTCTGGGACTGCCTGCTACCAGTCTGCAAGCCAAGACACCTCTTTACTTGCACTCAATCCCAGCTCAACTTTCGTTCCCTGTGTGCAACATGTCAAAGGCAGAGTTTTCCAGCAGAAGAAACAACCTGAAGGACTCCTAAGACTTGTATGGAAAAGAGAGTCTTGAGGCTGGTTGTGCAAACAAGTGCGTGGGAATGGGCAAGAAATAACATCAGGATGCATCTCATCTTGAAAAGGTAAAAGGAGGAAAGGTACAAGGGGATTTTGTGTCTTCTATGAGAAATGGAGCACAGGGCATTGCTACTGTGCATCTGAGGAATTTCTAGAGTTTTGGTTAAAAAGGGGGTTTTATTCCTTTTTTTTTGGCCTGCAAGAATTCAGGTTGAAAAGGGAGATGACTTTAGGTCAAAGGGGTAATACGGGCTGAATCTCAGAGACAGATCTCTTTCCCTTTCTAAATTCTGCTCAGGTCCAACCAGTTCCTCTGACCAAGCGTAGACTTTTCCAACAGACCATCTGAATCACACCCTAGCAGTGCTGTTTGTCCTTATTTAAATATAAAAGGGATTTAGGATGACTAGGGAATATCAAGGCACAGAGACTGCAGGCGAGATGACTCATACTGCCTATGACTAACTCCAGGGACTTGAAAAAATCTTTCCAATTCCCAAAATTGCTGAGGACAAGAATAGCAGTGGTGACTCTTGTGGGATCACACACATGCTTATGGTTACACAAGTATAGTACTATCTACCTCCACGATTGCAGCCCTGTGATAAAGCTGTGAGAAAGTCCACATGGAATATCAATATGATATGACCAGAGTGAATAACTTTAAACTGAAGGAGAGTAGGTTTAAATTAAATACTAGGAAGAAATTATTTATTGTGAGGGTGCTGAGGCACTAGCACAGGTCACCCAGTAAAGCTGTGGATGCCCCATCCCTGGAACTGGTCAAGGCCAGGTTGGGTAGGGTTTGAGCAACCTGGTCTAGTGAAAGGTGTTAAGGTCCCTTGCAATCCAAATCATTCTGTGATTCTATGATCAAAGGTCTTTTCCAGCCTAAACAATTCTGTGACTCTATGGTGTTTTATTATGCCATGTGAAGGAACCACCTCTGGGCTCTATTTGTGCTGCACTCCTTGAGCTCTGTTTGATGTACAGGCCCAACCCATGGTGTCACCACTGTTACTCCTTCAGTATCCTTGCATTAATGCTTTAGATCACCGTCAAATGCTCATTTGTGATGAGTATCTTAATTTGTCCTGGTGTGCCCTGTTCATGATTGCAATTCTGAAAAAAAAAGAACGAGGAACTGCATGAGAATTGAAGTTATGACTATGAGAAGCTTGCGGTAGAGTCTGAAAAAATTATAATCAGTAATTATTTCCTATTCTGATGACCTAGAAGCTCAAACTTTTAAAACAAATCACAGTGATGTAGCTGATATTTTTTTGATGCTAATATTAAATATCATTCTGGTTCAAAATACAAAACACAGTAGGATTTTGCAGACCTGTTCAAACATCTTTGTATTACAATAATATACATAACTGCTTTCAGGGAAAGAATTAATGTGGTTTAGTCTCTGGAGCCTACAGCGTAGCCTAGTCAGTTTGAGTGATATACATAAATAGTACAGATACATAAATGCAAGCACAGTTATTGACACATTACCTGCTTGTTCTTAAGGGTAAGGTAACTGGGTTTTGACATTAATCTTTAATTCCGCTCCCCCCCACCCCCCCACCCCCCCCAGGCAACAGTTTAATTATATGTATTTTATTCAGTTCATTGGTGGATTTACTATTCAAACTTATTCCACTTCCATTACGTACTGACATGAAGACAAGTTTGCTTTTGCTGTTACTGTTTACTTCATTGGATTTAGCCTCTGAATGTCATACTGAAAGTTACAGAAATTATGGGAGCAGAAGGTGATTTCAAAACACATGGACAAAAAGACATAACAATAAAGCACTGATAAAAAGAAGATGTAATTCAAAGATGTAAAGCAAAGCTAAAAGCAATTTTGAGAGATTTTCTTAGGTAAAATGCCATTAATTAGGGTGAAAATTGCATCATAGATTTAATATATAAGAATGCTATTAAGAGTTTCTTCTTGAATTGCAAAATTACAATTTTCCTGGTATTTTAGGCTTTCAGTGATTGAACCTTGACAGATTTGAAAGCAAGATTTGTGCAGACGGACCAGAATTTTTTTAGTAAGTTCTGAAATTCAGGATAGTCTTGTGCTTTAGTTACTAAATCTCACTGCTCAGCATAGCTTCTGTTCTGGCTCAGTTATATATTTCCTATGCAGAAGTAATTTAATATCTTTCTGCCTTTTTTATTTCTCACCTCCTTTTTTAAATCTTCGGTCCTTTCAGAGAAAACCTGAAAAGATGGTTTCTGTCCCCCCTAAAGTCTCAAAAATCAGAATGAATTTGAACTAATTCCCCAAATATAATTTTCCATGTCTCAGAAATTTAGAGCACATCCCATTTCTCTTTATCACTTCAGAGTTCACTTCTCTTAATTCACACCTGGCAGCCAAACTTACCTTCTTTTTCTTACCTGACTCTGTAAGGAAGACTAGAATACACAGACAAAGCATAATGAGTAGGATTTCATTGCATTTCTCTCTCTGGAAAGATTTATGGCTCAGTACTGTTTCTCTCAGAGAGCAGCTGAATTTGCCTTTTTCTACACCGTATATACTTATTTTTTCACTTATCGGAGTGTTTTCCACAGGGAAATTAAATTATGTTTTTCGTGGCAATAGTTCTGTGAAAAACTATACCTATATGTGTATATATATTTATGCAATTGATGTAAACACTTTTTCATGTTAGCTGTGATACTAAACAGATATAGGCATTAATCTGGTTACTTTTTGGTGTTTTAACTTTGTTTTGTGAGAATAAACACAGTGCCTCTTCCTGGCTCAGTGGTTTAACATCTCAGGAAATGCTCATTTATAAACCTGTGTTCTCAGCTATCTGAAACTGATGATAAGTTGGAATAAGACATGGTAGGTGACATTCTTTCCTGTGAAAACACTAAGGAAACCAAATAATTTAGTGGAAATGTAAGTTAAGGATAAACAGTGATTGTTTTGTTTTGTTTTGTTTTTCTTTCTTTTAATGAAATGACTGCAGTATGTGACCTTGCTTTCCTTTTGCTTATCAGAGTGTGGGTCATGAAGGAGGAAGCAGACATGAAAGTGACAGCAAAATCCCAGGTTAGGAGTAGTGAAGGTAAGGGTGGTTTGGGGTTGGTAGTTCTCATATCCAAGCTCTCATTCTTGGGGGAAAAAAAACAACCCATATGTACTTTCTATCAAAAAGGAGCACCATTTCAGAAGTCAGATTTTATTTTTTTCTCAAATCCCTTTTCTTAGGAGAGGCCCACCTGTTTAAACAGATTTCCAGTGGCCACAAAGAATTTCCCAAGCCTTCACTTGATACCTTAATCAATTTCTAACTCTTCTCCAAAGGGTTAATGACGGCTTCACTTGGCTTTAGAAGTGCTGATGCCTCTTTGACAAGACAAAAGAAAAAAAATTAGTTTCACAGCCAGGAAATAAAAGCTGTTGCTAAATGTGAATGCAAAGTGGAAAGTTAATATTCTACTACTAAGAAATCATTTCTCTATTGTGAGTGAAGGACTCTGAGGAGTGGTAGGGCATAGTTCAAACCCTGGTACATAACCTTTTATGCACTGAAAATACATGTTTAATACAAATAGGCATTCTGAGAACTCATCTTTAAACACTTACTATGAGTACAGTATGTGAACCTCACTCTTGATGGAGAACAGGCACAATAAGATCCAATTAACTTTGGAGTGATAGTAGTTTTGGATTGTTGGGATTGAGGGACAGTGCAATACAGGAATAAAATCCCTGTCCATTGCTCTCAGGGGAGCTTTTTACTTATCTTTTTGATGATTTTGAGCAGAGAAAAGAAAAACACATAGTGGTAGCCATGTGGCCATCATTCAACACCATTATGACTGTAGGACTTCGCTTTCATTCATTTTGCAGCAGTTCTCATTCTTCTTTAAAACTGGCTTCTCATGATAGATAAGAAGATCCAGGGCTTGATATCTAGAAAGATGTTCACATAATTTCAGGAATAAAAAGGCCATACATTTGAGCACTTTATATAGACATGGCCATATGGTTGCATTGTTAGCATGGTTCACTGCGTCTGGAGCTACAAGAAACCTGTGCCCAGCTGCCCTACATGTACATGTGCAACATGTATATTTGTATGCATAAATAAAAGGAGTGTAGAGTGTATATTTATAATATCTGTGTGGACAATTCTGAGTTAAGGTTCCTCTCACCTTTAGGCCTATGTAGACTTATTAGCAATAAGATTTGCATTCTAACTAACTAACTAGGTCAGAAAGTGCACATAAAAGGGACAAACACCAGCTCATGTATAAAGCTACCTAATAAACTCTCCTCATTTTTGTGGCCTTTTTTTTTTCTTTTTGTTTTCGGTGGTGGTGTTGTTTTTTGGTTTTTTTTCCTGTGACAGTAATTTGGTCTTTGAAATTAGATTAACAATTCTTAAACAGAGTTAATGTTTATTTCCAGATTTGTCCAGTTCTTTTAGAATGGTTCTCTTCTGCAGAATTAAGGCTTAACTTGAATGACAGAGGATTTTACCTGCAAAATTTCTCAGAAAACTTCCATCAACACTGAGATCAGTTGCTTAGACTGTGGATTTTCTCTCTGAAATTATACAGCTATATACTAGTCCATTCCAATAACTCAGATGTGTGAGTACTAAGTTGTGAAGCAGACAATCGAGATCTCAGAGGCAAAAATGAGAATCCCTAACAGTGTTTCTGAGGTGTTAAAAAGAGATTTTCTTTCATGGCATACACATTGTTCTACAGATAAAGTGTTGGTATCTCTTCACTTGTACTTAAAATTTGTAGGTTGTCTTCAAGCCATGTTTTGTTGTAATTTTGACTGAAAAAATAAAGAACAATTTTGCTGTCCTAACCACGTATCACTGCACACAAAGATTTGCATGTACTGAACTGCTATGCACAAATATCCAAAGGTGTTTGCCAACCCAGTAACCAAATGGAAACTGTGAGCCTAGTCTCCTTTTGTTACTGAAAAGTGGATTATGGGGTATAAGCAGGAACTAGGGATTATTTCTTTTTTTCATGGGAGAGTCAGCAATGAAGGACAACAGAAACAGAATATGGTTTTTGCCTGAGATCCCACTTATTTTTGGGAGATAAAATTATCCTTGTTATCAAGTGGTTCATTTTTGTTGCTTGTTTTAGTTAATTGAAAACCTACAAGCCTAATGCTTATGTCTATTTTTATATCATTACTAGATATCCTCAAGTTTTTCCCAAAGTGTTCTCTAGATGCCTAAATGCATGTTACTGAGAGGAGTTTCAGTGGTATTTTTCACATAGACCACTTAACAACATTGGACCAAACCTGGAAGTGCAGAGTATCTCATTGATAATGTTTTTCCATATATCAAATTGATCCTTTCCACATTGAGTTGGTTTTCTGTGGCCTTGCCATTTTCTAAAAAATACAGCACATTCCACCTGCTTGGAGCAAAATTCAAGTCCCAGTGGAGTCAATTTTTGCTTTTTAACAGCCTGTTGTAAAAGACTGTATCAAAGGCTTCCAGTAGGTTCCAATAAACTATTTTAACTGGCTCTTCTTTACTGACTCTTTTGTGAATGCAATAAAAGAATTCTAGCACATATAGGGCAAGACTTGATTTTCTCCAAACTGTATTAATCCCTGCTAACTGCTGTTCATGTGTGCAGTTCGGTTACTCTATCCAGCTTTAATTAGTATTTCAGCTATTTTACCAGATACTGAGAAAAATCTATTCTGACTGCTATTGCTAGAATCTATTTCTCTTTCGATCTAGTACATCATTTACTTCTCAGTCTTCAGCAGTAGAGCTGATTTTAATGAGAATTGCTTGTGGTTAGTGTCTCCAAAGACAATGCTTTGTGTTTATTTCAGCTATTCCCCACCCCCTGGAGAGACTTAATCTTCACTTACATCTAAATGAAGATAAATGTGACTGATTAAGGTGACAATTAGTGTTGTTTATGGAAATTATTTTTCAAGTGTTTGCTATTCCTAAACCAGGTTCAGGTTCTGCTTCGGGATGCCAAAGGTATCTTTGCAAGGACAGTGTGATCTGGCCTGGAGGCTGAGGCAGACTCTGTTACCAGCTTTGGTAAGGACTTGTTGTATGGTATTTGACAAGTCCCTTTATATCACCATGTCTCCATTCCTTTACAGGTACCATCATGGTCACCTTATTTACCAATAAGCTATCAAACCTTCTGGTTAGAAGGGTTGACATGAGACCTCTGACTCTCCCTTTCTGGGCAGCTTGTCCTTGCTCAGAGCTGATGTTCCTGCAGCAGGGGAGAGTTTAAACTGCAGTGCTTCTTATATAGAGTGGTATTTTATGAGTTGGGTCCAATTCTATCCTAGCCTTGTTGAAAACATGAAGTCATTGCTTTTGAGACAGTGGAGCTGAACAGGGTTTTCACTTATATAATTCGGAGAACTTTCACACAATTCCTGGAGATTTTCAATGCATTAATTGTGTTTCTGTTTCCTGCATGAAGCATTTCCCTTTTTTGCACAAAACAAGTCCTCTAGGTCACATAAACACCAAACTGATAGACACAGGGACCACCCCTTGTGATAATGAAGAAATCATCGACACTAATGCAAATTCAGATTTTCATCTCAATCTTTGTAGAAGGTGAAAACAACAAAATTAATTGCTTTGGCTGTGAGATTTTTTTTTTCAGACTGTAAGAGGGGGAAGTGCCAGCAAATTTTAGTTATAGAGGTTAGAAGACAAACTTAACAATAAAGTAAATTTAGAAAGAGCTCTAAAGAAAAAGTGTAGGCCTTACTGAACCTGCCTTTATTGCTTACCACCTAACATTTTATCTACTCTAGAGGAAAGATTTAAATAGAGTGTTAAAACCCTATGTAAATACTCCCCCAAACTCTCCTTTTTGTGTAAAGCACCTTTCCATGCTCATAGCACAAACAGGATTTTGCATGTATACCTTCTGTGCAAGGTTTGCCTAAAGATTTGCTTGTATTTTATTCCAGTGTTGAGTATTTTTGTTCCAGCCTTTTCCCGTGTGATTTCTAATGATTTTTATTTTCCCAGTACAATACCTGTAATAGTGTGTTGGTCTAATGAAAGCAGTGGAGGATTGAGCAACTGAAATATCTGTATCGCAGCTATAAGGGTAGTGTGCTTAAGGTCATTTTTGCAACATACCTGTGGATCAGCAGATGGCACTCTCGCAGGCAATATATCAACTCAGAAACCCTATTTGTAAAAAGGGAAAAGAATATATAACTGTCTTTACACTTTGGCTTTTTTTATTATCTTACCAGGTCACACCAGTCTGTTGCCGTCTTTTTGATACTGTCTCACAAACTTATTTTCCAGCTCTGTTCAATTGGTGTGTCTTTTACATATTTCTCTGTCTATGACTTTCACATCTCCTCTTAACTGTCTTCCCATTACCGGAAACTTAACACTGTCCAAATTAAATGGAAAGTTCATTTTACCTCATATTTTTGCCTCTGGCTCAGAAGACTGTTGCACTTTCTTCATCTCAAGTTTCAAACGAGTGTTAAAGTTGAACTTTTTCCTTTCTTTCCCTCCTCATTCCTGATTGTTCCTGGCTCCTCTTTCAACCAATGCCTGACAAAAGCTCATATCAGGTCGAGTTTTGAGTAACACAACCTCTCCACTCGCTTCTCTAAAGCAAAATTGAGTGTAGAACTGAGTGCAGCATGCTGCCATGTGTGATGGCAGAAAAAGGCCAGTCCTGTCAGACCAGCTTGGAACTGCACTTTTTCAGGAGGTGGAGTTTGTCTAGCAATAGACATCCAGAGGGGCTGTCTGCAGCAATGTACCTGACCATACTGGATCCATCTGGGATGGAGTTAATTTTCTTCATAGCAGCTTTTATAGTTCTTTGTTTTGGCTTTGTGACCAAAACAGAGTTGAAAACACACCAGTGTTTTGGCTATTGCTGAGAAGTGGTTGCTCAGCACTGAGGTTTTCCTTCTGTTTCTCCACCAAGTAGGCAGAGGATGCACAAGAAGCTCCCCTCCATTAACTTAGTCTTGCCAGGTCTGTACCTCTCATATCTTTTTACTGGATTATAAAAATGCAGTCTTTACATTCTCACTCTGATCAGTCCATCTGTGTATTCTGGGTGATTTGCACCCACCCTCCCCACACCATTACAGTGATTCCTGTTCAGTGATATCTTTCTTGATGCCCATATAGCCCCACAAATATCCCTATGCTGTTCTTCCATGCTGTTCTCAATTTGTGGAACAGGCTTTGTTTGGTCACTTCTTTCCTCCCTGTCAAACAGTCTGTCAGTCCTCATCTTTGCTTTGACAGGTCCTCTCTGCAGTGATAAATTTCCCCATTTAGAAATTAGTGCAGAGCCTGCAATTAAATATAATAAGATGCAAACAACACATCACCTTATCCTGCTTTCTTTGAGCCACTTCCCCTTCAATGGCTGTTTCCTTACATTTTTAGAGCAACACGTAATTTAGTCTGTGTGACTCCTATCAGGTGCAAAGACCTAAATCCACACGTAAATCTTTGAAATTTTGGGGGTGCCTTGCCAAGTCGTAGATTATCTATGACTCTAATCAGTCTGATAAATCTGATTATGTATCTTTCAAATAAATAATGATGGGTTTTGCCTGAAGCTTTACTGTTTTTCTATCTGTATCTATCAGCTGAAATTTCATGCACATTCAACAATTGTAATTTTGTTGTTAGGAATTCTGATATTGTTGGCTGCAATAACATTTCTTTGAATGATATGGATGTAAAAGATTCTTTGTTTCTAATACAGAGTGGTTAAATTTTAAGACAACATTAGTTAAAAAACTGTCATGAGAAGTTTTATATCTGATTATTTTTCTTATTCTCATTCTAAACAGGTTCTGAAAACAATTTAGGTCTAAGTTAAAGTAACACTTTCAAAACTGATGATACTATGGAAAAGAACTTCACTGTCATCACCTAGAAGTCATATTAGAAGTTGAATAAGTTTTAAAATTACTTGAAGTTCTGGTTTTTATCCCATTTTTTTTCAAACTACTAAACTTGAATTAATTCAGATTAGGCTGCTCCACCTGTAACTTCTGTATGTACCCAGAGATGCGATGTGTGAAATAATCTGTACACATCTATACTTGTACAAGCCTTTTAGACACATCCATTTACAGAATCACTGTTCTGATGTTTTTAATTTTACATTCACAAACAAGAGCACTCAGCTTTTGGTACTATTACCAAAGCACTTTACAAACAAAATTTATGTTACTGGATGGCAGAGATATATGTTTTACAGTCTTGTCATGTTTAGTAAGGGGAACAGAATTCATCCTTTGTCAGCTTAGAGCATGGCCCCCAAACACCACAAGTTCCAAAACTTTTCAGTACTGCACATATTTATGCAGTACTGCACTCAGGGGACATGGGGATGGGAGGAGAATGCCATTACTATGAAATACAATGAGAAAGTGAGAGTAATGAGAGTGGTGTGTATGACAGGCGTTGAGGAACTGGCTTGAAATGCAGACAGTTTTCGTTTTGTACCCAGAACTGTCAATCTGGGAAGAATTTGGGACTCTGATTGTCTGTCTCGTTCAACTGGCATCATAAATTGTTTAGAGAAAAGGGTCTTGCGAGTAGTATTGTCAGGCTACAGAGCAAGTAAAAGTCACTAGAAGTGCACAAAGAATTCCTGATGAGGTGCAGAACTAGTGACAGTCTTGGCTGGGGCCTTTATGTGTTATAAAAATTATAAATGTTATTGTAAAAGATGAAGTCAATGAGAATCTTTGTATATACAAGGAGCTCTGAATCAACATGCAAATAGCAGATCTGCAAAGCAGCTCACCACTGCTGCAGTCAGGGGGAAGCAAGCACTAAATCAGTGACACAATACTGTTCTGTAGTGCATGATACTGTTGGAAGCATAAAACTCATATAAAATGTAAACCTGGTGCCTGGAGACCCATTATTAATAAAGACCAACAGTCATTTATGTTTTTGAGATATCAGAGGCATTGACTCTAACAGTCTGGGTAATACCCAAACTGGCAAATACTTATCAGAGGCATACAAAGCATTCCTAATGAAATGCAAAGCTGATAGCAATTCAAGTTTTTGGGTATTTTATTACAGACATCAATATAAGCTTATCTCAGTGCAGTAAATACACATACTTTTAAGTAAAATTAGATGTTGCATCCCAAGAAGGTGGAAGAAGCATCAGGTCTATCTGCCTTGCTGAGTGAAAGTGATCACATTTTATAGATAAGTCTTTCATGTTGAAAGAATGTGAAAATTCATGTTCATACAGAAATTTGAATTGCATGGATATATTTTCCCTAAAATGCTTAAAAAAGACAGATGCAAATTTGGGCAAGATAAAGAAGGTATTGGAGGAAAACCAAATTTAAAAATAGGACAATATATCTTTTGATATTTAATTAGATTTCACACAACTTTAGAAGGTGCAATATTCTCCTTATAACTTTCCTCAACATATTTCATATTCTCTAAATACTTCCATTACTTTCTGTGAAAACTCTGTATTGTGGCAACCAGAATGGATTTAGATGTCCAGATAAGCTATAATCTAGGGCTGCCTATCCTCAAAAGCTGAAAACCTATCAACCCTTCAATTTTAGGACATTAATTTCTCCCAGTAGCCTAAGCACAGTCACCGGTGTATACTCAGAAATAAACCAAATAGCACCTAGATGTTTATCTGACACTTAAAAGCCATTGGGAGTCAGGAGTCGAGGAGAGGGAGGCTCCAATGAAATTTCCAAAAAAGATCATACCAAACCTAAACACCATAGTGTCTGTCTTTTCTATACAGAGGAGAGTAACTTTATTCAAACGAGAGAACACACATTTGAACCTCACCTCAACTTCAGCTGATACAGACCCACAGTTTATATTTTCCAGAAAACAGTCCTAACCTCAGGAGATAAGACCCTTGTACTGCATTAAATGTAAGATTTCTGGCATCAGGGACATGATAGGCAAGGAGGATTCAGTGAGATGATGAACCCCTGAGATTTGTTCTCAGCAGAAGAAAATCTTTCCATTTTATTTCAGTTTTTTCCTCCATGACAAATATTAACCAGCCATCCTCTGACCTTCATCACAGATGTAATTTGTTAGCATTTATAGCAATGCAGATGGGTCTGCCAGTCTTCCAGACAAACTTTGTCATTCTGCATTTTGCAAGGGCTGAAAGGTTTTTGGAAATTAGAAATGTCACCTACAATGCCAAGTTAAGTGTCCTTTTGTGTTCATTCCCACTTAGCCACTTAGCCTTCGAGCTTTTACTCTCTGTTATCCTTCTGCAGCTGCAGTGGCACTCATGTTGACAGGGAGAAATGACAAGATATATAGGTGATGAGCCCAACGAGGTTCTGAAGGCAAACAGGAGACCAGTGCTTGCACAGACAGCAGCAGGAACTTTAACATAATCTGATTCAGTGAATGGTTTCAAGGGAGAAAAATCTATGTGTGCAGGGAATATGTTGAAATGGTGGTGGTGCCGGCAGTCTGAATAGCCCAGGGAAGGAAATGAAATTTATGAGTCATTGAACATCCCAGGTGAGTTCTGGTGATTTGCTGATCAGCACAGCTGTTCCTGTGTGCTTTAGGCACTGTACTCCCACTCAGTGCTTGCTCTGTGCATTTTCTATCTAGTATCTCCCTGATACTTCTTAAGTTTAACAAATTCATAACCAGTGATCTGGTTGCAAAGCCAACTACAGACCTTAGGGCTGGATAACAGGACTCCAGAAATGCATTAGCAAGAGAGACAGCAAGGAATCTAAATGAATGCAGGTAGACAAAGAACCACTCTTATTTTAGTTTTATTAATGAAATAAAGAGATAAGAGAATAAGTCTAGATCTATACTCTTTTTTGTTCAGAGAGCTCTTGCAAGCCAGTGTACTAACCTTGTTTTTGAGTCTCTCTGGAGATAAATCTGTGGTCATGACAACAAGAAAACTCTGTAGCAAGGGAAGACCAAGAGCATGGCCCTGCATTGTCCTTTGGGGAGAGCCAAAAGATGACCCATTCTCCTGTGTATGAAAGTCAAGTATTTCAAAAGTGCTTGTGCTGCCACAGTGCACTATGGGTTCTGATGAGGTTATGAATCACTCCAGCATTCTAGAGTGTTTTATTGTGTCTGGTCTCGGTCAAGAACCAGAAACATACATAATTTCTATTGAAAACCTAGACTGCTTAAACATTCATATCATACATATTTTTCACGTAGACACCAATTTACTGAATTTAAGGTTCAGTGGAAGACACATTTCTCACAGGGAAAGGCAGAACAGCTACCAAGGAAAGGGGTGGAGACTTTTACATCTCATAGAGTAAAGAGATGATTTTTGAACAAATTCAAGAGGTGGCCCAGAGTCTAACAAAAATCCATTTACTCACCTGCTGAAGGGAAACAACACTGTCTCTAAATAAGCTGATGGGCAGTAAGCATCCCATTTAGGAAAAAAAAGAAAGAATTAAAAAAAATGAAAAAAAGACATTTAGGTGAAAAAGATTGAAACTGTTTTGACCTTCACATGTGTCTTCAAGATTTGGCACAGAAGACTGTCACTCTTCTGCATCAACACCTGGAGAAAAAGAAGGAAAGCCACAGGGCACAAAATGACAAATCTGTGTTTTAAGAATGGAATCCCTCCCTTGTCTGTCCCCCACGTAACTGTCTCCCCCTTGAATTTACCCAAAGGTCCCCAGAAGTCAGTGTAGATAAACAGGCCCATCTAAGAGCTGAATTATCACACTAAGAAAGGATGAATTTCAGTTTAGAAGTGCATCTCTCTCCTGACTTATCTTAAAGACGACTTCACGAGAGTAGTTTAGATACAGGAGTGTGATCAGCTCACTAATTTAGACATGCATATTTAGGAATCTATGTGCAGACATATGTCAGCACTGAAACACAGGTGTCCATCACAAGCAAGGGTCCAAACCACCAATTAGAGCCAGCAGAAATCTAATCAGTGCAGCCACTGGAGCGTGGAGGCAAATTCACATCACTCTAAAATAGGCATGAATTCATTTGCTCACAGGACAGTGCCTGTTGCAGTTGGAGGTGGTATGTTCCACCTTGCAGCAGGCTGATCCTCCACAGGATCTTCTGCAGGTCCTGTGATGTATCTGTCAGCTGAATAAGGATGTCTTGGACACTACAGAACATCTCAAATAGCACTACGTGCCTGATCCTTTCCCACAGTGTCTGGCAGGCTGAAATCTATTGAGCAGTTCTTCAGAAAGCACAAGGGGAAGTGAGGCCTCTGGTGTCCCTTCAGGCACTTTAATTTAGGTCTCCTTAAGCCTGAAATGAATTCTTGCTCTGCACTTGTTCAGCTGAATCCCATCATGGTACCTTGTCCCTCAAGTCTTGGTTTCACAAAAAGCAGTCTGGAAGTTTTGGAAGGCTTCAGTAGAGCTCAAAACCTGTAAGACTCTATGAATTCCAATTCTGGGGCTGTGAGTTTGGGAGGCAGGCAGGGCTCTGTGAAGGTGCAGGTAATCCGTCACTGCTGGGCACGTTGATCTAGACCTCAGGCATGGGTGTACTTATTTAAATAGGGTCTTGCACTTCAAGGAGGTGAGCAGACAGAGTTGAAAAACATGGAAAAATGCTCAAAGTTACAGTGGCAATAAAGTAGAAAACTGGGCAAGAAAACCTCTGTTTCTGTGATTGCTCTTTAAGAGTAAAGGGTCTGGCATATATGGAGCTTTATTTGACTAAAGAGACTTTCCTCAGTGGCAGAGCCCTCACCCTTCTGCAAGGCTGTGTGCCCTAGGACTGCACAGTGGCAGTACTGGGACAACAGGAACCAGAGCTGTCTGAAAATCCACTTACTGTTCATCAAAGAACCACTGAATCCATGAAGTTTTGGGTTGGGATTCTCCATATGACTTAGTATTTTTCTGTTCTTTCTCAGGAAAAAATCCCATTAGCTTTAGTTTTCACTGGGAAGAGACATTCTCTTCATTACAGAGGTTTCCCTTTATCTTAGAAAGAATTAGGAAAGCTACTTTGCTACTGCCGCTTCATCTGTATCTGCCCTGTCTTCTGTTCTGTACACCTGAGCTCTAAATTTGCTTAGAAACATATACATACGTAAGTAATGCAGAAAAAGACAGTAACATGACTGAAAACTGGAGCACAGACAAGACAATTGGTTTCACTGTATCTTTGTCTGCTAAGGTGCATTAATCTTGCGAAAGCAAAATTATTTTAATGGTAATTTGAAAGAAAGTAGGTTATATTCAGATTGATTTATTTCTTTGGGCAGCTTCTCTGTGTGCTAGTGCATTTACAGCTGCAGTTCAAGCACAGTAATATATGCGACTGGTGGCAGGCCAGGTAGCCAGACATATTTTCAGGCTTGATAGACAAATGCCCATTTACCATGACTTCTATTTTCAAGATAGTTTCTTTGTATTTTCAACATCTGTTGACAGAACCCTAAATATAGGAATTATGCTAAGTCTTTGCTCTGACTACAACGCTTTTGTGATATGATCTATTGCAGAAATATCAAGTTGAAATTGGATCAGGAAAACATACTTGCAATTGTGAGCTATCAAAACGATGTAGTGTTGTTACACAGTATAGTTTCAGAAAATATAGTGGCAAAAAAGATTGCTGTGGCTATTTTTAAGTTGTGAGCATATAAAAGTAGAGACTTACAAGGCTTCTTTTTCCAATATTGCAATTTGAGATTTTATGTTGACCAAAGAATATATATTTAATGGGCATGAAAAAAAGTACTTTTTAGGAGAATAACTTATAAGAACAGTTATTTAGGCAGAATATCAATACTCAGTTATTTTTCTTCTGAGGGAAAGATCCTGAAAGAGGCAGTGCATACTATGCCAATGTTCAGCACTGTAATGGAACCATTAGAGTAAATCACTACATTTGCTTCCCTGAGTACCCATATAAATGATTGTATTAACATCTCGTCCATCAGCTTAACAATATTCATTATGAAAATGTGTGTTTCAGCTCCAACCCAGATAAAAAGAGGCCTAGCGAAGGAGTTTTTGTGGAGTTCTGTGCTGACAGGTCCCATAGCAGGACTGATACGTGTAATTGAGGGGATCAAGTTACCACAGGAAGCAGAAATTAACAGTAATATGTGCTTTTAAAAGCAGGGTTGACTAGATCTAAGCCACTACTTGTTTACCTGTACAGGGATCTGTTTTCTTTTCCAATGGTCCAAGTCTATAGTCAAAGCAAGGGCTCACAAAGAGCTATTTCAGTCTGTCCTGACATATTTGTGCTTAAAAGAATGTGATGTTCTATGTACATGAAAATTCAGTTTAAATATAGCTAAAGCTATAATGAAAATCATCAAAGAAATGTAAAGTTCCCCACAGAGTCACTCTTAAGATAAAAATCATACTAAATTTTATTCAGGACCTGCATTGCTAATAAACCAGAATGTCATTTCACAGCAGAGTAAGTAAAATGGAACAGTTTTTAATCCAATTTACATTTGAGAGAACATGTGTTAGATCTGCTCTTAAAACTTGGCCCATTCCCACTCAAAATGCTCACCAGTCTGTTACAAATTGTCTCAACACCACATTCCATGTTTTTCTTTGTGTAACTACAGGGTCTGGGTAAAGTCTAGTCAGGATTTTCCAGTTCGTTATGTATCCAAATCTTCCTCTGGGCAGAAGAGGCTCCAAGGAAGCTTTCCCCAGGTCAGCCTTTGGGCTGTGAAAATACAATCTCAGCCCACACCCTCACTCTCCCAGTTGGGTATGTCCTCCTTAGGAGATTCTGCATTAATGTCATCTTGAAAAATGCAGAAGGAAAGGTGAAAATACAGCAAAGGGCTCAATTTTTGAATTTACTCATATGGTTTGGTGTGAGCATCTCTTTTGGACAATATAATAATCTTGCTTTAGATTACAATAATCTTCTTTAGATTTGGACAATAAAATAACCTTGCTTTAGTTTTTTAGTCTTGCATAAAAGAAAGTTCCCAAATTGAAAATGGAAAGGAATTCTCAAAGGAATTTGTAATTTGACAGAGATGTATTTCACCATGGCATTTTTTCCTGTATTCCACTCACTTTGGGCTAAGATTTTTCCCCCATATGCTGAAAATGCTGTTTCAAAATTTCTGGTTGTTGGACACCAAAGTATTAGAACTACTGATAACAGGAATAGACATTTAATTATTCTACTATACATACTGAGGAATGTGAATTTGAGAGAAAGAAAAGATGACATGTAGACTATGTCTACATAGTCTCTTCTACAGTAACTTCATTAAATGCAGATAGGACTTCAGGGAGGACACTTGACAGTGTCAGGAAACTTATGACAGTATCGTCTGAAGAAAATTGTGCAAACGTGTGCTGCAACAGTGGAAGAAGAATGAGAGATCTTATTCCTCATAAAATCTAAGTACTCTTATATTTCTGTCCCTTGGTTTTCCTTAACCATATTTTAAACTGAGCATATTTTCATCAGTTACAGAAGCTGTGCTCTAAAAGAAAATAAAAAGTCATAGAACAAATACCTCGCTTTTAATTTCCTAGTTTAGCAGTGTGATTTCTGCAGACATGCATATAACCTCCTCATTTTGCAATGCTAACTGAAAGGGGGAAAGAGACAGGAAGCTGGTTTATTCTGGAAACAGCAGGTAGTTTGAGCTATTTTTACTGCAGATCATTTCCCAGGACACTGTGATTCTTATATTTTTAATCAAATGTGTGAATCGAAAACTGTGGTGTGACCTTTGGAAAAGACACTGCAGGACATCGGCTGAAGCTGTGAATAGTTTAAGTGCAAACAGGAAGTTGAGTGGGTTGTTCTGTAACAAAAGACTCCAGTAATTTATGGAGTAGGAGTTGCAGTTTCAAAACATTTTTAATTGCTGCATTTGATCTGCTATGCAGTATTGTGTGACAACAGCTAAGAATGAAATGTCAGTGCCCATGTTTCAGCATAAATTTATACAGTGTGAAAGCAAAGAACCCTGTTGATTCCAGCTTTTCCTTCTCTAAGTGTTTCTCATTTTCCTGAATTACTTTTGGGTTAAATAGGGAGTGGAAAGGTCCTCAGTCTTGCAAAGCATTTAAGTAGATGCATGACTTTGTTCTTATTAAGTCTCCTTATGATGAAAAGAAAATTTAATATATAGGGAAATTAAATAGAAAGGGGTTTCACAATGACCTGTGTACCTGGGATAATGCCCTTTGATACACAGGTCACTCTTAGGATGTGTTAATACTCACTCTCTTTGCTTTTAGTTCATTATTTTAGTAACATAGACCTATGAAAAATTCCAGAAGTTTCACTTAGAGGAATGAAGTTACACAGTTAGTTAGGAGTAAATAACTTAGCTAACTTGAAGAAAAAAATTCCCCCATTGTCATATTTTGTAGGGGTTATTTTAGAAGAAAAGGGGAAAGAACTACAATTTTGGGCTCCAAATCTCATCAAAAGTTTGTAGAACACAGAATTATTTCTACAGCATACCTTTTGAATTCTTGTATTTATTTACTTTCACAGAAGACAATATACCATATCAGTAGCTTCATGGTGCCTCTTGGCAGTGTCTGTGATATATATACACTGTGGGCATCCAAGTCTTCCCATAAACCCCTGGAATGAAACATAAATCCTGTGTGAACAAACTCCTGAGTGATTTCTGGAGATAACCATGGATCATTAATGGGATCAGAAATGTATAATCTCGTAGTTAATTTTTATGCAGTAAAATAAATATGCTAGATAATAGATATGTTATTAAAAAGGAATTGATTCTGTCTAAAAATATGTTATCATTTTATTAAGGAGGAAATTTTGAAGATAGCAGTCACTAATTATAGAGAAGATGATTGTTTATTTGTGGCTAGACAAACTTTTATGTTTCTATATCAACCAGAAGCTGTGTCTTGATAAGGCCAGCAGAAAATGCAAGTGAACATCAAATATATTGGGATTTACTGCTTGTGCATACTTGACATCCTCGAATTTCCCAGAGGAGCATGGCTCTTTCCTGAATCAGTTAAGTTTTTCTTTATTTTTTCAGATGTCTTTTATAAAGTATGTTTTTTGCAAAAAAACCCCAAGTTTTTCTTTATTGTATGTGTTTGTCCTGTATTGTCAGTAAGTAAATAACAAGAACTCCAGAAAGAAAGTTTGCCAATGTGAACATATGCAATGTAACACCATAGGTAGGACCAGAAGATTTTATCACTGTCTAGAAATTGTTTAGCTTTCAATGGGCAAATTTCACTCAGAAAGTATTATTCAGAATTAAAGATCCTTTTCATAGATATTCAGCTAACATTTAAATGAGACAGTTCAAGTACATTACTCAGTTTTTTGCACCATATTTTAAAATGCTTTCTAAACGTACAGCTTTGCTTGTCAGTGTTTTGCAGCTAATACAACTGGAAAGCTCTATCTTTTCGTTATGGTGTACTCTATTACCTCTGTAATCAAAACATCCAATTTCGGGAATATCTGTTTAAAACCTTAGCAAATCAGCAAATAATGCTGCAAGTTATTTGCATACAGTATTATCAACATGAAATGTTTTAGGGCATCTTTCATATGAAAATTCTGTAACAGTGACAAGAAACTCATGTGATAAGTTTTTGTCAACAGTTTAAGATATTTTTCATTCTTGGATAAAGGACTTTTATTTGCTTCTTCTGTACTTGGTCTTAAGGAGAGAACTGGAAGCCATATTGAACAATTTCACTTTCTGCAAGGAGAAAAAGACAGTGAAGAAAACTGACAGCTGGAAAAATGAGATGAACTACTTCGTAATTTTCATCTCGTAAATAATTGTCATGATGCTGAGAAAAGCTTTTTCTCCAGATGAATAAGTACAAAACAATACACCTGCATTTTTTCCATGAAAAAGTCACAATAATAATTGCATGTGTTGTCAGTAGCCAGGATTCTCATTTTCAAAATCCCGAATGCAGTCAGAATTTTAATAAATGAAATAAAATAAATAAAGAAAAGTAAAATGCAAACCCAAACCTTTGATTGTCTCCTCCTTTTAAAGGGACCACTGCCAACCCGGGTTAATTGTTTGCTGTGATGTTGATGAAAGGAAATTCTGTTGACCAGTGGCTTAGGACTATGTCTCAAAAGTTGTATGGAACAGTAGAAATGAGAATTTGTGGAGCAAGTATTAAAAGTGCAAAACCTCCAAAATCTTGCTTTCTTCTTTTATTCTTTCTTTCACTTCTTGGTCTTTTTCTGCCCACAGTTCTTTGCCCTCTAGATAAAGCACTCTGACAAACAGGACAAGAAAGACAAGAAATCAGAATTGCTCAATTAAATGAAAGATCTATTTGGACTTCCATCACTGAATTCTGATAAAGTCTGATATTAGAAAATAAGGCAAGGTTGGTCAAAGTTCAGAGGCCCTTTTCTGTGGCCGCAGAAGTTTGTGTTGTTTAATCCTATAAAGTCACCAAAGACCACATAATAGGAAAGGATATACATGGGCATTTTCTCAGTGAAAACCATTCCTAATTAATTTTATTTTCAGAGAAATGACTTACCAGTCTAAAAGACCCAGTTTAGCTCTTGTTGAACGATAGACTTCAGAATCCACATTTTAGAGTTGTGTCAATGGACTCCAGAGTTTCCCATCAGGCTTTGGCAGAGCCAGGAGCCTTCAAGCCCTGAGTGTCTTTGCTGGAGCAGAGATTTCCAAGCTACTCTTCTGGTTCTACATTAATGATGTCTGGAGTCTGAAGTAGCTCTGTTTGAGCTGTGGATTTCTTATAGCTGGAGCATTCCCTGACTCTGAAATACTCAACTCTATTTAACTTGCCAAAACCTTTCACAAGCTGTGAAAGATCAGTTAACATTTTTGGAACAAGAGAGAGACTGGGAATAGCTGAAAAGTGTAAGTTCAAGGTTGATTTTAGAGAGAAAACCCATGGAAGGCTCATACTATTTTAAACAAGCAAATAAATAAAAACAAACAAACAAAACCCACCAAACACCACACACAAAAAAAAGTAGAAAACTACTGAAAACTGAGTAATATTTGTTTTGCATTATAACTTGGGATACATTTGTGAAAAAAAAACCACCTGAAATGTCTCACTGGACAGAGATTCTATATTTCAACCATTTCAAGAACACAGCATTCACCAAGGAATTAGGCTCTTCATGAATAATAGTGTGTGACTAAGAAAAGACAGGACTACAACTGTGCGCTGCCAGATCTACTACCTTGAGTCCTCAAGTACCTCCCATCACAGCTAGATATTACTGATTTGTTAGGCACTATAGAACTGGAAAAGATCACTTTAAGGTATCTTGTAACAGTTGCCTGGGCCATCCAGTCCCCTGGTGAAATACCCTTTCAAAGAGTGTCCTACTGTTTCTAAATGTGTTGTTTACATTAAGAAATTTATAATAGTGACATATAGCATTTGGCAGTGAATATAATGTTCTTTACGTTAATTACTCTTCCTACATGCCATGACAAGTACTATAACATATAGTATATAGAACAGCTGGGACATTTTGTGGGGGTTGTCAAAACCCTACATCGCCTATGAGTAATGTGAACAGCACTTAGGGTGGGAAATGCTTTATGGTAGTATATAATTATGTTTTTAATTAAGTGCTGTATACATACATACACTCCATACTCCCTCAACCCTATTACAACCTGTTCCTTGCTGCTGAATGTGCTTTGTACTTTAGGAGGGATTCAACATTTGCAGAACAACTTCAAGCACTCAATGACTTATGGGACCAGATCCTGCTCCATTGAAATAACTGGAGGGACTTCCACTGACTTCAATATGACTCTGATAAGCAAGGAGACTGTATGATCTTTTCCAGAAGAAACCTCCTGAATTTATACAAGTAGTGATGCCAAATAAAGAAGAATAAAAAAGTAAATATTGAAATATTGGAACAAGTCATGTTACTAACTTTTATTGTGGGTTTGGGGTTTTTTGTTTGTTTTTGGTTTTGTTTGCTTTATTTTCAAAACACATGATTTCTAGATTAGTGTTTAAAAAAAAACAAACAAAAAACCACACACAACAAAGCCATAGAAATTGAAAGCACCTGCTGAAGGATGAGTTTTAGAAGCAGGAATGACAGGACTTAGCCAGTCCAAAAATGCAGCCTTTAGACAGAAATGGGAGAGGAACAGTCATAGTTTGTATGTTCTGAGAGTCTCACAGAGGTCTTCCCTCCCCTCACTGACTGTCCCTCATGTTATTCCTTCATATTTATTTTGACTTCTTTCTCTCTGCAACTGCCAGCTACAACTGATTTTCAGTTTGACAGCCAAGATTAACCAGAAATTAATAAAAAGTTACTACATGATTACCATTTCTATTTAGCTTCCATTTTACCCTTAGAAGTAAATAAATGTATTTGACTCATATATATATATATATATACATACAGATACAGATATAGATATATAGATATATCATACTGACTCCCTCTGTCTTTTAAGTAGATACAGGAGCAAAGTCATGCAATGGCGAGTTTTATACCAGTCATTTGTAGTAACACAAAATATACCACGTGATCCAGACCCACTCCTGAATCTGCCTTTCTGTTTTCACATAATTCCCATTTTTTTACTGTCAAGCAGGTCTATGAAAAAAACCCACAAACAAACAACTGCCAAAGCTCCTAGGAAAACCAGGCTATTTTTACAAGATGTTTATCTCATTTTTAATCATGATTTCTCTTTTCTGAACAAGAAACAGTGATAAAGATATAGATATTAAAAGTCTTACTCATCAGAAATACCTAAATGATATAACACAATACAAAGTGATTAAATAAAAGGCTATTAAGTTTTTAAAAGCTAGGAAAATGATTCAGGACTGAAACATTTGATTGGAAAACTCAAACAATTATTCACTGGTTGGCATAAAGGTGGAAATATGTTCTTTTTAAACATCATGCCTGAAACAGAATTTGCTTTCTACCATATTAGAGCTAAAGGAAGAAACACACAACTTTACAAATCTTCTAACAGCTTTGTGTTTTTGAATAGTGGGATTGAACTTTCACAGAAAATATTTACTCTCTGAAGGACATAATGTCCCTTAGAATCATGGAGACTAATTGGCAGCTCTTTGAAGGTCTGCTTAGAAGAATGAGATCTGCTTTGTCCATTTGACATCAACTTCCCTAAAAAGTCAGTAACTTTTAAGTTAAGTTAAGTAAAGTTAAGTAAAAAGTTAAGTAACTCCCAAAAAAGCATCTGAGCTGCACAAACCTACCTCTGAAATCAGTAGACAGTGTCACCTCAGAGGAACAGTGCATAAATCCTATATATTAACCTACATACAACCTGTTGAGTGATGCTATGCACAAGACTGTCTAAACTCCTCTCTGCAAAGTATGTGTACAATGTAGTACAAAACTGGCTCTTTGAGGTTTTATGTTGCATTTTTGTTTGTTTATTTACTCAGACATTGTAGGGTTCATTAGCACTATACAGAACAGGGTCTAGAGCCCAATGGGTTTTGTGTCTGTCCTCCATGCGTTTCTTCCCTCAGAAATATATTCTCCAGGGATAGAAATCAAACTCAACTCTTCTAAAGGGTGACATGAACCAGGATATATAAATTCCATTGCAATCCCATTTTGTAGACACTGTTGCATGATCCCCACCTCTCATTCTCTCTGTCAGTATGCAGTTTGTCCAGGCACAGGGAAGATCGGAGCCTGGCACAAGGGGAAGCAGATAGCTCCCCTACTCAGACATCCTCAGCACTGATCCAAAGGACACTTCCATTGCTTTTCTTTCTCTCTTGACTTTTCTCTGGCTTTACTGAAATCAAGGCCAGATCTCACTGCCATGTCTTAGACTTGCACTCACATCATGTGGGATCCCTTCCTCAGAAAGACCCTTACCCTGGCCCAGACTTAGAGGAAAATTACTATTCTTCCTTAGGGATTGGACACAAATGAATTCTGGCAGGAACAGGGGAAGAATAGGAGGGGTGATAATAAAGATATGGGCAATAAATCAAGAAAACACACTTAACTGTAACATACAGAAACACTTTGCTGGTGTTGAATGTAAAATAAGTTCCTGTTCTCAAATGCAAACACATGAATTTTGCCTCTCAGAGATGGACTGACACACACAAAAACCTCAGGCCATGCTCAGCTGCCATCCAAGAATATTCTACCCCCTCCATTTCTGCTGTGACTATCACGTGCTCAGGATGTGCAAGAACAAACACAGAGGTGAATCCAAATTGCTCACAGAGAGGTCCTGACAGACCTCAAAATTCATACAGCTGTGGATCAAGTACAGAGATCTTGTTTTATTTGAAGGCTTCTTTTAGGTAAAATAAATGTGAAGTGGTCTGTAAGTTTCTCCCCATACCACTGCAAGGGTCCTTCTGAAGATGCATGACATACTCCAGTTTTCCTCATCTGTGAAGCTGATCTTACGTGCACTTACTAGGACTACATGGACAGCATTTTGGAAATACTATTTCACTCAGGCTGCAATAAAGGAATTTATGGTCTCCATCATTCAAGACAGCAAAAGACCAACAAAACATCTTATAAAACACTGCTTCAAAAAGTAAAGAAAAGTTACATATAAATAACAAAATCAGTCCAAACAATGAGACCTCCTGATAGCTTGGATGATGATTCCAATTTTCTGGCAAATTAGAAGAACAAAGATGAGAAAGCAGTGGAGCAACAGTGGCATGTAAAAAAATAGCTTTAACAGATGAATAAAAAGATGAGAAGATGGGATATTATGCCAGTCGCCATGCTTGGCAGGGGTAGTTTGACAGTACTGCTGGAAGGACAACAAAACAGAAAGGAATAACAGTTTTCATTTCAGCTGCCAGGCTTGCCATATTTTAGGTGCTCTGAATTTTCAGTGACATTTTCATGATTCTGATTCTGAAAAATCAGAGAAGCAGAGATGGGCTGAGTGGACAAGCGAGGCACAGAGGAAGAGTATAAGCAGCATTTCTGGCACCAGCTTTTGTCCTGGAAGCTAGTTACATCATGAGTCTTATGCCCTTTGTGTAACTCTCAGCCTTATCCTTCCCCATCTTTAACCCCTCTTTTCCCCCTTTTTCTGTTTAATTAGAATATGGCTTAGCTTGGCCAAATCTGTCTGTTTTTTAAATTTTTTTAACTTTTTTTTCTATTTCCTTTTTTTTGTCTCTTTCCTTGTTGGTTTTGGTTTTGGGTTTTGGGGGGTGTTTATTGTTATTGTTGTTAACCCTGTGACCAGAAAGGCAGCTAATAGTAATGTCTTAAACAGCTTGACATGAGTTCAAGCTTGCCAGGTCTCGGAGTGGCTGATAAGACTATGTGTTGTGCTTGTCCTTTTCCAGCAGCAAGGTTACAAATCAGAGTCAACAGTACAAAGAGAACCTTTTTTTTTTTTCCCCTATTTTACACATTCCCTTTGTGTGTGTGCTTGTCCTGTTTTATTTTTGAGGGAGTAGGCCCAGATTCCAATAAAAGAGACAACAAGTACAGCTCCAGCCATCTCAGCTGCTTTTTATTTTAATATTCTCTCCCAAAAGGGAAGTTAGTAGCCTCTTAATACTGTATAAAAAGACACTATCAGCCAGGGAGTTTTCCCCATAAAAATGCTCAGCAGCTAAGAGAAAGGGGAATAATGGATGCTGTTAAAATGAAAGTCTCCTTGAACACTTTACATAACAAATACTTTGTCTGCTTGTCTTCTGTATTTTTCATAAAAGATTTAAAAGATTTTAATACCGATCATTTGCTGTAAGACTTAGGTGGCCACATATCTGCGTACCCATTCTGAGATCTGCAATGAGAAAGTCATGGCAGCATCCTTGCTCCCAAGCTCCTGTTCTCCAAAACGCAAACAGTTTCCAGAACACATTCAATGCCACCCTGCATCCCATATCTGAACTGGTTTGGGTATTTATTTTGGTTTCTAAGAGTATTTATGTTTGCAGTCTTGGCACGTGCATTTCCATCTTGTCAGAGGAGAAGCGAATGGATCCTTCAGCTCCTTAGCTGGGGAAGGTGTTACAGCTTGACACTGTCCTCTACAGAATTGATTATCTCCCTCTCAATGTGGGCTGGTGTAGCTGAGCACGTCCCATTGTATGGTGGCAGTTCATGGGCTAGAAAGGTTGTCATGCACCAGTGGTGTCCGCGGTGTTTCAATTCAAAGCGCCACATTATCTCTAATGGCATAATAGCAAAGGGCTCCTTGGGATGAAGGGAAGTGAAATGTGAGGCTGTATCACTGCCGCTCATGACAGTGTGAGGTTTGCCTACTGTGCAAAAACACAGGTTATCAGCTCAAACCTGAAATAGAAAATGCAGATATTTAAGAAAATGTATAATTTATACACAGAAGCTGCTGAAGCAACAGGGAAAAAAACAAACCAAACCCAGCTCTGCTTTTCTTTTGTCTAAGAGATGTAGTGTATAATGACATTTCTTCATCTTCCATTTTTTGGAAGGGCAATAGAAACCCACACAACTGTGACTCATCTGTGAAGAATTTTTCTGTGCTGAAACTCTTTCTACCAGGATGCATTTCACAAAGAAGACACTACTTTGTCCTTTGCATAATGGCCAGCAGCACAATTTGGCAGTACATAAGTAAAAAACATGAGTTGAAAAGCAGTAATTTGATATTTTTACATTTTTTGTCTAAAAATGAATAAAACAAGTTTTAATCAGTCAAACTAATCCAGTATATGTTTTTATAGTCCAGTATCCTGTCTCCAGCAATAACCAAAACTGAATACTCAATGTGTGTAAAGATGATTTGCTACAGAGACACACACACATAAACATGTACGTATGCAACATCTGTGAAATTTCCCACACCCTGTACCCCACATGGGTGATGACGTTCAGCTCAAGGCCTTCCATGTGCAGAGTGGCATCTTTCGCCAAAGTATTTAACTGTGAAAATACCAGTCACTGAGCATTAATGATGTGATCAGTAGGCACAAAAGGCAATGCTAAAGTAGCACACATAAAAATCAGAAAGAGAATGAAGATAAAATAAAATCATAGTACAGTTATGGAAGTATTATATTTCTAAGGTATTTTCTGACTGAGTTGGTGGACAGGCAAAGCCATCCATTGCAGGAAACAGGAAAATTCCAGCTGATGGCAAAGATGTTCACAGACTTTACTGAACTGTATATTTCTCTTGCTCTGTGTTGGACAGAGATGGAGTAACATGTGACTAAACAATGTGTTGAGTCAGATGGCAGGAAGAGTTCATTTTTTATGTGCTGTTCCCTTGGCCTTTTTAAATTGGGAAGGGATCCCAGAGGTACCCAGCCATGTAATCTACAGCAGAGAAATTGCTATGAGCCCCAAGACAAAGCTTAAAGCACAAGATGTGAAGATGAACTCATTTCTTTCCATACTCACAGGGCTATTTCTGGTCAAGCTGTGCTTCTGCAGACAGGAGCTATAAAGGATTCAAGGCACATGAACTACCATCTCAATTGCCCATAGCAACACTTGGGGTTTGGAAGCAGGTGCATCTGTCCCGGGATGCCAGTCTTTCCAGAACTGCCTCCTTTGTCATCATTTGAGTCCATAAGAGGGCAAATTAACAAGAGGAGCATGTGTTTATACTAACAAATTTGACCAATATCAGCATTTTGTTTAAAAAAAGCAAAGTTTGCAGGTAGCCAGAACCTGACCTTTCCACTTGAATTAAGTTCCTTCCCAAAAAGTCAGAGAATGGAAAATATTCCTTAAAGGGGTTCTTATTATTTACTTTTAAGATGGGATTGCCTTGTTACTTGTCTTTGCATAGGATTACATCCCCCAATCCCACACGTCCCCCAGCATATGTGTATCTCAGGACTGTGAGACCTCAGCATTCATGGTGAGCGGTCTTCATAAGTTGCTTAGAAGGAGTCATGGACAGTTTGCAGTGGTGTCTTTACCCATCCAGGGTAATTCCTGATGTCAGACTGCACTGCCCATTGCTAAGTGTGAGCTCTGCATCCACACTGGACAGTAACTGGGACTGAGCTGTCTGTCCTGCATGAGCCCAGCAACTCACTCAGCCTCCTTATAGAGGCTGGACAAGGAATTAGCACAACATGCCTAAAATAATGGAACAGCGGCTGTGCACCTTTATGGAAGATAACTACAGGCAGAGCAAATAACTCATTTCTCTCTAAATTTCTACAAATTGCATGAATAGCCCTTGCTGGATGCAAAACTCTCCAGACTGCAGTTTGAATACTAAGATAGAAATCCACTTTTCATGGACGGTTGACTATTTTCCTCTTCTATGTATTAAAAATTGAACCAACTAAATATATCACGATTCTGTGATTTTTGGGTGTGATGGGTTTGAGAAATCCAAAAAAAAACCCCTCAGGTTAAGGTTTTAGTTTTAAATAGGCCCAAAGCCAAATATAGCTAGGCCCCAATTTCTTGCATCATGTGGTTAGAGACAAGTATCACCTGACTGAAGCAACCAGTTAGGTGTTTCATATCATATGATGTCAGGGCAAGTATAAATGCAGAGGGGAGTTGCTTCCAGCTTCCTTCTGCCTGCCTGGTGATAGAGAAGAAGACATGCTGTTGCTGCTTTCTAAGCGACAGGCCTCACTGCTCTTGTGCTGAGATATCCATAGCAGTTTTGGTCTTTGGGAAGTAAAATGCTTTTGTTTTGTTTGGGTTGCTCTTTCCCTCTCTTTGGGGTGTGTTTTTCTAGGGTTTTGGGTGGTGGAATCTGTGTGTTGTTGTGAGGGAAGTTTGAGATAAAGTTATTGTTATTTTTTTCTTTTATATTTGTACATATATATGTTGTAAATTGGTGTGATTATATGTATATATATCACTTCCAGTTTTAAGTTTTTTTTCCCCCTTCACTCCTTTGCTGAAACTCTGTGCAGCTCTGAGAGTCTTGGCACTTTGCCAAGGTCAAGCCAAACAATAACAGGGATCCCTCTGTCACTTAGCAAGTGTTGTGGTTAAACCCCAGCTGGCAACTCAGCCTCACACACTCACCCACTCACATCCCGCCAGTGCAGTGGGGGAGAGAGTCAGAGAGTAAAGTGAGAAAACCCATGGGTTGAGATAAAGGTAATTTATTAGGCAAAGCAAAAGCCACACATGCAAGCAAAGCAAGGAATTCCTTCACCACTTGTCATGGGCAGGCAGGTGTTCAGCCATCCCCAGAAAAACTGGGCTCTGTCACATATCATAGTGACTTGCAAAGACAGGCACCATCACTCTGATTGTCCTCTTCCCTTCCTTCTTCTTCCCTGAGCTCTATATGCTGACCATGATGCCATATGGTCTGGGATATCCCTTGGGTTAGTTGGAATCAGCTATCCTGGCTCTGTCCCCTCTCACCTCTTTGTGGATCCCCAACTTCCTCCTGGTGGAGGAATCTGAAGATCATAAAAGACCTTGTCACTTCATAAACACTGCTCAGTAATAACTAAAACATCGCTGTGCTATCAGCACTGTTTTCAGCACAAATCCAAACCATTAACACAAGGTCAACCAAAATCAGCACAACAGGTAGTTCCTTTCTGGTATCTTCAGGTGAATAAAAGAGCAATTGCACATGTAGGTCTCTTCATGGAGCCCCAGCCTAGAGGAACTCAGGGACCATTCACAGAGTACACTGAGCTGATTTAAGAGTTACTCTGAAAAAAAGATAAATCTTTTCAGGTATCTCCAAGGACCAGTCTTAAATCATTAGGCTGTGAAGTGCTGGTCCTTTCAGAAGCACCAGTGTTCCTTGGGGACTTTATGGTGAAGGTTTCTTCCTAAACTAAGCATGTTTTGGCTCTTGACAGCACAAGGCCTGCCTGCTGTGCTAAACATGGGTTAGTCATCCAAACTTGTTATGGTTTTAAAAATCTTGGAATTTTTCTTTCATCTACTAACTCTGCACCTCAGAGGGATCACCTTCTGTCTCCTCTTCAACCATGGAACCTGGAAAGAGACTGCATGCCCCATAGAAAA
>JAWWEU010000111.1:107921348-107949303 GCA_035583155.1 Acropternis orthonyx
ACTGTAATTCTGACTTGTAATCTGTTTGTGAGTTAGATTCATTCCTCCTGCTGGTTTACCTTTAAACCAGCACAAAACAAAATAGAAAATGCTGATATTTTGGAAAAGATATAATTTATACACAAAGGATGGGTTTAAAAACTGTGATGCTTCCGTATCTAACCAGAATCTAATTATCCTCAAAAAAGTTTGTCAATATCAAGCTACCCAGCTGTGAGTAGCCTGTGACTCATTTTTGTAACACAGAGGATGGATGTCCTCTGTGTTTTCCGTTCAGAGAGAAATATATTTTGTGATTGTTCAGAATTATTACAAGTCAAACCATGGTCCTAGAACACGTAAACTTGATTTTTCTTTTTTAACTTTTTAAGAAATTTTGTTCTTTTCAGAAGCCACATTCAAAATCACTTAAAATATAATTAAAATGCAGGATTGCACTCAATATAGTTTATTAGAAATATGGAATCCTTCTGCTCTGGTTTAGTTGTTGTCAGGAATATGATTTGAATGATAGATTCCATATGATGAGTTAAGATTGACAGTCAAGAACTGAAGTTGTGTTTTATTGTGGTCAGCTCTTCTGTTCAAGTTCTGTTTAAGAGAATAAGAAACCAGACTGTTCAGATTTTAGCAGAAGGCTCCGGTCTGTATTTTTTACATCTTCATCCATGCAGACTCCCATTTTGAAGTATATCAAACTTGTCAGGGTTGTCTGTCTACACAGCTCTGATATTTTCTCTTGAAAAAGCCAACAGGAGAACATGGAGATCATAGTCTTTCCTTCACTAATAATGCAATTGAAAATTTAGTGCTGATAATAAGTTATAGGTATAATGGTGAAATTAATCTTATATGTCATGTATGATATATGAGCAATGGTAATTCAAATATCCAAAGGTATAAATGCTTGCAAACCTATCAAGAGCCCTCTCTTTGGACAGGTTTCTGTGACACTTTGGCAGTGCTCTTGTAAGTTGAATACTATTTATTAAGTGATTGATGTATTGCTAAATGTGTTAATGAAATAGGCAGAGACAAATAACTTGAACATGTGATTTCTAAAATATCTGGGACCAAAAAAGGGAATAGAAAAAATTTAAAATACTCTATATGTTAAATACATATTCATATTTTATTTTTAATAATTGTTATGCAGTTTTTTTGTTATTGCAATTTCTGGGTTTGTTGTAGTTTGTTTGTTGGTTTGTTTAGTTCTTTAATTTCAGAGTTGAAAAAGTGGGGAAAAAAAAAAAGAGAAGAAAAGCAGTGGAGCTAATGAAAAGCAATGGATGGGAAAATCACTATGTTTTGTTTACCACCTCCATTGAAAATAGAGAAAATTAAATAGAAAGCATTTTTAGCGTCAGAAGGTAATTTTTCAAGAAAAAGAATGCACCCAACAATCCACTAATGCAAGAAGTGCCTCTAGCTCTGTATCTTATTAAATTTTGTTCAGATGTTGATTTGCTCTGTTAACTGAAATTGTCCAGTTCAACAGCTTGGAGAAATCAAGGAATGGAAGAGACAAACCCCACCCCAGAACATAAAAACTGTGTCACAATATATACTTATTTGAAAAGATCAGTCAAAGAAAAGGATGGGGAGAGTGGAAAAATTTGCTCAATCGCCTTTTAAAACTTACAATGTTATGATTTCATCAAAAGCTGAAAAATAATACTCTATTAGCAGCAGAGATGTGTATTTATGCTTGGCTACATAGCTTAGCATTCTTCTCACATTTCATCATTGGCTAAGGACAATGTATTTTAGAAATATCCATCTGAAAAAAAAATTACTTTCTTTCAAAATCCAAAATGATTAACACACTTTTTTCTGATCCCATTCCCAGTCTCTTTACAGCACTCTTCAGCACCGTTTGTGTTCATCTAAAGGAAATAGCGATTAGCTAAAATAAATATTTTAGAATTGCATTATCATAATGCATTCATAAAGCTACCAGAGGAATTGAGTTCTAGAGCAACTTTCAAAGTGGGAATAAAAACTCCCTGATTTAACTACTTTTTGGAAGATGCCTGATTTTGTATTCCTGACTTGTCCTTTGGCATAGCTGCAAATGCCAGAAAGCAATTAGTACAATGAATGCTACTGTTTTCTTTAGTTATGTGCTAAATTCAAATATTTCTTTAAAGCTCTCTGACAAGGAAATCATAATTCCAATATTTATTTATTACCTCACAATTTTGAAGAATACTGTAGTTCTGAAATTTTACAAGATTCGACTGATTAAGCAACCAATGTGCATTGGTGACACACACTCCCACACTCACAGAATTCTCACTTCTCCAGTGTGCCTATGGTATTTGTATTGAGAAGCCCAAATACTGTTTCTTTTCCTGAATTAAGATTATAATCTTCTGGGGGCCATGTTTTTGTTTTATATTCATACAATACCTCCATCAATACAGCTTTGATCTTCTATGTGTTACTGGAATGCAAATAAATTCCCTATAACACATTTATTACATTTATCTGGGAAGGGGGGGGGAGGGGCGGTGGTGGTTGGGGAAGGTATGCTTGTATGGTATAATACAATTTTACAGTTCTCTGTCTGAATAATAATCTCAGAATAAAAACATCTCCAGGCTCAGTGACCCAGGGAATCAGTCTGTAACATGTTTTAACTGTGATTCCAAGCTGCAGATAAAAGGACATAAATAATGTAGGCATGCACTGGCCATTGATTTAGACATTTTTAACAACACAATTTTCTGAAAACAAACAAAAACCCCAAACAAATCAACTACTTGTGGGGAAACATTTCTGTATAGGGAATGCTTCCTAAAAAACACATTGGTGATGATTTCACCAGGAACAAAACTTATGTGGAACTTTCAAATAGTTCTTGCTATGGATGGGAAAACAGTACAAGTCTCAGGGAGCTGATGCTGTGTTCCTGCCTGGAGTTCTTTATGCCCAAAATCATTCCTGTGGGAAAAGGGCAAACACTCCTTATTCATAAAGTCAAGTACTCATTGGTTATATAAAAGAAATGTTAATGGCCTCAGCTAATAATTAGTCTTAATTTAGGTCTAATTATTATATAAAAAGAAAGAATACTTTTGTGATTAAAAACTATGAATGATGATAGTAAAAATAAACCACTCGGTCAGAAAAAAAAAATTACTTTTTCCATGATAAGTTAACACAACGTTATCCTGACAAGTTGCTGAGACCTTGAAAATTCAGTAGAGAGTGTGTGGCTGCTATTAGCTAAAGCAGTGACAGATTTCTGGGATACAGGTTTCCAGGTGTTTCAGCATTCAGTCTGTGCATCTCACTGCTCTTGGCCTGTTCTGTCTTTTTCATACCCCCATGAAACAGGAATGCATTGTTGTTCCATTATGTACCCCACTGAAACACTTTGTAGGTCACATTACTTTCTAAAGGTTAAACACAAAGTCACTTGAATTAAAACTGAGTGTTATATACTCTCTCTGAGTGTCTTCCCAGCTAAAATGCCTTCTGACACAAAATGAACTGAGAATTTCTCTGCCACCATACTTCCTGATTCTGAAACTTAACAATTAACTATTCATTTTTAAGCTATGCTTTCGTCTTTATTTTAACATTGCTTTAAATTTGACATGAAAGGTTTTAATGAAGGTGTGAAATAGTTGGCAGTTAAATGTAGCATATGCTGTAACACCTGTTAATTTCAACTGTTCATTTTAAGCTGTTACTTTATTCTTGGCATTTAGTCTAATTCACACTGTGATTCTTAGTTTGAAAGAAAAAATATCCTAGCTGCTTATATATTCCCTTCTACAGCAACTTTTACTTAATATTTTGTACTTCTGCCATTTTTTTTTAACACTGTGCATTTTGTATGGAAAGGGTGTTAAAATCAGGATTGCAACCTCATGCCACAAAAGATTAAACTACAAGTTAAGAAAACATAGAAGCAATGACTGAAGGTTCATCTTGGATTTTCCTGGGACATCTTGGATAAGCTCATATCATTTGACCTTCCTGGCAGTCTCCATCCATTTAAATTTGATCTAAACATAGATTTTAATGCTCAGATATGGGTAACATAGAAATCTGACTTTTTGCATTAAAATTATTACTTTAGTAATAAATATGAGATTAATCTAAAGTATATAAAACTTTGTCTTTATTTTAAGATGATGATAAGCATTGTGCTTCTTTCAGTGTTAATCCTGGTGGTAGTCAGCAGCAGCTAGATTAATTATGTCAAGAAATCTGGGCTGTTCCAGTCAAAATCAGTGAACATTCAAATAAGGTAGTGATCCAATATTCAACACTGATTCATAAGGAGGCTTCAACTGCATTTTACAGAGTAGCCTAAATGTGTATCTCTCTTTTCTGTGTATATCAAGTGCTTCACTATTCTGTGAGTATGCCAAAAGATGCACCACGGCTAAAACAGGCTCTATAATTATGTGTGAATATGGCTGTAAGGTGGCACTGTATCATACAGAGCTACTAGATGATAAATGCATAAATAACATCAAAATAGAGTCCTCCTTGATGTCACTATCACTTTAAACATTCCACGGCTGCAACATCTAGGGCATTAATCTGAAATTTCGTGTGTTTATTTCCATTTCTCAGACTACAGGGACACGAGACATTTCCAACTTCTTGATTAAAGGAACCAGTACATAATAGCTGTTGAGAATAGAGCCCAGAATGGTAACATATAAGTACAGTAAAAAGTCTTAGTAAAATAAGGTTGAAGAACTTGTGTCAATCCTCTCACTCCAAGGCAAAAGCAACTTCTTTAATTTTATAATATGTTGAAGACTGGAATGTGGTATTTGGTCAAGGAAAGTAACTCAGCAAATACCTGTGTTTAAGGGATAGGAGGCACTGCTTCCTCAAAACACAAATACATTTCCTTGATAGATTTACTATCTCCTCTTTCTCTCAGTAAGTGGCATATTGTATGTCAGGAACATTTTCTCCTTTTTATTCAGTTGGTTATTTTTGCCTTTGTAGATGGTTAATTTATGCATGAATATGCACATATGTGTGTGTGTCTTAAATTTTCAGCTTTAGAAATATTTTCTGCAGTAAAGTACTTGGCACAAGAGGAGAGACATGGATTTGATGGATGGACCACTTGGTCAATAGGGAATTGGATGGATGGTCACACTCAAAGAGTTGTGGTCAATGGCTTGATGTCCAAGTCAAGATCAGTCATGAGTGTTGTCCTCAGCAGTCAGTATTAGGATCGGCACTGTTTAACATTTTGTCTGTGACATGGACAGGGGATCCAGCAAGGCTGTTGATGACACCAGGCTGTGTGGTGTGGTTGACATGCTGAAGGGAAGTGACATAATCCAGGGGGACCTTGACAGGCTTGAGAGGTGGGACTGTGTGTCCCTTATGAAGTTCAATAAGGTCAAGTGCGAGTTCCGGCACCTCGGCCGGGGCAATCCCAAGCACAAATACAGGCTGGGCAGCAAATGGATTGAGAGCAGCCCTGAAGAAAAGGACTTGGGGGTGTTGACTGGTGAGCTAAACATGACCTGGCAATGCTCACTCACAGCCCAGAAAGCCAGCTGTGTCCTGGGCTGTGCCAAAAGCAGTTTGGTCAGCAGATCGAAGGAGGTGACTGTCTTCCCCTCTACTCAACTCTCATGAGATCCCAACAGGTGTGGGACCCCCAAGGTAAGAAGGATGTGAACCTGTTGGAATGAACCCAGAGGCCACAAAGATCATCTGAGGGCTGCAGCATTCAATGATTCTATGAATCTACTCTGAGTATAAGTAGTTCAGGCCTAGTACTTTTCAAAGAACACTTGGAAATCAGGAGCTGCAAAAGGTTCAGTTACATTTTGGAAAGAAAAGGACTGTTTAAATGTTGAACACTAGCTTTGTTTGAAACTGTGGTTCTACCCTGAAAGGTAAGTTCTTTGAAAGTTGTGACCCTGAATGTTGATTTACCTTGAAAATGAAAAAAGAAACACCAGAATGTGAAGTCCACCATACAAATTAAATTCCTCAAATGTCCCAAACTACCATAATGACTCCTTTTAAAATAACTACAGTTCTAGTCTGATGATAAGTCTCACAAATCATAGTTCTCAGATTTCATTACTAATGAAATTTGTCGTCTAGGTTTGGCAGCTGTGATTGCCACGCAAATGCGAGCCACTAATTAGATTGATTGTCTATTTGATGCCTGCTGATTAGCTTATGAAAACCCTCTGTATTCCTGACTTCATGATAAAATGTTCCTGACTTCATGATTGCTGATTGATGCTCAGAAAATCTGATTACTGTCTTGAATAGCCAAGTAATGGCTCTGTCAATTTTCCAAGGATACAGATATTCACCTGACAAGGGTGATAGGGTAGGGTTTTACATATAGTGTTTGTTATTGTATGTTTAATGTCCTTTTAATTTGAATGTTTATGATATTTCTTTGAGCTGTGAATGGTAGATGATTAGATGGGAGTCCAAGATCTGCAGGGAAACTGTCAGGTGTCTACTTTCTGAATTTGGACCTGGAACAAGTCCAAAAGATTCAGGATCTACCACAAGCAAATTCTCTGATTTTCAATTACAGTAAGATACACCTAGTGACATACCATTCAGCAATCAGGTTATTTATGGCAGAGAACAGAATGCTACTTGAGTTTTTTAGAACCATTTTCCACAGCAAGTTCAAATAGAAGAGGTAATGCCATATGAGGTTCAAAGAACTTATAATTATTGGCTTGGGCTGTTAGAAACTCCACATATTTACTGTTGCATGATATTTAGATCCTGCATTAGTATCTGAAAGTGATTATGCTCCCCTTGGACATACATTTTATATGTGTGTTTTATGAGCTCATAAGTGAGTTTTTCACCAGTTCCTGTAACTGTGAGGTGGTGTTTGATGTTTGAGTTTACAGAGGAAGCAATGATTTGGTCCAATGGAGATATCCTAACAGTCAAGGAAACTACAATCTGAAATTAGCATACAGTGCTCACCTGGGTGTACTGAATTTGATGTTTCTTTCACTGTGGTTTAGGCCCACATTCTTGTAGAGGTAAAATCATGTTATGTTGATATCTATGTTAACAACAAATACAATCTGATAATGATAATATGATTGCTTAAAGCTTATAAGCCTCAGTATTACTCTTCAGAAAACAAAGTGACTCATGACACTGTGCTTATTAAAAGTCTAATCCTGATATATTTGGTAGACATAAACCAACCAGGTACTGTCCCAGACAACTTCAAAGTGACTCATGACACTGTGCTTATTAAAAGTCTAATCCTGATATATTTGGTAGACGTAAACCAACCAGATACTGTCCCAGACAACTTCCAATCTGTAGAACATCTATCCTAAAAGTATCACACACTGACGGTGGTAGGACAGAAGGGATGAGAGCGCAGAGATAAGCAACTGAGCTTCTTCCTCTGGAAATGGCTCAGCCATTCATTTGCTATGTAAACCTGGTCAAGTTTTTTAAATTCCAGTGTATTCATTTCCCATGTGTCAAATTGGATATCCTTGGTGAAACACTACAAATGAAAGTTGCTATGTAATCACTAACCACCTTTACTGGTCTGATACTTGCCACCAACATAATTTTGTATGGCTTCAGTGTATTGTGAAAAAAACATCTTGTTAAAAGATAGTTGCAAGGTGCTTTTATGGCTTATAGAGTGTCAGTGACTATTAAGTTATACTGAAAGCTATATTTGGTTGGTATTAGTGACATTTTCTTTGACTTTAGTGGATTTATTTTAAAAGTCATTAACTTCAAGAAAATGAATAAAGTAGCAAGATTATATTATACCATACAATACTATAAAAACAATTATATGCGAACTAATTATCATACCAAAGATCATGGACTTGAAGTGCTGTAACCTTTGGAATAAATCCATTGCAATGATCTTGTTAATATCAAAACACATTTCAAGTCCTTATTGGCTTTTTAATACTTTACTGTATATGTGTTATGACTATTGAATAAAAAATATGTTGATATTTGGATTTTATTACAACAGAGAGCCAGTTATGTGTAAAGCTCAAGATACTTTAAAAAGGCTGATTACATACATTGATTGATGATTTGCTTCAGAATAGTTTTCCTTCCCTAGATGAGAAAAGTGATGGTTTTGACCCTGCTTGTTCAATCAAAATGTTAATGCAACAGAAAGCATGGCTGTCTGCAGATTCAAGAATCCAGGAGAGAATCTAAATTGTGCACTGTTTGTCTTTAATGTACATTTATGAATAAAATTGTCATCCACTCCCATCCTCGCTGCCAGTGCCAAGACCCAAATACATTTTTATCATGTTACAATCAAACAATGGATTCTGAGGGAAAAAGGGATTGGTTTCAATATTTAGTATTTCACTTGAACTGGAATTATTTTTAGCATTTCAAATACTATTTTCTGTAAGAGGTTCAGACAGAATAAATGCACTTGATTGGAACTCCTTCTGCACACAATTAAAAAAAAAATGTTCAAAATATACCTATCAGGTTTTCCTTACAGGATAAGAACACTACAGAAGTTACTTGGGAGTTTTATTCAGGTTCTTTTTTCTATAATACCTTTCTTTGCCTTTCCACCTGTTGCTATTTACAGATGAGTTAATGTAACTGTAAATCTTGTCCTCTCAGGAACAGTTTTAACTTTCCAACAGAAACATCTGTGAAGATGGAAGATAGTCTTTTAATCAAGATAAGAAGCAGAGTGAAGAAGTTAGAAATTAACAAGAATATAGAAGAAGTGTCTTATATAGTAAATATTAGCTGGTGACAGATTTTTAGCTTCCCACCAGCACTGGGAGATGCATCAATCATTGCCGATGGCTTTATTTGATATCACTGTTTTCTGTACTTGGCCATGATTTCACACTTTTCCTACTATGCAACTTTTGTGCTTTTCTTTCTGGGCTCTACAGAAGGGCATGAAATCAAGTTAACAGACTGTTATGAAAAAAAATCTAATTTCCCAGACTGCATATCCTTTTGGGAGGATTTCAGGTATAGCTCCTTTGTCTATACCTTTTCCATAACCAATAAATGTATCTTTTAAAAGTCCAATACGTACGTCTAAATAAACCAAATCTGATCATACCCACATTTATGCTTCTTTTGTCCTTCAGAGAGGTAGAACAGTAAAACAACCTGAAGCACCCACAGGCCAACAATTCTCATAGCAGGAAATGCCATCAGAGTTTCCAAGTGGTTGGAGCCATTACAGCCACATGTACATATGCTCAGAGAGCTCAAGGGGAGGACAAATATGAGGAAGAAGAGATGGTGATGACTCTCTAGCCCGTCACAGGGAGCTAGGCTAGGTAGACAGGTGGCTACAAGTGACTGCTCCTGCCAGCTTCTTTCTATAAAAAAGCACTGACCCCAAACCACCCAACATGACTGCAACATCACTGGTCATCTGAAATAGCCCCAAATTGGGAGCTACAACAAAACTACAGGCAACACAAGTCACAGCTCACCTCTCCATACTCATAGTTTCGAAATAATTTCACTTCAGCTAATTCAGAGAACGCAAATCTACCTCACAAAGAGAACTTGAAACAGAACAAGGAGACATGTAAATTTCCAGGAGAAAACTGCCGCATTTGGCAGAGTCTCTTGACAAGAGCTAGTCAAGATTTTTCCGGTGTAACAGGTTGCCAGAAGAAAATGCCACTTTAGCAACACCTAAATGATTTCAAGAATGTACCAATTTAATTTAAAACCTGGATGGGAAAATTACCAAAAAGAGACATTTTGATAAGGTCAAAACATTTCATTTTGACGTTTATTTTATGTTATCATTTAATATATAGTAAAAGTAAAAAAGATGAAGCAACTTTTTCAACTTTATCACAAGAGCAGATTTCTACTTTATCAAAATGCTGCTTCAGAGTAGTTGAAAGAAAGTTTTATGAAACTTTGTGCCTTGCAGGAAAACCTTAGGTTTTGACTTTTTTTCCCCTTTAGAAATGAAGGCACATTTAAAGTCTGAATTTTGTACGCAAAGAAGTTCCATTTGGAAGACAGTTCTAACATAGTGTTCACCTTTTGATCTTGTAATGTATTATTTCTGAATCATATGAACTGTTGAACAGCTCCTGACAGCAGATGATGAGGTTGCATTAGACCTAAAGGGTGGAATTCAGTTTTTGATTAAGCTACCTAGGTGCATGAGTTGCCGTCTCAAACCAAATTCCACCCAAATATGTGAAATTAAAATGTAAATATTAATAAATAAATAATAAGACTATTAGACTTCAGGATTCTCAAAAAGTGAGAGTCCTGTATGCTTACTGGGGTCAGTGATGAGTAGCTACGTGTACCAAAATCATAATGTGGTTTGAAATGTAATTAACAAGCAGTCAGTTAATCTAAAGTTGTCAGAAATTTCTATCAGTACTGGTTACCTACATCAGGTATCTTCTTTGGCAACCTTAATTTTATAATGCACAGGGATTTTAATTCACTTGATACAGATCTATGAAACAATACTAAAATTTCAAAATGTTAGCAACATTCAGGTTATTGCATTCTATTAATGCAATTAATAAAGCCTAAAGTTTCAGACAGAGAATATTTCCTTTGGAACAATGTTATTATTACATTTGACTTTTTCCTTATTTCTAAATTTATTAACATGTTGCAGTAGAAATTCAGGCTGGAAACCAGGAGATCAGAGTCTGTTCAGCATAATGTGTGCCAGTAATCATGATGATGAGCTCCTAGGAAATTCTTGTCCATTATTTTTCTTATTTGTGCAGTGGTGATCTTGAAAACATGGCTCTGCAATATACCCTGCATAAACCTTCATGTGTTCCTCAAACTTGCATAAGATATAACAGCTGTTATTTCAAAAGCAGTACTGTCTTCCCTATTGTAAAATACAGGTTTTTAAAGCAGTTATCCTCTGGAGGTCTGTAAAGAAAGAAAGAGAAGACAAGAAATATTATTTTATTTTATTTTATTTTTGATTATTCTTTTTCCTTTTATTTTTTTCTTTTTTCCTTGAACTGTGAAAAGAAGCTGCCAGGTGTTCTGGGCATCTACAACACCAAGGATCAAGTAACTCACTTGAGCGCTACAGGTACAGCAGATGTAAGGCTCTTTTTCTTCAGAAGTGAAGTATCCAGTGAAAAATCCCAGTGCCTGTTCCGTCTCACCAACATTCCCAGGAGACCCTGGGAGACTATTTCATGTAAAACAAACCACTGCATGATTCATTTCAACGCTTCATTTCAAGTAGAGGAAAACGTGCATTCTGATTTCTCAGCAAACCATGACCTTAAGTTCAGGCAGTGACAAAGTAATAAAACCACTTTGTTTTGTTTCTGTCAAGTTCTATCTTTGTGGTTTGTATTTTGCCACCTGATCTTTTGTGGTTTGTACTGCAGACAGCAGAGCTGGGGTGATACATCATGTGAAATCATATGGATATGCTTGTGATGTCCAGTCAGAGCTCACTGGGTACAGCACACTGTTAGGAGGAGGAGGAGGAGGAGGTATTGTATGACAAATTCTATGTCTATATCACTATATGCATGCATGAACAGGTAGAATTGGGGAATTCATCTGATGCTTTTTGAGTCAGCAGCTGTTTGGATAAATAATTTTTTTCCCTCTAAGGAGAGCAAAATGAATGTGGAAAGGAGAAAAAACAACAACAAAACAAAATAACAAGAAATTCTTACTATTCTTGATCTGGAGAGCAAACCAGGAGATAGGATTGTGCTGCATTTTTCACCTTCTGAAGGAGCATGTGGAAAGGAAATAGGATAGACTGAAAAAACCCCAGAAGATAATTTGGTTTAAGTCATTGATCTCCTCATGAACATTCAGCTGTGGTCTGTCATTTTGTGGCGGATTTGTTACAGAAGTACCAATGAAACAAAACACCACATAAAATTTGGTGGAAGGTGTCCCTGTCCATGGTAGGGGGTTGGAACTAGATGATCTTCCAATCCAAACCATTCCATGATTCTATGATAAACAGAACAACAATAACTGTGTGATATATCTCGAGCTTACACACTACTTGTGGCTGGCCCTTAAATATATATATATATATATATACACACACACATATATATATATTAATTATGAAGGTTATCTTGCTGCTCTTGGTGAGTTATTTTTTAAGAGCCAAAAGTATGCTAATACAAGGCTCTGAGCCTCTGTTGTGTAGTATTTGTCTCATCTTGTAAATTGTCTAATTCATTTGCAGTTTGGAGCTTGTGGTATTTTTTGACTACTTTGTACAAGTACAGATGACTGATGCTGTAACAAGAGGGGATCTCAGGACCCTAAAGTCTAGGACTAATAAAAGTCTTACTGCTATAAGCTTAAATAGTCACTGATGGTTGAGGATTTTGTGACAGATTACTGTTACCTGTCACTTGCTTACAAAAGAAATAAACCAACCACTGACAGCAAAAGGTATTAAAAAATTCCTTCTGCATTACTTACAACATTTGTTCTTTTAAGCTCAGAGAAGTCCCTGCCTGACATAGCTGAATATTATATTCCCATCACCAAATAGTTAAATTTGTTTCTAATTTCTTCCCATCTATACACAAATCTCTCTTCCACAAACTGCTGGACAGAATCGTCTGAGCTTGCTGGCTGAGCTGGGTTATACTGTCTCTTGAGCTGACAATCCACCATGAAGACAGTGCACAGGCCTGATAGCTCCCAGCAGGACAGCTGGGATCTTTCATGATGAATTGGGAAAGAATGGTAGTTGACATCTGTATCAGTGAACTTCAGGCTGTTCAAGTCAGCAGGTACCCATGCTTAAATCCTGGCTGCCCTTGCATGCTATCATCAGTCTTCTTTATATGAAAATTCTGTGTAATTTGATTCCCAAAAAGTCCTGCAGGGAAACCCACATGGACGTACTCTCAACATGAATCCAGGTTTGTTGCAGAAGTCAGAATGGATCCTGGTGTTGCATCTCAACAAGGTCCAGCAATGAAATATAAATTCATCTGCAAGGATCTTCAGTTTGCAATTGAGACACTGAGTATGCCCCCAAAATAGCAAAGGAGTGAACAAAAATGGACAACACCATTGAGGGTATTTGAATATGTCCCTGCAGTATAGACACTCATATACGGCAGATAGAGGTTAATTTGGCTTGTAAAACCTGAAAACCTCTGGAATGAACACACATGTTTAAAAGGATTCAAAGGTCACATTTGTTGTCTTTCTGTTATTGTTTTCTTTTCTCGTTGAAGGAAGAAAAGAGAGTGTAGGGCAACTTGAAACCTTGCTGTTGAAGTCTGATCCTATCTATTGTTAGATAAAACAAAATAAATGAACATAAAAAAGGAGAGAAAAGAGCAGAAAAGATATAAAAGGCAGGTTCTGTCTCTGGGAATAATATTTGCTCCTGATTTTGCTGTGGGAGATGCAGATCATGTGCACCAAGGTCTGATATACTCGTTGGGTTGCTGGGCTGTATAAACCGGTACTTTCCTTCTACTTTAGTCCCAGGTTGGCAGCACTGGAAAAGGTGAATTTGATTCTAACAAAACAAAGACTATAAGCTGAAAGGAAAGGTGAATAGAAATATGGCTGAAGAAAAACTGTGGAAAAGGGGAAGTATTATGTTACAGTTGATATTAAAAGTTTAGTACAAATAATAGAGGTGTTATAGCACCTAATTTCTTTTGCAGTCTGGATGCATTTCATGACCTGCCTCTGGAGGTCAGAGTGGTATTGTGGAAGATCGCAGAAATCTGGGAAACAACAATTGCAGTGATAATAATAAAAGTTGATTCTTCCAGCTTAATTCAGTCCCAGTAACTCACAAAGATCATCCAAAGCAGGATACCAGTCTCATCTTGTTATAGTCAAATGAACTTCAATTTAAAACTTCTGTTTAAATATTGCTCCCATTTGTAGAAACTTTCAGTTCATTATTATATCTTTGACATTACCAGGGGCTTGCATAACTTCTGATGACAGTTCTCTTACTCTGGATGACTAGTTTATTTGGAATGATTTTATAAATAATTTCTCTCCACATGCCCTGTAGCCTAATCTAGAATTTAGGTACCCTAAGGGTTAACCACCAGTGCAAAAAGTTAGCTCAGAAAGGTACATTCAGGTGATCTCATGCCAATATAGGGCATCTAATCAGAGGAACAGATTAGTGGAGGTCTTGCAGCCATGCAAGATCATTCACCTCAGAGCCGTTTGGATGCAAAGAAGGATGAGCTTTGAGAAAAGCCAGTGTTCAGTTCCAGTAGTTGGGAAAGATTTCTATGCCTTAGCCTTTGCACTTGCTGCTAAGGAAGGGGGAGGAGAAGCACAGTTTTAACAGCAAGTAAAGGTCAAATGCACAGAACACACTGGGAAGCAGGGAAGGCTCTTTCTCTCCAGGAAAAGCAGGAGAGGTTTGCTGTTCAATCAGGGAAACAATCTCCCACTTTGTAAGGGAGAATTTGAGTCTTCTTCAGACTTGTCTTGCAGACTGACAAACTTTTACCACTGTGAATTTGCATGTGATTATTTGGTCTAAGGAGTTACAGGTCAATACAGGTTGCTAACATTATTCACTTCCTGCCCTGGAACACCACTGGCTATTAAGGCTGCTGTGCCTGAAAAACTGACTTATCTACTTAGGTGGACTGGCTGGTGACTTGGGTTTCTGATAGCATTATTGCCAAGTAGATTGGTACTAGAATCAGGATTAAATATAACAGAACTGTTCTCTGATCCAATTGGAAAAAGAGAAGAATAAGAGGTCAAAGCCTCACGCATTCTAAAAAGGGGAAGAAAACGGGCAGAAGTACTAATTAAATCTATATGCAACCTGTAATGAGACTTTGTAAATGAGAGATATGAATGTGAGTATAGACATACATAGCATGTCAGGTGACAGTGGATGTTGTTCATGCTCATAGTTAAGTGGTATGTTTTGTCAGAGTAAAATCAGCTTCTTGTTATGCACTAAAATGGATTTTTGTGCATAGATGTTTACAAGCATCTTTTAAGAAGTGGCTCTTCTGGTCTTTTGTAGAGTAAGAAGAGAGATAAATTGTGACAGCATTCAAAAAGAAAAAAAAAGAGAGGTTAGAATAAAGCTGAATTGGCAAACCTGATTTTTATTTTAGCTATCTTTACAAATGCACAAGTCCTACTCAAAAAAAAGAAGGAAGCTAAGCTGAATTTGAAACTAGCATATGGTTCATTGTTTGCCCATCCAAATGAAGTTGGAATGCAGCTTCAACTTGTCAGATTATGTTATAAAGGACATCCAAGATTCTATTATATTCTTATTAGCTGTCCAGAACTTAATGAGCTCAATAGAGATAGATTGCTTAATAAGACCCCTCGAAGTGTATTTTTGCTGTCAGGAGATGGGGAAGTAATTTGACTGATCTTGCTGTCCAGGAGTTCAATTTTTTAATCACCCAGATGTATGAAAAAAGCCTTTCCCAATAACATCTACAGGAGTCAGATTTTTTTCTGTTATATCATTTATATACTTTCAGTAATTACACTCCATTTACTGGGTCATGGGAACTGACATTTAACTTTGAAGTGGAATGAATAACAATGAGTTCACCTCTAATAGTTTCTCTGTTACTCTGACCTTGCAAAATTACATTGCGATTTATTTTTTGTTTTATAAATTTACCTATTGTCTTACCTAATACGTATGTCAAGAAGAAAACAAAACAAAAATCAGGCAGAAATAACTAAAGTGTTAACACTATTCTACACAGATCACTCATATGACCTTTGTAAACTACGTATACTCTGGTCCGGAGTGCTTCAGTTTATCAACAAATGAACTGGCAGACTGTGTACCTGAACTCACTTTCTGAAACTTGGAAGACCAACCATATTTGAAGTTGTGGATAAATCCATATGGATTATGTTTCAGAATGAATTATGATGTTATAAACTTACATCCAAAGTTGTGTGCATATTCCTTCTCCCATGAGAGAAAACAGAGATAATTTCCTGCTGTTAAAGGACCTCTCCTTACTTAGAAACAGTAAAAAAACCCCAACCACCAAAATATTATACTGAATCCCTTTAAGATAATACTGCTTGCAATAATAAATTACTGGGTGTCTTATTACAGCAACTATTTTGTTATAGCTATTAAAAAGAAAAAAAATTTGATAAACCCTTGTCCTAGACAGATGTGTCATTTAAAAATGGTTCATTATTGCAGCAATTTTTTATACAGTTTTCCTTTGTTCTTACAATGACAGAAAATCAACAACTGTGTGTAGATAGAGAATACATTTAGCCTTAAGTGAAACTGGAATTTTCCTGGGATATAGAATTAACACAGTGATATTAATGACATTTAAATCTCCCAAATGACAGTGATATTATAAAGTCAGTTCATTTTTTGAAATTCAGCTCTTTCATGGCAAGCTGTTTTGGGCAGATAGTGCCAACATCCTAGCCAGAGCTATGTTTTTAGACACGTTCTTGACTCTGTCACTAGAGAAGGATTCCTGCAACCTCACTGGAACACTGGGAAGTGATTGCTACAGATATAATGTTAACAATTAAGTGTCATTGCAGGACACACCTCGTAGAAAGGTTCACTTGACACAACCACCAAAACTGACAGCTATCAGTTTCTAAGTAATGTGGTAAATTTTTACTTTTCACAGAAGCTACATCATATTTAGTCTCATCTCAAAAAACTTTTTTCTTTTTAAACTCTAAAGTGAATCCTTTTTGCTTCTTTCAGGCACTTCATGATGAGACATTTCTTGACTCGTGACCTTGATATAAGCTAAAAAAAAGGATTGCACACAGAATATAAATCCAATAGCTATTCCATTTAATTTATGCTTGGAAGTTTAAAACTGTCTAACAATCAAGCAGGTCAAGACTTGAAGGCTATTCTGCTTTTCAGATTCTTCATGTTATGACCTCTGTATTTTTCCTACAGCCCACCGAAGACCACAGTTGCTGTATTGCACAGCATACAAAACCAGGTCCCCAAAAATCCACCACTGTGGCAGTGCCTGGGGCTAAGCACACATCTTTGGAAAAAGGCATAACATTTCACTATGCACTTATGATAATTATCCACTGGAACAAAGTCCTTATGTGTCATCTAAGAGGCCCTAAGGATAAAAGCGGTAAGGTGTCCAACAGATGACTGTCAAAACTCAAGGTTCAATTGCTCCTTGTCAGAGTCTAATTTTATCTTACATTATCTGTTATACTATCTAATCAAGCAGTAATGACACAGAAAGTGCTCCCCCCTCACACTTAAAGAGCTTTGTGTCCTCTTTAGGTTCTCACAGGAGAGCTTTCAAGCCATATTTCATATGCATTTGCTATTTCCTCAAACCATTTGTCTTCTATCAGAATAAATCTTTTGATTTTTGACCATTGAGATGAAAGTTTGAACATGAACAAGTTACTTTTACTTTTTTTGTTTTGTTTCAGTTTTCCTTTTTTTCCCCCCAGAAATAGAAATTACAGATGGTAGTAGAAATAAATTTATTGAGATTCTAGAGCTAAAATATTTTGCCTGGCAACACAGCAATAGGAGAATGCCTAAGTGGGATTAATGCTTCTTCTGCTATGTACTTTACAGACATAGTAATAGACAGTTCTCACACCAAAGAGTTTCCAATAAAAGAAGAAAAGTCAAAGAACCAAAGAAATGAAAGCAAATTGCTCTAATTTTAACAATAGGGAGCTTTGTGGAAGAGAAATCAAACATGCACTGAGATTTTTCTAAAGATCAAACCTTCAATAATGAATAACAAAGATTTGAGTGGAAAAATGTTAAATTTTAATTAAAAAATAGTAATGTGGAACATTATATTTGTGGCACAAAAAAATTTAAGACTGAGTTTTCCAGGTGGAAGTAATAACTTGTACTGATAATTGTAATTATTACTCATTTAAATAATTATTTGGATGTGTTTGGTGCTTAGAAGAGCAATGAGGACAGCTTGTCATTCTTCCTTTTATTTTGTAGTATATTTTGTTCAGATATGTGAGATAAAAACTATAGAGGCAGATTTAAGCCTGATTTGGATAGAAATTCAGAAAATAGTAAATGTCACGGATAAAGAATGAAGGAGACAATGAAAGTAAATTGAAAAGAAATTACATAAGGAAAAAAAAAGACTTTTGAATCCAGTTCCTTCCTTTTTTATTTTTTTTTAATTGTAAGGAAAATAATATTTAAAAAATGCAGTTTGTTTAGTATGAAAAAGACAACAGCAAGGGACTGAGAATTTTCAACTAAAAAAATAATTTTTATAAAGAGAAAAATTACTGATAGTTTTCCAAGGTTCAAGGAAAATAAAAAAAATCTTTTTGATATACAGCAAATAAGGCCAAACATTGGGTCAGACTGCACGTGAATGATACAGAAACTGTTGTAAGAATTTAGTTTTTTTAAAAGGGAAAGTAAACATTCAGCTTTCTGAGTGGATTGGGTATTATTGACACTGTCTCATAGAAGCTATTTGCTTCAATCCTTCACAGGTCTCTGATTCTTGGCATTTCTTTGCCAGAGAAAGGAACTTACGGAAGAAAAGAAAAACTGAGGACAGTGGTAGTAGGAAGGCTAATAGGGAGTCTAAATACTGATCAAATACCCCCAGATAAATATGTAGTTCTACAGGTGAAATGAGGTTCCCATGCAGAAAACTTGCTTGCCTTCTTTTTCTATAATGGTTTCCCAAGTGACTCTGAAAAGTTAATGGCAAAGGGCTTGCTTGAGATTGCAGTTTGCTCTTACAGGCCTTGACTGCGTACACACAATGTCCAGACTTAAATCTGTTTCAGCAGCGTTTGCTTCTCCTTTCTGCAAGTCTGACAAATGCAGATGTAGGACTGTCATGGTGAAGTGGGTTTGTACGGACAGGTTTTGGTAGTAGGGGAATGAAAGGGGTGCCTTTTCTGAGAAGATGCCAGAAGCTTCCCACATATCTGACAGAGCCAATGCCAGGTGGCTCCAGGATGGACCTGCTGATGGCCAAGGTTGAATCCATCAGTGACCATTGGGTGGTAGCACCTCTGGGATAACAAATTTAAGGGGGTAAAAGCTGCAGAAGAGCAACTGCAGCCTGAGAGAGGAGTGAGACTACGTGCAACAGCCCTGCAGAAACAAAAGTGAGTGCAGAAGGAGGGGGAGGAGGCACTCCAAGAGCCAGAGCGGAGATTCCCTTGCAGCCCATGGAGGTTACCAGTGGAGCAGATTTTCATGGCTTAACCCCAACTGTAAACTCAGCCCCAGAGAGCCTCTTGCTCACTCCCTCTTGGGTGAGAAAACTCATGCGTTGGGACAAAGAAAGTTTAATTGATAAAGCAAAATTCATGTGCAGAAGCAAATGAAAACAAGGAATTTGTTCACCACTTCCCATGGCCAGGCAAGCGTTCAGCCATCCCCAGGAAGCAGGGCTCCATAACACGTAACTGTGATTTCCAATGTTCTTCTTCCTCCAGGTTTATCTTTGGAGCATGACTCCATTTGTTATGGGATTTCCCTTTGGTCAGTTGGAATCAGATCTCCCTGCTATGCCCAATTCCCAACTCCTTGTGCACGGCCCAGCCTTTTCACTGCTGGAGTGGGTTGGGGTGAGGAGCAGAAAAGGCCTTGGTGCTGTGTGAACACTGCTCAGTAACAGTGGAAACATCCCTGTGCTATGAACACTGTTTTCATCAAAAATCCAAGACACAGCATCATACCAGCTACTGTGAAGAAAACTACGCTACCCCAGCCAAAACCAACACACAAATATCCACCTGCAGCCTATGGGGGACCCCAGACCAGAGCAGCTAGATGAACCTGAAAGAGGCTGTGACCCCATGCAGAGGGGAGTCCACACTGGAGCAGTCTGTTCCTGAAGGACTGCACCTTGTGGAAAGGATCCACACTGGAGCTGTTCATGAAGAACTGCAACTTGTGGGAAGGACTCACATTGGAGCAGGTCTTGGAAGGGTCTGGAGTGGTGGAAGAGTGTGAGGAGGAAGGAGTGGTAGAGACAATATGTGATGAACTGACCACAGCTCCTGTTCCCAGTCCTCCCACATCACTCACAAGGAGGAGGAGGTAGAGAAATCAGGAGTGAAGTTGGAGAAGGGGTTGTTTTTATTTCTCATTATCCTACTTTGAACGACAAAAGGATTAATTTCCCTGAGTTTACACTCTTTTGCCCGTGACACTATTTGGTGAATAATCTCATCATCATCATCTTGACCCACATGCCTTTCATTGCATTGTTCACCTCCTCTACAGAAATAAGAGTGCCTTGGTGAGCACTTGGTGCCCAGATAAGGTCAATCCACATGCAAAGACATCCTCTCAAATAGTCAAGAATTTTGCTTCCAGCAGGATTGTTAGAACTTAGGTCTTAAACTGATCAACCCTTTGCAGAGCTCAGAACAGGTGTCTTCAACAAATCTTGTATCACTGATTAGTTAACATGAGTCACAGCTGCAGGGACTAAAAGTTTAGTATTTCTGGAGAGGATTATATAGATGTAGGAGTTTTCAAATTAAAGTCTGCCAGTTTTGAAGCCTGCAAGTATATTCTACCAAGCTTTTAAAAATTAAATTCAATGTTAGACTGATGGTAACAAAATGCTTATATTATTTCTGTAAAGTTTTCTCAGCTTGAAAACTTGAGACAGTTTAGGGTTGTGTAGTGATCTGTTTTGAAATTCTGAAAAGATGGGGCTGCATTCATTCCCAAATGGGTTGTCAGAAAGGCTTCAAACAAAGTTTTATGTTGTGCTGAGGCAACAGTAATCTTAGCCTTACTGTATTTCTCTGACTAATGTGGCTCCCAAAGAGATCTCAAGGTCCAGAAAAGACATGAAAATAATTGGTGGATTGTAAAGAAAAAACATATTCCATCACACTGCACCTCCAGAGAAAGAGTGTTGTCTGCGAAGTTTAGTACTAAGCTGAAGTTACTTGTGTTTCGTCTGAATTGAGTAGGAAAAGACCAGCATAAAAGAATGTATGTCTGATAATCATATGGCCAGTTTGAAGGGCCTTTTATCTGAGTCTGTGGATTTCCATATCTGTATGCTGTTGAGGAGATGGTTAGAATTTTGATTACAGCATAAAGCACCTCCAGAAAGTGCCATATGCAAATGCTGGAGAGCATGGGTCAAAGTTTTGTGCTTTCTGGGACTGCCTAGCATATTAACAGGTCTAGGGGAAAAATGACTGTGGTTAAAAATTAATAGCACACTGACAAGTATGATTTAAACCTATCCAAATCTAAATCAGTCAGCCCCAGTAAAATCTTCAAATCCTTAAGAGGTAACCCATAGCCAGTGGTGTCAAAAAGTGCTGTGAGGATTGAGAAATTAATCTGCATTTCTCTCACATAGGAGTTTTGTCCTTGTGTGAAAAGTAAGTGGGAGATTTTATTGCTCTTGTGTCTTTTATTTAACCTCCATTAGCACTGCATGTAGTAAAATGCTACTGTGTTAAATAAACATCACTTCTTTGAAAAACAAATTAGATTGCAAATAATATGTTAAGAGCTGACTGAATTCTTCCTCTCCATTTAGTTGAGATACATCTCCTGTTTCCTCTGTCAAGCAATTGTTGCTTGGAGCTTCCTTATATTCATCAGAAAGGTGGATAAACTATTTTCAGATACTGGACTAGCTGTAAATTGATTGCTTCTTGTAACTGGCATTTATGGTATAGCTGGGTCATCTAAATACCATGGCATTGCTTCTGCTTACTAAGTAGGTGACAGAAACTTCCATAACTGGAGAGCAGCAAAGGAGTTATAGTTATTTACAGAGAAAATGTTTGGAAGATTTGAAAATGTTTCCCCTTCTCAGCTGCTGTCCATATGTTGAACAATCATCTGACCTTCTGCAATACAACAAACCCATCTTGATTCAATTATTAATGAAAGTCCTTTCTGAAAATTCTCAGCCACCTCTGTATATGAAAAACCATTGATGGCACTGTGCAATACAAAGATTGCAGTGATAAATCAGGCTGTGGAATGAATGGCAACATCCATATCTGGCTCTAGATCCAAAATGTCATCTATTTTGTTATTTTCTTCATGGTAGCACACTGTATGTGTTAAGTGCTTTGCTTTCAGGAAGGACAGATGAAGATCCTATTTAAAGGAGTTCAAGTTGAGGACAGGCTAGTAATAAAAAGATTAAGGAGAAAAGAGGCAACAGTACATGATTCATACAAATATCAGCTGGGCATTTCGCTGCAAAAGTGTTGGGGGTTTTTTTGTTGTTTTTTTTTTTGTTTTTTTTTTTTTTTTTTAACAGAAGTTTAAATGCAGAGCAAAGAGAGGTGCTTACTGGTAACTTCAAACCACTTCAGCTACTTTAGCAGTTTATTTCCCTGGCTGATTTGTTGTAATTTTAACCTGTAATCACAGCCCATTCCCAATTGTTGCATTGCTATTCAATAATTGCAAACCGAGAATCACTGGCTTCAGTCTGGGTCTCAGACAGGTTTATTTTAAATCTACCCTGACTTGGACATGTCTTCCAGCTGCATCCACACCTACATTAGAGATCTGCTTCAGAGCAGTAGCACAGCTTTGAGGTATCGCAACTGCCTCCGTTTTCTCTCCTTTGGTTTGGTTTGCAAAATGATTTTGGTACATAGGAAGCAGACTTCTGCCAGAAGGCACTAAATGAGAAATTCCTCTCCATGTGAGTGATTAAAGTTTGCTGTCCCCTAATGGGAAACAGAGGGTAAGAAATCATGACCAGTCATTGAGACCAGCTTTGAAATATCCAGGGGAGATGCTTGGATCAAGGGACCAGAGTAAATTTATCTAAAGTACACCCTTGAATCACTCCAAATTACTTCCTAACATGAGTATGTCCTTTCAATGTCCAATATGGCTTCAGTTGGCTTCATTGCTCTTGTTTACCTAATGCATAAATTAAATTAATAGTATTTAACTAAGTTGGAAAGATAGAAAATATATTCAATTTACTGATAAAAAGTGCTGTGAGACCTTTGGACATTAGCCTTGTAAAATGCTGAATCATTACCACATGAAACAGATGTCTTATTCTCTTGAAATCTAAAGAGGTAAATAACATAGCTGTCTTACCACTAAGCATTCAAAAGCACTTAGTATTGCTTAACAAAGAAAGCAATAACAAGGAAAGTAAGCTACTGCAATGCCTACGGCAATTCCAGGGTTAGGCAAAGAACTAGTGTGCAAAGAAATCTCATTGTAAAAAGAAACAATATTTGCATTTTTACTGTTTCTTTTGTTGAGTGTTATATTTGAAAAAAAGGTAATCTATCAGTATTAGACATCTAATTTAGAAATTTAATTTAAATTGGTTTCTCTTTCCTTTTCAGTTCACCCATTTTATTGGATTTTATAATAGCATAATCATATATGAAAAAAAAGAGCAAAAATGGGTAATTATATGCACAATTATTTTTAAAATACAGTAACAATAGCAAGGATGGGCTGAAAAGTGCTCATACACTATTGTAGTATCAAGGCATAGGACACACATTAGGCACAGTCAGAGGATTAATATTAGTGAACAAAAGATAGATCTCTAACATTCTAGATAAAAAGACAGGCAGACAGGTAGGTAGATATGGTGTGTATGCACATATAGATATATATGGTTACCAAAGAAGCTGCAGTGCAGGTTGGCTTCTTGCACCCTTCCCTAAAATACAGAGTACAGCATCAGTGTGTGTTGCAGATCCTCCACTCCAGCCACCACAGGCACACACAAGAGCCACTGAACTGGAAGCCTTCACATTCCAGAACAACAGGAACTGCTTCAGCTTGACCTGAAGAACCAATACATATGCTGCTGTCAAAAACAAGATGTTGCCAAAGTGTGTTACATTTATCACATCTATACTCACCTGACCCAGGTGATCTCACCAGGCAGGGCTTGGAAGTCCCAGAGATGAGACTCTATTTGGCATTTCTGTTTCTGCAGCCAATGAAAATTCTTGTAATTTTCCTCAAACTGGATAAAAGCCATTGTGTAAATGTACATCCATCCTTTAGATATTCTAGAGAATTAGAGAAGAGACTGAAAAAAACTATCTAAAGCATTAATCCAGTGGAAACATAAAGATGGGAACTGACTTTTAGCCAGAGACTTGCATTCTTCATTGTTATCTGACAGTACAGGATACATAGTTTCTCTAGACATCAATCTCTTGCACATCCAGAAAGACATGGAATTTTAATGACCTGAAATGAAGTTTTCTTTTTCAGTTCTTCAACAGCTTGGCCCAGACAAATGCTCTAAATTATGTAAGTCATGATACTTATTTGTAGTCAGACAGCCAATTGTATTTGTCATCTGAAGCTTAAAACAAAGCAAAAATTTAAATAGCACATTGATTCCTAAATATATTCAACTTAGAAATTGTTATAATTTCAAATCCAACAATTTAAAAATACTCAACAGTTATTTTCAAAGACATGAATTTCACTTTGCTGTTAAACTGTAATAAGACTGGATTTACTGTAGGTCCTTTTATTCCCCAAATAATGTATTTTTTTCCAGGCACTGTATTGCCTTACAAGACAACAAAAATAACATCTTTCAGCAAGTTAGTATTTATTGAAGGCTACTTAGAAGAGTAAATTCTCCTAGATTGGCACAAAAGCTTACAGAGTTAAAGATCAAATGTTTCTTCCTTACAGTGTATTTTAGTGGCAAAATTATCCCTTTCATTCTGTAAAGGGTTTGTGTGGTTGATCCAAATAACCTACTCAAAATATCCTAAGGGAGAACACTAATTATATAGCTATGTAAATATGTTGTTTCAACAAATAGGAACAGAATAAGACTTCTGCCACCCACATAAAACTCTAAATAGAATTCAGAATGTTCTCCCTTTCCCTGTGATCAGATAATATTTAAGTATTTTAGTTGCTCAAGGTCTTTCCAAGTTTTTAGTGTCATTTTCATATTATTGAAAGAATTTTGTCATTCATTTAAATCTCAGTTTCTCTGAAGCAGAGACATTTTGCATTAAAGGCTACATGACTAGCTTCATAGTTAATTCACCTGGGGATCCTATGGCTTAAAGTTTATTTTCATTTTAATTCATCAATATGACCGAGACTAGGGACAATGTAGAGAAGGAACAATAGAGGAACATACATGAGATAAACATATGTATGCACATATGTATATGTGTGTCCTCCTTTGTGTTCAGAATCAATTCAATTTTGTCCTCCTTCAATACTGAAAGACAAGTATTAAACTAAAACTGATGTCTTATTAAGTTAAATTTTAACATTTCCTGGAGGAAGTGCCTGTAGAACTGAGTTCTCATGCTTTGCCAGACTCCTTGTTAGAACTGTAGCTAAATTTTACCAATTTTTTTCAGGCTTTCTGAAGTTACAAACCAGCTGCTTTCAGATCAATGTTTTCCCACTGTGATCTTTGGCATATATGGTTGTTTCTGTAGAGGTGTTACCATCTTCTAACTCCCTTTGCTTTCAACCCCTGATACATCAGTCTGTGAAAGAAAAGTAGTTGTCACTCTTGGCATTGTATCCCAGGATGGAGAAAGGGGAAAAGGGGGCATGGTGAGAAGTAGTCACCATTTGGAGCTGATAGAAGGGATATGTTATGTGGAAGAGGGAGGCCCTGCAGTGGGTATGGGGAATGTGCCCTTGGCAGGCCTAGGATAGGGGTAAATGGGGACCAGGGGAGACATATTGGTAAATTCACAGAAATTTGAGAAGAGGGGAATTTCACAACGAACTGAGTGATATTCATATCTTCTTGCCTTCTCCCTTTGTGGTATTTAGCCAGTCTTTAACTCATCCATTCAGATTCCTACACACAGGGTCAGTTATGAGAGCGAGTTCATAACAAGGAAAGATGAAACTTCGTTGTAGCTTTTAGGAACAAACCCAAAGTCTTCCCTCAAAGGCAAAGTAAATCAGAAAAACTATTTTGGAGTTTTGGGAGTTGGCAGTGCAGGGAGAGAGTATAAGGACCATTACTAAGCACATCAAGGCAAGACCTGCATTAATGGCATTTATGCTCAAGACATCTGGTCCTGTCAGCCAGCCAAATTTTCTACCTTCCTGTAGAAAAGAGTAAGTGTCTCCAGAACTGACCCTTATTTGTTCTTTTCCCATACTTCTACTTACAAAGATTGTCCATATTTTAGAAGTTGCTTTAAGGACATCAGTTTATCTTTTGTACTGCCAGAAACCATATCCCACCAAATAAGTTTCCTTCTGCGGGCTGCTCTTGGTCTCAAGAAGCTGAGGAGCTCCTTATTTTCTGAACAAGGTGAGAAAGAGAGGAGAGAAGAGTAAAAACAACATGGAGGAACAAAACAAAAGAAAACAGTAAAGATTAAAATAATCATTAAGTACCTCTATGTAGACATGCTTGCCCTAGTGTTGCAGACCTCCTTTTGCTGTTTCACTCTCAAAGAGCATACCACATGGAAAAGAAAGCAGAATTTATTGGCATATCGCTTCTCAAAGTACACAAAAAAAGTAATATAATTATTTGCAACATATTTATAGTTCTTTTCAAAGGAAATATCTGGTTATACAGAAAAAATTATTCCTATGGCTCAGTTCACCTCAGAATACACAGAGGGTTGTGGAGATGTTGACATATTTGGAATACTTGGAACTGCATTCATTTAATTCACAACTCCAATATAGAGAAGCAGAAAAGCAAACCCAAATTATAAGCAGCTTTCACACCTTTGCTCATTCCATTACAAGGCTCATAAGCTGCCTAAACATTCACTTGCAGCCAGGTGTGGACTAAGAATTTCAATACATTTCTAATGATCTTTTGCTTAACTTGAATATTAAAGAATGATGCACTGAAATTTTCCTTATTATATGCAATTAAGACATATTCAAGGATAAAAGTTCTTCTGGTTCTTTATCCTGTTTTTGGGGGGTTTTTTTGTGGGTTTACATTAGTGTGTCACCTTATGTAGCACACTGAAAAAGGTATTATCTTGCTTAATGACCTTTATTCTTAAGGAATTCTCTTAAGTTATTCTAAAGCATTCTAGCAACAATATGGTAATTATGTATCATACAAATAGACTATGAACATATTTCAACTGAATTCCTTGCTTTGTTTAATTTGAACTGTCTTCTGGGGATTATGATATTTATTTCTAATTGTAAAAAAAAAAATAAAAAGAAGAAAAATACTGCCAAACCTCTGGAAATCAAATAAAAATTGACATTAAATATATTCTGCAGGAAGATTCATACAGATCATGTTTTGAACATTTCTTACATACCAGGAAATATTAAGTATCCTACAATGAAAAAATGAATCTTTATGTTTCTGTGTCAGCTACCCCTCCCATTTATCTTCTGTCTCATATGCTTAGATTGTAGTTTGCCTGGAAGGGATATTGTCTATTACTGAGTGGATAGAAAATACCTTCTACAATGAAGTCTGATTCTGACTGAATTCAAGATTTTTCAATGGTAAGAAATAGCAGCAACAGCAACAGGGCTCCAAGTATTTGCAAGTATCTTTTCAAAATGCCAAACAAAAATGAGCTTCTGCTAAGGGTTTCTTTTTCTGTTTTTCTAATCACTCTTCTTCATGAACTCAAATATATTTTTTTTGTGTGTGATTTAGAAGGCAGGCAGTATGATACAAAACCCATGTAGAAGTGTGTATGTAGCTATATATAGGTATACATTTACAAAAAATCACTTTGGAAACTCTCTTACTTGCAACTCCATAGTCAAATGTATATTAAACAAACTGCACTTCTGGAATAGAATGGCAGATTTTGCTTTTGTTATGTCTAACATTCCTGGCTTTCTCTTTACTTGGCATTGAGTTAGTTTAGAAGTGTGATGGGTTTGATAAACTCCAAAAAACTCATATTAAGGCCTTAGTATAGTTAGGCCCAAAGCCAAATTCAGTAGGCCTCAGTTTTGGGCCATAGGGCTTTCTGTAGATTTAGAGGGGCAGGTATCACCTGA
>JAWWEU010000111.1:107949403-107960328 GCA_035583155.1 Acropternis orthonyx
TCTTATTTTTGGTTTTTCTTTTATATTTGTACATATATGTGGTGTAAATTTTTGTAAAGATATATATATTTAAGCTTTTCCAGTTTCACTTTTTTCCTTCCCTCCTTTTTACTGGGACTCTGTGCAGCTCTTTGGGGGGCTTGGCATTTTGCCAAGGTCAAACCAATACAAGGAGTTTCTTCAATCCATTTAATAATACTTCCAGTGTTACCAGTTCCTGAATTTTCATACTCTATTATGCCAAAATAGCAGGAGCCATTAGTCCTCTGATTGTCTTTGTAACTTACAAATTGCAAGAAGTACATGTAAGTTGTCTGAGGGATACACTTGAAATGTTCTTCAGTGTATAACTTAAATGTCTGAATCTGATTAAAAGCTCTTTTTCTTTTCTCTAGATGAAGATAATGCTCTGGATTCATAGTGTGTATCTGTCTAAAGTTTGATTTGACTTACATGAGCTTACTCTTTGTTTACTTTCCTGAGATAACAATCCCATGACAGAAGAAGATGGTGATGGAATTTCTGAGTTCTGAGCAGTTTGTGAAGTCTGTGGAGTTCTGCTAAATCCTGTAGGCCTTGAAAAAAGGCAAATAGAGTGTCCACGTTTAAAAATGGGCTAAAGAAGAACTATAGAAATGAAGATCAGTCAATTATTGTTATTAGTTTCTTAGAAAAATACAGCTAAAGGATAATCAGACAATTTGTAGGTACCTAGATAACAACAAAATGTTGAATAACTGCCACTGTGATTTGTATCAAAACAATCTAGTTTCTTTTTTATAGCAGGGTAGCAGATTTTATGGGAAGAGAGGAAGCAGTCATGCTTCTGTTTTCGTATGATCCCATTGCCATTTAGCTTCAGATTTTGGACTGGTTTTTATTTGTTTTCGCGCATGCAGCATTCTTAAAATGTTGTTATAGAAACATCATTTGCATAGTATTAGTGTAGCGTAGGTAAAAAGATGTTTAAAAGCTGAATATATAGAAGAGTTTTCAATAGTTCCCATGCAGAACACTAGGTTGTACCAAGCTAGTTCCTGCCAAGATATATCTTGTGTGGTACTCATCAGTATTTTTATGAATAAACATTAGATTAAAGAGTAGATGTATTAAATCTGGCAGTAACTGAGGTTAAAGGGGTTGTTACTATGTTGGGATATGCAAATAAAGCTCAAAATTATCTTAATACAGGAGAGAGATAACCCTCAGAAGAAAATACACCATTTGGTAGGAACAAGTGCAAGATGCAATTCTCAAATGAGAATAATCTACCATATGAAGAGAAGATGGGAGAGAACAGACTGAGATAACACTACAAAAATGGATTTGGGGACTCTAGGGGGCAAAAACCTGAATTTTATTTAAAATTTAGAAAGAAATCAATTTCATTCTGGTAGCATAAAAACATAAGTAACATCTCCAGAACTCCTGAATAAATCTTCACTTTTCTCAGCAGAGAGGAGAATTTAATCAGTTTCTCTGAATGGCACCATGCTTCTGTGGCTTTAGTTAACAGGGTTCATTAGAAGTCCTAAGAGTAATTTTTCTGGTCAAATCAGACATTTCAGCTATTCTTCAATGTTATAAAAGCTTTCATGATCTTATTTCAGTTACCACAATTTTTTATTTACTCCCATTTTTTTTCTTGTGGCAAGGTGATTCTTCAGTAGATTTTTTTTTTTTTGTTGCACTATTTTTGACTGCAGTGACCTAGCATTACTTTTAGCTATAGTTTTGTCTCAGTCACAACTCACATGAACTTGCTTCTTAGCAGGTTTTTGTGCCTCTTTTGCTCTCTAGCTGTTAATAAATAGGAGGGAAATGTGCGTTATCAAAAAAAGAAGTTCCTCTTTCAAGCAGAAGTTCATGCATGTATTTGTCTCAAAAAAAAAAAAAAAAAAAAGACTAATTAAAACTTACAAACTGCTTTAACTATGAACTTTAAATTCATGTCATGTGGAAAATCTGCTTGCATATCCACAAGACTATTTTTCCATGATATACAAATACCAGTGTATGGTTCCTTTGGGTCTCAGGAATGCAAGGAAACTTGATGGCTTTTTATCAGTGCAGTCAGAGATACATAAGAATATTTATCATATGTTCCCAGGTCATATAATGAAGTCCACTCCTCTATCACCTCTTAAGCCTTTGAGTCTTTTAATGACTGAAGAGATGGAGTCGTTTACTCTCTGAGGAGCCATGTAATGTTTTCAAGACTGGCTTTGAGCTTTTCCACATATATATATGTATGTATACAACTTTGTACTTGTACAAAGATCTCTCTCTTGAGAGAGACTACTATTAAATCCCTCTCTGGGCTAGATCAAATTCAAGCCCACTATTTATAATGCATATGTAACCTTTATAACAGATTTCTTTCCCTTCTGAAATAATGGGATATTGATGTCATGAATAACATATATCTTTTCACTCATCAGAGTTCCTTGAAAATTTTCAAACCCAACTTCTCTAACATGGAACTATCCTATAACCTAGACCTAATGAGGTGAACAGTCCTTTGATAAAAAAATCACATCCATGTATGCTGATACTTTCGCAATGGTGAGAGCAGTGGGAGTATAAATAGAAAATGTTATGGTTTGTGGCTGTGTTTATTTTGATTGCCAAGTAATGCCAAGGTTTGCTTTTGGACCTTAAAGCCAAATGGCAAAATTACAGCACATTCATTTTACTAATCTCTCTTAGCCTCTAAATTAGGATGACCACATGGAAAGTGCCTAATGAGAATGATTCCTGGCCCAGGCTGCCTTCTCAAAGACACCTGTTATTTGAAAGTGCTGATTGGCCTTAATTAAAACAACTCCAATATTTGTCCTCTATAGGTGATTGAGTTCCAGTTCAAAGGCCTGTCCTTTAACACTAATTTGCTCTTCTGAGAAACTGAGATGGATGGAAATTTGGTTAGCTGGCTGGATATGGAACTAGAAATAATTTGCCTTTGACACTGAAAAAGAAACTTGAGCTTGGTTAAACTGTTTAGTTAATAAATTCATGTGACATGTTGATCTCCTGTTTTGGAATGTGTTTATCTTGAAACGACATGTGCAGGATAGGCTGTTTTCACACCACAGATTTTGTTAAGATCCCTTGTGATGGGTTAACAATGAAAATTTTGTTGATGATAGTGCACTTTGTGATTTAGGTGATGAAAGACTATGTCAACCCCAGGCCCAAGGGGAGTGGGCCTGGAACCCCCTGTTTGTATTTTTAGTAGTTTGGCCCAGGCTCTGTGTGGCCATGTTTGTAACTTGGTGAAAGAAGCCACTAGTTGGTTGGGTGAGAAACCTTGTAAGGGTCTTCTTAGGTTTGTTGAATGTTGTGTTTATGAAGTTGCCTTAAAGTTGTTGAATGATCTTGTTTTGTTAATTTGTAAAACTGCAACAAGTTTTTGAATTGCACTGTTAAGAGAGCTAAGCGGAGAGCCATGTGGGCGGGACTAAGGTGAGAAGAGGATTTGACACCTGCATCTTCAATCACCAAAGGGGAGGAGAAGACCAACCCCCTAGCAACAAGACAACGACTCAGATTGGAGGATTCAACAAAAAGCAAGGACTGTGATTGGGAGGCCTGAGAAGGACTGGGGGTATAAAAGGAGAACGGAGAATCTGTTTAATTGTGTGCCTTTAGTAGAGTGGAAGCTCCCGGCTGCCCAGCGCTGTTTGCTCATTAATTAATAAAGAATTTTATAAACTACAGATTGGCTTGGGTAGTTTATAACATCCCTTAAATAGAATTAGCTATCCCAACACTTTGTAGATGGTATGACCACACATAGATTTAAATGAATATGCAAATTGCAGAATCTGAATTGAAATATAGAAAGACATTTTGAACACTCATTCCTTGTCACTTTGCCCAAGATATATCTTTAGTATCTGCTGCTCATTTGCTCTGCCAGGCCAAGGACTTCAGGATATGAAAAGAGTAATGATGTGTTTCCTTTGTATTACTGTCATTATGGATTTCTACTGTAAAGAATACCTAATTTTTGGTGACAACTTTGCTATGGTAATTAAAATTAACTAAACAAATTAAAAGGTGGTATTCAGCCTGAACATAATCCCCATGTCATTTTGAGACATTCAGCATGGCTCTGTTCTATCCTTTTTTCCAAAGCACACTGAGTTCCCAAATGTTACTGCAGTTTTTGTACTGCTATTATTTCCTGACACTGGATTGCAGACTTAAGAATTTTCTCAAACATTCAAAGTATACCTGAATTACTTTTAAAGTTATCATATTTTACCTTCAATGACATTTTGACATAGCTAATATGCTTTAGGTAAAGGACAAAACATAATAAAATCCTTTTATTTATGTTTAATTGAAACATTGCTCCAAGAACTTATGTTGATGAAGGCCAATCAAGTTCTGCATTCTGTTTCTGTAGCAAATTCTATATCTATACAGCTAAGCTTGTACTTACCATGCTCTCTAAACTGTTTTTTTCCTCAGGCTTGAAGATACTGCCTTTAGTCTCTAGGAGATGAAAAAACAGAGTACTTCCTTTTTCCTTTCTTTCATTTTTTTTTTTTAGTGGAATTAATCTCATACCTCCATTTGCGTGGTATCTCTCTGACTGCTGAAATTTGTTGTGAATGTTCAGTAGGAACAACAATAACAATAGTTGTGCCATTGTTCCTTGTTGTCCTATCTACATCAAACATATTGGATTTATACTCTTTTTCAATGAAAATCCATACCTACAAGAGGACCCAACCTAAGACTAAAGTGATGTGTCCTCTGCACCAAAACAGGAAACTTTGGGCCCACTGGGGTTTCTTTTGTCAAAGAAATCCTTTTTTGTCCTTTGAAAATGCAGTGTGGGTTGAAGCACTTCTCGTTATGCATACCATGTTTTCCTAGTAAATATATAGGTTTGAGTGATTTCTGGGTGGGGTTTTTTTGGTTCATTGTTGTTTGGGGTATTTGGGTTGTTTTTTGTTGTTGTTGTTGGTGGTGGTTGGTTGGTTGTTTCTTTTGTCTGTTTTAGTAGTTTGGGTTTTTTTGTTTGTTTGTTTTCCTGAAAAAATTAACTGGAGATTTTTTAGCTTAGCCAACCATAGCCAAATAGTTTGTGTTTTGCTGGTGTACTTCACATATATTAAGTACAGCTGAGTGTGTTGTACACTCAAAGTGATACATTTCTTCTGTTTCTGTCTGCAACATGCACATGTTGCTATTGAGCTTCATTTCACATCTTCAGAGTAGAGAAATGTGATTACTTTTCTATTTCTAGTGTATATCCTTTCATCAAACAGAAAGCTTTTCAACAACCCAGTCGAGCACCTGTGCACTCTACCTGCCTGAACAGAGATTCACCACTTGAAGAAGCTGTTTACAATTACAGACGTGCTCATTCCATGAGGAATTAGCACTTCTCATCTACATGTTATATTGGAGTTCCTAGAGTCCACTTTAAAAAGTATTGCTTCCTTTTAAAAGGAGAACACAAATGCAGAATTCTAATATTTGTGATCCATCAACTGATGAAATCAAACTGAGCAAGAAACAGGATTATGGTCCGCATGTCCAACCCTATGTTATATATTTTTACTTTAGAAAACCTTTCCAACAAAAAGATCAGAGATGGCTTGTTCTTTGACTATGTTTAATGTCTGAGGGGAAAGGTTAAATGATCCAGAACTGTTATTTTTGACACTACCCTGAGAATGTCTGGCTAAGCTCAGATTTCCCAGTTCCTGGGCAAGTGTTCCAGCCATCCGCCTAATTCTTAGAGAGCATATGGCAGCAACACCAAGAGCAGCAGCTTTCGAGAAAACAGTACTCTTGCTCTTTCTGTATAATAAAGACAAGAAAAGGCATTTTATAGCTTCAGGGTTTGAATCTTCTTTTACAAACACATAATGGGGTGAAAATCGACATCTGGTCACCTTTAGACACTAGGCATATAGTCTAAGGAGGTCATCAGCCTTCTCTTCCTAGTGAACAGTAAGAGTTAAATGCCATCAGAACTCAGCTAACCCCATCTCAAAATAGATGGAATGAACGATCTACTAAAATATTTATCTCTCCAAGACAGAACCTAGACACTTAATTTTAAAACCAGCCTTCAGACACCAAACGTTAAGAAAGGCAAGTCTCACTTTTACAAGGATTGACTTAATAACACGAATAGGTACTTTGGGGTGCTATTGGGCTGGGATGATATAAAATTAAAACTTTTTAATGCTTTGCATATTATATAAGATTTTTCTTTCCCTAGGTTTCCCTCTTTCTTATGATGTCAAGATACTGTAAATGCACAGTTTAGACCTGCTGAAGTGTGCGGTCATTGGAGGCTACAGCAGACTCATGAGACTACTGCCATGTACTCAATATTTTTCATTTTAATTGGTGATCAAGGAAAATTGGATTTCCTGAATAAGAATGATTTGTTGTCTTCATTGTGGCTCACTGAATAGGTATATAATTGTCAGGAGTAGCTTTGTGTGCTGCCTCTAGAACAAATGAGTGTGCTAGGGTTTTAATTCTCTCTGTTGAATTTGAGGGTTTTACCATATAATAGTCCTACAATACTTTTTAATTGAGATCTGACTCCATATCCCCTGCATTAACTACAGACTCCAGATTTTTAAGCTTTACAAAACCTGTGGTTTTAATTTTCAAGGCTGTATCATCAGCATTTCTAAACAGTTACATGCTAGCTGATAAGGAATCATGTCCAAGAACACTTTGTATTCTGTATCATAAGACTGTTTTATAGGCTCCACATCACAAAGCAATGCCGTGTGCTTCTAAAACCATCAGCACTAGATGTGATTGAGAAGTGGATGATGTTGTAATCTCTGTCAGAGTCAATGGGCAGCTGAAGTTGTTTTTAGAACTCTCAATACTCCTTTGATAGTTTCTTAAGTGAAAACTTAGAAAAGGCAATTGCTATTGTAAGCATATTTTTGACTCATGTAATCTGTTTTTATTGGTATATGTTAGTTGGAAGGTTTATACTCTGGATTTAAGTGCAATCAGTTTTTCCCTCAAAAGCATCTGCTTTTTGTTTGTCTATTGAACTGACTGCTGAACAAAGAAAAGCATTAACATGTCCACATAACTGTAAATGCTTTATTTCTAATTATACTGAAGTAGCAGTTCCACTTCTAGCATTTCATATGTAGGGACAACTGATTGACATTCCTTTTCTCATGAAAAATGTATCAAGTGATGAAAGACACCCAAAACCACATGTTCTGCCACATTCTACCTGGTAATAGTTCATAATTTTTATTTTTTAAAAAAGCCCAACTTTTCATTTCTTTGGTTGTTCAGAAGCATTTTTTATGATGAAGACATGCAATCATGACCATCAGTGATCCATTTTCTTATGAAAATTGAGGAATGTATTATGCATTTTGTTGAATGATTCGTTTTTCTTTTTTTATTTTATTTGATAATTCACCTAGAAACTGTGGTAGGAAGGGCTAACATGACTTATACAGTGAAATTAAACTTTATATTAAGATTTTTAAGACTATTTGCTCACAATATATATATATGTCTATCTTAACGAGAACTAACATTTAAGATCCTGTTACAGTTGACATAGAAATAGTTGATGTAGTCCTTGGAATCTAGAAAACTGACTGCTTCTAGAATCATCTACATGAGCAAATTAAAGAGACAGAAGGTGGTGGCTCAGGCATTGGATGTTAATCATTAACAGTATTAAATTGTTCTCAGTCTTGTTTTAGCTTATTGCAGTCAGCGCTCACCTGAAGAATTCCCAGACATGATTTGAAACATAGCATAGATGAGAGATTGGTTACAAAAGGTAATCTGGATGTTGTCAGCATATTTTAGACACAGAGAGTAATTATAAGGGTGTAATTATACCACACTAGTTGACCTCCAGGCCTGCAGGGTTAAGCTGTGCTTTGTAAGTTTGTTGTGCTCAGTAAGTTTGCTTTGGTTACCCACAGACTGATATTTACTGACACCTGAGATGCTCCATATTCAGTTATTAGTCCACCTAATGAAAATCAGTATAATGACTTCTCTTTCTAGGAGTATAGACAACATTACTAAGCTATTTGTTTTGTCAGTGTACCATATCACCTTCAATCATGTTGATGTAGCCAGATATTATTTATATATATGTAGATCTCCTACTTGCTTTGGGAGTTCAGCTGACCTACCACAAGTACACATGACAATTTCTGATGACAAGGTCAATTGTTGTTTGCAAGCCTTGACTTTCCTTGCAGCTTCTTTTTTATATTTACCCACAGTTTTCCACTTGTGTGACAGCATGTGAGCATTGTGCTCATGCCGCTTTCAGTCCTTGGACATTTTCCAGCTTTTCTACTAACTCCAGTAGCTATGTTGCCAGCTGCTGTAACAGAGTTGTAATCATAAACTGGTTGTTATACTGTCTACTTGGGTTTGTTTCTTTTTACTAATGTCAGCGTGGGATTGAATTGGAAGTTTTCTGGCAGTTTCTGGCTCTTTTATACACACAATGTTCCTGTCTCTTCTCATTTCTTCCTGCAAGTGAAGAAATGTGTCGGGTTGCACTAGGCTCTCTACAGCTGTTTGCAAGTCCTACTTAGTTTAAACTAAGCATGGGTTCTTCTGCTATCTTATTGGGAATTGAATCTCAAACATGTGAGGTTTTGATTTCTTATTATTTCTCTTCAGTTAGCAATTCCAAGAATTCACTGTCCACCCTTTCTATTGTGAAAATTTCACTTGTAGCTTCCAGGATTCTTGCTCAGCCCATACAAAACTAAAGTCTGATGAAGCTGAGAGCTAAATGAGGAGAATATTTATTTTAAAGATATCTTCCTTAAATTTTGAATGGTTGGAGGTCTCCCATATGGACGTTTCTGTCCGTGTTTTGTTCTCAGCCTCTCACAGGTCTCTGGCCTGTATTTGTGTTTCATGGAAACTAATATTAGTGACATCCCCGTCCTTCAGTCTTTGACTTTCTCACAAACGGGTAAGATCCTCCTATTCCCATATCTTAGGCTAAGGAGAATAGTGTGATACTAACTATAGCCCAGACTACTAACCCTGAGTATAACAAGTACTTTCCCAGCTCCACTGTATAATGTCCTTTTTCATGTTAACTACCCCAAATTTCCTTCCTATTTTTCTTTTTGTTTGCTTGATTGTTTGTTGCTCCCAGTGAGTAAATTTAAGTTTGTATTCTTGGTTCCACTTGACAGAAACTAAACTTATTACAAAATCATAAAGTTTGGGAAAGAACCTTGAACACAGTGGTTGATACTGGTTGTATGCCAGTCAGGTAATTCTAAAATGGAAAAGAGCATGCCTGGAGAGATGTGTGATGGACTGGACATGGGTGAGAATTCCCCTTGTGTCTCATATCTGATTCATCGGGTACCACTTTACATGTGAGAGGCTACAGGCTGTGAATGCCCATTGCATTCATGTTTCCTCATATTTCAAAATTATGTTTTGGTTTTTAAGATTCAACCCTATAAGCCTTACTTTTAGTTTGACCTTTTTCAGAACCCACATCATGCCATCTTCCACCTAATTAGCTATTTCTTCAGAGATATTTTGTGAGTGTGTCTCATTTCTCAGTTTTAGACTCTAAGCCTGATTTGATGAGCTAATGATCCTATTAGTAGACTCAGCATGGTAGTGACATTTTCAGAAATAGTATATAGGAAAAGATTGGGAAATGGGTTGTGTTTCTTACACATTACTCATATTCTTCATGTTCCATCCCTCCAAAGAATCTGCATGGTGACATTTTAAGGATAAATAGAATAAAAATATTTTATAACTGACTGGTAACACTCTGCTGATTCTCAGTTTCCTTGCGTAAACTGCTCTTGGGGTCAGAAAGCCTTGCTTCATTCCTAATTACCTAAGGAGTTTTAGGGTGTTTTTATTCTCTGCAACAATTTGTTGTATTTGTTTTCATTTGAACTAAACTGTGACTGGAAACATCCTTCTTATTTCCTATCATGCCAATTTTCTATCTCAATTTCTATGAAAAAGTCAGGCTCTGAATGTAGAAGCTAAGCTGTGACTTGAGCAGCTGAGGATTCAATTGGCATTCAGGGATATGTTTCCAAATTTTAACTATTAGTTCTGCAATTACAGTGAGACAGTTTCCCTGTGGACGATAGTAGTGGAAGCCAGAAGCTACAGGGAATGGAAAGATCTGGAGATATGTTTCACTGCTCTGATAAGGGCTATGATTTTAATCAGTGAAACTGGACAAAATCATTCCACTTCTGAGTAGCTGTGGGTATAGAATGGGCACAATACTCAGTGGGGTACTGTCTGGGAACAGAGCTGACAGAGAAAGCATGATGTGACATTCTCATGGTTAGCAGATATGAATATTGCAGCAGGATATTTCTTGTTTAAAAATCATCATGTACTACCTACTGCTGTTATCAATGCTATCAGAAAACCTACTAAGTAACAAATATCTATATTAAGTCCTTACATTCACAGTTTCATCTGGGCATGATTTTTCCCAACTACTGCCGTGATTGGAAGCAGTAGGAGGAATACTGCTAGAATTACAATCCACACAGATTTTTACAATAAAAAAAAAAAATCTTACTGTGAATACAAATTAGACCAAAATATTGGTGAATTTGGAAATTTAATTAATTGTCTGGTATTTTCAAGTGCCTGACTATACTGTTTGAGTAAAGGTCATTGGTTTATGACAGAGCAATCCTTGCAGGTCTTTAATGCGATTGTGATTTGTGTATAGTGTCAAAGCATCACAAAGAATTTGTTTTGTGATTATACACTTTCAATTCAAAAGGATTTTTTACATTTCTAGCATAATTGACTGTATTTATTAGTCTTGTATTGTTAACTCAATGGTCTCATTAAAAAAAAAAAAAAAGGTAAAATTTAAGATAAAGTACTTTCCTCCTTCCCCCCCC
>JAWWEU010000111.1:107966979-108001237 GCA_035583155.1 Acropternis orthonyx
GAGACAGAGGGTGATTCCTCTGAGGTGCAGGGTTGGTAGATGAAAGAAAAATTCCAAGATTTTAAACCCATAACACCTGCATTAATACTCTGTGGGGGTTGATCCTCTCAAGCAAAGTATATGTTAGAGAAAGTTGGAAAAGGAACAAAATACAATCTAAATGTAGAGATTGCTCAAAAGTAGGGGGTTTTAATTATAGAAAATTTTAAGTGAATGTTAAAGTTTGTACACACTGAATCAAAAGCATTTGCTCGCTCTCTATGTCTAGTGGTAGCTCTTGGATACTGTAGCTGCTTAGGGCAATTGGTGTTCCTGTCAATTTCCCAAATAATCCCTGCCATTAAACTGATGATACTGTCATTTCCACTGGGTGGTTGAAGAGGACTTGGCTCTCGAGCAGCTGTATGAATCCAATTTGATTTTTTCACAGTTTGTGAGAACCTGTCCCTGTGGCAGATCTACCAGGAATTAAAATGGTTCCCTGCAAAACCATCTCTGCAGTCAATGAACGCTTGTTAAACCCGAGGTGTTTGAAATGGGACAATTGGGCTCAATGAACTGCATGTTTCTGTGTAACTTTATTTTGTCAGGGCTTACTTGACTAACTCTACATTATTGACAGCTGCCGACAGACAAATACCTTATCAGTGGTCTAAACAGTGTGATTGTTCTAACAGAAAAATGGATTGCACTTGAAGCATTTATCAAGTGTTTCAAACTAAACTCTCAACACTACAGAAATGCATCTGATGCTTTCACAAAACTTACATGCAGTAATTGGAGATATTCACCACCATTCCCCATTTCCTTTCTCATCTCAGTTCTGTTTTGGCTTGTGAAGCTTTTGTGATGAGAGATACACTATAATATGGTGTTTTGGATATCACCACTGATAAAAAGGTTTATATGAAAAACTGTTATCAGTTTCAGAGAGCTGGGGGACCTCATTCCTCACTATCATGAAAACAGGAGTGTGAGCCTTGGTCTCCTACAACCCAAGCAAAGTTCTAACCCAGATTGTAGTGCATGTCCATAAGCATTCCTATAAAATTACATTTTCATACAGATACTTTAATGATTAATATTTTCTTCTAATAAGAATTTAAAAAATAGATAAAAAGATTAAAATTACTGGGACATGCAGACATTCTCTACTTTGCTTCATTAACAGACTGGTGGTCCTGTGTCACAATTAGGGAATAGCAGTATTACAGACATGCCAAAACGCCCCCAAAGGAACTGTATCATCATCTACAACTGATTTAATGCCCCATATCAGAACTGCTGCCTCGCCATCAACCCCAACAGTTTATGAGGAAAGTTGCCATATACTAGGTCAAGTTATGAATATGAGATCCGTCTTGCTAAAACTCACACCAGAGTCATCAGGACAGAGAGATGAATATTGAAGTAACTTAAGGAGTGTCAGAAAACAGACTTTAGAACAGAATTCTATCAACCCAAGAAAAATTATTGTCTCGTCTCTTCAAACCAAACTCTCAGTGATAGTAGATGTTCCTGAGCTGCAGTCCTGACATCTGAACTATAAAGTCATTAAAAGTGGTATGTTGCTATAGCATGTTGTTTCTTTCTGTTACAAAAATGAACAGGTTTGAATTTATGCCATTTGCTTAAAATTAACCGCAAAGTGTTAATCCTGTTATATTTTATTTGTAAAAGTTCTCAGTGTTTCTCAGATGTCTCCAGCAAGCTTTCTGTTTGCTTTGCTTTGATCTTTCCAGTGAGATTTCTTGGAGAAATAAAATTTAAGTGATCATATTGTATGTCTGTCTCTCACTCCCCTTCTCTTGTCCATGATTTTTTAACCTGTCCACCAATTTCAATAAACTTTGACATAAACACAGTAATTTCAAAGACATTCTGTTCCTAGACCTATTGTGAAAACAGACATCTGAGTACTTGAGAGAGAACGTACAGCTGTCTGCAGTCCTTATTAAACAGTAGGGAATACACACAGAGGATTGCATTTAAAAACCTCAACGATAAATTTTATGTGGAAGTCATACCTTCCTAGACAGCACCAGAGACAACTCCATAGGAAATCAAAATTTATGATTTTCTCTGTTCATGTAGATATTGGTTTTAGTTTTTAAAAAAGTTTCTTTAAAAACATCTCATTTCTACATTTCACTGTTAGTATTGCTTTTTTTTTTTTTAATACATAACCCTACATTTCTCTTTTTACATTCTGTTTTCTTTTTCCTTTTCTCAAGAAACTTAGAAACACTCAGTTCATACTCAACATCTGAATTTGAAGCTGTATGAGCCAAAATTAAGTTTCCTTTACATTTTCTGCCTTCCACAGTATCTGAACCCTTGCATTCTCTTTCCTTTCCTACATTAGCCCTAAGGGAATTGTTTTGGAGATTAACTTTACCATCTGATGCCCTGCTTTCTATAAACTATCCTGGATCACCTTTACGAAATCCATGCCATGCTGTGAACTTAAGTGTTGCAATCTGGACAGCTATTTGCCTTCTAAGTCACAACCAAAGTTGTCAAGTTAATAGCATGTAATTAATGAACAGGAAATCCTGTTATCTTGTGCTGAGTTCACTTCTTTCTAGACCAAGAGTTCATAATGGAGAGCCAGGAAAAAAGTGAAAGAAAACACAGAAAGTTACAGTCAGGCATCTTGCTCAGTGCAAGTGCTAACCTGAAAACAGATGGAACGCATCTTCATACGCAGCCACCTGAGATACTCTACTCAACAGGCCAGCCCATTTGATAAAGTATATTGTTGTCCTGAATTTTAATATGACAGCTACACTTTTATGTGTCTTGTTTTTGCTTCATTGCTTGAGGATTATGGAGGGATCATGATGGACTCATTCATCGCCTTTATTTGTAAAGAGAAAGAGAGCACCCAGAGGTACTCACCCCTGTATTGGATCTGTTGATGTAATGCAGTTGTAATACTGAGTGAAATACCAAGCTCAATATGTGTGAAAGAATTTTATACAAATTGCAAATTAATAAATGAAATATCCATAATAAAATTATTTTTATTGTAGCCAAGCATTGAAACATATATGGAAGTGGTGGGCTCTTTATATGCATCTACAGTTGGGATTCATGAACCATCACGTGTTTTGTCGCAGGCAACACATCTCTGTCCTTCTAACCAAACTTACACAAAAGCAGCTGTTCCCAAACCACCATTGTGACATAATTCAATCCTATGTCTGAAGTCATTATCATAGTCCTGTTGCCGTGACAACATCACACTCTCTGTTGTTAATGTGTAGGTCTCAGAAACAATTAGAGAAGTACCACTATCCCCAAATTGACTTTAATTAGGTTAGTTCAAAAATTAGTTGCTAATACCATACACTGAGGGGAAGTTTGTGATAAATCTCTTCCTTAATAAAGGATTCCAGGCAAAAGGAGTTTGGTTCAGCTATATTACCCTTTTATAGCTGTCAACCTTTTAGCTGAACGTAAGAAAAATATGTGAAATCAACAATTCTATTCCTACTACTTGGGAACATGGAAAATCACATTTAATTAGGAAGTTTTAGAAGGAAACTACATATTTTCTTGTTAAACACCTTGCTTCTCCTTCTGAATATTTTAAAATGTTCGTATCTAGAGAGCTTTAGGTTTTTACTGCAATTATTTTTTTTTCTGCTTGTATTACAGTGCTTACTAACATGGGAATTCACTACAGGATGCATCTGATTATATAAGCCTATTCCTTCACAAAAATGGGCATAATTTGCCACTAAGATAAGTTTTCCAGTCTAATTCCACATAATCTTTATCCCACCTAAATTTTAATTATATAATTTTCATATTTTTATATAATTTTTTCTCATAGTCCTTTATGCTAATTTACAATTTGACAGTGGTAATAGAAACAATACAACAAAATACTGTTGAGATTGGTGGGACTATTACCCCTCCAGTAGGGGTTCTGCCAAGCCAGTGGGTCCTTTGCAGTGCTGAACTCCAGTACAATTGCAATGTTTTTATGTAGTATGGTGTGAAAACAGAAAAGGTTTGGGATTGTGAACTTTATATATGAAACCAGATATTGCATATTCATCATATTAAAAAGTATTCCTAAAACTGAATTAGTTATTAGTCTTCCCAGAGCCTCAGGTTCCATGTTACTCCATTACTTTTCTGAACTCCTTATTTGATGGGTGTCACTGCAGCAACATGCAGTTGTCATGTCACAGAGCAGGAAGTGAACTGTCTGGAAACTAATTTCTTGTTTATTTAAAACACATTCCATGTGAATCTTTTCCCCCCCTTTTTGTGGGTGGAAAAAGCCATCATTCAAAAACAATTATTAACAGAACAACTCTCTGACTCAAGTACATTTTAACAAATTGGGGGGAAAAAAAAGGCAAAATCCCAACAGTATAGGGCATCTCTGCATATCTTCTTTTATGTTTTACATATAATAGCAATAAAAATGGTAATAATAACTATGGCAATTCAATGTACTGTTCATACTGCATCACTTTATATTCTTCCTTAGTGGCTAGAAAAGTCACAACTGTTAGATTTGGAAGAGTTGAAAAGTGATAGCATTGAGCACTAATTGCTTCCCAATTTAGTAATTTCTCTAAAATGGGATTAGATGAAGAAATGAGGTCTTTACAAAGAAAATGAGGTAATTCCCAAACAGCCTTCAGCAAAACTGATTGTTGCACATGTGTGATAAAACTCTTTTCTCTGCTGAGAGACAGTAGCTCAAAGCTCTGTCTCTCACCTTGTAACTGAAACACCCACCACTGAGGTATATATTCAGTCTACCTAAACTCAGTGCCCATAATATAGAAAAATTCTCTTGTGTTCTTTAGAGAAATATGGATGACCCATTTTGTCAGAATTTTGCCATTTTTGAGGACATAGGAGCCTCCAAAATAAAGACTGGTTCAAAAAGTCTCATGAATCCAGAAATCAATCTCCCACTTTAAGAGAAGGGATCTCTGCACCATGATCACATCCAATCCCTTTGAACTCAGCAGTGAAATCACATTCTTTAGTACAGATCATCTGGTGGGAAATGACATGGGGCATTCACTGTTTCTCAAAGTTATATGTGGCTGTGTACATGCAGCGTTTGGAGAAAAGTAATTCTTTAGACAGTATCAAATACTTTTTCAGATTTTCTGAAAGAAGTCCTTCATTTGAATGCATAAAGGACATCTGCCAGTAAGTGCACTCAGGGTCCTGAATTTACTTGGGTGACGCTGAGCTGTTTGACATGGAAATCCCACTTTGAACATCTTCCCTAAAGGCTCTACTTGCTCTGAGTTTCAGAAGGTATATAGATTAGGACTTGTATACCAGACAACCTTAAATATCCAGAGAAGTAAATTTACAGATTTTTTTCTCCTTTTGTGATAGGCAACAGAAAACACACAATTACAGCAAAAATATTACCAAGGCTGTTTTAGACAGTTGCCTGATGATCTATGAGTAGACCACTGCGCTGCAACTTGTAGAGTCTTCATTTTATTCATTTATTAAGGAGGCAGTTAAGCTTAATAAGCAATGAGTCCTTTGGTGTTTGTTGTGGGTGCTTGTGAATGAATAAATTGTTTCTGTGGCTGGTAGCAAGAAAGATGTGTGTTTCTCTTGAAGTTCTGCTGGATTGTTAGTTCACACAACTGGTGTTCCTTTCTCCTGGGGATGTTGGAGAGTGAAGACCAGGGTGTTTAAACATTGTTGGCCATGTCTACTTTGGCAAGTAGTGCAACAGAAAATCACTAGATCAAAAGCAGCTAAAACTACAGACTTTACATACGGATCATATGTGATTCCAGCAGAGAAGCTGTGGATGCCCCACCCCTGAAAATGTTCAAGGCCATTTTGGATGGGACTTTGAGCAATGTGGTCTAGTGAGAGGTGTCCTTGCCCATGGCAGAGGAGTTGGAACTGGATGACCTTTAAAGTCCCTTCCAACACAAGCCATTCCATGATTTTATGATATAGAAACATTGGACTATATTTAGTTTCAGACTTTGCACAGAATGTCCACAAACTTTGGTTCAAATCTGTCTGAAGGATGGATCAGTCATTGATTTGGGCCTTTATATCCTCATGAGGGGATTAAATACATTTTTCGTGACCCTCAAACTCATCTTCCAATTTCTGTTGTCTCATTATTCTGCTGCCTGGTAGGTCTTTTCTAGTTCCCAGAGCAGTCAAGCTGGGTAGTGCCCTTTGTCAAGATTTCTACACAAGCTTTTACTAGGGGCAATCTACAGGGATAGAATATAAACTTTGATTAACTTCATCAAAGTAAAACAAAAAAGCAATTTTTAAAGGACCAAGCATCTTTATTATTATTATGTTGTTATTACATCATTTTATATGGTATTTGTAGAGTACTGCAGTTTTGTCATGAATTTTCAAATTTATAATGGCAAGAATGGTAATAAATTCCTGGCAATTATTTTTCTCTTCTGCTTTGAATCATTAATTTTTACCAAGTCCTGGAGGCACAGTAGGTCACAAAACTGTCAGGATCAATGGTATGGCACCATAAACTCCACACAGACTTTGTGGTGGGCGGTGCCGAAAGATATATCAGACTGCTCTTCAGAAGTAGTTGAGAAATTATTTGCTTCATGAAGGATCTAAATTCTCTGTCAATTCCCTTTGAAGTATTCATAGATTTTTTTTTTTTTTTTTTACAAGCGAAACATTTAGAAGGGTTGCTGGAAGTATTTTTTTAAATATCTCAAAAATGTATAATGTGGCAACTATTGAGGCCAATGGAACCAGAATTTTACACTGGATTCAGATTTGTTCCTGTGTCTCCTCACCTGGATATCCCTGCTGGTTACTAAGAAGATCTCAAAAACAGGGTTAGAATAGTGTCACAAAGATTGTAATTCTCCTCTTCTTGGGGCAAATTGATGGTGAAAAGACCAGAAAATTGAATCAAGGGGTGGTTTCTATTGTGTGTTTTTTTCTTCATTATTCCTTCCCCTTTTCGTCTTTCCTCAGAGTCTAAGCTTGGAAAATTCATAAAATCTATAAGGTGAATGAAAGAAGAGCTACATTCCCAGATGGAAGTGTGGATGAGACATGAGATTTAAAATGCTAAGTGACTTAGAACAACAAGCTTACAAGTACCTATGCTGCATCCATGGAGATGATGAACACAGAAAACAATCTCCTTTTATGCTGGAGATAAAATATATTCAGATAAAGATGATGAGAAGGAGCATAGGATTTGTTGTGTTGGGTCAGACAAGTTTTATGTTCCTTCTCATTTGCTGAGTCTTGCATTTTTGCTGCCTTCAAAAGTGACCAATGCCTGATGCTTGAGGGGAGGTTGAAGAAAAACCCTTAATGCCCTTAGCCGGTTGTGTGGAAAGGGATGTAGAGAAGAAGATATCTTCTTGACCCCTGCAGCTATCAATTTATGCTCTGAAGCATAACAATAGAATACTTTAACATTCATATTGTTGTTATTACTCATAAAATTATTCAGCCCTTTAAAAATCTTTCATATTTGACTTAATAATCTCCTGCTGGAGTTAATTCCAAGGGATGACAGCATGCTGTGATAAGTATTCACTTTCACAATTTTTGCTGTACTTTTGTGTTCCATTTATTTCATTGCACATCCTTTATTGATTTATTGAGTCATAAGGTTAAAAGTAGGGTCTTATCATTCTGCACTTCATAAAAATAAATAGAAAGAACAGACCATTTCATTTCCCTATGTGAAATAAAATTCAAGATGTTTTCTTTTTGTGTGCATAGCAACGGTTCAGTCTCTATTTTTCTGTACCTGCAAACAAAGAAGGTAATGATGACCAAATGTTTTATGCAGTATATTCTGCATATACTGTTTCTCTGTGTATGTTTCTATTATCAATAGTTGATTGATTCCCCAAGAAATTTCAGAACCCCTCAGATGTTAACATGGAGAATAATCCCCATCTATCAATTAATTTTAGAGACTCCTCATGTTCAAGTTTGAGTTCTGCTCCAGAGTATCACACAGAATGAAGAATGGAAAATATTTCATTTTTAGATGCAGGAGGGAGCATTCTATTTATCCTGCCACACATACAACTTTGTCAAGAGATTCCTATTTTTATGTAAAATGATGCATTTTGAAGGATCAGGAATCTTTCAAAACATGATTCATAGAATTAATTAGAGACAACTGCATTTACCTCCATGAATGCTGGACTGAGATTCTTTCAGCATGTTTTTGGATTACGTGTGAGATTGTCTTGATTCATAGATCATCATGCTTTCTAGTATAATGTAGAAATGGAAGTTAAGAAATGTGTACCCAAGCATACAAGAACATTATCTCAGGAATACTTAGCAACATATGTAAGTTTACAGTCAGTAAAAATTCCCAGAAATGTACATACTCATATCTGTATATTGACAAATATAATCTTAATTAACCTTTAGCACAAAGAGCTGATGAAGCTACTTTGCTGTGAAATCAAATTCTGAGTATCTGTATTGATTTACTTAAGCACAGATAATTTTTTAATTCTTCCATTTCTAGATCAAAACCAAATTGTATTTACCCATTATCTACATTCCTTTAGGCAACTCTCTGGTAAGAATGGGAGCTGTGCTGTAGGTTTTAGCCTGCAGGTCAGTGAAACAGTCCACCTCCAGAGGAGTTCCAGAAACTGAATTTTACTCTGCCTATCCCTTCTGAACACATCTATTCATCAGTAATTTGCAGAACACTTCTAAATATCTTCTAAAAGGTTTGGGGCCTGCACAAAATGGAATAGCAGGTGTTAATCTTTTTTTAAAAAATAGTACAGAAGGAGTTTATAGATGTTTTCAGAGGTCTGGGTTTCCTTCAACAAGGTATCTTTGAATTAGATGGTTTGGTACATTTGCTCAGTATTTGCAGATGTTCATCCAGGTGTGCAAGTTTCTGTTTAACAATAGAAGTTACATCATTGCTGACCAGCTTCTGTAATAAGATCAGTGCTCCATCTGCTGCTGTGTAGTAGCCTAATATTTTTAAAGCATTCAGTCATTAAGTAAGTGACCCAGGTTCCATCCCTTTTTATGCCTGATGAAGGATATTACCTGTGAAATATTTTATGTTCATATAAAAGCGAAGGAGTTTTTGTTCCATTTTCCTTTTTAAAGCTGTGTCCATGCATATAAAAGATTTCAAGTTTCCCTGGTCTGAAAAGAAGAGGACCATAGTGGTGTAACTCTGCACCGCAGTTCTGAGTACTGTTGCCTCAGAGAAAGAGGGCTGACTGCATGGAATTTTTTTATCTCAAATCATCACTTAATTTGATCACAGGAACAGCCCTGGGAGCAGAAACTGGTATTTTCCAATTGGCTAGTGAATGAATATCTTTGTGCTGTCTCTGTGAAGAGTGAACTGGTCATTATTTGGAGGTTGCTGAAAGCCCCTATTCACTGCAGTAGGTACCTGCATGCCCACCAGAAGTGCTGGATGTCACAGAGCCATGTCATTAACACTGGGCATTGCATTACTGAAGCTTTCAGGCATTTAAGCATTAGATTGGATCCAGTCTGTTATGTCTTTCAAGTGTGTGACCTTTTTATTTCTTGCTGCTTCAGTCTGTGCTAAAGATAATCTAAATTTGTGACATCATTATACTTTGTTTGCTTTCTCTGTCTTACAGGAAATTGTTATTTTCAACTCCTTTTTATATCAGTCCCTTTTCAGCAATAATTATAGCTTACTTGATCAAGAGATTCAGAGTTTGGTAGTATGAGTCACTCTTCCTATTCAGCTTACACAAGTCATAGTGACATGTGTCATAATGACACTTTCTTAATCTAAACACCTGTCTGTCCTTTGCAGTACCAAAAGCACCTCTATTCTGTATTCCTTGAATTTAATTTTGAATATTTTTCTTTCCTTTTTTTTTTTTTGTTAAACTGCAATCATATCATCTGCATTTTCTTCATGCAAGCTTTTTATTTTACATCAATGTACATCCAACAGGTTACCTCCTTCTGTGTGAACAGTACCTCTAATTGTTAGTGAGAGTCCACTCTCTAGTTGTTTTTGTCTGTCTCTAATGTAAATCTCATGCATACAAATATATATATTTTGTTTGCTGCATTATAAATATGCAAAAACCCCAAAGCAACAAGTTTAATCTCTGCACCTACTAAATTGTGTGTTCTCAGCACTTGAAGAATCATAACAGCTGGGGATGGAAGGAAAGCTGATGGGTGAGGCTATTGACTCCTTTTCCATTGCCAGACTGTTCTCAACAATATATTCTTAACATTGCCTGGCCTATTTTTAAATGTAGCTTCATTTTATTCTACTTAAATCTGAAAAAGTGAGAGGCAGATTACTATGTTACAGCAGAATGACTCTCTTTGACTTTATGACAGTTAAGTTTATTTTGTTGAGTGTATAGACTGAGATGAAGTTAATTTCATTTTTTTAAAGAACTAAAATATGGGTAATATTAAATTTGAACTGAAGAGTGAACTGTTCCAAAGACACTAATGAATCTGTGAATTTTCAGGTTCTGAAAAATGCGTGATAACTTTTTGAAAGACTATTACTTGGGATTTTTGCTTATACTTTCCATGCTCTCATCCAGTTAACTCTTATACTGAACTACAAATAGGCTGAATACTCAGCTGTTATAAATCCAATATCCCTGCTGACAGTGCTGCTCGGTCAATTTGCACCAGCTTAGGATCTGTCCTTTTGATCTGGCCATATGTTTTTTTGATGATAAGCATCACAAATTAGGACTAGATTTACAGAAAATCTCTTTTTCTCTTTTACGTCCCTAAGGATGCATAGATGAGCACAAGCTTTCAAACATTAGCAGCTCTGACTTTGGCATCAATGGCTGGTATTTCAAAATACACTACTGTGTTGTAAACTTTCCAGTTTCCTGACTACAGGAAATTATACTGCAAGTGACTCTTAATCAGCTACTGCACTGAGAAATGATAAAATGAAAACTAACTAGAAACTGTTGTGGGAGCTAAAGTATCAAAATCTGTATGTAGAATGGTAGAATGTATCCTGCCTTCTGAAGTTTAGCCTATAAAACAGTATTCACTAAGCTTTTTCTGTTCTGATTTTACTGGATTCAAAACAGAAAAAGGCATAATTAGAAATGGGGGAACAAATCAGGAGGATGTTGGAGGAGCAATAAAATGGATCAAATGACAAAATATGAGAACTAACATCAAAGGTAAAGAGCCAGGCCTCCCTGCTGTTGTAAGGTATGTCAGTAATCTTAAAAGAACCGTATCAACAGAACAAGTTATCCTTCAACATTTTTGCCTTTGTCGTTATTAATTGTTACATGAATAAAAGAAAGAAAAAAAGTCCTGCCAGGCAGTCACATGAAGGTGTGCTACAGTGTCCAAAATTTTACACAGGGAAAATAGACAAAAAATTTAGAACTGAGCAACAGGAAATGCCCAGCATTAAAGGGGATACAAAATGAAGAGTGTTCTTGTGATTTAATTTAGTTTATTTTTTGGTGATTAATTTAGCATGTAAGCCTCTGCTTTTCTGAAAGCAAAATAAGTTAGCACATTGGCAAGTGAGCCACTAGTAAGGCAGTAATAGCAGAAAACAGAATGCCTCAAATTCTTGCTTAACTGGGGACAGAGTTCTGAGGAGCAGCTACATACGGACTTCCCAGGGGGTTGATGGTATGTGGTACAAAGGAACTGCACTGGCACTGCACAGACCTGCTTCTCTCTCTTCATGACTGAATACATGACATTTTGCAGGTAGACCCCTGACACCAGTACCCTGAGGTCCTGCAGGCAGAGTTGGGACATTGTTAAATAGGTCTGCTGCCATTACAAGATTGCTGCAGGTATTAGAGTAACATGCTGTTGGTCAAAGTGTATTATAAATGTGTTTCTACATGTCAGATTTTGGGACAGAATAATTATATCAGTGTAAGGTTAAAAAATAACCCAGTGAACCAAGTACAAGAGAAGATGGACACTGCATTCATTCATTCCTTTGCTAAGAACTTCTACAAAGATGGGTGGTGACACAGTTTCTCAAACGGAATGGTGAGAGATTCCTTCATAATGGAAATTGCTAGGAAACCTAAATAGATGAAGGGGCCTTAATTCCCCCTTCATATTCTCAGGCCAAAGTTGTGTAATACCTACCAGATAACAGCACACTGTAGGAAAATGATTTGGTTTTAAAGTGAATGTCAAGAGCCCCATATTAAAAAAAACCAAACAAACAACAACTAAACATATTCTTTTATAATAGTATGGGCCAACATGAGAGCAGAGATGACTGGAGAGGGAGAAGTGAATGCTGCACAATGATGGCAGTATTCAGCCTTTACTGATTCAACCTGCACCACTTCCCCTTCCCTAACAATCATTTAACATGCAACAATGACTATATTAAGTATTTTTACTATTGACTACAAAGTCACCCTGGAGGAATGGCACAGCAGACCTGCTAAGGTTCTCAGCTTCCATGCTTTAAGTTCCATCTTAATTAGCTGGTGGAGTGAATGAAATTATTTTGGCATTCCCATGTACCAACTTGACAAACTGGGACTTGGCACTAGCTCAGTCTAAGGCACTCCATGCAACTATATATGGTATGTGTTAATGATGCTATTAGTAACACATTGCTGAATGTTAACATGCTAGAGCTTGTAGTTTCATCTCTCTATGGAAGCGACTTGATTAATGTTAGGGAGAACTTTTTAAAAAAGGTATAATTTCTGTGACACTATTTTATATTGTCAAAGAAAGAGGGATAATATTTACATTGAATATTATTATGTTTAATTAAACAGACTGTGCCAGGCTTCCTCCTGCCCTATTCACTTTCACACATATACAATCTTCTTTGTATTTTTGAAGAGGGTACTAAGATCTTAGGGGTCATCAGTCACCTTAGTGAGTCCCCTAATGCCTGGTCTGCTGAAGGCTGACATGTAGCAATACAGTAGTTGCTCAGGTAGTAGTATGCAAGGTGCCCAGTCACTGATACGTCACTTCAAGAGATCTGTAGATCTAGTATTTTTAAATGAAAACTTGCCATTTGAATTACTAAGAAAGATCTTCTAGCAAGAGTAGTGATACAATGGGGGCACATTCATCAAGGAATTAGCAGGTAGGGTGTTTTTTTGGAAGAGGAGATTCTTAATGATTAAATGGCAATCCTACTAATTAAAAGTCAAAAGTAGATAAATAAGGGATAACTCCCACGATAACTGCCAAATTTATATATTTAGAGAAACCTAGTACATAATAAATATTAAATTGGACTATTATCTGTAGCGTTTCTGTCCCAGGGATCCATAAATAAAGACCTTAGGGACTAATTGCTAGAAATTTTCATTATTTATCTCCTTCCACATTTTAGCAAACAGAAAAGCTGTGTCCTCTTTTCAGTGTAAACCACAAAGGGAACATGTTCATTTTTTTTTATGAACCTTTTAGGGAGGAGAAAATAAAGAATAATGCAGTGGGAATGTGCAAACAACAGAAGATCTCAACCATGAGAAAACCTTTCAAGAGAAAGCTTGGCTTCTCATTTCTTCTGAGCATTAACCTCCTATTAAGTATACTAGTTTAATGTCAATGTGTAGCTCCATTGACTTCACTTGAGCTATCTCAGATACTCACACTGCTAAGAGAGCAACCACAGACTTTTAAAAAGTTATCCTACACAGAAATGTGTCAAGAGTGGTGAATCGGGCCATCTGTGTAATCTTAGTTCTGCCTTGAACTTTATGTAATAATTTATGCAAAAAACAAAAGGTACCTAAAGGCCTTTTTAGGGCCTGTGGTATTGCTACTGATATTAATGGGACAATTTTATGCCCATTTTTGCAAGACTGAATGTGTATTATGTGCACAATTTTATGTACAGTTGGCTTCACTGGACCAGGATGCTGAGGCATTGAGACAGACCTTTCACTGCATAGACCCCGGGAATGTTATCTTCTTGGCTCACTCAGTGTAGTCAAAAAACACACTGACTGAACAGGTTGAGGAAATGGGTCCTGCCTACAAGACACTCAAGTCTTCTGGGAAATTAGAAGAGAAGACAGTGTCACTAATTCCTCAGTACAGAATCTGGGAAGCTGAAAGCTCATTTGGAAATCTCCATAGTGAATTGTGCCACAGAGAAGTCAGACTGTTGCATTTGGATTATTCTTAAAATTGCTTTGGTTTGGCCAGATTATTTTTGATCCACCAGATGCTTGAGTTCCCATAACAAAGGCAAAGTGTGGGAGAGATTCAGCAGCTTGACATTGGCGTATTGACAAAGAAATACAGCTAGTGACAATTGGCAGAGCTTTCCTTCATATCCCTGCTGTCAGTCCTATAGTAATCCTCTTTGATTTTTTGACTACTGAAAAAGGATAATACTTTTCCTTATATTGTATATTATATGGAAGCTAGCAGTTTGTTCAGTTAAAATACAGCTAAGAAGTACCAAGAATTACTTGAGGGGAGCACTACACATCTATTGCTGGTATGTTAAGCCATCAGATCTTTTTGAAGCATGCCAAGAAAACATGCTGCAATATCATTCACACAGTTGCACAGAGGTTTTAGGCAGAAGTGATATTCTGCAAGCTGAGATCCTGACTGCTTTCTGAATTCCAGTAGTTTAGAAAGGATAAAAGCCCTGCAAGTTTGTGAAGTCACTCACTCAATATGTGAGGCAAAGAGTAAAAATAAGACCCCTGACCTCTCCCTTCTTCCTCATTTAGATATTTTTCTCTGTAACAGTGGGTAAAGTGCAGTAGTGGAATACTATTGCCAGGAAGTGAAAAATGAGCTTTTACAGTAAGCCATGAAAATGAAAGTAATAATTAAATCTTCATATAACTTTAGGTTGTATTGCAAGTGCTGAGTTGAAAAATTCATCTTTAACTCATGGCCCGCAGCAATCACATCTGTTATATTTTAGGAACAGAAAGCTAATGAGGTGGAATCTGGAGTACTGAGCTTAATTGGGCTTGTTTTGATTAAGTGTATGTGCTGGGAATATTTTACATACTAGTATAAATTGCAAAACAGTCAACATAAGCCACAAAATTTACAAAATCCATTGTGGGTAGTGTCAAGGAAAGGACTGTTTCCAATAAACAATAAAAGGCAAAAAGAAAATATCTGAGGTTTTGATGAAAAATTTTGTTTTAATTTACCTAATTAGTGGCTTTCCATGGTTGTAAATGCATTTTTCTTTCTTGTTTACATACATGCAAATACACACATAGAAACACACAAAAATGTGCTGTATAGTATAAAACAGTAACAGCTTGTCTTTGGGCTGAGCAGATTAAGTCTGACTGGAAAGGGCTTTTTAAACTGCATAATCTTTATAAAAGCATGAAAATTTGACATATCCTTCATATATTACATATTTATCAGAAAGAATAATATTTTACAGCAGTTTTAGAAACATGTTTCAAGGGGGAGGGTGTATGTGGAGTTTTTCTCCTGTGAGTCCTTATCACTTTGGGCCATGCTCTTAGATAATGTATGCCCACATAACTTCATTGACTCTAGCACACTTTGCTGATCCATTCAATTTAGATCTGATCTCTCAAGTTCCCATGTGCATTCAAAACTTAGGAAGTAGAAAAAAATAGGAGTGCTATATTTTAGCAACATCAAAAATGGTTTTAAATGGATTTTGCCTACAATAAAAAATGTTACAAACTGGATGCCTGATATCTTGGTATCATCCATAACTAGAAACAGATGTTGACTCTTCAAAGTAAATTGCATATGAATGAAAAGTGGTTCTGTTTATATTGCAGTCAAAACCACCATCACCACCACAACAACAAAACAGCCCACTGTTTTTATTAGCAGCTCTCAAAACAGCTTTCGAGGAAAAAAACCCTCCGTCTTAGCACATAAGGAAAGGAAGACATCAAGAAAGCAGAAAGCCAGTGACAGAATTCCCTGAGTGGTGATGATTTGTCCAGTGGCCTCCTGAACTGTCATAGTCCATGGAGGTTGACATAAGCCCCATGATAGGACCATTTGACTTTTGAATCTTCCTCTGGCTAGCTGGATTACAATGTTGACATTTTTATAGCACTCACATATATCAGTATATTTTGTGTTACTCAGACATGTCTATCTCCTGTTGAGCCTTTCCAGCTGATAGATATTTTCTCCTGACCCCAAGTCCAAATTAAAAATTTAGACTGCAATTTTCAAACTTTTTGAATTCCAATGGGATTTAGTAATCAAGTTATTAATTCTCTTTAAAGTCTTATTTTTGCTCAGTGAATGTTTCACTATAATTGACCAATATCTAAGAAACCATCAGGAGCTAATAATGTCATTTTAACTCCTTGCTGGTTTTACAAATTTCAAAACATTTTGCCTGAGATACAGCTCTTGCTAGGAAAAGACATTCCTTCAGATGAGTTTCTAAACAATTCCTGACCTGCCCAGTATTCAAGCTTGTTCTTCTATTCCACGTGTAACAGTAGTAAATGAAGTGAACATGGAAAGCACACTGACTTTAAGGACAGATACTCTGCAGCCCTCCAGGAAAATGATGATCATAATGTTGATGATCAAATGATGATAATAATGTTTTAACAGGTTAGATTAAATTCTTCTGGCAAATGAAAATCTCACTGGTGAATTGTTGATCCTTCCACTGGTGAAAGAGAATGGTATATAGGCACACACAGACCTCCTATATGCTACTATTGCAGGTTAAGGAACTGATTGAACTAACAGGAGACAAAGTACAATACTTCAAGTTAGGTCCTATTGGAGCAAGCTCTTCCCTCTTGGAAAAAAAAAAAAAAGTCTGTCTAATAGCCACAGTTATTCAGAGCTTTGGCTTTACATTTCATTCAGAACAGTGACCCCCACGCTGTATTGTCTGATTGGTTCAATAATGACTTCGAGGAATGAGAGCCACCTACCCTATTATGGACTCCACCTCCTGCGGTTTCCCTTAAAGGGACTTCCATTCAAGTCTGGTCTAGAGTAACATATGCAATTACACTAGGAAGAATGAAAATGTGAAGGGGGCAACCACTGCAGCTTTAGGTCATGAGACCATTGCTGGCTGTGATTAGGAAGAAATCCCCTCCTTTTAAATGAAGTATAATAGGGTTCATATCTGAGGATTCAGGACTGGCCATTGTCAAAGATAGGATATTCCCTATGACAGTTCATACAGCCTTGGATTTCCCTCCTCTTAGCCTTTCAAAATGAAGCAAAGAAAACGTTGAGAAATTTTCTACCCTCTCGTTGAAAAAAAATTGGGCAAAAGGGGAAATATATTTTAATACTACGCTATTCTGCTGCCCAAACTTCTGCTATATTTTTTTCCTTTAAAAGTCATTTGAATGTTCTTTTCTTTTTTTTTTTTTTTTTGCATAGACAATATTTCATGTTCCTAATATTGATGTAAAATTTCTGAATTAATTTTACTGTATTGAGCCTACTAAACATGATTTCTTTTTTAAGCACGTTGATCTTGTGAAAGACTGTAGTCTCTAAGGATTGTCTGTCAGTCACCTCATAAAATAAAGGTTATTATTATTATCAGTGGCGAACAATAGCTGATGACTTCAAGTTGAAGAAAGGTCAAGAGACTAATCACTGATATGCTTTCAGCAGCTATCTCTTCTAGTCAGGACTTAGGCAATTGTTAAAGGCGTATTTTTTCAGCTTCAAAATTTCTCCTATATTCCCTCATTGCCTGTATACATGCATAAATGTGCACACACATCCAGCTCAAGTTAGGTCTTTTTTTATCTGCCAAGTTTCATTCAAGCAAATGAACAGAAAAACATAATGATTTCTGAATCTGGAGTATGAACAGTTGTGACAAGAGGATGGGACTCACTTTTTTCTGCTAGTAGCTACCATGTCTGTGTCATCCCTGAGCAAGTTTCAGTTCTCTAGCACAGTTCTTAAACATTGACCCTGTTACACTGCTTCTGCTGGAACACTTCCATCCACCCCACTTAAGAGCATGGGACACACTGTGGTTTCTCAAGACCTTTTAGAATTTATGCACTATGAAACTAGACCAGGTTTTCTGGAAATACATCCTTGTTCTTTTGAGCTTGCTAACTATGGAGTATCAGTAATGTATGAGACTGCTCAGATGTGGGAGGCTGAACAGAGCTGGTGGGACATTCTGACTCTGCTCAAACTTCAGTTAAAGCCCGAGAAGTTTATGTAGGTCAACTGTGCCTTCCTTCAAACTGAAGAAGTTGGCCATGCTTGGAATATGTAATGTAGGTGGAGATACAGCCTGACAGGCACAGAGAACTATTCAGCCAAAGGCTGGTATCAACTGAATCCCTTCATTGTTTCTGAATGTGTTGTTGAAACTATTGAACAAGTCATTGTTGGTAAATGACTGTCTGAAGTAGTCTGTTTCTTCAATATAGATTTAAAAGAAAATATTAAAGCAGAAGAAAAAAGTAGGTGAAATTGATTTCATTTAACAATAACCTTCCAGCCTTGCCTCACGTCTCACTCCAATAACCTTTGTAACTAATTATAGTGGAGCCTGAAAATAAAGCACTTCTAGACTGAAGGATTTTAGAAGTCATCAAAACTATCCAGTGCTCAATGTAGCCAAAATCCTATATGCTATTATGCTCTTGTGCCAGCAAGGCTGCTTGCAAGTTAACATCTGTAGAGCTATGAGATGAACAAGAGCCACACATTGGTATCATCAAATGTTATATTGATGTCCAAAGACATTATGGTAGGCTGGGAAATCAATAATTTCTAAGTGTTTTCTTCTTTTGACTTTGTATTAAATTCTGAGTGATTGTAATAATTGGTGGTTTTCCTCCTTCTTCAGGTCTGATAGCACACCCAGACACTCAACTTCATGCACTGTCCTGCCGCATTACTCCTTTTTTTCCTCTCTGCCCCTTAAAAGCATAGAAGTACATGCTCACATTTGTTGGCTATTCTCTCTGATGCAGACTTACAATTACAAAAACCTTATCTGCCCCTCACTTCATTTGTCTTCGTTTGGATGATGTTTTCAATCACTAGGAATCAAAATTTAAAGGCTGTTTACATCAAAGGGACTTGTCATTTTTTAAAAGAAGGAGCCCATATTATTTTCTTTGCCTATTCCTAGATGATCTGTGTCTTGCACTTATGTGCTTGAGTCTCTTTCTGTCAGTGTACTTCCTGTACTCTAACATCCCAAATATTCTTTGGGTTTTTGTGGGTTTTTTTTTTTTTAGTTTTCAGGATACCAAATGCTCCATGCACATTGCTGTAGGGAAAATTTTGTTTCTTATGCTTAGTGACCTTCACCATATAGTACAAGGTTTATCTGTTTATTTACTTGAGCTTTCTTCAGATCAATAGCTCCCAGCTGTAGACCATGCACCATTAGTGATTCATGGAGCACTTGCTGGAGCTCCACAGAGAACTGCCTAGCAAAGCACAGGTTCCTCTGCATTTCCATCTGCTACCTTACATTACAAACAGCTAAAATTATATTAAATAGTTTCTGAATGCCACTATTCAAAGAAGGCAATTGCTGCTATTACACAAGGCCAGTATCTAGTTATGAAATATTCCATGTGTGACTAGTAGGGAGGGAAAGGGGGAGTCAAGGGATTGAAATGTGACCCACACCACAGAACAGTCTAAGAACACTTTCTCTTTACAACTTCTCTGCCTCAGCTGTAATCCTCTGGTTGGCCTGTATGGAATACTTTTCTGAGTCAAATCAGTTTTATGATTTCTAAACTCTGATGGCTTTAATTTGCTACAAATCTTTCCAGAGATTATGATACTTTGTACAGCATACCTATAAATAAGTTCTATGACAGCCTCATTAATCAGGCTACATTTTAAAAGCATTAGCCTTTTTCCCCTCTGTTGAATCCACAGCTTATCTTTCCCCAATTATAATTAGTGTTCATTAAAAGCAGTACTCTTTTTGCAAACTAGAGAGTTCCACTGGGCTGAATCTAGACTTCCTGCAGCCTCCAGCTGATGTACCCCAATATTGGAGAGGTATTGGAAAACTTGGTTCCACAGTAGCATATTGCAAATGGATTATTTTAGGCAGGGTAAACTGAAAGAGATCAGTCACAGTACTGTAAAACTTGTTCTTGATATTTTTAACTGAGATGCCTGGCTCTGAGAATGGAGAAAAAATTGGGTCCCTTTATTTACCTTGGGTAAAGTAGGTGACACAAACAGAAAGATTAAACATCAGGCCACCGGAAATAAAAATGTAAACTAGGTCAGCACCTAGAAACCTTGTCCTTCCTAGTCACAAAAGAACATTAGTTCATTTAACAAAAATATTATTTTCTTTATAGTGGAAGAAATGTCACCACTCCAGAGAAGCAGAAAACTTCGTCATTTGGGTTTTGGGCACAGTGGAGTTATCAGAAGTAAACCTACTGGAGGAAAACATGGTTCCAAGGACTTCCAGACTCCTTGCCGAATGCTCTGATCAGAAGGGTAGTGTGTGCATTAGTAAGAGTTATCACATTGAAACATTTATATGTTAGTTACCAAAGTCCAAGGCTATGATTTGGGAAGACATTTAGTTTGTCATCAACATGGATTTAAAGCATGGACTTGTTAAAAAAGTCTTTGAAAATTACATCAGTTCTTTGAGTGCATGTGAAGGGAGTAGAGGATACAGGATAGGAACTTAAGCAGATTAGAATGTCTTGCACCAGTACTATTGTGCCAAACATTATATTGCCTAGAACTTCTTCCTAAACTCACTTCCTAAACTCACTCACTCTGATGTCTCTCTCCATCCAGTGGAGGACAGATACTGTCACAGGTTGATTCATAAGGGATGTCTTTGGATGAAGTGAACTGCCTGTAGAGGTGCTTTGGCTCCATCAATAGTAAAGAGAGTTAAAGTAAATAAGAAGATAGTTTACTTCTAGATATTCAGGTTATGTAAGATGAATCCAATCACAGGTTTGAAAACATTAGGGTACTTAAGTGGAGGAGCATCTACCTGACTGGAATTAGATCTCAGAGGAGTTTCTCACTTCCACCAAGACATCAAGGCACATGCAGAAGAGCATGCTCAGGGAATTCAGATACTTTTAGTAGTCAGGAAGAAGATGAATAGAAGTTTTCAGAATCTACTTTTGAACCTGAGTAGGTCAAATTTGTTTACACATTTTTCATATTTTGCTTTTTCTGTATCTGCCCTAGGGTACCAATGTCACAAAGACAGGCACTTCCAGAGTATCTCTGAGTGTATCATCCAGATCTTAAATCTTTTTGTGAAAATAATGTGAAATAGAACTAGCATGAATTCTAAATATGAATCTTTTTATGGTGAATTTTGGGGAGGAGAGGAGAAAGCCACAGGTTCTCAGCTCATGGAGATGGTGCACAGAGTGTGTCATGTAACACTTTCAGTGTATCACACCAGAACTTGTGAAAAACAAATGAAGGATACGGAAAGGCATTTTCCACTACTGCTGTCATTGGAAATCAATCTAAGGCAATTTTCACACCCATCTTTCTCTCCCTTTATACCTAAACATATCCACAGCTCTAATGCAGTTCCCTTTAGTTGTCAACAAATGACCAATCTTGACAATATATTCTGATGTCCAGTATCATTCTGTCATCACCTAACCCAAAAGCTGTAGTCTCCTGTCAGATACCTGTTCCACTGGAGACTATTTCATACTTGTCAGTGAAAGCAAATTGTACTTGTATCCCTCTTCTTCCTCTTGAATGTCAGACAAATTAATGGGCAGGATTCTGGAACTCAGGTGTGATGAGGACCAGTGGCTACAACTGAAATGGAAGCAGTGAAATGTGCTTTTCTAGAAATTTGGCTCATAGGTATCCCTTCTTCCACCTCATTATGTCAAGTAACAAAACTGTTAGGTGATACTGTGAGAAACAACTAAACAAGAAGATTAAAACTAGTCTTTCTAAAGAATAAGAATCTGTATTTCTAATGGAACTTCATAATATCAGATGGGAGAAATTTTTGTCAGGCTTATGACAAAGATTCCTGCTCACGCAGATGGACAGCTCTGCTAAAATGGCACACTACTGTGAATGGGACAAAGCTGCTGCAAAAAGGAATGATAAATCATACATAAGGGATGAAGGAAGTGAAAGCTAAACAGAGCTGGAAAGGGTCATACAGGAGAGGATTATATTGGAAGCCTGAAGGTTCTTCATTTTCTACCAGCTTTGCTTTTCAAGGTTAAATTTGGTGGCAATGAGTAATAGGAATTTGGTTTGGTTTGCGGTTAAAATAGCAAGGTGACTTTGTCTTTCATATGAGATGTTATGAGCAAATGCATGTGATGTGTGCAGTTTGGTGATCACTGAGAATGTTTGATCACAGGAAGGGATATCAAGGGGAGATGTAAATTTTCAATGTCAATTTTAGAAACTTTAAGAATTAAATATTTTGAAACCAGTCCCAGGATTCTAATTAATATACTATATATAGTTCTATTATGGGCTATAATTTGTCCATGGAAGTTTTGCTGATGCTTTTAGTCGTCCATTGTCATAAATCATGGTAATAATATTCACAAAGGGGTTAATGATGACTTTACAGTGTGCTCACTTTAGCTAGAAACACTCTGTTCTCACTCACCCTTCAGTCAAGATGTGGGCAAAGTGAATTTCAAGATGTTATATTTAGCACCTAGCTAAGTATATATTGTTCTGTGCTGCACTATGTGTGGATACCACACACCTACAAGGGAAAAACAAGCTGTCATTGCAACACTTGCAAGTTAATAATCCCTTTTTCTCATTAAAGTTCTTCAACTCAGAGACAATATGGATTAGAACAGGGTTATGCTGCTGCTGACTTCTAGTCTGTTGCTGTCTCTATTACTTTGGATGACCTTCCTTTACACTGCTTTGACATGCCCTACCTGAGCAACTGGGAGAAGATCTTCCTTCAAACACTTTCCTGTGAGTGCCCAGAGGATGGCAACAGCCTTCTACAATTCGCTGAGAAAGGCTCAGTGCAGAAGCTCATCTTACTGCAGCATCGAGCAGCTGGTGCTGTGCTTCTACAAGCCCCAGTGAAATGTGCAGATGAGCAAACCCTGGAACAAGCAAAGCCAGTCAGCTCTGGTTTTGCAAAGTGGATGCTCACATGCACACTGAAGTGTGCAGGTGTTGAAATAAAGAACAGGATCTCTCCAACAGAATATGAAAATCTCCATTTAACGGAGGGAGGAGCTACTTCATGACAAACACCAGACAAATTACATACTTGAATGGCCACATTTTCTCCAATAACCATAAAAAAGCCCTACAGGGTAGTTTGAGCAATCAATTTCAATATAGACATCCTTACTGTTGATTTCAGAGGTGAGGAGATTGAATCTGAGATTAAATCACCTACCTTTAGCAGTCTACAGGCACTATAATCCCACCATAGTTAAAAGCCACACAGCTGCATCTGAGACATCCCCAAAGAGTTCGAGGCAACCGCACCAGACTGCTGGCTATGAAAGGGAAATTAGAGGAAATATCCCCTTCTTGAACTAGTAACAGCTGGAGATAGGTGGGATCTTCTAAGTCCAAGGTATTTAAGGTATTGATTGCCACTTCCTAGCAGTTATTTAGATTGTTCCTTGTGGACTTTAATTTACGTGTCATTAGTTTAAGCAGAATCTTATCCATGAAGCTGGGTGAGATTAATTCCGTACAACAAACCTGAACACCCATGTCAGTTTTGCAATGGGATATGTCATTTCACAAGTACCAACAATATTTTTGCTGTGTGAATTTCTGCTTCTCTATGGAGAGATATGGAATTATTGGAGAGGGTCCAACAAAGGGCCATGAAGACAATCAGTGGGCCTGGAGCACCTTTCAAATGAGGAAAGGCTGAAAGAAATGGAATTGTTTAGTCTAGAGAGGGGAAATTCTTTTAAAGCTACATCCTCTCACACTAATTATATTGCTTGTATGTATTGTAGTGTATTGGGTTTGCACGGCCAGATTTTGGTAGTGGGAGACAGGGCTACAGGGGAGGCTTCTGTGAGAAACTGGTGGAAGCTTCCACTGTATCCAACAGAGACAATGCCAGCTGGCTCCAGGATGGACCCACTGCTGGTCAAGGCTGGACCAATCAACGATGGTGGTAATGCCTCTGTGATAACATATTTAAGAAGTAAACAATTGTTATTGTATTGATGTAACTGTTCAAAGCAGAGGGGACTGAGAATGTGTGAGAGGAACAACTGTGCAAACCCCAAAGGAGAAGGAGGTGCTCTGGGTGCTGGAGCTGCGATTCCCCTGCAGCCCATGGTGCAGACCACAGTGATGCAGCTGTGCCCCTGCAGCCCATGGAGGTTAACAGGGGTACAGAGATCCACCTGCAGCCCCTTAAGGAGCCCACACCCAAGCAGGTGGATGTCCAGAGGAGGCTGCAATCCTCTGGGAAGCCTGTGCTGGAGTAGGCTCCTGGTGAAGACTTGTGGACCCATGGAGAGAGGAGCCCACACTGCAGCAGGTTTCCTGGTAGACTTGTGACCCTGTCAGGGCCCCACACTGGAGCAGGCTGTGCCTGAAGGACTGCACTCTGTGGAAAGGGACCCATGTTGAAGCAGTTCATTGAAGTACTGTTCATGAGAAGGACACATGCCATAGAAATTTGTGGAAGACTGTGTCTCATGGGAGAGACCCCACACTTGTTGGCGGAGATACCAGCTGTGGAAGAACAGCTTAAACAACCCAGATCTGTGAGGACCTGAGGTCTGGAGGCTGCATTCTGCATTTATATGGACTGCTGCTATGCCTAAGGACTGTTTGCAGTTTAAGGATTGTACCCTGTTTGAGGATTTTATAATGTTATATGTTTTTCCTTTGTTCTACTGCATGTCCTGCTGGAATTTTCCATCCGCCATGGCTTGTAATTCACCCCTGATTGATTCCTGCTTGCAGCATGGTAGCATTTCCCTATATGGCTTACACCTGCCCCTGTCTTCCCAGTTTTGGAGGTGTGATGGGTTTGATAAACCCCAAAAACCCTCAGATTAAGGTTTTAGTTTTAGATAGACCCAAAGCCAAATATAGCTAGGCCCCAATTTCGTGGGTCATGTGGTTAGGGACAGGTATCAGCTGACTTAAATGACCAATGAGGTATTTCATGCCATCTGACGTCTGCTCGACTATAAGTCAAAGAGCAGCTCCCAGTGTCTCTCTCTTCTCCCTTTGGCCATGCTGAGAGCACTTCGCTTCTGCAGCTCAGAAAGATTAGGCCTCACCGCTCCTGTGCAGAGATATCCATAGCAGTTTTGGTCTTAGGGAAGTAAAATACTTTTGTTTTGTTTGGGTTTGCTCTTTCCCTCTCTCTTTGCTAGCTGTTTTACCCGGGAAATACTGGGGTGTTTCTCTGGGGTTTTGGGTGGTGGTTACTTGTGTGTTGTTGGGAGAGAAGTTTGGGATTTAAGTTATTGTTGGTTTGTCTTTTATATTTATACATATATATGTTGTAAATTTGTGTGAATATATGTATATATACCAGTTTCAGTTTCAATTTTTTTTCCTCACTGCTTTGTTGAGACTCTGTGAGGCTCTGAGAGGGTTGGCATTTTGCTGAGATTCAAACCAAACAATAACGGGAGGCTTTTACCTTGTTTGGTAGACCCTGCCCTGACCCTTCCCTAAACCCTTCCCAGGTTCCACCACCTTCCCTACCAATCCTATATAAGCCAGGTATGAGTTTGAATAGTTTTGCAAAGCATTTTCCTACCTCAACCCTAGGAGTGTGTTCATTTTGTTCCCGTTACCCTTCAGGACCGCAAACACTGGAGCAGCGGAAGGACTCCCCTCCCAGAGCAGCAGCAGCAGGAACAACCTGCGATGAACTGACTGCAGCCCCCATTCTCTATCTGCCTGCGCTGCTGTGGGGGGAGGAGGTAGAGTCCAGAAAGGAGGGATGGGTTGCGGGAAGGTGTTCCAAGATTTGTTTAACTTCTCGTTATTCTCTTCTGATTTTGCTTGGCAATAAATTCAGTTAATTTCCCCAAGCTGAGTCTGTTTTGCCCATGATGGTAATTGGTGACTGCTCTCTCCTGGTCCTTATCTCGATTCATGAGCCTTTCATTCTGTTTTCTCTTGCCTGTTCAGTTGCAGAGGAGAGGAATAGAGCATCTTTGGTGGGTACCTGGCACCCAGACAGATGCAACCCACCACAAGTAGTGTTAATACCACATTTTTCACTGGGTATGTTTAAATACTATCTATTATAAAAAGAGATTAACTTGTATGCATGTCTATCTGTTTGCATAGTTTTTCAAGATAAAATCTCCCTGAGGAGGAAAAAGTGCTGAACATTTCTACAGTAATCAAGGCAATTGACAAATCAGTTATACCACAGGCATCTTTCCTCCCATTTTGGACTGTTTTGTTTTTACATCATGAATGTGCAACCTAAAACAACAAGGATATTTGAACGTTAAAAAAAAAAAGAAGAAAAATATTTTTAACCAAAATTCAGGAATGTCCTGGACACCAGATTGCTTGTGCTGCAAAATTGCTAGATGTTATCATCAAATTATACAATCCCAATGCATTGAGATAGTTTGGATCATGTTTTGCTCCACAGATAGGACAGCATAGCCTAATATTTGTCCAAATTGCCTTGTAACTACACATTCAGATTTGATTTTTTCCATTTGCCCATTTGTTTTGGATAAATTGATGCCAAAGATCCTTCCTTCTTAACATTTTCTGTAAAAAATTCAATTTGTAGGGCTGTGTAATAACGGACTGACCATAAATGGTGCAAATCTGCCAGTAATTGGCAAGAAAATGCTGTCTGAATTTGATTACATGTATTCTTATAGAGCTCAGGTCTTGCAAAGACACATATTTTGTATATAAGTGTTCAGGCCATTCAAATATCTGCAGGACTGTGAACTAGTAATGCATGTGTGTTCGTTGACTAACTCCTGAATTCAGTCAGCAAAGGTGTGTTCTTGGAGTAAGTTCAAGGCAGTACAGGCAAATTTTAATTTTGCTGCTCCCAGGACAAAGACCTGGGACTGAGTCATGTTCATGGCATGGCAGCAGGTGAAGCAAAAGTGGTGAAAGGAAGAGATGGGGAAAAATACCTCAAAATGAGTTTTGCTGGTTCCACTGACTCCACAGGGAAAGTGGAACTGCTACTTTGCCTTGAGGAGCCGTCTATGTACTTTTAAACACATTGTTTCCTAGCAGCACCTGCCTTCTTTCACAGCTCTGGACTTTTTTCAGTGGTGACAATAATAAAATGTAACCTAGCTTCTTCACACTTCAATAAAACAGGCAATAAGGCTTTTATTTTATTTGTCTTTTTTTCCTCCTATCTGTTAGTTTAGGGAATTGCCTACCTTGCTCATGTGTAGATTAACTGTTTTCATGTGTCCAAGAACCACATACACAAAACATCCTGTGCTCCCTATGGCCACATTAGTTCTAATACCAAAGTTGTCCTACAACCAAAGAAAAGAATGTTTGTGTTCTTACAACAGAGGACCATGCAAACAGAGAAAGAAGTTAAGCTTTTTAACAACATCACAGGAATTAGTCCTGAGTAATGAAATATCCAACTCAACATGCAGAAGCAAGTGCTTGTCTAACTAAATTACCTGATAATTCTGATTTTGGTTGTTGAGTTTGTATAAAACACTTATATATTTTAACATTGAACTCCTTGATGATTTAAGTAGGGAACACTGTGGAGAGCATATTTATTGGCAGGCTGCCTCTATGACTGAGCAGGGCTCTGGGAGGCTTAAGTGTGTTCTGGGTAATGTAGTCTGATTTCTGTTTTAATGAACTGAATAACTAGAGCAGGCACTTATGTTAAATGGCCCAACTGAACTCAGCTGCCATTTGAGGTAACAGAGAGCTTAAGATAAAAGTAGTTACCTATAAATCCATTTATAGGATTATAGTTTAAATCCATTATTCTGAAAGAGAATAAAATGTCTAGCACCAGAGCCCAGTAGAGTAGGTGGGACATTCAGTTTTGTATTTGACCCAGGTGGTGATTTGCTGTGTGATTTTGCACAAATTTAGGGTAATATTCCTGGAAGATGATTTAAATTTCCATAAACCAGTTGTATTCCTCTCTTGGGAAACCATGGGAGGAGAGATTCTGGAGCTCAACTAATGTTCCTGAGGTGATTTAAGATTGCTGGATGAGTGATATTCAGTAAATATAACATTTAGAGAATTAAGTTGAATATGCCTGATGTAATTCAGGAGGATCTCCACTGAAGTCCACTGAACTGTAATGGCATAATGGTAGCATGAGTAAGATCACTTTTCATTCCCCTGTTAGGAAGAAAAACCCTACCTCTCCTCAGCTTTACATGTTGGGTTGCTGTTAATGCCATTTTCCTGGGTTTTGAGATAACTTTAGGTGAGCACTGTTTCATACCCACATTACAGAGGCAAATCTCTGCACAAGGGGCTGTAACTGTTTGCAAAGTCATGAAGAAATTTGACCAATGATGACATGACTGAACATGGCTATGAATTAAAACTGTTCAGGATGTCCCAAAAAAGAGAAAATCCTGGTAATTTTATCAAGGTAATACTATTTTTTAAGACAAATACTTTAGTCTCATCATGCTTAAAAGACTCAGCATGAAGGAAAAGTCAACAAAATGAACTTGACTTGCAGAAAATGGTATTAACATTTACTTCAATTGCTTCTTATTTTAAACATATTTGTCCAAAGTTTTCGGATTTCAGTCTCGAAGTCATTGAGTATGGGGAGATTTTGACTTAAAAATAAAAGAAATATAGCATCCCAGTCAAAAGTGAATTGCATGAAACACCATTCAAGATAGTATGGAACTTTTAAAAGATAAACAGTTTAGCAAAACCCTGAAAGGAGTTTCTAGTTTTCCTCTTTTTCAGTGTGTGAAGTTTATGTGCTTCTGATAGAAACTAAAACAGACTAAGAGTTTAGTGAAAAGGTGACCTGGTGAAGTTGGGTTTTTTCGCTGTTCTTTTGTGAGCAAAAAGCGGGGGGGGTTAGCTTTCAAGTTTCAGTCATAGCATCAGCAGGTTTAAGAGAAGAGGTAGTTCAAAAGAAGATAGTTTCAAAGAAATTGAATTTTGCCACATGATCTGCAGTGACTGGAGAGCCTTGCTGTGTGTGTAACCTAGGCACCTAGAAATGGTGGTACTTCAGCTTCAACAAGTCAGTGGGAACATGCATTCTGAATAAAGTTGGTGAAGAAAGATACAGGGTGAACCAGACTGCTTAAATGAATCATGCAGTTTGGTTTTTTTTTTCACAGGGCAGGGAAATAACAAGAAATGTGAGCTACCTTCTACTAGAAGGTTCCCTTAAAAAATAAGAGAATGTCAGAATTGCTCATTGGACACCACCATTGCCACCTTCTGCCTAAGGAGTGTGAGGGTCTCTCTCAGCAAATACATATTTCCCATGGCTGGCAAACTTCTTGGACCATCAGTAAGGAGATGAGAGAACAATTACTTTTAACAGAAAGAAACAGAGTGGTGTTCCAGAGTCTGGTCTCTGAAGTGCTGTTATGCATCTGGATCTAAACTACCTGGTTCCTTCTGATTTCACAGATGGACAACCACATGCAAGTGCATTTTGAGACTGTTTAACTTTCCAGTGCAGGTGCAGCTTCAGATCCACTCTAAGAATTATGTAGGTTTATGTCCACAAGTGGCACTATTGCACATGTGTGTATGCAAACAAATTCCAGAGTATGGTTAATGTGTGGTTAAATTTTGGTGCTTGCAAGGGCAGACAGTATTGGAGAGCTGGTGGGCAGGTTCACTGTAAGAGCATTAGTGAGAGTCTAGGTTTGTGAGACCAATTTCATAAGTTTAAATGAACTGAGCTCACACCTTTTTTCTTCTTCTTTTTTAGTCTTTTTCTTCTCTAAATGTCAGGAGTAAAAATAAAAGGGGAAATATCCTTTTGGTTTTTTACCTCTCTACATCAGGTTTAGGCTTCTATGGACTGAGTGATCAACCTTGTCAGAGTTACTCCAGCTCTAACTCAGTAAAATACTCCTTGAATGTAAGCTAAAATCTCAATGTTATAGACTCTGGTTTCCTGAAGAGAACACAACCACCTTTCAGACTGAGAACTTGAAACCTAAATCACTCACATTTATTTTTAAATTCCAGAAAAATCTCAGCTCTGAAAAAGAAATTAAATGCTTGAGAGCATTTCTGCCTATTGATATGTAAGTCATGAAAAATTAAATGATTTCAGATACAATCTGAACCAGCATATTTCTGGAAAAAATGTTTTTGTCATAAGGTACAAAAGAACAATTATAGTCTTTTGCTTAAGCATGAAGAATATTCTTAGCAACCCTCAACCCCTTCTGCTCCCAAAGTTAAACGCCTACTCTTCTCTAAATGTCTGGGGGTTTGTGTGTTAACTTTCTCTTGAACAGTTAGTTCTTCCTCATCTCCATGTATTCTGACAGATACATTTGCAGGTCTTTCTTATTCTCCTTCCATTCACTAAAGAACTTTGTAACTATTTCAAGATGTCTTAAAGTACGTCTGGTGTGAACAAGAGTAGTACTTGTCTTATTTATCTTTCACGGTGCCTACACAGAGTTGCCGAAACCTTGCTTCCAGTGCAGTCAGTGGACAGAAGGATGTAGCATCAGTGTATGGTGAAAGCACAAGTATCTCACCTGTCCTGCAACTGTGGATGGAGACTGGAGGGAAAGAAAAAATGGTACTTTGTTTTTATTGTTCAAAGTATGACAGTTTTATCTGCATGTGGCTTGAAGTACTGTCTGCAAGGGGTAGGCAAACTTCCATTTCACTAGTTTCAAAAGTTCTTTGTTCACAGCACAATTTTTGCTTTGAACCAGCTGTTCAAGTTATGAAGCCTGGACAATACCTTCTGTTGTTTTTCTATTTGTTTACATCCTGCCAATTTCACATATAACGCAAATGTCATCAACAGTAGTGTTGTGTCCTTATGAGAGGGAAAAGACAAGCCTGTACAGAATTTATTACTGTCTCTGGAAATAGATAGGAGCCTGAGGCAGCATCTATACCAGTAAATTGAATAGTGAGGGCAACACTTTTTTGACCCTGAGAGCAACTGAGACCATCTAGTTTGATCTATCCTGCTAAATGCTCATCTTCCAAAACCAGGAGGCTCTGTCTCCGGTGTCTAATGGGGATTGCTCTTGCTTGGTTCTGACACTCTGAGCACCCCTGGGAACTCCATGGGAGAATGCTAACCTGGACCCAGACAAAAGCATGCAAAGTGGTGTTTAATAAGTTGACAGTATGGATGATTGAGCTGTCTGGTATCAGAGCTCTGACACTGTTCATTCACTTAGGTGAACTTGCCTTGATGCTCTTCTGTGGGTTTCAGATGTTACTGTATGTTGTCTTTGTATCTCACTCTTGAGTTCAAGTTCTGTAGGCAGGAGTTTGGAGGTGGGGAGGCTGGGAGGCAGAGATCCAACTATTTCAGAAAATTATGGGGACGACACAGTGCACACAAAAGACAATGCAAATAAGGCAGCTTGTATTCTCCCTAATAATATAATACACCAGTGTTTGGCCTGAGACTTGCATTACCGAATTTAATTTTCAACATGAAAGAAAGAAAAATTAAGGGAAAGAACACCCCAAGTGTACTTAAGTTTCCATTAAAATGCACAAGTTAACTTGATATTAACTTTTCTTGAATGAACTAGTACTTTTCCGTATACAGGAAGAGTTTTTATGTTATAGCTTGTATTCTGCTTGCATGAATCATAGAATGCTTTGGGTTGGAAGGGACCTTAAAGATCACCTCATTCCAACTGTCCTGCCATAGGCAGGGATACCTTCCACCAGACCAGGTTTCTCAGGGCCCTATCCAACTTGGCTTTGAACACTTTCAGGAGTGGGGCATCCATAACTTTTGTGGACAACCTGTTCCAGTGCCTCAACACCCTCACAGTAAAGAATTTCTATGTTATGTCCAAACTACATCTACCCTTTATCAGTTTAAAGCCATTCCCCCTTGCCATATCACTACAGGCTCTGGCAAAAAGTCCCTCTTCAGCTTTCTTGTACTGGCTTTAGGTACTGGAAGGTCTCCTTGTAGCCTTCTCTTCTCCAGGCTGAATGACCCTGGCTCTCTCAGGCTATCATAAGAGAGGTTTTACAGCCATTTGAACATCTTCTTGGCCTACTCTGGACTTGCTCCAACAGGTCCATGTCCCCGTTATTCTGGGTGCCCCAGAGACAGAGGCAGTACTTCAGGTGGGGTCTCATGAGAGCAGAGGGGCAGAATCACCTCCTTTGACCTGCTTTTGATGCAGCCCAGGACACTGTTTGCTTTTTGGGCTGCAAGAACACGTTGACAGAGGATGTTGAGCTTCAATGTAATCTAATGCTCTATTCACTGACAATAGGTGACTTGTATTTGATCATAGGTTTGAATTTCTATTTGCAGCATGGGTATACAGAATAAAAAGCACTGGAAAGTTTTAGATAATTTTGGACCGATTATAAGGCAGAAATTTTAACTTCTGAAGCTAAATTGAAAATATAAGATAAGAATATAGTTGGCTTTATTTCTTATATTAAAAAACTGTGAAAACCCCTCTGTCTAAATGCTATAACACAAATTAGACCTTTTAGCTATTAGAGTTGAATATCTCAATGAAACATTGAAAGAGAGAGTAGCAATGTGCGCTGGGCAATGTTAACAGCCTTCATGTGTAGATTGTTCAAGGGAGTGATGTTTCTGCTTAACTGGATTAGAAGGACATGAAAAGCAACCAGTAGTTAGGTTTTAAAAATGAAGAACTGACTTCTTTCATGTTTGACTTCCTTTGGTTTTGAGCTGTTCATTGTACATAGACTTAAAGTAACTTAAAAAAATCTCTTGAATGCAGCCATAGAACTGGATCTTATAAACAAATTAAGATAGAAATGCCATCTCTGACAGTATGAAATTTAAAGGTAAGTTTGTGCTGCTTAGTGAATATCAGTGAGATACACTAAAATGGGTTCGTGCAGAGATAACTCCAAAGCCAGGAACAGGATTGTCTTGAACCAGAACACTGCTAATGAACAGGGCTTGTTCCTAAGGCTCAACCGCATGCCAGCACTGCTTCCATTCCTCATGCTGGTGCCTCTGAAAAAGGCTGCACTGCAGGCTGTGGGCACACTTGTACATGCAAGGCTTTGTGCTCCAGGTTCCACACAACTGCCTGGAACACCAATGCTGTATTGTGAGCTTGAGAGTTAGGCTGTTCCTCCAGGGCATCAGTGAAGATGGAGCTGAAGAGGAAGGTACCAGACAGCAGATGGTTTCAAAACAAACACACACACACACACACACACACACACACACTCTCAAACACTCCAGAAAACAGATGGGAGAGCCCAGGTGGGGTGAGCATTACTGGGATGATGTGGAACAGTCTAGAGCAGCAATTTTGCTGTGAGTGTTCATAGGCTGGGTAACTCAGGCACTACAGAAGGGAAAGGCGTGAAGGAGGTTCTTGTCTCTTTGGAGGATTTGGTAAGAACTGCTGCACTAAGCCCACTAAGCTGGAAAACAGTGGAAGTGCTTTTCATCACTGATGTCTGAAACTGATCTCCAGGTGAATAGAAATGAATTTTCACTATTCCAAAGCTGAACTGAACAGAAGATTGTGATCCACTCTTTCTAGACTTGTCGTTCAGATCTACCACCGCTCAGCTGAGTAATTCCATAACACTTTATGAGAAGAGAAAGAGTTTGACTTAGGAAGAGTAAAATGAACTTCTGCATTCATAATACGATTATTATTGCAAATCTTTTTTTTTTCCCCCCTCTCATCTTGTAGAAAGAAGTGTGGAGGTTCCCTACTCATACACTGAATGATGGCACTGTGGAATAAAAAACAATGCAGGTCTGGATTGCCCACTTTCCTTTGGGTGCTTATTTTTTTTTATTTTTTTAGCCCATCTACATGAATTTACAAATGCAAATGTGAATTAATAAAGGACAGTGGGTGTCTGTACAGTTTAGTTGCGTGAAGCAGAGAGAGAGGCTGGTGGAGGGTGGATAATTCTAATCAAACTAGTCGCACCTTGCCCTCCTTGACATGCAATACCACTTTAAACAGCAGTGCTCTAATAGAGAAAAGAGCTACTGTACTTACCCACTCAATAATTTGCATAATTTTGAAGAGCTGAAAATGTCACTGCTCTTTTATGGTAATTGTTGGGAAATGATTAGCTATAACATTTATGCATTCCAGAGGCGGGGGGGGGGGGGGGG
>JAWWEU010000111.1:108005575-108019928 GCA_035583155.1 Acropternis orthonyx
CTGTAAAGAATGTTATACAATAGTAAAGGTTTCAGTTTCAAAGGTCATTTGCATTTGTCTCTTCATTCTAATTAATACTCCATCTTTGGCAAGGTTTTTATTCTTGGAGATGTTTCTTTGTACCACATCACACGTATTTTATTTAAGAAGAAATTCCAAAATGTAAGTCCATTAAATCCTGACATTTTGAGGTTTCTTGAGTTCATGTTTCAGGTTTTTTCCCTCAGTTCATCTGTTTTTTGGTTTGGTTAGGGGTTTTTTGTGGGTTTTTGTTTGTTTGGTTGGTTGCTTGTTTTTTTGGGTATTTGGTTTTTTGTTTGTTTTTGTTTGTTTGTTTGGTTGGTTTTTTTAATGAGCTGCATTGTTACTCATGTCTCTCCTTTAGCTACCTTCCATGCTTAACACACCCACTTGGTGTCAGTCATTCTGTACTTTGTGCTTGCTCATTGCTTACTACAATCAAACTCAGACAGTAATTAAATACTAATACCTGGATGTCCAATTGCTTATTTTTCTACAAAGTTCAGACTCCATCATAATGCATTTTTCCTTCCTCTGCATCTCAAAAACTACAAAAGAAGTTCTATACAGCTGTTGGGTTTCTGTGAACTTTCTATAAAGGTACAGCAGGCTGTGCACAAGCATTTGTTCCCTCACGTGGATCTGGCCTTAACTCAAGAATAAAATATTCATCAACTAAATTATTCAAGGAGTAATTGTTGGTATTTGTTGAATAATGTATTCAGTTCATGGTGTCTGAATACTAGAAGAATGAGGTGAATAAATTATATGACAAAGCAACAAAATCACTGACTTGCATTTGCTGAATGACATTTTATCTAAGCTAAATGTATTTTTTGAAAAACATAGCATAAGGGAACAAAAATTTTTACCTTGCTTTCCTTTCCAACAAAGAGTATGGCTTTAGGTATGTATTGTGATGGTCCCTAAGCTGTACAACAGATGTTGAGGACTGACAGCTAGAACAATAATATGTTACATGATAATTTCTAGAGAACACAAAACACAGTATTTCTTTGCTTCAGTAAACATTTATTTTATTGCTACTAGAAAGCAGTCTAGTAAGTGGGCCATAGTAATTGTAAAAGTAACTTAAATTCTGCTTATTCAGTATTAGAGTTCATATGTCCTACACATTCAGCTATTTCACTCACCTTGCTTACTTTTAGTCACATTCTTCACTGCATGAACAAATACTGTAATACTGAAAAAATACAAACACTTTTATTTAATGGTAGCACTGAACAATTCCACATGAATAGAAAAGTGTGAATTTCAGCAATGAGCTGTCTCGTTTAGGAAACCTGTGAACCAGGAAGTCTGGTCTGAATAAATCATATAGACATACAAACTGTGCATGTTGAACAGAACTAAGAGTTGATAGTACCGACTTGAATAATGACAAAATGCAATTCCAACAGAAAAATCTAGCTGTTCAGTTCAAGCTGCTTCTATGTGGGTGGGAGGGTTGTTAAAAAGGAACAACTCTATTTGAAAAAGTTTACATTGCCATGGTGTCCTGACTAATATTCCTTGAGGCAACGTTTTAACTTCAAAGGGCTGCTAACACCTCCATTTATGCAAAGGAATTTCTGATAGTTCTGATATGCCAGCTTGCTTTCTCTCTTTTGGTTAAACTACAAGTGAACATTCACATATACAGAGCATTGCACCGATAGAATCTATTCAATAAAATTGCAAGATAGCACTTTAACATTTACCTGGAAACTAGAACAAGAGAGTGTGGTATGGATTCTATGAGTCTTGCAGGCATAATTTACAACTTACTGATGTTTATGAAGAGACAGTTTTAAACAATAATTTTATGGTCACACAGTAATTCACATTACATTGACTGTTTCCTACAAGCATAGTCACAGATTACCTTAAAACATGGAGTTGAAATGTGCTCAGTAGGTGCATGTCTGTGTAGACAAGTAGCACAAAAATTTGTTTGTTTTGATTGTTTCTTCATCCATCAATACAGATACTCCCGATACCACTTTGTTTCAGTGTCAGCCAAAGGAGCTTGACAGCTTATTTAAGGTGCTGAGAAATCAGTAAAACTCTCATAAATAAACATAAATTAAGCCCATGCTTACAAAGAACATTCACTCAAGAAATGGGTTTGAGTAACTGTTTTGTTACCTAGGCCCTAAATAAGTAACAGTCATTTTACAGGAAATCATATTTTGATTGGTAAATGTAATTCTGAGTCCTGTGGGAAAATTTTCCTTGTAAATATTCTTGCCAGTACTGACTGTGTGAATAGAAATGTTGATTTCTTCAGGTATCTCTTCCCTGCCCTCACAACACCACATGAGAACAGCTTACTAATTACTAGGAATGCTATTTCTGTTGGTGACTACAGCCTTGATTGTTATGAGATTCCAATTCTGCCACAAGCCAAGGTGAAGTCTTCACCTGGAGAGAGTAGCATGCAAATACTGCATGTTATAAAAATGAGAAGAGTAATACTGAAAAAAATAAGGCAGACTTGTCTCAGAAAATATTAGGTTTTGAAGCTTTTCATGCAGTCCAGGAGGTTATTTAACTCTTATTTGGATTTGAGAGACAAAAACTGTACTTGGATTTTTCCTCTTTTTCTTTTTTTTTTTAAGACATCTACTTCATTGCTTCTTGCAACACAGACAAATTGCTGTAAAAGAATACTATTATTTTGATTATTTGACCCATACACAGTCTTTTGCCATCAGAACTGACTTTCACATTGTGTTATTCTTTTCATGCAATAAAAGTAGCTATGTGTAACTTGCTACCAGAGTAGTATAAAATGGGCTTCCTCACTCATAAGACCATTTTTCTTTTCTCAGATCATTGTGCTGAAATGGAGGCTTTTGTTTAATCTTCTTACTTGTTTAATAAATATAAATCTTAAAATGCTTCTCTTTCAAACTTTTATTAAGCTTTAATTAGGCTTTAATTACTTTTTTGTAGAATAACTTCACCTGTAAAAAAGGTTTCTGATACTATAGCTAGGAATTTACCTTGTAGCTTGTGAAACCATTGTTTTTCTAATATGTTTGAGAGGAGACCACAGTAAAGACTCTTTTGCCCTTGATTTAAATTGTTGAGATCCAACAGATTGGCTTCTATTTTGCAGTTATAAATGAGTACTAAATATGTTCTCAGAAGGAGAATATGAGTTAGTCATACTGGAAAAGAAAACATAATAAAAATTTATGACTCTGATGAGATTGTGATGAGTGGAGGGAAGAGCCAAAGGAGAAAGATAACAGTAAATTACATGAAATTATGAAAATAATATTTGGAAAAAATTAGTAATTAAGAAAGAAATTTCTTCTCAGTCACATACTAATTGGTAGCAATATACTTGAAAGAGGAAAACTCATGGAGTTTATCTCTCACTCTGTCTTTTGAAATCACCAGAGATATGTATATGTTGGGTTTCCATAATATGAAAGCAGTCCTTTAACCATGTATTCCTTCTCTGTACTTTGCAACTGCATCTGGTTCTTTAGAAATCTGCATAATATTTCCATAATGGGACTCAGGCCCTAATATGCCAGACAATACTTCAGCAAACTTCCTTCCTAAGCAGTTATTATAGACAAAGAGTGGGAGGACAAAAAAAAAAAAAAATAGCAGAGAAGTCACTGGTCTATGCTTTAACAAAATATCTAAATGGCCCAACCTATCTGTTGGCTTTTAGTTCTTGCCTTTTCTGCCACACTTACTGGTGGCCTAGTACAAGTATCTATTATTTGAGTCTCTAGTTTATTAATTTTCCTTTTAATAAAATTTTAATTAATATTTCTGAAGATTGTATATGCCAGACTATGCTAGCACAAGTACAATCCTAGTTAGCTTCTACAAAAGTAGTGCTCATTATCTGTCCACTGATTCCTAGAAGTGGAAAAGTATGACAAACTAGAAAAAATTGCAGGTGGTCACACTGTGTCTCTCTCTGAAGTTCATAGAAGACTATGGAACCCTATAGAGAAACTCACCTAAAACTCTGCTGGATTTTACACACTTTTAGAGAGAAATGGAAGCATTTTCAGCTTTTTATCCCTGTCTGTCTCCTGTTGATCTACATTTTTGCCTGATCATTTCCTGTGAGACAATGTATTTGAAATGGAAGTTTTGTAAGCCATAAGCATAATTTTCTGCTATATTCTTTACTCATGATCCCATGAAAACAAGAAAAAAGGTAGAGGGATCAGTTTTTAAGAGGAGTTTGATTTATGATATTTTGTTGCAGATTTGGTTCTCATTTAAAAAGAAACTGAAGTGGTACAAGCTTGAAATATCTGAGCTGCTGTGGAGGCAAATTATGCTCGTCTTGAAGTTAGTCCCAATGCAACACTTGGTCAGTAGTCTAAGAATGTTTGGTCTATATGCTGTTACAGCTTCATGGACTGTTTGCTCATTGCCTTCAGTCTTCATCATATGACAAATTCATTTGTACTGATTGTTGCCCAACAAAATGCTATCGTAACTGTATTTCCTCCAAAATGCAAGAATAATACTTCCACAATAGTTATGACCACATTTATTTTCTTTAAAGCACTCATGTAAGAGAAATTCTGTTTGTTGGAACGTTTGTCAAATATGAAAGTGCCATGAATATGCATACAAGCATGTATTCACACAAACATTGATATCACATGTGCCTGTGTGACCTTTATGAAAGCTTTCTGTGGGCTGAGAACTGGAAAAGGAAAGAGGCAGGGTTTTGGCAGAGAAATAGCAAGTATGACTTTCTTCATAAAGCCTACAGGAAAATGAGCAGCTGTTGTGGAGGAAGTAAAGGACAATATGCAAATGACCACCAACACGAACATGGATGTTTGCCATGTGATGCTGTAAAACTGAAGATCAACCTGCTTATTCATCTGTGTACCTGAACTCAGCCAAGAAAGAGAAAGAACATTTACAGCACTGTCTCTGTTCTTATGTCATCAAATAACAGAATCACAGAATAATCTGACTTGGATGGGACTGGAGTCCCACCTTTAAGTGAATGGCTCATACAGAGATCAAACCCACAACCTTGGGGCTATAACACCATGCTCTAAACAACTGAGCTAATCTCAAATGAAAAGGCAAAGAAGATTGTAGCTCTGCAGTGGAGGGCTTATGACCTCTTCAGAAGGGATAGGTAAGGAAGGAGAGTCGGTGGGGTAGCTCTGTGTGTTACAAACTGTTCTGACTGCCCAGGCATTAATGATGGTGACAATAGGGTTGAGTGTTTCTGGGTAAGAATCAGAGGGAAAGGCCAAGAAGACAGATATTTGGCCTAGGCAGCCAAGAAAGCTAATGGCATCCTGGTTTGTATGAGCAATATTGTGGCCAGCAGGACCAGGACAGTGATCATCCCCCTGTACTCAGCACTGGTGAGGCCACACCTTGAGTTCTGTGTCCAGTTCTGGGCCTCTCACTGCAAGGATATTGGGGTGCTGGAGCGTGTACAGATAGCAAAGCTGGTGAAGGGTCTGGAGCACAAGTCTTATGAGGAGTGGCTGAGGGAGCTGGGGTTGTTTATCCTGGAGAACAGGAACCTCAGGGGGTACCATATTGCTCTATACAACTACCTGGTAGGAAGCTGTAGTGAGGTAGAGGTCAATCTTTTCTCCAGAGGAACATCTGATTGGACAAAATTAAATGGCCTCAAGTTGCACCAGTGCAACTTTAGATTGCATAAGAGGAAAAGTGTATTCACCAAAAGGGTTGTTAAGCATTGAAACAGACTGTCCAGGAACTGGTTGTCACCATCCCTGTAAATACTTAAAAGATGTGTAGATGTGGAACTTCTGGCCATGGTTTAGTGGTAGACTTGCCAGTGCCGTGTTAACAATTGAACTTCATGCTTTAAAGTTCTTTTCCAGCCTCAATGATTTTATGACTGACCAGTATCATTATGTGAATATCACAATAGTTAGAAATGTTGATTGTACTGGCCTCATACAGAGAACTGATCAAGTCCTTGGCAATGATAGTACATGGAGTAGGATAGCGGAGGAAGACTGATGGAGAAACCAGAGTACAGTGGCACAGGAGTATTAGCTTTATATACCACTTTGATGACAGAAGTGCTTTCAAGACGATACACTGAAAGATGTTATCTGAAGAGTCATTGTAGTTTTAGAACCATGGTAGAGAAACTGATATTCAAGGAGAAGCAGGAAGAGCAGCAAACGTCTGTTAGGCAAAGGAAAAAAAAATCTTGCTGTAACATAATAAAGTGATGTTTTGTCATGGTCCATTTTGTCCATGAACAGGACTATGTAGTCAGTAAATTAAACTCTCTTTTATGAGCTCATTAGAAAGCAAACAAACATGACAAACAAAGGCTCAATCCACTCTGAACAGACTAGTCTAACACATGAGTTCACTAATTCATTTTTAATGAAGTTTCTAACTTTCATAAGTTCTCTAAATCATAACTTGCATCTTACGACTCATAACTCATACACCTATGAGCAAAATAGTTTCCTAGCTGATGGTAAGAGTGATGATCCTTCCTCCTCTGTCAATATGCAGGCATCCCCTCTTAATCACACCAGGAAGTACAAAAGCCTCAGCAGTCCAGCTCCTGTTGGATCCACTTTGAAACCTTTTAGGGTAAGCAGATATATTTATATCTTGCAACTTATAGGCTTGCTCTGTATCATTTCCATTAGTTGACAGATTCTGAAGAAGACTGCCAGATAATCAGTGTGCAAGGATTATGCCTGCAGATGACAGCAAGCTGCAGTGATAATGGCTGTGCAATGACCATTTGCCCTTTCTGGTCACCGTGTCCTGCCTATGTGTCACCCTCACTTTGACCTAAAGGAGTTACTCTCAACACACATCAGGCCTTAGCACGAGCTGTGTGTTAGCCAAATTGAGAGGGAGGTGAGTGAGTAGTCACAGTAACATGTGTCTGTTCCCTTAACCATCTCTCCCTGTGACTGGTCTGCAAAGTAAAGGTGAAGCGGAAGAAATCTGCTCAAATTGGTGACTACAGTGTACAACTGTAGGAATGCCCATGTATTTCCTAGAATTGCTGCTTTAATCTCTCAGGAAAGAGCTGTCAGTGAAGGGAAATGTTCATTTCCAACATTTATTCATAGAGCTGCATATATTTACATACATTCAATCACTATAAATGTACAGTTTTGAAAGGAGACCTGAGGAAAAAAAACAACTGCACTCTAATGCAATTACTTTGAGTAAATGTATGAAGAAAAATACAAAATTTAAAAACATCTAAATGCTTTCTCATTCACTAAGGGAAGGAATCACACATTTTGATAAAGCTTTTGTGCATATCGTTAAAAAGAGAGATCAAAAAGAGATAAAAGGAAAAAAGAGAATAGGAAAAGAGGAGGAAAGGAAAGAGAAAGGAAAAGGTAAAAGGGAAGGATTTATAGTGTTTTCCTGTTTCAAAGTCCTGGTTATCACCTTGTTATAATCTTGGTCTCTCCCATGCTTCTTGGACAGCTACTCCTGGGATCTCTGCCTTCTTGTAAAAATTCTACAGTTAAGGACTGAGAGAATTAAATGAGCTCTAGCTGAAACTTCCAGTAAATTTCCTCTGAATGCCACTTTTAAGGCCACAGTTTCAACACATACATGGACTTATGTATCTAAATGAACTTCCAGTTTTTAGTATGGTAGAAAGATGGCAAAGGCTGCAATCTTTGTTTCAGAAATTGGTCATAGCAATACTAAGTCCATCCTGAAATTGTGGAAAAAATGGCCATTAACTGGTCCATAAGAAGGCCCAGACATTAAAAATTCTGAATTGCTTTCAGAGAGATTAAAGGGTAGAAAACCTTTTATGTAATTCTCTGCTATTTTCAAAATTCATTCCCATTTGTGGTTGTTAAGCATTTAGTCCTGATCATTTCTGAAAATCCTAGAGTAGTTAATCACACAAACCAAGTGTTGACTGGTTGCCTTGAACAACTCTAACAAAACCCTTATTTGACAGGTTCATCTGACATTTGTTTGCAATAAACAAGTAAATGAAGACTATGATCTGTATGGACAATAGCTTTAAAGAAAAAAGAACACTGAGGGGAATGACTGATTTTAGGCTATTTTTTCTGTCATAGACAACAAAGTAAAATCTACATATTGTCAGTCATGTTGACTGAGGGTTAATTTGCCAGCAATTCTTCAACAGATGACAGGAAACATGAAAGGCATGTAGGTAAAACCTCAGCACACCATATACACAAGACTCCATTGTATATGCATGTGAGCACAATTTACCTCTGACCTCAAAGGGATGTGGGAAACAGCATCTTTCATTTGGACTTTGTAATATCTCATTATAGCTCCAAGCTGTGTGGTACAGTTGATATGCTGGAGGGGAGGCATGCTGTCCAGGGTAACATTGACAGACTTGAGAGCTGGGCCTGTGAGAACTTCATGAAGTTCAGCAAGGCCAAGTGCAAGGTCGGGACAACTGCAAGCACAAATGAAGTCTGTGTGGAGAAAGGATTGAGAGCATTCCTGAGAAAAAGGGCTTAAGGGTGTTGGTTGACAAGGCTCTCAGCATGACCCAACAATGTGTGCCTGTACCCCAGAAAGCCAAACATATCCTGGGCCGCATGAGAAGAAGCATGGCCAGCAGACTGAGAGAGGGGATGCTCCCTTCCTCTGCTCTACTCTCATGAGACCCTACCTGGAATTCTTTGTGAACTCTAGGGCCCTCAGCATAAGAGGGATGTGGACCTGCTGGAGCAAGTCCAGAGAAAGGCCAGAAATGATCTGAGGACTGGAGCACCTCTTCTATGAAGACATAGAGTTGAGGCTGTTCAGCCTGGATAAGAGAAGGCTCAAGGGAAACATTTTAGCAGCCTTCCAGCACTCAAAGGGGCTAAAACAAAGCTGGAGAGTGACTTTTGATGAGGGCATGTAGTGATAGGACAAGGGGTAATGGCTTTAAATTAAGAGTAGGTTTAGATTAGATATTAGGAACAAATGCTTTAGCAGGAGGATCGTGAGGCACTGAAACAGGTTACCCAGAGAAGCTGTGGATATGTCATCCATGGAAGTATCCAAGGCCAAGTCAAACAGGTCTCTAAGCAACCTGGTCTAGTGGAAGGTGTCCCTGCCCATGGCAGTAGGGCTGAAGCCAGATGATCTTTATGGTACTTTTCAAACCAAGTCATTCTACGATTCCATGAGTCTGTGAGCTCTGTGGTTTAACAGTGAAATCATGAAGGTTCAACATCAGGTCCAACCTTTCCAAACTTTCTGGCTATCACAGAGAGGTGGTCTCAGGGCTCCAAGTACACCAGCAGTCTGCAATCTCTTCTCCTGGGGGTTTGGCTGCTGGCATTCAGGGTATGTTCTAAGATGGTGGAGCTGTGTAACATTGTGCAAGCGCATAGTTCATGCTCCTAACTTGAACCATTCTATGGAAGAGTGTCTCACTCTCTGAGTACTACAGAGAGCAAATAGGAGCCACATAACCTGCTGGGCTGTAATAATTTCCCAAAACAGGATGACATAAAAAGTCAAAGAATTACTCCTTCAAAATGTTTCCTGCTTAGCAGACATGAAACTTACTGAAAGTAACTTCAGAAAGCAACCTCTTTAATTTAATAACTGTAGGGGAAAAAAAGAAAAGGGAGAAAAGGGAGATAGATGACCATAAACTCCAAATGATTCTCTTGTTAGACCGTGGAAGATATGTTAGCATTTTGGGCATGTAGGAAGAAAACACTGTGTTCAGCAGAAAAAACAGATTTTTTTTTTTTTTTTTTGAAAGATGAATATCACTACCCATCCAATACTATTCCATGGTTTAATTTTTTTTGGCTTTTAAGATCACATGCAAATTATTATATCTTCAGAAAACCAAATCAGTTGAAGTTTTTCACACATCTACCATAAATTTAATGAATTTAGAAAAGACAGAAGAAAGTATGAAAGTATATAAAGCTTTCTGTATCAAAGCTTTAGTGTTGGTTGACAATCACTTAGTCTTAGCAAAAAACATATTTAGGGATGTAATTTCCATAAGATGACTACTTCAGTACTTAGGCCTTTCAACAAAATGTGTATTATTGGTCTACTATGTGGCCTAGAAGCAATGCTAAATACCTTACTCAGATGAACAGATTCTTACTTAATATCAAGGTTTTTCTCTGGTTTAGTGTAAGCAGAAATAGTTTCAGTTGTGCTTCCTCTGCCACATAGACTGTTGCAGGTTTTAAAATCTTCATGCTGTGAAAGCTGATTATAGCACAATTCCTATAAATTCCATCCATACAAACATCAGTGCTTTTAAACATACCATATTAATAAGCATAAAAGAAGATGGACAATAGGTCGTGAATAAATAACATTGCGGAGAAAAAGAAGAGGTCTTTTGCAACCAGTAAATATACAAAACATTTTCATCAGCATGAATATTACACTGTGTCCAAGGCTAAGAGGAAAGAAAAAAGAAATCACATTTAATAATTGGTATTTGCTCAAAATTAGTCCTGTGACCACATAGTATAAGGCACTGTAGACATATATTCATTTCAAAGCTTGGTGTACACAGTGGTATTTCAGATATCAGTACATTGAAATCACTAGAAATTCTGGTTAAGTTCAAAGCAAATACAGAATATGTAATTGTAAAACTTTTGTAAGACTTCCTCATTCCTGTGATAATTGAATCTGCTGCAATGGACTATGAGAGGTAAAAAGAAAAGAAAAAAAACCCCAGATAATTTAATGCTTATGGCTAAAAATTACAGTATGAAATAAATATCACATATTTTCAGTGCAATGGGGACTCTGTCCACGGGAATACATCTGATTGCCACCTAGAATTCCACTGAATGTGAAGGAGCTCCTGGGAGATTAACCTTGTCTCACGGCTCAGAGAAATCCTACGTAGACATGAAGCAGCAGATAAGAACTTCTTGCAAAAGTAAGTAGGGTCTTCAGCAGGCTTTGAAAATATTTATATTGCTTCAGAATTTATTAAACTTTTTAAACTGTCAAAAATAAAATTATATATTTAGTGAAAACAGGTGGGGAAAAAAGAAAAAAAGGAAAATTAATCCTAATGTAGTTCACTAAGAGAATTAGAATTAATGTTCAGATTCCCTATGTAATCAAAATACAGTATGTGAGAAATAAAGGTCATCAGAATCATGTCTTGCAAATTAGATTCTGTGTAATTCTATGTATATATGAATTAATTTATTATCCATATTTTAAAAGATTTAATATGTTAAATGTTAGCTATAAGAGGAAAAACTATTCAGAATGTAAAACATGTTTTTCAGATACTTCCAGAAAAAAACCAGAATTCAGAGAAGGTAGATTTTTCCTTGAATGCTAGAAATATATCTGGGTCTCTAGTTTAGGTGCCTCTATTGATAAATAAGTTTTAATGGAGAACTGTCATAGAGACAGTTCCAAACCTAATACTGAACTAAAACACATGCAGGAGATGCATGCAGAATTGTGCAAGTAGTGGAATGAGACAAACAGTGACATAAGACCAGTTTTTCTGCAGGTGTTGATGTCAGTTATGATTACCAAGGTGTGTCAACAGTGAAGATGTGAGACTGCAAGAAGTGAAATCTTGACACAGATTTTGTAATACTCTGTAGTTGTGCATGAAATTATTCCTGAATAGAAAATTATGGATAAGCTATTATAGAACTTTGGTTGTTTGCATGGACATGTCAGGAGTAAATTGACTCCAATTTTGACTAGCAGAAAGCTAACAGCTAATGGGAGAGCAATTTCTGTGTGCCATATGGGCACATGAATATTTTCTAATTTCTTTCCATGAATATTATCCGTTCCTTTTTGTATGAGCACAATGTGTTATAATTATTAGTGCTCCTTCTGGATGAAATAAACAAAATATGATTATTGGAAGGTTAAATGAGAAAAATAGACAATGGCACCCTCTCTGCAATGGAAATTATACCAATGAATCAGAAAGGACCATGACACACTCATTTTTTCAAAATACATTATCTGTGAAGCATTGCAAATTGAGAGTGAGGTGTTTTGGTGTGCATTCAGGTAGAAGATTCTGGAGCACTTAAAACTGGTCTCCATTTCAGAAAAGGTACCTGCTTATTTGACAAAACCCGTTTAACAAGGAGAACCTGTTAAACATTGCTCTGCGCAGCCCACAGCTTACCTTAGAAACTCCTTGCCACAGACCCATATGATTTTTCCTTTTCTCTGTTGAATGGACCATTGTGAACTACACTGGCTAATAAATGACAACACTGAACAAAAATCTTACTATGAAACCTAAAAATGACACCAGGTGTAATATCACAAAAATCAGCTGTATGAGGCACAAACTTTGGAGAAGGCAGTCACTAAGTACCAGGCACTCCACAGGGTGACATAAACCAGCATGAATTCCATGTTAAAAAAAAAAAAAAAAAAGAAATAGGAAAGTAAAGGAACTCTTATACAAAAACATTTATGCACTTGCTTAAATCCCATTGGCTTCAGTGGTAAGTGATTAAAAGCTTCTTAAGGAGATGATGTTACTAATATATTTAAACTTTAGCTCATACTTAAAGGCTTTGCAGAGTCTAGAGAAGCCTTTGGAAGTCCTCATAGCTGAGATATTTTGCCTGTTCAAAACAGTGCTATTAAGACTCCCAGTAAAAGGCAATCAAGAACTCATATAGGTAGCCTGATTACAAATGCATAAGGATTACATTTTTAATAACACATCCATCTTCAAGGAAATTTCAAAATATATTTAAAAATTGAATTACATTTAAGCTTCATTTTAATAGAAGAATAAGTTTTTGAGAGCAACAAAAGTTATGTTCAGCAAAAAAAAATTTAAACACCCTCTACTTAGCAACCTCTTATATGCCTAAATAATTTAAAATATTTATAAATGAGAATGTCTTCTGTGTATGCTTCAATTATTACTTTCAGTATATTCTCTCTTTTTTTTTTGTGTAGCATGCTGCATATACTCAATATGTCTCCAGTGCCTGTTATCATTGTTCTTGTATAATAAACTTCTTATCTCTGAGAATATGACCTTGACACTGTGAAAAAAAATGCTTTTTAAAGAATAGCTCAATTAAAATCTAATACCTCTGTTTAGGATTTGATTTCATTACTATTCATAAGACCATGCAACATTATTTGAGTCATGAGTTCTCATGCAACTCGAATACTCGTTTCAAAAGGAGTCATTACAAAAATAATTTTTATTCTTCTCTCTGCCCTATTGATTTTCAGTCACCATGGAGCTCTCTTTGTTGACTTTGTAAAGGTCTCTGTTGAAAGTTCATACTATTGTTGTGATAATAATTGTTGATCAGGGTCTATTTGGAACAGGTAAGTTTAAATGCAAGGTAGGTAGAGGTGGGTAGTAGTAAAAATATATGCAAATCAGAGAATGACTTGGGTAAGAAGGGACCTTAAACATCATCCAGTTCCAACCCCACTGCAATGGGCAGGGACACCTTCCACGAGACTAAGTTGCTCAAAACTGCCTCCAGCCTGGCTTTGAACACTTCTAGGGATGGGGCATAAATTATAATCCAAATTAGTACACCTAAGGTAAATTAAATCTCAAGTGCAAATTGTAAAAGGGGTAAATACCATTGCAGAAATCTGGAATAAGTGGTACAGGGGATAAATTGTAAAATCTGTATCAATATTCATCATGCTGCACATATGAACACTTGATTAGAGAACTACATATATGGTAAATATTTACAAGGGACAGTCATTCAGGTAGGGATTAAACTTCTAACCTGCTCTCAGCCATATGGAAAACTAGCAGGTATAATGGGAAAGAATTATTAGAAAAAATGAGATATATAAAAAGGGGGGTAATGCAATGCAGAGGAACATGACAGACTGACATGATAGATTTTACTTGTTAAAAATAAGTGATTTTCTAGACAAAGAAATTGAAAAATATCTATAATATTTTCAGCCAAGTATAGGAAATTGATGCTGTATAATAGACTACTTGTTAAACTGGTTTAGAGTAGTAGAAATTGAATGGTGAGCTAGGAGCAGATTAAAGGGGTAATTATAAGAGGTTGTTCAGAAATTAAAGAGGTGAGTTGTTTTTTTTTTCCCCCACACTAACCAGTCTTGATATCAAACTTATAGCTTGTATCTGCTTTAATGTCTTTGCCATAAGAATGTGCTATTAAACTGAGTATACAACATCTTAGAGGGCAGAAGCAGTGCAGACAATGAGAAATAAACCATAGAGAGCATGCAAATACCCAAGAGACTGAAATAAGGTATTGTGCTGGTTTAAAGGTAAACCAGCAGGAGGAATGAGTCTAACACACAAACAGATTACAAGTCAGAATTACAG
>JAWWEU010000111.1:108021438-108033977 GCA_035583155.1 Acropternis orthonyx
TTGAAAAGGAGAGAGAGAGGTGATCTCTCTGAGGTGCAGGGTTGGTAGATGAAAGAAAAATTCCAAGATTTTAAATCTATAACAGGTATGTTGTAAGACAATCAGTGATGTAAGAAAGTATGATGAATTTGGGTAGTACTAACAAGAATTACCACTGTGAACAATGTTTGTTGGGCAAAGATGTTACTAGTTCATAGCCTGTTTCATGTGCATCATCAATCTGATGTAAGAGCACATAGTACAAATGAAAATTTATAATGTATCAGTCTGGGGATATTTAATGATGATAGGCAAGTGTTCGAGCAGAGCACAGCCAAGAGTTTCTTTTTGTCTGACTACATATGACTCATTATCAAAAACTAGGAACTCAGTGAAAGAAGTGTGAAGAAGAGCTTGAAGAATGATCAGAGCAGAAAAAGTGAAAGAGAAGAGGATGGCTTTTTCAGAAAATCAGATGTGTGGGGCCTTAAGACTTTTGAATGTGAAGATGAGCGGTTTTTGATGGTGACCCAAGCCGCCCAGACTTATCTGCTATCCTTTATTCCTTTGCACTGTACATATGTAATTGTGGTCTGTATAGCTGTTTTCACCTCTGCCTTCAGCTTTGGGATCTATGAGCCACTTCTCTTTCATCTTGCTACTGAGAAGTTACAGAAAAATAAGAAAAAGGCTAGTTATTAGGCATGCCCAGCAGAACTCAGAATAACTGCATGCTAACATGGTTTACTTTATTTTTTTTTTTTTTTTTTTTGGTAAGCTTATACTTCATGGTATTAAAGAGATTGTTAGTTCAGTACATTATTGAGGAAATTTGGTATCTGATGATCTCTGCCAGACTTTGAGTTACATAGGGCACAATGGATAAAGTTGTCTAACTTTGACATTTACTTCTATATAAATTATGAGGTTATTATTAATTGCAAAATTAACATGAAGCACTGTCTGTGAATACTTTTTCTGTCTGAAGGGCTGTAGCACTAAAATACTCTTCCTAGATGATCCTTTGAGTTTAGCTAGAATTAATGTTGTCAGGATTATCATCTGATTGATAGTTTGACACTACCCGTTTCTGACATTTCGCTGGTGTTATTTCATTTTGGGTTCAGTGGCACTTGCACAAAGTGAAGAGTTTTAAATTATTTCTGATGTCTCAGCAAAAGGAAGGTCAATCAGCTGCTGAGGAAGAAAACGTGCAAGTCAAACATGCTGCAAAATACATTTAAATATCTAGAAACAAATGGAAAGAATACACTACCATACACTTTCAGGTGATGACAACAGTTTCAGTAGTGGAAAAAAATAACCAATTTTTTTTAAGTAAACAACTGAAAAGCTTCTGCCTCTTATAGAGCATTCAGTGCACCTTGTCTGGAAAAAAATTGTCTATCCTAAGCAATCAACTTTTATGTCTCTGCAGAAGGGAGTCCTTTCCCAATGATCACTAAGTAGTATCATGGCATAAAGTGAGGGTGCAGCACTGAACTATTTGCTTCAGATGGGTCAGTGATTGGAGGTTCTTTTTTGAACCATGGGCAGACCTGAGAAACTGCAGCTTAGTATCCACTGACTCAGTGGGAAGGTTGTTACAACCTTGCCAACTTAGATGAGATAAGGGAGGAAATAAAAAAAAAAAAAAAAAAAAAAAAAAAAAAAAAAAAAAAAAAAAAAAAAAGTTCTGGGTTTCCTGGATGTCCTTTCCTACTAAGTATGAAATTCCATAGAACAAGGACTCTTAACATATATAACACTTTCAGAGTTTTAATAATTATATTTTTGCCTGTAGTAGTGACATAATACTATATCATATTTATGGATTTTAGCGTCATATTCATATTGTTCATTAATTTTTATGCAGTCTTGGGTTAATTAATCTAAACCCCTATTTACATATTACAGAACTACCATAATTTATTTCTTTCAAATCACAGAGGATTTTCTTTAACATGATGGGAAATTGCCTGTAATGAAAATGCTGGCAGTACTAAAAATACCTGCAGAAGAGTTTTAAATAAAAAGAGTGTTTTAAATCCTCCAATATTCAGTGCTCTAAATCATTAAAAGGTAGAGCTGATATGTCTGTTTCTGATAAAAATACCAAGTAAGATGACTCCCCCTCATTTTTCATTCAAATTTTATATTATGATTTGTTTCTGTTTCATTTCTTGAATAATGAGAAAAATATGTCTATTTGCAAAATCCTCAATACATTTACGTCTTTATATCTTTTTTTTAAATCTAACATCTTAAAAGTCATCAGAGTCTGTGTGTGTATCTGCCTGCCTGTCCTTCCAATTCCTTTATGAAGTTTAATCCTGTTGATTGAGTTCTATAGGGAAAGTAAACATCTCAGACCCATGAAGTTTCTCCAAATTTAATTAAATATAGCAACTAGTTAGAGCAGAGAAATGTCTCACATCCTGCCACTCAGAGAAATACTTCAAAATCCAGTTGTACTCAGACAGTAGGCAATCCTGTCAAAGTACAGCCACCAGAAATGCCTGCAATTGTGAAAAATCTTCATTCAAACCCCATACATCCTTAAGCATCAAAATCAATAATATATGAGATGCAAAACAAGACTAAACTTTTCCTTAATTTACACATTCTTGGTTTTGCAAGTTTCCTTTTTCCCTATTTTGTTATTTCAGTGTAATCTAATGAACGGGGGATACCAACAACTGTGCAAACTTTTCAGGTTTTTGTTTTTTACTGAAAAATTCAGGTTAAAGTCAACCTGTGTTTCAAGATGTTATTCAAGGCAAATGTTTGCAAGTTTCTCACTTCTTGCCACACAATTCTCCTATTTCTATCATTCAGTGGCATTAGCAGGCTGTACTACATGTGCTGGGTATGTGAACCTGAAGCCAGTCAAGATAAATCCACATCATGCTGATCAGTGCTGAGGCTAGAAAACAGTCTGCCTGCCCTCAACAAAGCTGAAGCATCTGTGGTTTTTTTTTGTTTATAACAAACACTTACAAGGTAGATAAAGATTTTTTTCTTTTTTAGAAACATAGAAAAACAGCTATGAACAATTTCAGAATAAAGAATTAACCCTTTGAACACAGTGTGTGAAATTTTGGTATTTCAAAAAATAAATAAATAAGTAAAAGAACAGAAAGAGCAGTCATTCCATCAACAGCATGGGAATACACAAAATGAAATACTTAACTCTATATACCAGACTAGTGACTTGTAAATGGAAGTAGTCAGAATCTACCTGCAGCTGATGCTACAGTCATTAGTATGAAAATAAGAGTCACTGAAACAGAACACCTAGTTTGGTGCTGCCAGAAGTCACCTTGTGACAGCAACCAGATTGGGCTAAGCATCTTTTTTTCCTTGTGACTCTGGGGAAAATGGTACCCACCAGCAAGGAATAGTTAGGGGTGCCAAGCAGGGACCCCGAGTGGGTGTCTGTGGTCTCACAAAGGGTTTCCACTCTGCACAGGGAGAAGGTTTGCATGTGGCACCCTGGGCACACACACACCTGGATCACCCACATCTCCCATGGCAGGGAGATTGCAAACAAACTGAGATTGCAACCCCAAAAGAGAGGGATGATGGGAACCTGTGTGGCCTGTGAGAGGTCTTGTGTGTGTGCATAACTGTGTAAATGAATATTTGCATATGTGATTATAGATTTTTGAATTAGTTATAAAAGGATATTTGGAAAATAGTCTGCATACATTAGCATTTGGAAGGTGTGCAGTATTATGGCTTATTTGTTCCACTGTTAATATTGATCCTTAATGTATAGTTCACTAATTGCCAGTTAATTACATGCCATTAGCAATTAACTGCTTTGATCCTGATCTGATTTAGACAATATGAATTTTTCCCTGTGACATAGGCATAATGGCAGCTCATCTTGATTAGTTTAGCTAGATGTGCAAAAATGTATATAAGTGATCCTGACTGAAATACACATTCACTCTATTTTTTATTTGAATGGAAACCTATGTAGCCAGAGTGATTAATTTCTTTCTAATTATATCATTACTTTGCTATTCAATATAAGTAAAACAATCCTTGAAGCCAGAAATAATTTTAAAAATATAATTAATTGACCTACTACCTAAGACTGAATCAAGTAATTATTTTATTGACTATAAATCCAATATGTGCTGTAATGACCTTTAGCTTTTCATGGCTAGGATCTCATAATCCTACATTCTAATTAAGAATCAATGACATTGCTTTTAAAATCTATTCCTCTCTTTTCAGAGAGGACAAACAATGAATGAATTTTTAAGACCTTCACTTTCCACTTTAAATTTTGGGGGGGGGGGGGGTGGGAAGGGTATTTATAGGTGGTCAGTAATCCTTTCCAGTTCTGCAGAAAAGGCCTTCATAAGTTGTTAATGCAATATTTGCTTTGTCCTGCTTGACACATCATATCATCCAACTGCATCCCCCTCTGCAGTCTGTCTGGAGAGACAGATGTATCCAGAAGACACCTGAAATGCTGCAGAGACTCTCCCTTTAAGGGGTTGTATGATCCGGACACTGAGTCTGGAGGGAGTGAGGAAAATCTGGCTGGCCACCTTCATGGTTGTCCGTAGCAGTATTCAAAATTTCCGAAACAGCAAACTTTGAGGAGCACTGCTTGTTACTGAGTCAATCTATAATCCTTCTCTTTAGAGAGTTAAATGCACAATTTCTCCTGTTAAAGGGGATGGAGGACAAGAAGTAGCAAAAAGTTAACATGTCTGTGGGATCAGTGAAGGCAAGAAAAGTTATGGCCTGAGATACAGCAAGTGGAATCATGTTAGGATACACATGGAAAAGATGTTGAGATATTCAGAGGACTGAATCCTTGGAGTTATACAAATAGAGAACATCTCCACCTTTGTTTTATCTCTGACAGATTCTTTCTTCATTTGTAGATCACCTGCTGAGAAAATTTGTCTTTTTTAAACAGCTCTGGGTTTCAGGAGTATATATGTTCCTGCTCTGAAAAGTGGCACTGCTACCAGCAGTTGGGTCAGAGAAGAAACAGGAAAAGCTTTCTCTCCTAACTCTTGCAAGAATTTTTTTTTACCTTCCAAATTCTCATAAAACACCACCTGCTTTCCTACTTCTAGTTCTCCTACATGTGAGTAAGAGACTACTATAATTGGTAGAGCACATATAGCTGCTGATGCTGGGACATAATGGCATAGAAACTTGAGGTTGGCATTAAGGGATATACCCAGGGAGAAACCAAAATGCACTTCACTTGTAAGACAGAACCAATAATATGTTTATAAATTATATAAACCAGTAATTTTATGAAGTTGGATGGTAACAGTGGTTTAACAAAATTCAAGGACAAGGTGCACTTGATTATTTAATGCTTAGAGAACTGGGTCAGACTAAATTGTCATGGAGACCCTCCCATTAAGTCATGAGGATCAAAAGAACCCTCTCACATTCCAAAATTCTTCTCAGAAGCAGTGGGGTTTAGGTGCAGCTGTGTCCAACCTTAGTCTCAGCCTTGGTCAATTGTTTATGTCTAAAGGATTATATATGCACAGTCAATCCTTTATATCTCTTTTCAGCCCACTTATTCCCAGTTCACTTACAGAGTATCTGACAAAATAAGGATTCTCTCAGCCTTGACAAGTAACCTTTAGAGGTGTCCCTGCTCAAGGGGAGATCCTGGTGTGCAGCCTGATGACAGCCAGGGGACTTCAATGGGCCCCGGGCTTTCCACTACTTACGGAGTAAGATAATTGACTCATAGGCATATTTGCATACCAACTGCACATGTTAGTTTCTTCCAAATTTGCCTTGAGTCAGACCATGTCCAGCACTGTGGTTGAGTGGGTGCACTGCTCAGATTAGCCCTTGGCTGTTGTGTTGTTATCTGTGATCCCTGAATCCACTTTGAGCTGGCTATAGCCAGCACAACCAGTCCCATCCTTTATGACTGACACTGACCAAGACCATGGTATGTGGTCTAAACTTTCAGGATTCCTGAGAGAAATTGGCATACTCTGACTGTGAAGCACACTTGGATTTCTCCCTCCTCCCTTGCCCTATTTCTTCCATACATTCAGTTATGCAGGATTTGTGTCTTCTCTGCAGGAAGTTTAGGACATGCACCTTAAGAACTGAAGAGTGGCTGTTCCTCATGCTGAGTAAATTAGGAGGAAGTTTGTAGGTGAAACCAAGTTGCTATTGATAGTGATTATTATTTCATCACAGAGAAACTTATTGATTTCCAGATAATTTCATGTTCAAAAAGGTGTACAAGCTGAGATCTATTTATTAGAGGTGAATTCTGGCATAGTTATAAGTCAAAAATATTTCATCTAGCAAGTTCTGCTGAAGGACAAGGAGTACCCAAAAATTGCCATGTGTCTCCTTCATAGAACATTTTTTCACCTACATGTTTTGTCACCATTGGCATTGAAAATATAGAAGTCTAAGTTTCTGGAAATATTTGATGCATTTAATCATAATCATAGTAATAATGTGATATCAAAATGATTACAGATTCTCATTCACAATGACTGAGGTTTGTCCTCTGGCCTTATCTAAAGACCCTTCTCTGTGAAATCAGTTATACCGTGAACCTCAAATACATCTGGTACATGTCAGACTAAGTATAGCAGGATCAACCTGTGGACTCAGTAGTTGTGTCTTGTTACTGGGAGTGTGTGAGGAAGGTAAGTAGTGATGAACACTTGTAGAAAAGATAGGTGCACATCCTCAGGCTGAGTCTGTTGACTCACTCCCAACTTTGGTAAGAAGTGGGCCACATCAATTGTCCCAATACCTGCTCTCTGCCTCTTACTGAGCTTGGCTGTTTTAGATTCCTGGGGAGCACTGAGTTGTGAATGTTATATATTGTGAAAAATTAGTACGACTGAAATAGGAGCAAGATCGCATCATTGTCTGCAGGTGTAGAAAAGTCCCACCAGACAGTGTCAGAAAAGGTCAATAGCAATAACTCTTCAAACAATATTCAACAGCTCTCCAAGAAATATCTTTAAGCTCCAACATATAGAAGTTCAATTTTTCAGCTCCTCCCTTCCACTGAAACAAACAACCCTAAAAACTAGAATGGAAAAATTTGATTAATGACACACTAGTACACAGAACACTAACTCTTCTTTTAGAAGATAATGTCTGCTGTTTGGGAAATAGAGTTTCAAATCATTAAATATCTTTTTAATGAAAATTTTCTGTCTCATTCTTGCAATTAAATGCTTAATTAATATTACTGTGTTAAAATGTATATGAGAAGCTTCAATTCCTTGCATATAATCAATATATATCAGTTTTATTATGAATATGTAGACTAACTATGATGACATATTTACTTTGTTTGAAGGCTTTCCTTGCTGACACTTCCTTTTCCTTTCCTTTTTTTTTTCCCCTTCATTCCTCCCTCCAGAATAATAGAAAGAAGTAAAATGCACATGGTGCAGAAGTGAATGTGGAACTGATCTTAGTGCATTTCTTTACATGGTCCTCTTATCCATTGTTTTACTTTATGTTTCAGGTTGAAGTTGAACAGACTGAGTGTCTGTTTCTCTCAGTATCTCTGGAACACAAATCAGCATTGGTCTTTATCTACGAAGGATGAATTTAGAGGAGAAAAAAAAAGTCATTTATAACATTGAAAAACTTTTGGTGATTGCACCCAGGCATCATGTTGTAGATACCTCTACAATCCCCATGAAACTCTCTGGCAAGATGTGACACAGCAATGCAGTCTGTTTGGTCTAGAGGATGAAGGAAGCAAAGTGGTATTATTTAGCAATGGGAAACATTGGATCTGGTGAAATAATTTATGTATAACAATTACAAATATAAAAATTCTCATAAGATTTCCTTGTATATGTGATATAAATAGCTGAAATAAGGCATTGCCACTTAGTCTGGTACTACTCTGACACATACTGATAATCTTTATGCAATGCAGAGAATCAGATATGTCTTCACAGGTGTGTAAGATAATGTATGCACAATAGTCCATGGAATCAGTAATTTTCTTAATTAACTCTTACAACAGAGTGCCCTTGCATTTACACAGCTTAGAGAAGTGTTTGTGTGGACAAGCTAGAAGCTTTTTTTCTGTTCATGAAGTGCTCACAAACAGGAGCCATGTGGAGTTACTTCTGTTGGAAACCTAGTTTGTAGCTCTAGGCATAAGATCATTCTTTCTCTTACTATTTTAAATTGGAAAAAAAATTAATTTAAAGCTGTTCAGAATGCCTGGAAGAGTAAGATGAGTTAATATTAACAAGATTCTTCTATTTTGTTGTGGAAATGAAGCTAGACACCATTGATAACCACTTCATACAAACCATGGAGGCACCCTAAATTGGGAGGTAGTTTAAGGCTTTTCTATTAAGCAAATAATGCAGTAAGTAATTGCTCTAATTTTAAATCAAGAAATAAGCTTCTGACTGTTACATGTGTGAAAGGGAAGGAAATTCGCGTTTTATTGAAATAATTAACAAAAATAAATTAAGAAAACAACATCATTTAAAAAGATTGAAGGTCTGCCAAATTAGATGTAGTGTTTGTCTTTCCGCACCCCACCTCTCACTTTCCTATTTTGCTATTGAAAGCAGTTAAATGGTTGTGGTACTTCTTTCTATAAGCCAACAATTTCATACTTCAAAGTTTTAAGTTGGAGATGTAAATCTCTATTTAAGCACCTGAAAAGAGTCTTCAGATACTCAAATAACCCAGTCAGCACACCTGAAAAAGCAGTCTGCTCCTATTAGATGCCTAAAAGCAAATTTAGAAACCTACTTTTAAAAAGGAAAAATGTAGCAAATATTTTAGTAAGGACAAGAAGAAAACAAGAATCCTCTGTAAGTGCAATGTGTTACTGCGGAAGAGTGAGATCAAAGAGCTGATCTGGTGCTTAACAAGGAAACAGAGTTATTGACAGACGATACAAAGAAAAGTCAAAGCAGTAACTGAATTTTCTGCTTCAGCCTTCACTGGCAATAACAGTGTCCACCAGGCAGCTCATTACATCACTGTGAACAACGAGGGGTAAAATCTCAGGCCAGAAGAGCAGTGAGAAGAGCCAATTAGAGAGCAGGTAGATAAGTTTGAACTGTCTGAGCTTGATGAAATTCACTTTATGATACTGACTGAAACAGTCTCAGGGTCAGCAACTTTGTGAACTCATAAGGACTAGTGAGGCTTCAGAAGCTCAGAAAAGGAAAATGTATGGTCTATTTTTAATGGGTGAAAGAAGTAACCTAGCAGCTGACCTTCAGTCCCTGTGAAAATATAGGAATAAATAATTGAACTACATGTATACAGCTAGTACATGCTTATAAGGAGATGAAAACAGCCAAGAACAAATCATGCCATAGCTATTCATCTTCCTTCTGTGGGAAGTTAAGAGTTTTCCTGAAAAAAAAAAAAAGAAAGAAAGGACACAGATCTTGTGGCTAAACTTCAGCAGTTCTGTACTAAAAAAGCTAAAGAAATATGGCACTGCTGGGAGGGAAGGATATCATACTGGGGAAGTAGCTATTAAGGTTCACTGCCAAGTTGAAAGGATGCTGTAAGTGGAATTTCACAGGGTCTGCCTCCAGTCTGCCACCACTCGATATTTTCCTTAATTATTTCAAAAGCATGAAGTGTATACTTATTTAATTACTAATCAGCACCAAGCTAGGAGGGGCTGCACTAAGATTTGAGAGAAGGACTAGAATACAAAATGAACTTTACAAATCAGCAAAAAAAGAGGGAGCAAACCTAAAAATTCAGGACAGCTTAAATAGGAGGGAAGCAAAATGTTTCTATCGAGGAGCAGCAGGAATAGGACTGCACAACAATGGAAGCCAAGCTGGGACCAAGGGTGACCAAAGCAGATGTAGGTTGGTGGCCTGACTGACCTGGGTGCAGTCCTGCAATACTCAAGCAGTGTTACCGTGCAGCAGCTGTCCAATGAAAGTTTGGTGAGCATCAGACAAATGCAAAATGTCTGAGGTCAGCTGGGAAGTCAATTGAACAGGTCAGGATGGACTGGGGACAGGACAGGAGACACAGCTGTCTACACCATGCCAGGCAAGGGCTGAGCTTTGAAGCTTACACGGTGCTCCTGAGCCAGGGGCTGTAGACCTGACAAGGTTGCTCAGAGAAATTCAGACCTACTAATGCACTTGGGGTCTGGCCAGAAAACCTGACCTATTCAAGGCACTCAGATGGCTTTCTTTAGAAAAAAGATTTCTAAAGGGAGGGATGATAACTTATCTTCAACAAATGAGTATAGGAAAAGAGGCAAATTAGCTGTCTCTATGATCATTGTAAAATAAGAAGCAGTGGACTTAAACTGAAGTAGAGGAGACTTAGTTTAAACATCAGGGGCAGCATTTTCTAACTATAAAAATAAACATTGCTGGAAGAGATTTTGCACAGAGGAAAATCTGCCTTATCTATCAGAGTTGTTCTAAGTATAGTTCATCATGGCTCAAGACAAGAAAATGGACTAAGTGACCTTTAAGTCCCTTCTAATCCTATTTTCTCCAATTCAGTAACAATGCTGGTGAGCATACTCCATGGAATATATATCTATAAGTAATCAGTGAAATTATTTGTAGAATAAGGTACTAATGCAACACTATAACTCTTTAGTCCTAAGTGGTTTGAGTAAACAGAATTTACATTTTATACTACAATATAAGTCATCTAGGAGAGCTGCTATTTATTAAATTATAAGATGCAATTATTGATACTGAAACATCTACTTCTAGGTGACACCTTTTGAAAATAAGCATTAATGCTTATCCAGAGTTTTCCATAAAAGTTTTCAAGATCACAAGTAGCTTTAGTCAGAGTAGACGACATCTTGTTTTGTTATGTGTAGCTAAAAACTGTACAGATTAAGGATGTGGATTTAAAGACAACACAGATCCTGATTCAAACAAAATTAGTGTTAATCATTTGTGGATCATTTTAAAGTGATTTGCTCTGTCTACTCATCTTTGTCTGCTTAACTGAATTTAATCCTGTTGACATTTCTACTCTCAATTTTAAACTTTGTATTTTTCTCTAACTTGCTTTTATGGTAAAAGAGCAGCTAGTGATACTCAAAGCTTGAAACAGAGACCAGGGTGACATTTGCCTTATAAAATATGAAGCAGTGTACAAAGTGTACACAGATAATATATAGCAGAATCAGAGCCTGGAAGACCTTGATCAACCAAACTGCAGTTTCTTATTTATTAATTTATTATATAATTCATTCCATTATTGTGGCCAACGTATACTTACCCATAGAGTTTATACTACATATTATCCAAGCTGTGTAGCCAAGAACTTGCTTAATACGTGACCATCCTTCATAAAACAAAACTGGTAACATTCTCAATAGCTTTACATATCCAAAATTCAGGCATTAAAGCTAAGCTGGAAGTACTTCATCTGACCACCCATGAGTGCACTCTGTGAATGTCTGAATAATTCTGTCAGTTACACTAAATATACTACCTAGGGTTTGATTTAGTTACCTAAAGATAGGTGTTCAGTACCATGGAATATGCTCTGGGCTATCTCTGCTGGTCTTCATGCCAGTCCGGGTGACTATAGGCCCACTATAACTCCTGTTCTATATCTCTAAGCTTCATGTAGGTCTGAACCCTGCATGGCAGAAATCTCAAATGGCACTTAGAGGGCATGTGTTTTGACAGGTCAGACAAGTGCAATACCAGCTCAGTCTTAAACACTCAACTGTCATTTAGTTATCAACATCTCAATGACAATCTGAAAGCAGAATCCTGTTCTAGTAGATTGATTCAGTCATTTAAATATAAACCTCCAGTGCTGTTTGTAACCCTCTGTGATATCAGGCATCTGCATGGGTTGGTGAGAAGATCGCACCCACCTGGACTGACAACTGGAATGGGGCTTTACATAAAGACATATAAAGTTAGAAAAGATATATTCATCTAGAGAAATTACTAGAAATCTGGACAGCTCCAAGATAAGAATATATCACAGTAAGCTCAATTTTTATTTTATAAAATCTCACCCGTAAGATCATCATCATCATCATCATCATCATCATCATCATCATCATCATCATCATCATCATCATCATCATCATGGCTAGGCTTCGTGAATGAAGATTTGGGAAGGGCTCTACCCACGCTTGCTGCAAGTGCACTGATGGCTAAAAAGGCCAATGCGAGATAGGCAAGTCCGGTTGCAAATGGCACAGTGGAAAATCTCCACAGGTGGGATTGGCGAGTCACGGTTCTTTCTGAATTGTCTTTTTTCTTCAAGACTGATCCTGCATGTGCTCTCAAAGGAAGCAGCAGCATTATGGATGGTGTCTCCATGCCTCCTGATTGGAGGCCAGAGTGGACCACTGATGGTGGTCAATATGGTCAAGGCTGAGGGATTGTTTGAGGGAATCCTTGTATCTCCTCTTTGGGGCTCCTCTCTTGTGGCAGCCGGTGGCAAACTCACCATAGAGCACAATCTTGGGGAGGCGATCCTCCATCCTGGAGACGTGCCCTGCCCAGCGCAGCTGTGTTCTCAGCAGCATGGCCTCAATGCTGGTGACCTCT
>JAWWEU010000111.1:108034077-108061156 GCA_035583155.1 Acropternis orthonyx
TCTGACCCTTCAGTTGAGACCTGACTAGCATGGGAGACCCTACCGGAGGCACAAACCACCGCCAGCATAGCTCGCAAACTCATAAGGGGACGCAAGCTTCTCCCCCGCGACAAGGGGGTGCCCGTGGAGAAGACCTATAAGATAATCCCATTTGAAATAGCCAGGCTCACAACCCTATTTTTTTTCCTGTTTGTATTACTAGTCAAAATAAATATTTCTTTTTGTATCTATTCTCTCTATAGAAACCATGAAGAAAGTGCAATTTATTTAGAAAGAACAGCAGAGTCTAGAGAAGGACTGCAGCCTTCCTTTTGCTTTCCTCAGAGTTTGTTTGCAGATTATATATATGTATTACACACAGTATGTTAACATTGCAACAGGAGAGGTGGTTATAGACCATTTAGGTGTCTCTCTATATAAATTCTGTGCTTGTAGGGCATATCTCATAAGCTGCCTTGTATCACTGCCAGTTTACAATATGCTTATTTACACTGAAAGAGACTTCAGTCACTCATGCTAAGTATCTACTTTCATATTCCTGATACTGGGATACTATTTTCTAATGATAACTCCCTCAGCTATGCACAGAATAAGCCTCATCTTCTCTAAATTTAGGTCTCTGTAGATGCTTGCATGTGTATTAATCACCTTGATCTCCCTCTGTGATAACAGAGAGAGAACAACCTCACTCGGACAACTTTCATGTGCCATGTTTCAGGTGTCTGTCTTGGGATGAGACAGATCATTTGCAGAAGCACCTACTTGTCTCCCTTGTTAAGAAAAGCCAGAGAACAAACTCAGAACCAGACACTTGCATTCAGTAAATAATCTTCCACCACAACTGCCTCTAGCCACTTGGTTGCAAAGCAGAAGCATTTTAAAATGCCAAAAAAAAAAAGCAATTAAAGTTCAACTTGTTCCATTTTCCATGGAACTGGATGGAGGGTATTTGTATAATCAAGTATCATGTCTCACCTTGGGACTGGATAGTAACTTGCTGCAGTTCTCAATCTAAATTATGATTGAGCCTATATTATAAAAGTGAACATGACTAAATTATCTGTGTGCCACCTATGTTCACTGTCCTCCACAAGAAAAAAAAGTATTTCAAAGACTTAGCTGACTCACGTCTAACACGTTCAAAGCTAACTCATTTCAGTACCTACTGACACATATATATACTCAGACATAAAGCTACTATGTACATGGCAAGCCTAAAGCCTTTCATGTGGAAACCATCTGTGTCCTGATCCAGAAGACATGTAAAAAATATAAATTTCACAGAAGTATTATTCAGCCCTAATCTAAATAGAGATTTAAAATTACTCTTCTGACTCAATACTTGGATATTCTTTTTACAGTGCCACTGAGTTCAAAGCATTTTGACATGCTGGTAACTCCTATTGTCCTGAGCATCCCTATGAATTAATATGGAAGGATATGTATTGACCTGGACCCTTTGTGTTATCTGTTGTCTGTTTTGAAATAGTCTAGAACTACAGGAGGTAGAACCATGGGTATTGCATTGCACTCTTTCTAAAGAGCACCAAAATTATCACATAGAATATGAAAGATTCAGGGAGTCAAAAATAATTGTAGAATTATGCCTTTGTCATTTATCTAAGGTTTTTACCAACATATGATATTCTGTGCTAACCCGTATAATATACCTGAGTTTTCCTTCAAAATTAAAAAGGAAAAGAGTGAAATGCACTGTCCATGAAAGTGACATTTTCACTTCTGTTTAAAGTTTTTTTACAAAGTAATGCTCAGGAGGTGTTGTTCCAGTGCTCCTTCCTTTATAACTTATTTTGTGACTCAGAGAAAGCTTGCATAAACAATCATTGTGGAAAACAAACTAATTCTTTCCTCATCTCTGTTAATCCTGAAATGAAGTTACTGTAGTTCACACATATAGACATAGTCTCAATGCTATTCACTAAAACATTGGTTAACAAGAAACAAGATAGAGGTTAAAACAGAACTTTAGTTTAGACAAAATATTACCACCTATGCTGCCAGCAAAGATTGAAATGGATTCCATTATGCTTGGTACAGGAGGCTACTAATAGTATAAGAACTCCCAGGAGAAACCCACTGAAGCAAGGCCATGACCCAGCTCTGCAGGAGGTGATCCACCAGCATCCTTCCTTTGTGGCTTTGCTGCAAGACGAACAGCTTTAGATTACAGAGGAGCTCTGCAGGTAGAGCTGAATCCACTTTGGTTTTGGACTGCCTTAGCCACAGCAGGAAGCCAATCCTTCCCCTTCCTACTCTATTAAGCAGATAATTTAAAGTGCATCCTACAGCATCTCAAGTTAATTGAAAGTGTTAAATGAAAAGTGATTGACAGGACGGATTCTTGATTTTATATTATTTGCACAGACTTATGGGAAATGTTCTATTCATTTACCTTTCCACTTCAAATTTAGGAATACATCTTGCTTATATGTTGCAAATGTTTTTCTCATGCTGAAAAGACTTTATACTTTACTAGGTTTCATGCAGGAACAAAAGTATCTATGATGTGTGCTGAACTCTTTCAGTTGTTTTGGAAATGATGATGAAATTGTAAGATTGCTGAAATTATTAAATCACCATAATTCACAGGCAGAATATCTAGAGCCATCAGCTCTGCTTGAGGCCCTATAGTAAACTCTGTAAAGCATCTGGAAAACTGACCTTGATGTTTTGCAGGTAAAATACTGCAAACGGATAAAAAGCACTAAGAGGTAAATATGCCACATAAAATATACCAGTGATACTGTGCGATATGAAACTACATTTTCAATGGTGCAATCAGATCATCATCTCTTGATCAAGAGTTAAGATGACATTGAACTATAATTACTCAAAGTTAAATAACTAAAGAAATATTTTCAGTTTCATCAGGACTTCTGTAGATTTAATAATTTCATTAAGAGGCTTAATGGAGAGTGATCCCAATTAAAAAGTTCTTTCATTTTGTAATGTAACTCTGGTCTGGGAGGTGTTTCCTTTTAACAGAATGGGAAATAGCTGTGGAACTAGAATAGTTTCCTGTGGGAAGATACTTTTTTAATATTGCTTCAGAATGGATTTAAGTGCCAGTCTTTGACCTAGCAAATGTGATGAAGTGAGTCTGAAAGTGTTACATGTGACTTGGCTGGTGAGAAAAAGCAAGAAAGGTTAAAAAAAAGAAAAAAAGAATAAAAACAAAAAAAAGGGCATTATGTCAGACTGCATAGATTCCCTAGGGCATGGGAAATACATGCTACACAGTGATGGATAGGGAAGAGTATGCTACAAGAGTGTCTGATGAATAGAATGCTAGTTTTCCACTTATTTCTTGTTTTGGCAGGGGAAAAGAAAAAAACGAGATGATATTTTTCTATACAGATTTTTTTGTACAAAAGTATCCTTAGCTGCCTGTTGAGACTGGAATAATTATTAACAATAATTACTTAATTAGCATTGGATATTCAGGAACAGAAATGATAATGATACACCTTGCATTTCTACCCATGTGCAAGGTGTATAATATTCTGTAAAAAGAAAAGGAATACAGACTTCCCTGATTATTTAAAGTATTTCAGAAGCTTTGGGGTCATCACATTGCTGATTGAGATTCATTTCTCATTTTATAAAACTTCCTCAGTGCATTTTTGGCACAATTGTAATATTTTAAGGCAATTTTATACTGAAATCTTTCTAATCAGAATCTCTGGTGAGAATCCCGAATGGAAAAAGAAATCTCAGCCAGTATATTTTTAAAGCATACAGCCATTGAGAATCTGATTACCTTTTCACATTTTCATACAAAATGGATTAATGTGTCCCTGTCTTTATTACATTTTCAACACTTGTCATTCGTGATTAAGCCAACACTATGAAGATGTATTACACAGCAGTATAAACGACCACATTAAAATGGGGTATATATGTGCTTGAGAAGTTAAAGGCAGATTGATTTGTGATACTTTTACATAATATGTAATGTACCTAAAAATATTTTACACAACTTGAGATTCAACAATCTGGAGGGAAATATAAATAAATAGATGAAAGCTTACAGAAAGGGGAAAGAGCTGGAGAAAAGTGTTAATTAAATCAACCACAGAGATATGTGGTGATGTGATAGAGTGCTATGAAGAAAGCCAGGTGCAATTTCTTATAGATAACAGCTCAAATCAGAAATTACCACATGATTGGAAGCACCTACTCTAGAGGTCTAGTGCTGGAATGCAGAGGTTATTATAGGGCAAGACTGATGTGTATTTAGGAAGGATTCTGGACAAATCTTGCTTTGTGCCTGTGTTAAATTATCCCTAGTTGTCTTGTGAAAATATTTCACCCATTAATCACAGCATTACCTCTACATGCAATTTATCTCACTTCTACTTATCCTGCTACACAGTCCAGAGCATGCAGACATTTAGTATATAAGGGGCTTATAAGAAAGATGGAGAGAGACTTTTTACAAGGGCCTGTAGTGACAGAGGGAGCAAGGGGTTTAAATTGAAAGAGTGTAGATTGAGATTGGATATAAGGATGAATTTTTTTTATTGTGAGGAAGGTGAGGCACTGGAACATGTTGTCCGGGGAAGCTGTGGCTTCCCCATCCCTGGAAGTGTTCCAGGCTAGCTTAGATGAGGGTGTGAGCAGCCTGGTCTAGTAGAAGATGCTCCTGTCCATGCTGGAGAGGGAAGGACTATATGATCTTTATAGGTCCCTTTCTACCTAAACCATTCTGTGATTTTTTAATTTTTTTTTAATATAAAATTTATCCATCCCAATTTCTGCACTTTAAAAATGAATGAGGAATAAAAATTTTTGGTTTGTTTTCTAACCTGTGACTAACTCTTCTCATATAACCCTATCAAAATCTGCCTAAATACATCCTATTACCTGATAGGCTTTAGACCTCTATCAAGAAAGTCATAAAGAAAGGCAGCATAGTCTCATTAAAGTCTATGTATGCCTTACTACCTGCTTCTAGAGACAAGGGTTTTACTCAACTATTAACTATATAATACAACTGTCAGCAAAAGGGTGCACCTGCCATCTTAAAAGCCAGTGTGCTGACACATCTACCAGACCATCATTACAAAATGATTGTGCATCACCTCCAGCAAAATTTCAACTTGGAATGACTCTTAAAATATCTTTTTGCTATCTTTCCTGTAATCTGTTGCAACAAGTATGGGAAGTATAGTAGTGTGGTTTGTATTCTGGAACTGACTCTCCTGTTGCTTGTTGAGCGCTGGCTCTACATACAAGATACTCAGATGGAGACTGCGTTAGAGGGGCCTGGCCAGCCTGAAGCAACAGGTTCATATCTGTTTGGCCTCAGATTTTTAGGGCATCTAGTGGTTCAGCTTATGGTGCCCATTCATGGGAAAGACAAATGAAGTGAGTTCCATGGACAGCTTGCCTTCCCTTTCCAGTGTGGCCCTGTCTGAACAGCATGGTCCCTCAGCAGCCAGTTTACTCATGGGTCTCTGTGCACATACATATCTGAGCCAGCTAAGTTTCATCTTGTACCCCTCTAATTTATCTCACTGGTACTGAATTATCATCCCTCCTGTGATTCTCAGCCCTATCTCTGTTGTCCATTCATCATCTGCATGCTTATTGTCTGTCTCCTTGCTGCTGCCGATAGCATCGGCTGCCGCCACGCTCTGTGTTGTGCACTGCAGAGATTATTCACGTCTGAGCTGCTTCCTCTGTGTACAGGCAATCTCTCCATGTAAATGAGAATACCTTTACAGTCTTTTTGATAAACACTGACCCCCCCTTTGTATGCCTCTTATCCCTTTTTCTCTCAAGTCGTTCTCACTGCTTGTCAGTAACAGTGATCATTCTGAAGACTTTAGTGGGAGACTTATTTATCTGCTTTGGGATGATTGGGGGTAATTTTTTTCCTCCTGGATACATTTAGCCTCTGAGTCTGTTTCCAAGGGCAGTTCCATGCTTAGGGAGAATTTGGAGGAAAATGCAATTACAGTTTGGGGTTTTTTTCCTGAAGAAGGAAACACAGAGTTAGCTGTCTATGGGGAATTATGAGAACAAGATTCTAAATCTCACTGCTTTAAATTATTCCAAAAGCCATGGCCTGGAAGGTGTAATTGGCAGGGAAGTGTAGAATTTGTCAGTGCAACTCAATAATTATCTAGTCAGAACTCCTGAACGAACTCTTCCCAGTAATGTTTTTCAGCCCTAGACAGTTCTGCAGCAATTTTATTTCAGCTTAACTATTGTGAAGTAGTCATGATTTTGCGTAGCATTCTCAGTTTTCCAGATGAATAATGCATTTTATTTTGCCCACTAATGCTACTGGAGCCCAAGTATTCTATTTATTATTATTATTATTATTATTATTATTATTATTATTATTATTATTATTATTATTATTATTATTATTATTATTATTTTGAAGAAAAAAGTGATTGAGTGCTAAATCTGTTTTGTGCAGTACATTATATAGTAGCCTGAAATACCCCACTCCCTCATTTTTTTATTCATATGATACATGAAAAATGGCATAAATGTATTTCATTGTGTCACCTAGAATCTGTGTTGCCAGCAATAACGAATATGCTTTACTCTTCAGGTTGGTAGTGTTTCATTTCTTCCTGACAAGATTATTTGACAAGCAGACCCTGCATTGGCAATATTGTTTATTTTCATAGTCATGTAAATTATCTTGACAGTCTCATAAACATAAATTGGCAGGAATACTGTCCCACAGCAATGCTTGTTAAAATACACTAATGGAATATAATAAATACATTGTTCTAGTGTATTTATAATATGCTAGCATAACATTACATCGTGTGAAAGTTATATAGTATAGGATAATCTCCTCTGTATTTCTTACAGTTTACAGTAACTTGTTGGTCAGATATTTAATGTAATTAACCATGAAGAAAAATGCATAGATTCATACTCAGGGGTGTATTTGACTTAAAAATATGGCAAATATTAACTTACCTGGACTGAAAGTGTTAGACAGTTTTTACCACTTTGCACACATGAATTTCATAGAATATTGGTTTGGGTTGGAAGGGACTCAATTTTGGGTTGGAAGGGAAACTGAATTTCATTTGGTACAACTGTGCAGGAGGTAGGTGGAGGGAAATGTACATCTATACAATTACCAATCTGATTTCTTGGTAGCTGTTTTTTGAACTGGATACAAAAATACTCATAGATTGTGGAGAGCACCTGGGAAATAGGTGCCCCTTTGGAAGTCCACAAACAATGGATGCTAATTATTCACAGATGGTCCAGGTGAATGTCACACTGCTATTGATTCAGCTGTTTTTGCTGATTGTTCAAGGTTCCCCTATAGAGGCCATCAGCAAGTTGAAGTTTCCCTGGATACCAAAGAAAGAAACTGCAAATTGTTTTCTGATCTCTTTGGAGCTGAAGCAAGTTAAGGACACAAATATAAGTGGCAAATACAACCTCACACTGCAAGTCCATGCTCACATGATAGGTATCAACTCAGGATGGCCTTTAATTTTCAGAAATTCATTCTTCTAAATTCCAGACCTGTCCCTAGGGTACCTTCAGTGCCACTGGAGGAAGAAAGAGCTTTTGAGGAACAAACTATTTCACCTAATTTACAACATGATAAATCATGGTCTCAAGGAGACTATATTTCTTTTAAGGAAGCCTCAATGACTAGCTTAGATTACGATAACAAGTTTTTAGTAAGTTAAAGTCAGCGAGAACTAGTTCCAACTAGAGACTTTGGAGAGATATTTCCCTCAATGTTTTCTCTCATTATATAATCACCATTTTATGAATCAACTGTAAATAACAAGCAGCATCTAATCTTCTCCCTGGAGTAATTAAAATTATGATAAGGGAAACAACTCCAGAGCACTTGGCTACCTCCTATCTCCTTGACATGTGTCAAGTTAGTGTCACAGCCAGGATCTTGTTGAGACAGAATTGCCTGCTTTGTCAGGCTGGATAAGAATTTGGTTTTGCAGTTTTCTCCAAGATCCCAAATTGTTCACTACTGATATGAGCAGAAGTTCAAGAAGGTCACTAAATAGCTCCCAGTTCGTGAGCCACTTTAGCACCTGTCTGAGTCCCAAGTGCTGTTTGGAGCTGTCTGGTTAATATTAGCTTCCAAACACTCCTGAGAGTCACTCTAGTGATCAGCAACAAGCCAGCCCAAAGACACACTCCAGAAATGACATTTAGTTCCTGCCTTGTTCATTTTCAAAGCAGGTCAGGGAGTAAAATTTAAACCACCAGAATTTGTTTCTAAATGCACAATACAGAATGCAAGAACTTAACTGGTGTGCTTTTGTATTGGGCCAGCTTCAATGGGAAGTTCTCCTAAATAAAAATGACTGCACAATATGGCTCGTAATTTCATTACTTTCTTACTCCTTCCCTTACTGAAATAAATATTTATTGAGCTCAACAGGGGGAATAAAAAATCCCTGGCATTCTCCATGTGCCACTTTATGTGTGAGCTTTCCTATGTCTCATTTCTCCATGACAACCTAATTTGACAGGCAGTCCCTGCTTTGGCAATGTTGTATCATATTTTCTTAGGCATGTAAATTCTGTTGACAGTCTCATAAACATAAATTGGCAGGCGTACTGTCCCAGAGCAATGCTTATTAAAATATGCTAATGGAATAGGATAAATACATTATTTTCAAATGCAAGCAGAAAACACACACAGGTTCATATGATATTTCTGCTTCTGATTGATGGGAGTTACGGTCATTGACAATTACAAAATTTCCAAGTTTCTGATTCAACTTCTGTAGTAAGCACTGCAGGTCTACCAGTACATCCAGTTACTGCCACAGCCTTCACTTCCCAGTCGCAGCACTAATGTTGAGACACAGCCAGAATTTTGCATGATGCTTCCTGTGTTTCTAATCTGTGGCTGATAGTCTGTTCTCCTCCAGCATGTCTCTAATGCCTTTCCTAACACTTTAAAACCCACAGATCCTGGTACCTCTGAGCTACAGCCTCTGAGCATCACCCTCCCTTGACGCTGCCTCATCTACTTCTGTGTCTTTGCAGCAGAAATGAGATTGGTAGCACACCCTGGAGTAAGGTACTCCAGTCTAGGAGCAGGAGTGGAAAAAAGGAAGGAAAGTTTCACTTTTCCTGCATACTTTTGGGATGACAAAACCAGACTGCAAAATTTGTTCTTGTGACAGTGACAATCTTCAGGCAAAAATAATAAAATTGTTAACAATTATGCATTCCACAAGATTTTTTTTTTTCGCTTTTAATTTGAAAAGTGTTCTAAAAGCTTTTATTTTTTTAGTATGTATTAACGTTATAATATTATAAGCATAATTACTTTTAATTGTGAATATTTTTGTTCAACTTCTGGTAAATGTTGCCCAGAGAATCTGTGGACTCCCTATCCGTGGAGGTGTTCAAGACCAAGTTGAATGGGGTTCAGAGTAATGCGGTCTAATGGAAGGAGTCCCTGTCTACGTATGGCAGGGTTGGAACTGGATGATCCTTATAAGGTGCCTTTCAACCCAAACCATTCTTTCATTCTATGATTAAATCCCTTTGTCAATCAGAATTAGAGAAAACTAGTTTAAAAGTTACATGTATTTTAAATTTTCCAAAACTTAAATACCATTATTCTAAAATTAGAAAAGTGAAAACCCTTGTGACCTTTTATTTACTGTATATTATGCAACCTCAGAATGTCAACAAAATTTTCATTTTTATAATACTTCAGAAAATTTTACAGTAATATATTTTTATTCCCTTTGACTATGTTTTAAATATAGATTGATTAATTTAATTTCAGCTGTACTAAAGGTTTCAAAGCCTTTCTAAAGAAAGATCTTTGTGCAAACAAGGTTTTCTTAAGAAAGTGATGCAGAAAGAGTGCTGCTTAGCATAACTAAGAATTAATCAGCTTCCAGTTTTTATATGTCCCCATTTTATTTGGGGGTGGATGAAGTAATTTCTATAAGACAGGCTTGGAGCACTCAGTAACTTATCTGCAAAATAATGTTGTATAAATATAAGTTGTAGGAGTAACATTTTCAGTAGAAATTTAGGAATTTAGAAGCAATTTAGAATTGGACTGAAAGTCTTAAGAACCAAATTTTCATAGGTGAGGACAGACACCTATACAGATTTTCAGAAGTGTGTAAAGAGGTTAGTTAGCTAAAACCAGAACAAACAGAGCACTTAGGAGCTTGAAATGCTCATAGGCAAAACTGAAGTGTCACTTTGAGAACATTTCATGAAAATATCCCCTGACCTGGTACATTTGAGATGTACCATCCATCTGTATATTCAGGTATGTGGTTAGGTTGAAGACATGTATCTACATGCCAGTCAACCCAAGGGTCCACTACAGGCAGTGGTGAGAATAAGGCACTCATAGGATGTAATTAATCAGATTCCTATGAAATCCCAGCTTTCGATTAAGATAATTTCACCCTTGAAGTGTCCTGGTCTGATCGGTTATCATAAGGAGTCTAAATAACCATCCCATGGTAGGCACCCACATCTGATCAGATGAATCCTTCCTTTGGTCATTGAATACTGTGGAAGAAGACCAAATTGAAGCATAGAAGCACAGTGCTCTGTGGAGTGCCAAAGCATCCATGCTGTGGGGTAGAGGAGCACTGTCTCTGTTCCCAGTGCAGCTGGGGAGTCACTAGTTCTGTAATGGCCAGAGCATGGTGGGACAGGGACACAGACAAGGGAGAGTCTTGGGGAATGGGTTGTGAGAAAGAAGAGCAACTCAGTTTATCATCTGTTACCAACCAGGGCTTCCAAAAGGAGAACTTCCTTGTTGCATCTCTGGCAATTGCTATTTAAACACTTTTTAAAACCAAGTCCATAACTTCTGTGACAGACACCAGACCACTGAATTTTCTTGTCCCTCTGCTCTTCCCAGTGATATGTTGAATTGTCTGATTTTTAAATGGTGCAATGTTCACTTTCCAGATGTCCAAGCTGATGCTTTAATCCCAAACTGGGACTTCGGGTATTTTTACTTTTGGGCTAAAAAATTCTGTAACTCCAGAACTGCATATAATTATTTTTATATGTGTACACAGACAAAATCTAAATGTAAAATTAGCATTAATTGAAATTTTCCTGCATACTTGACTCATAATTATTCTCCAGCTATAAGTAATAAATATAATTAGGACAAGTGAGAATCGTGGGACAGGAATAGTACAATGAGTTGGAGAGAGAAGTATCAGAACATAGGTTAAGAAGAGAGGAAAAGTATTATGGGCTTATTTTTACTTCAGAAAGAAATTAAGCTTGATGGCTTATGACATTTCTCCCACTGGTATTTTTTAGGACTATTTTTATGTGGTACTTTAAAATATTTCTGATGGTAGCTTTAAGGAATATATATTTGAAGTATATCTAAATAAAAAGCATGGAAATAGGTAAATGTGTGTGAAGTGCAGCTACTGATACCATATACAGGAACAAGTATTATTTAATTTGCAGAAATTGTTAAGAAAGATCCCACTGAGTTCACTAGACATACCACCGCTGGGTTTAATCTGTATCAATAAGATGGAGGGATGATGCAATTAGTACTTCCACTTTTCAGACGTAGCAGAAGAGAAGGATGAAAGCAGGCATGAAGAGGATAAAGTAGGAATATGGAGGCTAAAGATATAAAGGAATGTAAAGTCAACATTTTTGTGTCTATATCACTTGCTGAAGTTATAGCATTTTGCTGACTATTGCTTTGAAATAAAAATTTTGTGAAATGCTCATAGCAGGGCAGAACTCGCTTTAATGTGTCTTAAAATCTGAAAGACAAGGTTTGTAGGGAGAAGCAATATCTTTTATTAAACTAGCTGATACAGTTATAAAAAGAGACCAGTTTTCAGGGCAAGAGAAAAAGGTTTGTATGCCTGAAGCATGTCTGGTTTTGAAACTATAAAGTTGAGTTAATAAAAGATTCTTCCTCTCCCTAAACCTTACCTCTCTATATTCTTGAATATCTTCCCTAATGATCCTATTACTTGAAAAATATGAAAAACTTCAGCTGGCTCAAGAAATATCCCTCCATCAGATTTCTGAATTTTGTCATGATCATTGTCCACACTGAACAGACGGAGAGAATGAGGGACAGTTAGTTATGAGCCTGTATGTAACTCACAGAGACCTCATGGCTCTGCATTTTGCTAACACTGGTACGAAATTTTCTCTGAGTTTTGGATCAAGGGGATTACTTTAAAAGGCAGAAATATGAGTGCCAATCTGCAATTTACAATGTTCACAGTAGAAATTCTGCTAATTCCTGTGTAAATATTAACCCTTTTATAGATCAATGGAAGCAACTGATGGATTTTTTTAGTTATTTTTTGATTAGTTGGATAAATAATAGATTAAGTGAAAAACACTCCTGACATAATAGGAAATACATTTTAAACATCCTCCATAAAATACATGTGATGAGGTTTTTTTGCACCTGTTCTTCTGAACCATTTCAGGTAAGTGACCAAAACATTCACATTGTCTTGATTATGGTGAGGTTCCTGATGTTTTTAATATATTTGGTGTCTGATTGTTGTGCCTTGCTCTGGTATATAAAGTGCTTGTTAGAGCTGGAGTCAGAAGAAATTTTTCCAGTAGACTGTTGGCCAACTGCTAAGGTTTAATTTCTTCCCAGTAGGCTAGTATTTGTTTTTCCCAAGACTGTCCAGAAATAAAAAACAAGCTCACTGCTTTTGGAATCAAGAAGGACGCTGGCAATACTCTCTGTAGATCTCTATGCTGCTTTATGGCTTTTGATATTTTCCAATCAGGATAAATCTGTTGGAAGACACTAAAGAATAATTGGAAATCCATTTTTAGGAGATGTGTAAGATAGATACTTCTAAATAAAGTTAGCATCTAATAGGAATTGCAAAATCTGGATGGACATAAGAACACACAGGACCTCTTTGAGGCCAATATTTCTGTATTTCTTTGGTAATATAAGTGTAAATGTAAATATTAATATATTCCCCAGTTTTAGATTCAAACCAGTTGCTGAATTTGATGTGGATAGTTTCAATCACACCAAAGCAGTGGGTTTAGTGGATAAATCACTCACCAAAACATTCACTAAGTCCTGCAAGGAGGTTCAAATAGTTAATGAAATGATTTAATAAAAGTAACACAGTTAAAAAAAAAAAAAAGAAAAAAAAGAAAAGGAAGCTAATATGCATTTAGCTAATCCTCCTACATTATAATTAACATGAGAAATAGTAGACTCTTTTCCACTTCTCAGCAAAGATTAAATAGCTGAATGTCAGTTTTGAGGAAACATAATACTTGATTTCATTAGTTAATAAAATACAGTACACTGAGTAGAGAAATGTGAACCAGTACAAATAATTAGAATTTTAGTAACTGCACTTGTCAAAATAATTTAAAAAAATAAAATTAAAAGGCAGCTTTTAAGCAGCTTTTCCTTTAGGAATTCTCCTGTTTAATGTTCCTCTCCAAATATGCTAACTCACATTGTAACCCCTTTCATTTAAGTATGAACTGGCAAGAACTACTCCACTGATTCCACATAGGCTGATGTAGCAGATAAAATGTAACTAAATACTTCCTTCTTCTTTTTCTTTTGGGTGCCAGCTCATAGAAATCAAGGGATTTGTCAGAACACTGAATTTAACAACGCAAATACACACCAGCAGGGCTTAGCTTAATCCCCTGATCAGAGACAATAAGTGTGTCCTCAGACGTGTGCAGCCTGCCACACGCTCAGTCCTTCAGCGCTCTGAGCTTGGAGCACACTGGGATGCTCTCCTCCAGCAGCACCCACTCTTTTGGGGGTTGCTGCTGCCACTCCTCAATGGCAGATACTTTTTAGGTCACGTAGCAACACCAATAAAATTGTGAATCTGATGTTAAAATACTGCACTGCCTGCTCATATAAACCCTATGATTTATGATTATGTTTTTGTGGTGGGTTGACCCTGGCTGGACACCAGGTGCCCTCCAAAGCCTCTCTGTCACTGCCCTCCTCAGCTGGGCAGGGGAGAGAAAACATAGCACAAGACCTGCGGGTCGAGTAAAGCGCAGAGCAGAGAGAGAACCCTCACCAGTGACTGTCATGGGCAAAACAGATACCACTTGGGGAAATTAGTTTAATTAATCAGACTAGAATAATATGAAATAAAAATTAAATCTTAAAAAGGGAGCATGAATAGGGTCTGCAGTCAATTTATGATGCATCATCTCTCCTACTCCTTCCTCAGGGGGAGCATTCCTCACACTCTTTCCCAGCTCCAGTGGGGGTCCCACTGGATGTAATCCTTTAGGACCTCACTGCTCCAGTGTGTGTCCCCCACAGAGTCACAGGTCCTACCAGCAAACCTGCTCCAGCACAGGCTTCCCACAGGATCACAGCCTCATCCAGGCACACATTTGCTCCAGCATGGGGTCCTCCATGGACTGCAGGTGGATATCTTCTCCTGCATGGTCTTCCATGGGCTTCAGGAACACAGCCTTCCTCATCAAGGTCTGCACCAAGGGTTGCAGGGGAATCTCTGCTCCAGCATGTGAAGCATCTCTTCCCCCTTCTTCTTCACTGTCCTGGCTGTCTGCAGCATTGTTGTGCTCACATTTTCTCATTCCTTTCTTCTGACTAAAGCTGCTGTTGCACAGGATGGGTTTCTTTGTCCTCCTGAGGTGTTACCACCATCACTGATCGGCTCAACCTTGACCAGCAGCAGGTCCATCTTGGAGTTTGTTTTGGCTCCATCAGGCATGGGGAAAGCTTCTGGCAGCATCTCAGAGAAGCCACCCCTGCAATTTATTGCTGCCAAAACCTTGCCATGCACTCCCAATACAGTTGTATAAATAAGATCCCTTTGGTTGATTCTGCAGTTAAATCTAGGCTGGACTTCTCAAGGAGGATGCCCAAAGTGCAACTGCAGTTTATTGAAGGGAGGCTCAAGTGTGACAATACCCTGAGTAAGAAGGCTTTATCCCCTCTCCCACTTTGTTCTGTGCCTTTCTTATTTGCACAGACCCTCTCTAAAATTTCCTTGCACTGATCTATGTCCTGGTGCAGAGCAGGGGCTCTGCTACACATGGCTCTATCTGTGATGTTCTGAGAACTAATTTCATTCAAAATAAAAACTTCTCTCTGGCTCTTAGCAAGGTCCCTGTGGCATCCCTGCACTGTGTTACCAGGACAGGAGTGTCATGAAACACAGTGCTAAAGCCTCTGGGTGGTTTTGTGTGTCCAGGTGTGTTGTGAGATTGGACTCAGGGACAGCAGTGGTGGATCTGGTAACATATGGAGCATGGATGCAGAAGCAACAGAAATAAAAAAAGGGTGAAAATGCTCTTGGGCTGTAAAGGGCCAAGATAGAGGCTCTGTGACTCCTAATTTTCCCACCAACCCAGCAGGATCACTGAAAGACTCTGTGACAGTCATTTCTGGCACCAAAATATCCCTGAACTTCTCTTTCTAGTGTGTTCTGTGTGACTTTTTTCCCCAAGTTACCCAAGTGCTCCAACCTACTACTAGCACTGAGGAGAAGGAATATGATTGATTATCTGAAATACTAAAAAATATACTACAGTTTAAAAAAAAAAAAAAAAGAAGAAGAAGAAGATTATACAGAATTGAAGGGAGAAGTTTCAATATAACAACACCTCCAAATCTTGTGCTCAGAAAAGTGAGAGCTAGATAACAACTTAACCCACACAGTGACTAGTAGGGAAAGAGTATGACTGTGCCCCAAAGGGACAATTTACCCCTATTTTCCTTAAAAGTTCAGCACGTAGGAACTGTTTCTATCTGTAGTCAAACTGCTTGATAAAAAATCACAGTGCCACAGACTAAGCACAGTAAAGAAAAGGCAAAGCAGATTTCCTATCAGAAAGTGCAGTCCAGTCAAAAATACATTCTGAGACATTTCAAGCTTCATAACATATTGCTGTCTCAGACATTACAGTAAACAGTCCACTAACAGTTTTGCAAAATGAATGCTGACCTCCATGTATTTATTTACTTGTATTTCTCAATATTTCAAATAGGAGTTTGGGTTCTGGACCTCAATTCTGAGGCAGCACAAAGTTCTGAAGCTTAAAATGACTCATTTTGCTGAGGTTGCTTTTTTTTTTTTTTTTTTTTTTTTTGGCTGAAATAACATCTCAATTTATAAGGTATAATATCGACTCATTTTTGTATCCTCTTAAGATAAATCCCAATGAGCTGTGTTCCTAACTCGTTCTTGTTTAATGCTCCAGTTCTCTTTATCCTTTCTGTTCCACATAGAGTCACTGTCATATTTAATTAATGTATAGAATTAGGATTTTTCTAATTATAACTTTTTGTAAGATGAAGTAGAGAGAAAAATTAGGAATTGATCTACCTACCTATCTAATCTATTAAAAAAAAATAAATTGAGGGACATCATGAGGTGATCCTCCCTCTCTACTCAGCCCTAGTGAAGCCACATTTGGAGTATTGTGTTCAATTCTGTTCTCCACTGTTCAAGAAAGACAAGGAGCTACTGGAGAGGGTCCAGTGGAGGCCATAAAGATGATGAGGAGTCTGAAGTTTTTCTCTTATGAGGAGAGAATGCAGGATCTGGGTCTGTTTAGTCTAGAGAAGACTGAGAGCAGATCTCATCAATAAATATCAATATCTCAAAGGTGGGTGCCAAGAAGATGGTGGCAAACTCTTTTCAATGATGCCCAATGACAGGACAAGGAGTAATGGTAATAAACTAAAAGACAAGAAGTTCCACCTCAGCATGAGGAAGAACTTTACACTGAGTGTGGCAGAGCACTGAAATAGGCTGCCCAGGGAGGTTGTGGAATCTCCCTCTCTGGCGACATTTCAAAACCACCTGGATGCATTCCTGTGTGACCTGCTCTAGATGACCCTGCCTTTGCCTAGGGACTGGACTAGACAGTCTCCAGAGGTCCCTTCCAACCCTAACAATTCAGTGAGTCTGTGATTTTGTTATTTTTCCAAATTGAAAAAGTGGTAGTTTAAATTAGATACAAAGCAGATCAATTTACTATTAAACTACTTCAGGTTGAAGCCCAAATTCAGAATACTGTTCCTATTCTATTAACAACTTTCTGAAGTGATTAACTATAAATGTTATTGCAGTCTGTCCTCCACTGGGATGTTTGCAAATGAGGTCACAGTCATAAATTATAGTCTCCAAAAAAAGGTGCTTGTGTCAGAAAAAATCCCAGGGAAAAATCAAATTTTTAAGTTAAAATGACAACATTTATGGTATCTATGCAAGGTCACTTACTTGTTACCATATGTCTGATGAGTCACATAGCTGACGCTAAAAAGAAAAAATGAAGACATTGACAAGTTATGCGTCCTTCAGTAGCTGGTGTGACAAAGAGAAATTTTCCCCCCCAAAACTCAGTGTTTTATTTCAAGAGGAAAAATAAAAATAAAAGAAAGCAGAAATGATTCAAAGAAGTAAGTATTGCATAAATGAGGAATCCATTCTGGAGATCCAAACCTCTTATTTTACTGCTTGCTAAGAACTAAGATTTCTTCAAATATATCTTCGGATGAAGTCTATCCCAGAGCAGGGTGATAAATACAAGGTTTGCCAAAGAAAGTGGAATCATCATGGAGTATAAAAGTCTCTAAAGTTGTCAGTATAATGGAAGGAAAAACCCCAAGCTAGCTGAGAGCGCAGTTTTTGACATATGCTTTTCACAAACTGACTGATGTGGCTTTTTCAAAGAAATCAATCTGAAGCTTTGCAAATCACTGTGGGACAGATTCTGTTTTTCAGTCTTTGTCCTGTTTGTATTGCAGACAAAAAACTGCATTTCTCTGCAGATATAATTCACTGTGATAATTATGCCCTACGACTACAGTGTGAGTCAGCATGTGGAGGCTGGCAGAATGCATCCTCCTAAAATGGAGCAATCCAGACTTCAGGGGCTCATAACATACAAACTTAAACTACAAATGTTTTGTGTGGTTGTAGTTTTGTTTTGTTGGTTTTTTGTTTGTTTGTTTTTGTTTTTTGTCCTTCTAATATTTTCTCATGAATTGTGAAAGTACTGATTCTTTCAAATTCCTGCAGTGATCTGTTGCTGTCATTCACATCAAACCATAACCTTAATGGTTATTTACATAATTTGCTGCATGCTTTGTGTTTATAGTTCCATTTGGCTCAAGGCAAAGTGATGTAAGGCATTCATGGACATATAGGAGTGTAAAGGAGAGAAAGTTTGATCAATAGGACACCTTTGTTGTTGGTAAACATTGTCAGAAAATGATCAGTGTCAGTGCTCTAAGCCAGAGAAAACTAATAACATGAGTGGCAAGCTTCCTGCAAGTGCTTGGAGTATTTATGTGGCATTCCAGAGGAAGATCTGTAAACAAGACTAGAACAAAAATACAATTTTGTTGATATCCACCCGATTTATGCTTACAGCATGTGTTGATAATAACCTTATTTGTCAGAGAGTCCATCATGAATACTAATTTACTGATACTGAGTCAAAAACCAAATAAGTGAGGTTGATGTGGTGATGTACTCTATGCATTTTCATGTAATCACATTTAGAGTGACCCAAGTCTCCAGTAAAGAAATCAGAGAAATTTTACCATGCACAGAATGTTTTCTAATGAGTTTATAAGTGTATCCTGATATAAATGGAGCTCAGAGACTATGAAGAGGTTCTTGCCATCTGTTTAATGAAACATGAATATAGAATATTTTTAATATCTTATGCCATGCTTTTATTTCACCACCTTACTTTTCAAAGCAGAACATCTCAAAGTCCCAGAAGATCAAATCTACAAAATGTTGTTACATTTTGAACTTCTTTCATCCTAACTTGAAACAGAAGGTACTAAGATGCTTCCTGTGATTAAGTCACAGGGAAATAAATAGCAACTTGGTAAATATTAGAACGGTCTGATCAGATGATTTTTCCATAACACAAAAAGAATTACATTTAAAGTTTATTGCTCAATCTATGACAATAACATAATAGTGAAATGAAATGTTTCAGCATAAGTGAAATGGATCTATAATTATTCATGGATAATTGTGTTAAAAATGATACACTCTTCTTACACAGCATTAGTTTTCGACTGATCAGTACATTTCAATGAAGCAAAAATCTACTAGTTCTGTTCCAAGAAGGGATGAATATTATTCAACTAATTGGGAGAAACCTGAATAGAGAGATAAGGTGATGTGCCTAAGTTGTAAACCCAAAATCTCAGCTGGAATAAGTCTGTTCAGTGTAGTCTGAACAATGTATTCTAGTTCAGATCTAGGAAACCAAGTTCATAGAACCATAGGATGTTATGATTAGAAAAGACCTTTAAGATCATCCAGTCCAGCTGTCAACCCAGCACCACAATATCCACAATTAAGACATATCCTCTTAACAATTCTGTGAGGCCAAGCTGTCTCTTCTGGTGACTGCTCTGGGTTTCTAATGTGTACTGCATCACTGCTAGTAAAGAACACTTCTCCAAAGAAAATAATCCTCTTTAATTCAAGGGAAAGTCTAGAACTACTGATAGTGACATCTGGTGGCACCTAAAAAATGTCACATTTGAAAGTAAACCCGTTCTTGGTGCAAAATGAGGACTGTCAGTCTTAGGGCTTGAAACTCCTCAGCAGGAGTTAATAAAAGTCTTACTCAGTGATATGAAACATATATCACTGAAACTCCCTACTTCCTCACCTCAGTCAGAGATGGCTAGGAAACCTTAATGCACATGCAATTATGGCATGAACTCCACTTCATCTCTATGCTGAGGGAATGAATGAACTGAACACCCTATTGCTTCTCAGGGACTCTTTATATTCCCTATGGTCACTGCACAAAATACATCACGTAAATGTGACTTATACATATGGTTATTTAAATGAGAGATACTACCATCTATGAAGAAATAAATGTGGATACAAATGAACTTTGGCACTATGATATATGATACCTCTACAACCTGGAGAAATATATCAGGTGTCTTCAATTAAAATAATAAGAATAATCCTCTCAGCTCTGTTCAGTTCAAGCCAACCATTTAATTTAGTTTTCCCTCAGCTGATCCTAATAACTCTGCTATAGTTTCTAGAATTCCCTCTGAGTAACTTCTACTCTGCCCACTGTTTTGGAAACCTTTGTCTGGTCTTACGTCTTCTGCTCCTTTCTTTTCTTCAGCTGCACAGACAGCATCTTAGCTACTTTTCCTGCAGGTCCTGATACAGATTCTCTGATTAGAAATATATTAGAAAAACAAACTGTAGTATATAAGACAGAAGAATACTATACCTGCTGCTAGCACCTTGCTCTCCTGAAGAAACTATGAGAAGATTGTTGTTAGTGTTCAAGTTGAAAAACCAGAACAATTCACACACTGAGAGTTGCCTGCATGTTCATTTTGGTTCCTATTCTGTTAACCAAGATGGTAGCCAAGAACCCAGTTGTCTTGATATGGAAGAGAAGAAATAGTTTTCAGCCTAAGACACTCAGCTTTGCTTTCGCAGAAAGAAGCATCATCTTTCCCCATTATATTTCAAGTAATATTTCTTTTTAAGAGAAACTTCTAGCATTCAAACAAGTGTGAATGGCAGTAGTGGCTTTTTCAGGCAAAAACACAGTGCTACACTTGAGATGAAACATTGGCACCTCCAGATTACATTTTTCACAGCAGTGTTATTTCTATTACATCAGCTTCAGAGACCAACAGGAGTTTTGAGACCCTACTGAGGTAACTGCTAAGCTTCAGAATATGCAGATTTGCTGAGGCTCAGGAAAATGCAGTGTTATTCTCCTGTTTTCTCTGAGGTGCAAGCTAGAGCTACCTCTGCTGAGGACTTCTCAGAAAGCATCACGTGCAGTTAAACCAGAACGTATGTACATTCATGGCGGTACACACATGCATAGGCAAGGGAGGGTCCATGTGGGACATACATATAAATGTATGTCTGAAATTTAGGTATGAATGTCAATTGTCTACGGCTCTCTGAGAAAAACAGGGTGTTCAATTAACAGAAATATAAAAATTAATAAACATTGAGTTTATACATCAAGTATTAGTATTACCTTGTAAATAAAATAGATATGTACATAGTCTTTCCCATCTCACTGCTAGACCAACTCAAGTACAGCACTTGGACATCTTTCAGCTTGCTTTACTTTCCTGCACCTATGTAGCTTCCTCACCTCAGATCTTCTTTCAGAGATGGTTTCTCAGTCTCCAAGGGATAAACACCAAATGGAGTGAGTACCTCCTGGAGCTGGCAGAGCTTGAGGAGAATTGCAGCTTCTCGGTTCTTTTATAAACACTTCATAACCCTGCCAGCAAGCGAACAGTGAGGAGCCTTCACAGTGAGCAGCAGAGCAGGTTTTGAGTTAACAGCTGGCTGATCCTTGGATTTAGGTGAAAGCAGCAATATGTGAGTTTGTGTCCAAATGACACCAACACTGGAACAGGAAACAAATATTTCAGTCTCATTTCAAGACAGACAGAGTCCTTCAGGCAATGCTTAATGCCTATATTTGTAATTTGCTGACTCATCTATGCTTGGTTTGACTCAGTTCTTGGAGGATGTGTGCATTCAGTCTGCCTGGCAAAGTACCCAGGATGAAAATTTTCTTTGGATGCTCAGGAACATTAACTGTTGTAGTTGAATTCTGGATTTATCTTGGCCTTTGTGGCTGAATTCCCTTTCCTGGTTCTCAGCATATGTGTGGACAGAGAGCACTTCAGTCTAAACCTCTTTTTTATTTTCTACTGTTTCTTTTCTTCTTTTGAGGAGCTTACAAGGTAAATGCTGCAGTAGCAAGCATATGGATTACACCAACAAAATAAATGGTTTCTGCCTCAGGAAAGTATTTCGGCGGAGGATGGAATACCATTAGATAAATTAAGGGCTTTAACCAATATATGTGGGCCCTTCAAACTTCCAGAAAAGCAAAACATATTCTTTTCTAAGCTAAAAAACTTGAGAGAAACTGGTTTGTAAGAGAGTTCCTGCAGAGAATCTTAGAGAATACTCTGAAATGCTTTCACCCCTTTAACTGAGCAAGTTTGTCAGATTTCTCCCAGATAATCCTATGTTTTACTTTACATGTAAGTTCATACATTTAGCAAGTACTGTGAGTAGATTTCTGATTCAGGGGAGACTTACAATACTCCCTCATGTATTACCTAACATGTAAAACTTAGCCTCGGAAGTAAAGATATAACACTACTCTTGGCTTTTGATCACAGGTGAAGATTTTTGGCAAATGAAATTAATCCAGATGGTGATTAGCAAAAAAAAAAAAAAAAAAAAAAAAAAAAAAAAAGCCCTTTTATTTTTCCCTGCAGACGCAAAAACCAGAGCTCATTGTTTTATTGAATAGATTACAATACCAATTCCTGAGTTCCTTCTTGTAACAGACAACAAAGGGAGCTGTCTCAGCAAAAAGTAGTTCTTGGATAGACTGTTCAGTGATTTTCATTTTTGCCTTAAGGCATGAGAGATTGAAGAGTTTGCCTTCTTGAAATTGGAAGCAGACTCATGCCAGTGGAGTATTAGAGTCTTGTTCAATAACCACAGCAGAGAGGAGATAGCAGAGGCAAAGTAAATACACAAAGACAGTGGAATCATGTCCCCAGTTAAAAAAGTTTCTGCAAACCTTTCTTTGGAAATTTTTGACTTTGGAGGGGAAAAAAGCTTGTGTAAATGACCCTGGTTGAGACTCAGAAGGTTCCTATGAACTTCACAAATTAGTTACAGATTCCTTCTGTCAATTTTGGTACAGGACTTGAGATACAAAACAGCACATAGGACCTTAAAATACAATTTAAACAAAAAATTAGGCACACATGTCAAAAGAAGATATCTGATATCTCTTCATGTCTGCTAGTTTGTGAATGAATTCAATGATCTTTGTCTGGGAGATATGCACTGTATACCAAGCTTACATCTCACATCCAAAAGGCTTTTCATCAAAAAAACCAGTTAGTTTTTCTTTTCATTGCAAAAACTATTTAGCTACAATGAAGCTCAGCCATTGAACACACTTAGAGATTCTACCACTTGCCTCAGGTTGCTTTAGATTCACAGAATAAGTATTTTTAATTCCCACAAAGATTGTGAGAAAGATTTGTCCAAACTCATGGAAAGCATGGATTATGGGGAACAAAAGCGCCCTTTCTATAAGAAAGATTTGATTCTAGAATTTATAAATGATCTCTGCAAATACAGTAAAATAAGCTTGAATAATCTAGGAAGAAAAGCATGAATTCACAATTTGTCATAAACTGCAACAGTAGCAAAAGGTACATATGTATGTATCTTCTGCTTGTTCTTAATTTACTATGTGGATATATCAGTTTTGTGAAAAAAGCCAAAGTGTCAAGGCAGAAGTTCTAAGCGCCTACAGAATTATGACTTGCCAGAATGGACTGAAAAAAGATCAAGGAGTTGAGGAGGGACCCAACAAGTAGGGAGCACATGTAGGCAGTAACAGGAGCAGAGAGCTAGATTATGGTAAGAGCAGACCCATGAATAAACCTTCAAAATCAGACTTGGTAGCACAGAATTTTTGCATCTCGAGAACCACTGTTGGGTTTGAGAACAGGACAGAGACTCATTTTTGAAGAACACAGTGGACAAAGTGCTGTATGTTTGACTTTAAGCCATCTCCTTAAATGACTCAAACAGCTTTCTGTCTATTTAAATAAACAAAGAAACAAATAAATAATACCATCATATATCAAGTATTTTGTGTCTGAGAACAGCAATGTTTACATGATCAGGGTTTACATGTATAGGGCCTTGGTTTTCTTTGACATAAATAAAAGTTGGGACAGTCCTAGAACCCCCAGGGGTTTATCACAATATCTGAGTGTTCATTATGATTTAAAGGGTGTTGAATGTAGTGTGGGGCAGGGGGTGGGAGGACACAGATAACAGTCAACAGTCCAAAGCCAGAGTTGCAAACTTGTGCTACAGTTTCATAAATGAAGAAAGAATGGGAAGATGGATCAAGTAGTTATTCTGCCGGGATGCTCTGGTTTTCCAGGTAGAGAAAGCAGGTTCCATTTTTATGGAGGACAAATAAATTCAGGGCGAGATAATTCAGGTGTGAGTTGGGAGAGGAATAGGTGTCTGAAGACATCGTGAACAAACAAGAAAAGTGAACTCAAGGAAATTTCCAAAAGCAGTTCAGCACTTGAGAAGGTAAGGATCAAGACAACCGACAAGTAATATCTATAAAGGAGTTTTCATATCTACTTTTGCAAACCACCATTTCATCTTGATTTGATAGATTAAAGATGTTTCCTTTAAATCTTGGCTGGTATCAAAGTGATTTTAGGGTATTCTGACAAACTTTTTCTTGTCAAATTGACAAACATGACAGACTGAAGTGGAATGACTGTTCATGTATGGGAGAATCCCAAGAGTTGGGAAACATCTGAACACTACTTCCAGACTGACTACTACAATATAGCAAACCAAATTCCTACTGTAAGCTTCAACATCTACTGTTTGGGTAAGAGGTAAAGTAAATCATGTGCTGAAGGCAGTGACATTTTTGTCATTATAGAGCCTCCATTCAGGACTGGCTCTGGGACACAAGAATATGTGAGACATTAGACATTCTCTAATAAGTACCTGACACTGTGCCACAGCTTTCAGGTCCTAAACTGTCTGCTCTCTGACTCTGTTTTATGTAGATTCATTGGATCAATAGATGCTAGATCAGGCTCTGCACAGTACAAACACACCCCACAGAGGTCCTAACTCACCTTGAAAATGGCACCCAAAATTGAAATTTTCTTTTTCTCTACAAGATCCAGGCATTTCTGTTGAGTTGCATAGTTTCAGAATTTAGACAGTCAGGCAAACTCAAACGTTGTTTACTCAGAATAAGAAATTGCCGTATTTCATTCAGTGAGTAGTGCTTATTTCACAGAGAAGGCAGTTTAGCACTAGTTAATTTTGGCTAGCATAATGTTAAAAGGAAATTTGCATATAGTCTAATCCTTCTAAATAATTAGGAGAATCAATGATTCCAGTGAGTGTGTTAAAAAAACTGTAAAGATATGATTACCAGTTTCCAGGAAACTTTACTTGAAAAGCTGTCTTGTGGTATCTTTCCAGAGTTCTAAATTTCTGGTCCTTTAAGAGTATGACTTCAGCATGCAAGCCCATCAAAGTGTGACAAATGAATTTTTTGGGATAACTGCTTATGATTAGATGAAATTTCTGTGCTGATGTTTTTCACAGTGACTCAAAATCTTCAGTATTACACTGGAGACCTTCAGTGCAGATGTTTGCATATGAAAACTGTTTTGTTCAATATCTACAGGCAAATTTATATTCACAATTTTTACTTCAAATACCAGGGTTTTTTTAAAGAAAATGCATAGTGAAAAAAAAAAATAACAGATCCTAATTTAGCAAGCTTTTGCAAATAATAATCAATCCAACCAAATAATATTATTTAACTAAGATGGAATGAGTGCTTACTGTGGAAAAATATATCACTAATGATTAGAGCAGGTGCACAAAGTGTCTTAATAAATCAGTAACCTGGAAAACACATCAATTATTTTGAAGGTTAATGGATTTTTTTGTTTGTTCTCCAAAACTCATGAAGATATTTTCCTGAATATTTCAAACTATTCAAAAACAAATCAAAACAACAACCCTCATATATATAAAAAAAAAAAAAAAAAAAGAAAAAAGCTTAGGGTGTTTCATAAAACAGAATAAAGTACTAGTGACAAAAAATGAGCAGAATATATTTATGAATAGGAGCAAGTGGAACTTTTGTAGCATGATATATATAGTGGACTGAAGATAAGATGCTAAAAAGAAGTAACTGGAGTTACATCTCCCCTCTCACTTGAAAGCAATTCAGATAACAAATTTTCTTAAAAACCTACTTTACCGAAACAGCATATTTATTTTGTGAAACTCTCTAGTGGCAGATTTCTGAAAACCAGAATGGGAATTTTGTCACAATATAAGAGTAATGACTAATCTAACACTTGAAATACTTGTCTACAATCTAACAGACCATGGAATTTTGACATTCATTTCCTAATCAATAAAGGTGGAGGTTTATAAGTCTTTCAGGAGTCTTCAATTAATTTTAAAAGGGTAAAAACTTGAATCTTGTCTTGAACAGACTGAATACCTATTTTCCCATCTACACACTTGTGTCATACAAATTTCCAAAGGATATCTGCAAAAGGGAAGTCACACAATAGTACCAGCTGGATAAGGCTGTATAATATACAATTATAGCAATATTGTTTAAATCACAGAATTATTAAGGCTGGAAAAAACCTACAAGATTATCTAGTCAAACCTTTGACTGATCACCACCTTGTCAACATACACCATAATCATATATCCCTGGGAGTTTTCAAGGCCAAGCTGAGTGGGACTTTGAGCAGCCTGGTCTACTGGAATGTGTCCCTGCCTATGGCAGGGGAGTTGGAACTAGGTGATCTTTAAGGTCCCTTCCAGCCCAAATCATTCTATGATTCCATGATTTTAAAGCACTTTTTAAAAGAAAGAAAATGTATTTAATATCACCAAGAGTGAAGCAAAGAGACAGAAAATAAATTTAATAATTTAGAACTTTAAGGTATTTTAATAAAATGGGAACTCTTGTTTTGCCTTGTCTTTTAGTATGCTATTAAACTTCCAGAGAGACTGAAGAACAAGAAGATTTAAATAGATCACTTGGAAACTTAGACAGTAGAAAAATCTCATCTACAAAAAGAATTTTTTAAAGGAAAATGATGATTGTGTATAGAAAAAATTTCATAATGAAAACTAATTTGCAAAGTCAATGTTATTGCTGAAAGTGTTTATTTTCTTTACTGTTTGAAAAGGAATTGCCTACATACGTTTTTTACATGCACTGTAAGGCTCCTTATTTTGATTAAATTATATACGGCTCAGATTTGAGTTAATTTTCTCTTCACAGTTTATTCCACCTTTAAATATTTTGTTGTTAACTGTACTCAAATGTAAATCCCTGTGCTGGTTTAAAGGTAAACCAGCAGGAGGAATGAATCTAACTCACAAACAGATTACAAGTCAGAATTACAGTT
>JAWWEU010000111.1:108069507-108115113 GCA_035583155.1 Acropternis orthonyx
AAGAAAGAAAGAAAGAAAGAAAGAAAGAAAGAAAGAAAGAAAGAAAGAAAGAAAGAAAGAAAGAAAGAAAGAAAACTGAACTTCTCATAGACAATCGGATCAGAAGTGACCTCACTCACAAAATCTCAGCAAAGTGGCAGGGGGTGTCTTTTTCTGTGATTAGTGTTTATAATAATTTAAAAGTCAATTAGGACAAAGAATATTGTGTTTTTCCCTTGCAACAGAATGAGCAAAGAAAAGAATTTTTACTGTGTTGATCTAACAGTTGCCCAACTGCAAATGATCTAACAGCATAAAATGCAGACATGATAAAATAATGGGACTTTGTCAAAATTTGCCTGTTTTTTTCACTTATACAGAAACTAAAAATTAGATTAGTGAATCTGCAAGAGAACATTAAATTAAAAATGTTTCATTATACTAATATTCTAACTGGACAATTGCCTGTGATACCTTGAATGTTTCAGATATTGTGGCTCTATACTGCTTGTAGGAAGCAAAATTATAGTGGATCTGCTTTTCAGAAATTAATCATTCCTCTCTTATTTAGCAAATTGATAGAATCTATTTCTATAAGAGTATGGTTTAGTTTAACAATAACATTTCATGGATGGATAATATGGAAGAATCCAAAGGATAGCAGTAAAGAAAAAATAGTTAAAAATCCCTACACAAACTAAACTGTTGCTTCTGTGCTAATGTCTAAAATCTGAAAAAGTGTGCAGATTAGTCATTGCTTAATGCCTGTTTACCAACAGCATTACTTACAACAAATTGCACACCAATTTAAAGTCTAATGCAAATGCTTATCTGCAGTGTACATTTCAAGGACTACAGCTTATTACATCGTTGATTTTCACAATGAACTTAACAGGCACAAGTTTCATTTTGTTATCACTAAAATGGGATTTTTTCTGCATATTTAGGGAACATCTTATACAAGTTGATTTGTTTTTTCTGGTAACACAAATGGTCAAAAATCTTTATTGGGTCATGCAAGTCCTCAGGTCTTGCCACATCATGCTTGTTTTGTGTGTTCCTATTAAGTGACAAAACCTATACCCAAGAGGTAGCCTGCAAAACAACAACAAGATGCTCATTTAATACAGAAAGTCCAGCAGCCAAAACAGACTGATCTCCCATTTGACCTCAGCAGTCCTGTGTATTTTTACATTATGTACTCAGCTGGCTTTCTAGCTAAGTTTACCCAGCTGAACCTGGAGAGTGGTGTTCTAGGCTGTATACTCTGATATTACAAGTCTAATGAATCTGACCCACTTAGCTAAATTGCATTTGTACTCTGATTGAATGTTTTGGTGCCACACTCCTGGTCAGACAACTCCCACCATCAAACTTACTCAGGTTATGAGTCTCTTGTTTACTGTCCATTTGGCATTACATTGGCACTTAGTGCCTTTACTGTTCTCAGAAAATCCCTCTGTGTCTTCAATGCACTTGAAATTCAGGTTTTTCTTCTACTAAGATATCTATATATGAATGTAGGAGCAAACTTTTAACTTTCTTCACCTGTAATTTTGAAAGGATAAAATTAATTGGCTGCATACTTTAAACAGAACATAAATTAGAATTGCAAAAATAGCTTCTTGGCTTATGAATTCTTTCTATGATTGATTTTTTCCCTATTCTTATTAGTATAGAACATATTATCAGAGCTTAACTTAAAATAAATAACAGATAATTAAAGTATGCTCACTCACAGCAAGGCTAAATTTGACCCTGTATTTATGAACTGACAAGTCATCTAGGCAGCTACTGTGCCTCAGGTGGTGCTATTGTATTCCTAATCATACTTACTGTCAATTAAAAAAAAAAAGAAAAAGTAGAAGTTGCTAACATAATTATTACAATGAAATGGAAATTTGTTCCCACAATAATATAGAAACAGCTAAAAGGTCACAGACTGTCTTTCATTAAGACTCTTTTAAAATATGATTTTTTAAAGCACAATGGATATAAATATCCATTTTGTTCTTCAGCAAACTCTCAGATCATTGCAAAGGTGGTGTAAGGAGATACTGTTTTAGTGTAATATTTTTTCAAAGCAAAGGCAGTCATTACTTCCATCTGTCCCAATACAGAGGACTATTACATCTGCAGGCTTTACAGAAAAGATGGATTTTAGAGGAAGCTAAAAAGTCAATAAGGAGATATACAAATTTTTCCTATAATCTTTAATTGTGCATTTTTACTGAAGTGATGTGAATTCTATATACTTTTAGTATTTCAAACATGCCATAACTTGTGATTTTTTTTTTTTAATTTTTTTTTAATCCTGAAAGCTGTTACTTCTGTCTTTACTCATTTGAGGGACCAAACAAAACAAAGAAGCATGCCGAGAGTGGAACCAAGAATGGGCAACCTGGGAGGAATACAGTAGTCACTGTATGAAGATGAAGTTAGAAAAGCTAAAGCCCAAACAGATTTTAATCTGGCCAGGGATGTAAAAGACAAGAAGGAGGGCTCCTGTAATTATATAGGTGACAAAAGGAAGACTAGGGAAATATGGGCACATCATACGCTCAGCATATTTGTTGATGACACAAAACTGGAAGGAGTAACTGTTTTAAGCAGTGATCTTCTGAGGGGTAACCTAGTCCATTTCATTTACCTTAAAATAAGAAACCTAGACTGAGAAGAACAATTACTATTATGGGTAGCAATTTAACATCAGGAAAATAGAGATCTTGAGTAGGTAGCTTAGTCACGTAACTATAGAACAAATACTTAATGTTTTCTTCTGTCCTCAAATATTTATCTAATTACATATTATCTCCTCTGTAAGTAGAACATATTAGCAATTTTTGTTATGTATATCACTCCTCAGCTGATGCATATTTTAAAGAATGAGAATGAAGTTAACCTACAGTTCAGGTCCAGTGTTTGCAAAAGAGATAAAATATGGACAAATTAGATCTAGCCTTCTCCTTGCTGAATCCAATGCTGGTATTGCATCTGAAGCACTTCTATTTACAACTGTACTGCTACTCATGCAGAAGCTGTAACATTCAAGGTTGTGACTCATAACAGAGAAGATCAAATTTCCCATCAAGTCCTTTACCAGTGTCTGCCAGTAAGTCCCATTACTTGTTTCAGTGTTTCAGAAGCTCTCTTCTTTCTAAGCACAAAGAAAATATACCTCAGTCCTTTTCAGGCCTTTCTTCTCTCTGCTTCCTGTGAGATCCCTCAGACTTCACACAGCTGATGGTATCTTTCTCAGACTAGCAGACACATATCTCTAAGTAAAACTGCCAGCAGCAAATGTCAACTATTTCCTTTTATCAATACTAAGATGGTCCCTAACAGCCTGGTTTAGTTTCTTGGTTCTTAGCTGTAGTTGTGAGCTGTAGCAGCTAATGAAAATGACTTATGTTTGTCTAGTACTGTTCATCTAGCTGCATCTAGCAGGATCCAAAAGTGTTTTATCTGATCGACAAAACGTGTAGAGGGAGCTCTGTGCCTACTGCTGAAATTCAGCCAGAGAGAAGAACTCTGAAACTAAATGGCAATAGGAAAGAATTCACACAGGCACCTTGTACCTTCCTCTATTGTGATAGCTGGGAAATAATATTGTGGATCACCGCTATCATAGGCTCCCAAAAGATGTCTCATGCAGCTATTTTGTACCACTATAACATCTCTTCATCATTACTGAAAGAACAAAAGCCAGTTAGGGAAAGGAGATGTGAGTCTGAAAAGGAGAGGGAGAAAGCAAAAGGACTGGTGCCAAGAGAGACTTCCAGTAAAAGAACAGTGGGGAGCTTGCTTACAGCAGTGACAAACTTGCCACTGTAATTCCATCTCTAGGTCTGTGGTCTAAAATTCAAGAGAAAGATAAAATTGTTATAGAATACTAGAATATTTTCAGTTGGAAATGACCCACCAGGATCATCAAATTCCTAGTCCTGCACAGGGCAGCCCCAAGAATCACACCATGTGCCTGAGATCATTGTCCAAACAATTCTTAAACTCTTTCAGGCTTGTTGCTGTGACCACTTACCTGGGGAGCCTGTTCCAGTGCTTGAACATCCTCTGGGGGAAGAATCTTTTCCTAATATCCAACCTAAATCTTCCCTGACACAACTTCAGGTCATTCCCTCAGGTCCTGTCACTGGTGACCACAGAGGAGAGATCAGTGCCTGCCCCTCCTCTTCCCCTGACAAGGAAGTTGTAACTGAGGTCTCCATTCAGTCTCTTCTCTAGGCTGAACAGACCAAGTGCTCTCAGCTGCTCCTCATACAGCTTTCCCTCAAGGCTCTTCACCATCTTTGATGCCCTCCTTGAAACACTCCAATAGCTTTATATCTTTCTTATACTGTGGTGCCCAAACTATAATGAAGTATTCTAGTGATGATGACAAAAATTGTCAGACAACATATTTTTTTATTATATTTATTTGTTTTTGTGAATTTTGCATAAAAGGAGAAGAACTTTAGTAATTTTTATAGGTATGAGTAAGTGTAATATTACTAGTAGTCAGAAAGTCAAGAGATAATACACAAGAAATGTACTGGGTACTCAAAATACTATTTAAAAGGAGCAAGAAGCTATGACAAATGCACTAGTAGAAGCAGAAGGAGAGTCAAATTAAAAAGTCCAATGTCTTTTGGGTTTCTAAGGGAAAAATAATCCCTGCTACTCTTTGGTACTCACCTATTATCAGTGTGAGAGGAGAAGAAAGGCTTTTGGGTGGATATGGTGATTATGGGCCATTAACATCGTGTATCCCTGGAAAGATCAAATGATCTCTTAGGCTACATCTGAGGAAGTATTTCCAGCTATAATGTGATTGCATGAGGCACTGCTGAGATCATACCTGTAAAAACTCACCAGTGCTGCACAAGAAAGATGAAACAGGCCTGAAGCTGTGCACCAATTATCCAAGAGGACTTTAAACAGAGCATAGGGGCTCCTTTATGAGGAAAAATAAAATAACTTTTTTTTGTCTAGCTGATTGGGGTGGAGTCTGAGAAAAGATGTCCTTTGTTTCAAAAAATGGAGAAAGGAGGAAACATCTAGGAGAAAAAAAGGTTTAAGTAAAGTGGATCCAAATCAGATAAGAACAAATACAGGCTCTGAATCAGAAAAAGTATTTCTGAAAACATAGCAGAAAAAGAATGGTTTTAAGATCAAGCAAAATCACATCTGAAAGGATAATACCATGTAGCCATTGACCTTAGCAGAGCCTGAATTCAGTAGTTCAGGATGTCACTCCCTATAGTCATTACCAATATGTTATGGAAATATGAGCTGATCACCAGGAGACACAGGGAGCAAAAACAAGGAAATTATCAAAAAGCTACAAGTAGCCACATGTCATAACCAGAAATCCTTTATGTCCCTGACCTTTGCCCACAGCAAAAGCAAGGCTCCTTGACAAGTGAAGTCTCTCTTTGTTGTGCAAGCCACAAGCCAACTACTTCCCTAGATGTGACCATACCTCTCAAAAGGAAATCCAGTCCCAGACCCACAGCACTCAGTTTGGAACTGCCTACCTTTTTTCTGCTCAGATTCTGAAGGCTCTTTTACATAATTTTAAAGTTTTACTTAGGAGTACAATAAATTGAGAATTTTTAATGGCTAAAGAAGTATCTAATAACAGCAGTATTATCAATATAACAATAATAATTCTGTTCAGTTAATTCAGATTTGGTGGAATTTTCAGGAATTTTCCAGTCTTAATCAGAATTGGAAAAAGATGTTGGCTATGAGAAAACTGTCACAGGACTGCAAACATCTCATGACAATCTCTAATTTACCTTGATCTGAAGTGACCATTAAACCACTTAATTGGAACACTAACATTTAGGATTCTGCTTGCTATGACATAAAGCAATACAGAAATCCCAGGGCAAGTTCAAACAAGCCATACATTTACAGTTATTTCTCTCAGGACCAAAAGACCCTAAACCCCAACAACATAAAGCTGTGGGGTTTTTAACCTGAATTAGCATCTCTGAAGTTCTTCCCAGTGTGACACCAAGCAGTGTTTTCTCTGGTTTGTCTAAGGGAGGGAGATGAGACATTGATAATTAGTGAGGCTTAGGGGATGAACAGGCAAACAATGATGTCAAAACAAATACTTGTGAAACTAGAACCTCAGACTTACCCTGAAATTATTGTTTTTGCCCACTGCTGCATATTTATCCCTCTAGCTTTTTTAATCTGTTTCTGTCTTACTTGTTTGAAAGTGTTCCTCAGCAGGACTGAGTCATATGCAATATTAAGTACATCTCTTCTTTAAAGAAAACGTTTTGTTTTCATTTGGGGAAAAAAAAATTGAACTGGGAATACTTGTGACCATGAACAGTTTTTATTTCTGAAAAGTACTCCTTTCCTTGAATAAGACAATCAATTATTATGAAACAAAATATCTATCTACTATTTATTTAGTTAGCAGGTTTAATGAAAGAACGTGTATGCCCAGCTGGTGTTTTCACAGGGTTTAAACACATATGGGTCACTTGCAATTGTTCTTGTGACTTTAGAAACCTACTGTCAATACCTTTTTTCCCCCAGTCTATGCATTTTATTTAATTTATTGAAACCATTTTAAACATGGTAATGTCAGTCTCAAGACAGATAACTCTTCTACTTTAACCAGCATGGGGAAAAAAAGAAAAAAAAAAGAAACATAATAACTCTCAAATCCATCTCCATTTTGCACCCTTCAAAATGAAGGTAGACTGAACTTCTTGACACTTTATCTAATTTAAAGATTAAATGTGAAACGTGGGTTCTCTGTAGGTATAGAATTATTTTTTCATAGCAACATACTCCTTTTATAGTTAAGGCTGAGTATAAGGTAATTTCAGAATAGTAAAGGATTGTTGATTTACAAGCCAAATAATTATTTTATTCACTCCTGTATTTAACAAAACACCAGCTAGAGTGATTACATTCTGCCTACCTAATTTTTCCCTCTACTTATAGTAATAAGGAGTTTGAAGCTGATCTTGCTTGTTCAAGTGCACATCAGCATAGCAGTGACTCCATCTGCCCATGGAGTTAGGCAAAAGAAAAAGTGCTCTGTAAAGGATCTTTAAAAAAACTCTCTTCTTTCTTCTTCCTCTTTTTTGAACATTTGCCTGAGAGGTGGTTGTGTTTGAATGACAGGCAAATCACTCCTTCTAGTTTTAATTGTGCTAATGAGGAAAGGAGTATAAATGCATACCTTCACTGTTGCTATCACCAGTATGGCTTTCAGGTACAGAAAACAGATAAAAACATGAAAATTTAATTATCTTTTTTAGTGTACTTTCAGAATGAAAGCGGATATCCACAGTGGGAAAATTTAAGTCTTATATAGCTGCCTGAAATGCCTTACTTTCTAACTCCTTAAATAATTCAGAGATGCAGTTCCATCTACTATTGTGCATTGTGTACACTTGCAGTTAAAAGTTACCAACAACCTACCTTGAAGCTATTGAGATCATTTCCAAAGACATGGGGTAAAGCACAGTTCAAAGAAAGCTACTCTGACTTATTCCCTTCTCCCTTACCTTTAGCTTGGCTGTAACTAAATGTGACTTAGAGAGGAGGGGACAAATTGTCTGATGGTCTTTCCTGGGGGGGACACAGAGATCGATCTCTGACAGCTCAGATCGTATGAATTTTTTTTAGACCTTAAAACAATACTATCTTGTTTTACTCGTCTGGTTGAGCACAGTGCACTGACAACCCTTTTTCTCCGTATAATAGAGCTAATGGCAACTAGAAATGACAATTTCAAAGTTAAGTTAGTGTAACATTGTGTCACTTTTTGGGAGAACAATGTTAATTAATACATCACTTTGCACCATGTTGGGAAAATACTGTTACTAATTTCATTAAAACCTCAATCCATGATGTTAGCTTAATACAAAAGGTGTGTCCTTTCTGTTACTGATTATTTGACAAAAGATTAAATAGAAAAGCAGAGTTCTTTATATTTTTATTAAAATTCTTGAAAACTGACCTGGACTTTGACTGGAGAATCCATTAATATTCATTTGTATATAATTGCCTTAATTTTAGTGATAATGACTTCAGTTACCAACTGTGTGATTGATGGGACTTGTGTCTTCTCTCTGAAGGAGATGAGCTAAATAAAAAAGTAGAAACTTGCTATTCATGCATGATATTTTTAGCTGCCTTTAATTACAAGCTAGCTAAATAAGCATGCAAACCTTGCTATGATTGATAGGATCTCTATGCTGTAGTGATTATTTTACTTGAAGTTAGAAGGTGCTTGAATCAACTGAGTTCTAAAATTAACGGGAAGCTCTATCTCAAAGAAGCCTCAACTCTTAATTTAGCAATGAAGAAGAAACACTTAAATACTTTGGCTGTTTTAAATGCACACACACGCACACACCCTCTCTCTCTCACACTCACACACTCAATCATCTTCACAGTCACATGCAAAGATACCACCTAGATGGACGTTATGTATCCCAGCTAGATAGGAACAAATCATGTTTTACTGCAAAAGCAACCCTCTGTCTTCAAAACTGTCTCAAACCTCTGAAATGAAACATGACTTTCTAAACTTCCAGAGATAAAAACCAAGACATACAAGCCAAACTCAAGATTTTATTTGTTGTTATGCCAGGCAGTCAATATCTCTGCTTTGGCATTGTTCCAAGTTTCAGAGGAATGCTCTGAAACAGACAGAGTAGTCTAAACCTCATAACCCTCCTCTTGCATCTTCTGTTATGTGTCATATCTTCCCTAGAGCAAATGCTCAACAGAACCAAATCAGCTAAGTCTTCTACTGCTTATTTCAGTGCCCTGGCCAAAAGTATTTGGATCCTAGGAAACAAAAAAGTATCTTTTCTCTTATACTCTCACCACAAACACTACCATGTTTCTGAGGGAAGTGCTGGAATTCATGAATAACTTTTCATTATATTAAACACATACAGAGTGAAGGTATGATGCTCTTATTATCATTTGTTAGACTCAGTTGTACAGAAGGTGACTTACAAAAGCACACTGAAACAGAGGGCTCTATAGTAGAAAGCTGAAATAATCTCCCGTAGTAATTGATACGTTTTGCCGAAATTATTTTCTTGGTAATCAGGACCATTTCTCATTATTCATTCTTCATTTTAAAACGTATCATACTGTTCAAAAAGTACAAACTAAATTTATGTTGAGAATAGTGCTAGAGAGGGGATTAGAACTTCAAAAGAGGGATTTCTTAATCCAAAATGACCTACATTTTCCTTCACTTACTTCAGGGAAGCTATCCCCAAATAATGTTTTTTAATAGCCTTTTTAAAATTATATTTCCCAGTTCTTCTATAAATAGTTTTTCCTGTGAGTTCCTTGACTGATGCCACTGTTGCTGGAACATACATTCAAGAAGTTCTCCTGTACATGCATTGTGGGTGTGTCTCATACCAAATTTCTCATTTTGTGCTGTAGTTATTTCTCTGGATGTGTCCAGTATCAGAGCAAGGAGGATGTTCATAAGAGCAAACTTCTTTTGGCCATAGTATGGTTTTATCCTAGAATTTTTGAAATTACAAGCAATCAGCTGCAGACTGGAGTAAACTCATTCAGCCCTCGTCTAGATGAGCGGTACAGTATCAGAGGACATTGCAACATGAACATTATACTTTCTGACCAACAAGAACTGCATGTTGATGAAAACACTCTGGAAGCATAGCACAATAGGGAAGAGACAAAATATCCTTGTTTACCTTCTCTGAACGGAAGAGTTGACAATATTCTATCATAGCGGTGAGAGATGATTGATGTATATGGCACTGAGAGTTCACAGACATCACAGGCTGTACTGCGCTGCTTCCTCTATGCCACTTGTTTTGTACTGATCGCTGTGTTTTAGCTGTTGTTATTATTTTGTAGTGATGAGCCTTCACTTTATTTCATTTAAATAAGGCAAAAAAGAAATGGTTTTAAGCTGTTCATAAGTGTTCATTGTTTTATCCTTAAAACATTTACTTACTGAAATTTTAATTTATTAATCAATTAAATAAAATATTACGTTGCTAACAGCCTCAAAGACAAGAGTCATTAGCAATGAGGGTTGTTTACAAGCTGATTTATCTCAGTAAGTGCCAGCTTGATATTCAACTGCAAATGCCTTTTCACTTCTCTTCGTTGCTTCTTTGCCTATAACTTGCCTGTACAATTTCAGGTATATTCAGTAGTGTCAATTGAACTCTGCATATTTATTTCAGTCCTAAATATCTAATGGTGACTCACACATATCTCTTAGTCCTTTGAAAGACAGAGAATCAGCTATCAATGAAACTTGAAATCAAGTGTTACAAACATTTTGCACTTCTTAGGTAGACAGCCATCACTGTGGAAATGTTAGATTTTGAGCAGGAACACAAAAGAAGATTTCTGAGGGTGTCTGGACAGTTTCTGAACAGTTCCAAATTTTCCAAGGCTGTCAATTTCATAATCTTCCATCATATTATTATTAAAAATTGTTTTAATTGGGAAAAGTAAGACAGAATATCTAATCTTCTAAGAGTGAGGCAATTCCATAAATATTAGCCTAAAGAGATTTCCAAACATCCTCAATTAATTTCTTTTCCTCTCTGGATCATTTTTAAGCAAGTCATCAAAAAGACATATCCAAGAATTAATATTTAATAGCAGATTTAGATGGCTAAATTTAACCCAGTTTAAGTAAAAGCCATTTGAGCTAATTCTGAAAGAAATTTCACAATAACATTGACTTTACCCATGGATGGTTTTTTCCAGTGTGATAAATCCTATGTTCTCACAAAGCTAAGAAGCGAGGTCTTACCTGAAAATTTATATTTCTTAGAATCATGGAATTATGTAAAGGTTTGGAGTGGAAGGGACCTTGAAGATCATCTTATTCCAACACCCCTGCCATGGGCAGGGACACCTTCCATTAGAACAGGTTTCTCAAAGCACCTTTCAACTTACCTCAACACTTCCAGGGATGGGACATTCACAACTGGGCAACTGGTTCCAGTGCCTCTCTGCCCTCACAGCAAAGAACTTCCTCCTCATGTCTAATCTAAAACTAGTCTCTTTCAGTTTGAAGCCATTCCCCCTTGTCCTGTCACTACATGGTCCTTTAAAAAGTCCCTCTCTATTTTTCTTGTAGGCTCCCTTCAGGTACTGGAAGGCCACAATTTGGTACCCTCCCCAGCCTCCTCTTTTCCAGGCTGAACAAATCCAATTGTCTCAGCCTTTCCTCATATGAGAAGTGTTCCATCCCTCTAATTATCTTGGTGGCACTCCTCTGGACTCAATCCAACAGGTCCTTGTCTTTCTTGTGCTGGGAATCTCAGGGCTGGATGCAGCACGTTAGGGTGGGGGTCTCACCAGAGCAGTGGGACAGAATCAACTCATTTGACCTGCTGTCCACACTGCTGTTGGTGCACACAGAATACATTTGGCTTTCTGAACTGCAGGCAAACATTGCTGACTCATGCCCAGTCTCTCAGGTACCAGGACCTCCAAGTCCTTATCAACAGGGCTGCTCTTGATCTGTTCATCACTCAGTCCGTATTGATACTGGGGGTTGCTCTGACCCAAATGCAGCACCCTGCCCTTAGTCTTACTAAACCTCATGAGATTCCCATTGGCCGTATTTTTTATTTGTGTCTCCTTAATTATGACACACTAACATTATAAATGGATTTATCTGTATTAACAAAGTGGCTAAATAAGTGTCCTTCTGACTGAAGTTGGCTACAATAAATATGTGTAGGCAACCTCAGAAAATTATTCCAACACATTGTTCTTTGACTTGACTGAGATAACAGCTACTAAAGAGATGATGGTGCTGGACAGAATAGCCACAATGTGAAAGTTGTGTTTCCTCCACATTGTGAAGGAAAAAATATTGTGCATCTCTGACTGTTCAAGCTTTACAATGTGTCTAGTCCACTTTTTCTACAGACACAGCTATGAGGTGTGAACTTATGACAGCACCCTGATCTTTAAATCATGAATTTTCATAACCTGGCAGATCTTTCTCATCTTGTAAACACATAAACACGGTGCACAGACTACCACTGACAGCAAGAAGATGAAAAGTGCTCTAGTAAATCATGAAACCAAAAAGGAGGCAACCACAGAAAGTAGGTTGTGCTTGAAACTAAATTAATTTTTTCATACATATTATCTGACAAACATTTTCACAGACTCACAGAGGGGATGAAATGGTAAGGGACCTCTGGAGATGATGTTGTCCAGCTTCCCTATTTAAAACAGAATCAGATAAACAGGTTGCTCAGAAATGGGCCTAGCTGGGTTTGAGTCACTGAAAAAGTATGTGGAGATGACACAACCTCTCTGGGCTATCTGTTCCGGTGTTTGACCACTCTTACAGTAAGAAGTGTCTGCAGGCCATTGCACAAAGAAAGATCTTAAGTTTTCTTTGTCATCTCCTGCAGCTTCATTTGATAAACTCTAATGGTCATACTGGAAAAGACAGTGAGCAGTCATTTCTTACTGTCCTCTCATGATACTCATCTTTTAGAAACTCCCCTTCCATATTCCCCCAAGTCATCTCCTTTCCAAGATGATTACACCTAGACTACTCAGCTTTTCCTCTAGAGAAGATATTCCATACAACTGTGATAACAATTTTTGTCCTCTGTTCTTTTTGCACTTCTAACATATACTGTACAAACTACTCAAGTTATGGACAAATAATGAATTTATAAAGTGGAATATTTTGTTCTAAATACTTTTAATTATAAGTACTGCTGTTGTCTTTTCAAATGCTTCCAACACTGACTGGACACCCTCATTTACACCTAAATCAAACCATAAATCTGAAATCATTAACACATTAATTTCTGATTTTAATCTAAAGGATTTTACTCAATTGAACTAATAACTTCAGTAACACTATGGTACAGCAGAAATATCAGCAAGAAAATATTTTCTATATTTTTTTCTATTATTTATCATAATATTTCTGTTTTCCTCTCTGTCCTCATATAAGAACAGAACACACAATAAAGAGTAATTCCTCAGTAAGTTTTTGTGTTTCTTTAGTCAATACAGTGCTTGCAAAAAGTTCTGTGCTGACTGAAGACTGTGTTTATTCATTAAACAGTTAAAACCTATAACCCCTTGTCTTGTCACAGCATTTCTGCTGCTAAGGGAGAGGCAAACCCCCACAGATCTCAAATTTTATGTTCATCTTTATACATGACTATGGGTCAGCTAAGAAAACTATTTCATATCTTCTTACTCTCTGATCTTTGATCTTTTCCTCTGTAAAGTGTGATGCAAATGATTAAGATCTAAGAGAAAAAGCAGCAATTAGGTAGAAACTGAATGTCATTCAAAGTGAAGAGGGAATACATTCTATATTTCTCAACTAAGGAAAACAGCCTTGATACATCACAGAACTGTAGCATTATGTTTCTGGAACTCTCTTCTTCTAAAAGCAAGCCTGCCTGAGGTGCTTAGTTAATTATTCTGCTGGTTCAGAAAGCCTGAGGAGAGCATGAGTACTTGTGTACTCATTCATCACTAATTATTAGATTCAGAGTTGGATGCTAACTAATTCTACTTGTGTACAAATTCCTCCAAACAGATTTCAGCCTTAACACTAAGTAAAAAACCCACAAGGAACATGTAAATAAACTGTCAACCATATGCAAATCAGCAGCCCAGGGGAGTAGGAAGACCAAAACTGGCAAAACCACAACACAAAGAATAAGCTTTAACTGAGCAGCCAGACTGGAATTCTTCAGCTAAATTGATGGATGCCCTAGGAGAGCCAGAAAGCAGCAAAGCAGATTGCAGTGGGTTGCATAATGCCACACATATCCTTAAACTTTGAGAGCTAGTTGCTAAAGCTTCATTCAGCAACAAAATAAAAATAACTTACATGGCACAAAGGGGATGCTTACCTGTGGAGAGATGCTCTGTGCATCGATGGAGCATTTTTATCAGTCACCATTGTAAGCAAAGCAGCAGAACTGCCTGGTCATTAGAGAGAAAATGGATCTGTTGAGATTCATATATGCATTTGTAACCACTAGCTGTTTGTCAGGCACATAACTTCTTCCAGAGACTAAATACTTGTTTAAAAAAATAAAAAAATAAAAAATTCATAGGTCCTTGTTCATTCTTCGTATTTTGAAACCCAAATACTACCTATTACACTCACATGATGGACGTAACTAATGTGTCTGTTCTTGAACAGGCAGAGGTCACCAGTATTGAGGCCATGCTGCTGAGAACGCAGCTGTGCTGGGCAGGGCACGTCTCCAGGATGGAGGGTCACTACCTCCCTAAGATTGTGCTCTATGGGGAACTCGCTGACACAAGAGAGGAGCCCCAAAGAGGAGATACAAGGACTCTCAGAAACAGTACCTCAGCCTTGGCCATATTGACTACCATCAGTGGTCCACTCTGGCCTCCAATCAGGAGACACGGAGACACACCATCCCTAAGGCTGCTGCTTCCTTTGAGGTCTCACCCAGAATCAGTCTCAAAGAGAAAAAAGACAATGCAGGAAGAACCGTGCCTTGCCAATCCCGCCTATGGAGACTTTCTGCTGTGCTTTTTGCAACTGGACTTGCCTATCTTGCATCGTCCTTTTTAGCCACCAGTGCGCTTGCAGCAAGCGTGGGTAGAGCCCTTCCCAAATCTTCATTCGCAAAGCATAGCCATGATGATGATGATGATTACTTATTACATATCCATTAACACATATTCCCCTTATGGTGCAGGGAAAAAGATGAGTTACTGAAACTATCAGCTCAGTCCATCTAGGACCTGGGTTACCCTCCAGAGAGGCTTTTTACTCGGAACTGTAGGAGATACTAACAGTGGTTTGTCTGCCTCAATCCTTAAAATAAATAGAGCTGCATCCGGAATGCAGGCTACAATTTTAAGAGAGCATCTGCACTCATTTCCTTCTTCAGAGTGAACCAGCATTTCTTTATTTTCTCACTGAGAAGATTATTGACACTATTAAGGGTTTTGAGTTTTTTTAGAAAGATAATCAGGTACTATACCTAAATCTATCAGCAAAAGGAACAGGTTTTAAGAATGAGACACAACACCAACCCTACTGCTTAATGTGAATTGTAATTGTAGAATTAAGTAGATAACAGCAGCATATGTGAATAACATGAGATTTATTTCTGGTTTATTATAAAACTAAAGAATTTCATGTGATGAAGTACAAATAGTTGGTAATTTTGGTCTTAAAGTCTTCAGTAAAATTGAGAAAGCACTGTCTCCCAGCTTATAAGTAGTTATAAAATTTAATCCAATCCACAGGACTCATGTATCAACTCAGATTTTCTGGGGTATTTTTCCCAGTATTTGAAAAAAAATTCAAGGCAATTTCCCACTATAGTCGAATGTCAGACCATCACATTTTAATCATATGCACATTTTAATCCACAACTCCTATAGGAACTGATTGAATCCTGTCCTGAAGTTTGTGTAGGAATATACATTTTACAGTGGAAAGAATATAATAATAATACAAAAGGCAAATACAAGGGGAAAAAAAAAGAAAAGGTGTAAAACATTTCCAGGTTCAAATTTTCTTCTGCAAAGTGAAGCCAAACACTATACACCAGTGGGGCCAAAGGTCTGTAGCCATGGCATCAACATTTTGTGTCTGTTAGTGCTTGCTGAACTACAGAGAAACAGATAAGTATAATTGCAGAAATAAGCAATATAACCATGCATTTTCCCCTCTTCATGAATACACAGGGATTATTTCACCTGAAATATTTTGAGTACCAGTTGAATATAATTGTCACCATAAAGCTTTCAAAATGTAAAGATGTCAGTTTACACTAAATGGAAATAAATAACTAGTTTATATATAAATATGTATGTATGTATGTATGTATACAGCAATTTATGAGGAGAAAGATATTTTCTAACAGCTCTGCTTTGAATAACTTTATGGAAAGTTGTTGTATATTGGTGTTGTTACACTGATTTACATCTGATAAGAATCTGTTATCCTGTTCTGTTCTATTCTAACACATAGATGGAAAATATATACAAATCAACATTTGTCATCTTCAGAAATATCTTATTCAGTCACAGGAAAAAAGCTATCACCTGTCAAGATCAGATTTCTTATTGCAGATTTTCATAGTATGAAAATAACTATATAACTTAATGCATTTTTTTCACTGTATCAGAAGCCAGAAAACAATTTTATCATCTGTCTATATGAAGAAAATCTCTTCTCTCCTGGACCATGACCTCAGCCCAGGCACCATTGCAGAATGCCCTTTGATGAGTGAAACTCCAAATGAGAAGTGCTAGAGGCTGTGTTGATGAGGATTGCACTCTGTAACTTATTTATGAGACTTTTTGTATGCAGTAAAGGGCAAAGAAGAATGAAACGTAATGTTGTGTTTCATTCATTTATATACTTTTTCATAGACTCTGAAAGAACTTTCAGGCAAAGGCTAAGCCTTACATCTGAAGAATGGGGCATTGAAAACAGTCAAAGCTGCAAACTAGAAACAACTTTTAACAGCACTGTTGCAAAGTGAAAAAAAAAAAAGACATTATTTTCTCTCTCAGTCTTTAACCCTGTCACACTAAAACATCAGAAGTGTAATGAAAGCTGCAGGTGAAGTCAGGGAATATGAAGAACACTCCTGTCTGTTTCTCTCACAAACCAAGTGGCCAGTTTCAAAGAAGTCACATCTTCTCCCTGTGTCTCTTCCTTAATTTTAGTTTTGGGTACGGTGACACTAACTCCATTTTTAAAGTACTTAGAGATCTTTTAATGAGAACTGGATCAGTAGAGCTACATATTGTTATTGTTTAATTTCTTCCTAGTACTTCAGATTTTCCATCATCCAGGGTATGAGAAACCAGTTTTATCACATACTTTAACTCCACTTCCTGTCATCATTTGACACTGCAGATTCTTCTTGTAACAAAAGACTTGGTTGGATAAAGATATTTTTAGCACAAAAGTTTAGCAAAAAAAGAGGAAAAATTCTATTTTGATATATATATATATGTATTTATACTTATACATAAGTAAATGTGTATGGAAATAAATATATATTTTACATATGTTTGAAGATTAATTTCATTGTTCACAGAAAAATAAAAATTTATTTATGAACATGGAATATTGCCCATTAAATTTCTGCTTGGTTGATAGCCCACAGCGTATAAAAAAACCAATAACAAACAAAGTAAATAACAAAATAAAATGAAAACTTCATCTGGATTACATGAAATTATTGTAAAAAAAGCTCTACTACTTAACTTTTTTTCTTCAAAGGACTATGTATGGCAATTGTCAAAGAATGTAAAGGGTTTAATACCTTCATAGTTTCAAGAAACTTTTTCTGAAGTGTTCAAATTTCAAAAAACGCCAAATCACTCTCCTTTTTGTTAAACTTCCCCTCTGACTTCAGCTTCAATAAATTAAGGACATAAATGTGAAAAAGAAACAGAGAATAAAAAACCTTTACATTGCAAATCCAAGTGTAGACAACAGTAACAGGAAAGAAAATATCAGGTGTTACACCTCATGGAGTACCCATGTTCACCTGAATAAAACCTGAAGCTTCAAGTCTTCCAGATCAGTGTCCCAGTAAGCTCCAGGATGAAGTTGCCAATAAGCTGCACCTGTAGTTTGTGTCCTAGGATCATAAGATAAACCTGGGCAGATTGTTGCCTAGGAGGTTTTGTGAGGTTCAGGACATGTGGAGTGTTCATTGCTAAAGCAACATGATTTGGAGTTGCACTGGCTTTTGTTTTTCATGGTACTCCTGTGAGAGACTAAAACGTTAAGTGTTAATGACTCAATGAATCAGCCATTTACAAAAGCAGCAGGTGCTTGGCCAGGTTTGCACCCCAAAACTGAAGGGGAGGAGTAGAGTTTTTGGGTGTGTGAGGATGAAACCTCTCACCTGCATAGGAACAGCCCAGGTGCAGAGGAGGTGAGTTCCACCACTAGAGGGTGACCATGACAAACTAAATTTGTATAGCAACAAGCTGTTTTTGAGACAGGTAAGGGAGCGGACCAATAGGAAGCAGAACCTGTGAGGTGGGATAATGTTTTTTATCATGCCAATGTGCTCCCTTACACAACTGGCTCAGGTGTTAAAGTCCCCTCCCTGACCAGGGAAGGTATGGGGTCATTCACACATAGGCCTGAAGGTGTCCACCCCTTCTGCTGGGGCATAACTGGCTCAACTACACTGATGTGAGAGGCAGCTCTCACATCTTGGAAGGTTCATAAGCCATCAAACACCCTCAAAGTGCTCCCAGACTCATTTCTGAGGCCTTCCACCACAGGACTGAGCACAATCGACAGTGTTGCAACAGATCCAGTGTTGTATCAGACAGTCCAGCACTTCCCCCCTTCCAAGGGAGGTACCTGGGCATTCCCACTCAAACCTGAAGATATATTAATGCATTGAACGTTTTATTTCAGGGTCTTCCTCTACCCCCAAGGCATCAAGGCTGTGACCATCACCTCAACAAACAGACACCAAAATTGCAACAACCAAGTCTTGTCACTGGATCCATTGGTGGTGATACCTTTCCTCTCCACTGTCTACTCTTATCCTTTTTTCTTTCTTTTCCTTATCTATTTTTTTAAGTTATAACTTTATACTTTTATAGTTTTATATTACTATAGATAGTAATAATAAAAACAGCTACATACATCCATTTAATTGTAATCAAATTTTTCTGAAATGGACTCTCTCTATATATACATATATACACATTAATACACACATATTAAACCACCAGTCATTCGCTGTTGTTTCATTCTAATGTGCCCCAAGGGATCTATTAACAAGAATCTCAGTTACCCTCCCTCACCTTCAGGGGCAGGTAATAACTACTCGCCAGGATGTGACATCCTGATGAACCCATCTCTGACCACCTGCATTTCAATGCAGAGTTCACACATTTGAAAATGCTGCCTCTCAAAACTTTACAGGGATTGCATTCAAGGCCGTGAAATTGTTTTAGACCAAATAGAAATAGGGGACAGAAAGGGAAAATCTACAATATTGCTGCTCTCTCTCTCAGACACAATGGCTGCAGATGAGCAAAGAGCTCAAAGTGCAAATTAATACTCTTGCTCTCATTTTAATAACATAATATTCTATGCAGGACCACCATATCTTTTCTAGTGGACATAATCTCACACGTACATTGATCCCTATATTTTTTTAACCATAGCATCAGTTCAGATGTTATTTTTTGTTTTCATTTCAGAAATAAAATGACTATGAGCTACTACCTTAGGGATAACTATGAGAATTTATTTGGTTAGGATAACGCTTGTGTTTCCATGTGTATGTGTGACAGAGACTTACTAAGATTAGCTCTGCAATTCATATTCTTCTTTGTTTCAGATCAGCAAAATCAGATCCATTGTAGTATTTCAGTATTTTCTAGTATGTGACTACTATAGTAATATATGGTTTAGTTTACAACATCCATGTGAATGTAAAAAATATGAAAATTATTTAAGAACTCAGGATTTAATCATAATACTGGAAAAGTCAGAGATGGAAAAGAGGGACATATGTACGACATACACAGATTTCAATAAGCAGATAAATCAATTACTCAACAGAAACACTTGAGTTGTTGGTGGCTCTTATGGAATACACCATTTACGCTATACTCAAAAAAAGAATAAAATGAACCTATCCACTGAACTAGTAGAATCTCTGCTTTTGAACTACTCATTGTTCTTGCTGCTGTAATTGAAGTTTCATTCTCCTTCTTTCTTCTGTTCCTTTTCTTATTTGTCTCCCTGTGATTTCCACCCACTGAACAAGGTCATGACATGTGGCTTACTGCAGGACTGGATATTAGACTCAGACTTTGAAGAATCAGACTGAATAAGACACTCAGACAGGCTAAAAGACCTTTTTATCCCACTGTTTCCTTAAAGGGTATTCCTTAAGTTTGCTCTCAGTAGCTTTTCACAGTATGCAGATAAAGTTAGCTGCTTTCCATGATAGTCCATAAAAGGAATTACTAAGAAAAATGCCTAATCTTGTGTGAGAAAACAGAAAACTTTTGCAGAAGGCTACATGGGGCTTTTTCAGGGAAAAAATGCATAAAAACATTTAAGCAGTAAAATCCAAGGAAGGGTAGAACACAAGGTTTTTTAAGGCAAAACTTTAACCTTATCTAATGTGATGAAAATTGTCTGTTTCAGAGCAGTTCATCAGTTCACAGGCAAAGGGAATTTCATTTGAGGACATCACTAGCATTCAGGAATATGGGCTCTAACCACTGGTCTACAGCCTCTAATCTACAAACTCCATTATCTCAGGTTTCTCAATATTTTCATCAGTCTCATCACGTGTCTGAGTGAAAACTGAGCACCAGAAGGTAAGAGGAACAAGATATATCCTATAAAGAGAACCGGGGAAGCAAAGACACAAGGTGGTATGTAGAGCAGATATAGCAGTCAGGCAGAAGAATTTCCCATGAATTTTTTGATCCTAAAAACCCCCTTTAAGTCAACACTGCCCTTTTAAATTTAGTGGTTTTGCTTTTCCGTGCAGTTAAACAAGAAAAATAAGAACTTTCTCTCTTCTTAAGATGAAGTTTGCCATATTTAAGGTCTTTATCTGTATTTAATGGTCTTTATAAAGCAATTGAATAACAATGATTAGGAAAGAGAACAGTGCGATATCCTGCAATGAGAAAGCTTTGCCAAGCAATAGGAAGGAAAATTCAACATGTCAAGCATTGCTCTAGAGTTCAATCAAGGGGCTTTTGCAGTTTCTTACATTAGGTGGTTAACTTATCTGGCTTAGATCACTTAAAAATTTCTTATCGCTATTCTCTTCATAAATACCATTTTTTCATGTCTTTTAGATAACCTTTGATTCAAGAGTTCTTTAGATAGTTAACTTTTTGTATAGTAAATCAGCACAAGTTGCTTATCACCTTAATACAAGAGACCCCACAGCTGAAAATTAATTTGAACAGATTGCCAGCCTCTTTTTCCCTGTTCACCTGTTTGTAAATGATAAAGCAAATAAACAGCTCTTGAAATACCTGTGTCTAGCACTTGGTTCTCTTGAAACATTTTATGCACCTAAGCACAGTATCATACATCTATGTTTATGCATCATTTTAATCTAAGGCATTCTTCCCACTGTGAAATTCAGTTGTTCTTCCCAATTTAATGCACAGTTTGTTTTGCATGTAGAAGAGAAAGTACACTGAGCTGCATCCTGTCTGACTCACAGTTATAAAATATCATTGTCTGTCTCCTGTTTCAAATTATTAAAAAAATAATCTCCTTTAGCATGTTGACTGACTAGGAAGGACTGAGTCCATACACACTTTCCCATGTGGGAGAACTGGAGTACCCCTGACCTCTCATATCAACCACCATGAAAAAAGACAGCTCTTGGCAATGAAAAATCAAACATCTATATTAAGCATTCCTTTTTGGATCTGGAAGGGAATAGAAAAAATTTGGCAGTGAATAATGTTGGTTAGTTGTATTAAAAGATATGTTTTAATAAAACTGCTTGACTGAACACATAGACTATTTTATTGTAGGTGAGTGCTAAGCAAATTGGGAATCAAGGAAAGTATAAAGAGCATATTAAAGAGCAACCAAAGGAGAGCGATGAAGATGGTGAAGGGCCTTGAGGGGAAGCCATTCAAGGAGCAGCTGAGGTCACTTGGTTTTTTCAGCCTAGAGAAGAGGAGACTGAGATGAGACCTCATAGCAATCTACAGCTCCCTCATGACGGGAAGTACTGATCTCTCTTCTGTGGTGATTGGTGGCAGGACCTGAGAAAATGGCCTGAATCTGTGTCAGGGAGGGTATAGGTTGTGTATTAGGAAAAGGTTCTTCACCCAGAGGGTGGCTGGACACTCTAACAGGCTCCCAAGGGTAGTGATCACTTCATCAAACCTGACAGTTCAAGAAGTATTTGGACAAGTCTCTCAGGCACATGGTGTGACTCTTGGGGCTGTCCTGTGCAGGGCCAGGAGTGGGACTTGATGATCCTTGTGGCCCCCTTCCAACTTGGGATATTCTAGGATTCTTTGATATTTTTGACATAAATAATTGCCTGAAAATTTGTATAAGAAAACAAGTTATTTACTAACTCTTATTCCCATCCTATTTCAAAACAGTTTCACGGTGATTTAAGGTGGCTTAGAGGATGAGTTTTTCTAGAAATCATGCATAGCATATGCTAACATTCTATTAAAAAAAACCCCAAACAAACAGGATTTCGAATATTTGAGTTAATTAAAAGAAGAATCCTTATATAAAAATGAAAACAAAGAAAAAATGGTTATAACAGTTTTTTTGTGATAGCAACTACAATTTAAACTTTGTTCCAGAACGTGTGTAGGTGTCTAGTCCTTGTCCTGAGGCCTAGCAAAGTAAAGAGAGTATAAGAAATTACTGAACTTGACGTGAAAAATTGCTGGATGAGGCAGTTGACAAATATTACGATAGTGTCATGAGGGATGGATGAATTTCACAGATGGCTATGAGGGAATTATGTGGGTAATAGTTGGACTTCACAAATAATTGAGAGGGAGCTTTGGGAACATTTGGGGGACCTTACAAGGCCAAGAGGAACACAACAGCCGACCATTAGTACCATGTAAGATCAAGGTGACCTAGGTAATAATGTTAGAAATATCAAACTTGGGGATTGATGTAGCCAAAATGAGCCCTTTGGGAAAAAAGTGATTAGCAACAGCTTGTTTATCTAGTCAGGGGCAAAGGTGAAGATGTAAAGGATTAACATGTATCAGGGAAAAGAAACATGGCAAAATGCAGAGGAAGGGAGACTGAGGGGACATATAAGCAAGTGGTTGCCTCCTCAAGCCCTGCACCTGATCACTGCACTAGTTAGCCAGAAAGGAGTAGTAGTATTAAACTATTTGTGTTGTTCATGGTTTATAGAGGTGTCTGTTAAGTGTGTATTTCCTTTGCATATGTGTGTATTTACACCTCTGTAACATATGCTGTGCTCCACTTTTACCTGTACCTAAGAGTGGAGACAACCAACAGATTCACGTCTATCGAATGGATATGGGATTAACTGCCTAGACCCTAAAGTGCAGTGGAACTGCCATTCCTTAAAAAAATTTCGAGTATGAAAAATTTACTTTATGCTCCAGATAATAATTTATCCAGATCTGATAACGGATAAATTGTATAAAATTAATATAATGGGTTATTCTCTTCAGAAGAAAAGGAAAAGATGGGGAGTTACTTGTAAATAGAGGCTAATACATACATCTATATCATTTAAAAGAAATATATCTGAAAAAAGACACCAGCTTGCAGAAGTCTGCAAAATTCTTTCCAAATTTTCTGTACAAGAAGATGATTGAGGCACCTGAACATGATGTTCATGAATATGACAATAAATATGTAATGCCAAGACTACTGGTTATGAAAGTAATGGAGAAATAATATTTTTGGTGTTATGTTTCAATTAACTTAAAACACCTTTGTGTCATAAAATCAGCCTGAGGGTTTTAGTTATGTTTACCTGCACTTTGAAACAAAAGCTTTTACAAGGCTTTAAGTCTGATTTCTTTCATAATTAAAATTAATTTTAAACAAAAGAAATCTTTTGTAAAAAAACCCAAACCAACAAACAAAAAAACCACAAAACCAAACCAGACAAAAAAAAAAAAAAAAACACCAAAAAAAACCCCCACCACTTAATTAAGACCACCCCACCCAGATTTGTCCATGAGGGAAAATCTTTACTGATTACAAGGAATTATGTTAAAATCTGTTGTTGCATTTTCTTAGACTTCTACAACTAACTTGGTCAGTCCAGAGAGCACAGACATGTATGGATTTTGTTGTAACTGTGCAGCTTTTTTCTGCTTTTGAGGTTTGCTATGGATGCTGGATTTTGGCTGACACAGGCACATATACTTATCATAAATTCAAAATAATGGGGTTACGTTCTCAGAGATATCAGCTGGCCAAACTGTGCAAATATTTTCATATTCATGAAGGGAGTTTTGGGAGTTATGGTCTGGTTTTCTAACAACACTAAAGTTTGGTAAGTTTTACATTTTTAATACAATGTTGAGAAAGCTTTATGCAATTGGTCTTCCCCTAGCTCAAGGCTTTTTGAGCTTTTATATGTATTAAAAATATTCTCTTCCCTAATACTTAAGATATATTATGCTTGTGCTATTATTTATGAAATGCTTTTCCCTTTTCTTTTATTAATGCATTGTATTCTTCCTAAGATATTTTTAAGAAGGTCTTCAGGGTAAATCTCTCTCTCTCTAGATAAAGACACCCAGGCATAGAATTACCAAGGAGAACTAAAGGGATTTCATCCCTTCTACATTAGCATTATTCCCATGATAGCTTGTGTAATTTAATTTTTCATCCCTTCCCTATATGGAACAGGACTAAAGCATTCTATGATCAGATTCACATCTTTCTCTCTATAAATACATATATAAATATATATTTTTTTCAGTAACTGTATAAGATAATGAGAGTATGAGGCACTGAAACAGATTGCCCAGAGAAGTGGATGACCCATCCATGGAAGTGCTCAAGGCCATGTTGGATAGGGCTTTAAGCAGCTTGGTATAGTGGAAGTTGTACCTGCCCATGGCAGGGTGCTTGGAACTGGATCGTGTTTAAGGTCTCTTCCAATCCAAACCATTCTATGATTCTATGAACACTCCAAATGTATCACCATCCTAAGTAGTGACTGATACATCTAAGATAACATCCTCTATCTATAACCTCTAACAAAAATATCACAATTCCAGAAGACTATGCTTTGAAGTGGATTATCTAAGACTACTTTCTTACTCCTATCCCTATAAATAAATAACTATTCCCTACATTATTAACATATAACTTAAAAAATAAAGTCACTGTAATTGAAATAATGAATGCTTCCTATTTCAAATAATATTGGATTACCACTTATAAAACATCTGACAGATTACAGAAAATAAAACACAATGCATGTGTATTTAAGAGCACAAAGACTGAATACAAGTGTGCTGCCTGCTTTTGGATTCACCAGTGAACTATTACTTTCCTTATGCCAAGTACAGCTGAGTAATTGATCAATGAATGCTACTGAGTGAATAAACAGAAAATGCTGTGTGAGCTGATGGGAAAGAAAATGCCCAAGGAAAAGTCCATTCTTTTGTATCAAAACCTACTAGGCACTGCTGTTTTACTGATCTATGCTTGTGCATCTCTGCAATTCTAGCTGGGTAAAGCAATTTTGATGTCTGTATTGCCATAAATAAAGATTGCTTTTTCCCCATAGCTATTTGTTTCCCTACTCTGTCCCTTTTGAAATTGTTAAAGGCTATACCTGGGAAGGGATTATGATCTAATGTTTAGTTGACCAGAAGATAAGGTGTATCATGTTTCCATGTGCAACATAACAGTATTAAAAAAAAATACAAAGTCATAAATCAGCTTTCTATATCATTCCCTCCCACATCTGTATGTAGAATTCAAGAAGACTTAGGTTTTAAGGACTGGACTACATTAACAAATTAGGTGGATAATTGTCACCCTGTCTAGTCCCAGTACTGAAAGCCCAAAGATACGTGTTTTTGTTTGTCTACAGGTATGTACCACTTTCTGACATCACACCTGTCTCACAGCTCAGCCCATGAGGAATTTGTGAGAAGGATAGGTGTTATTCTCTTGTCATTCACAGCAGCAGATGTCCTTGCCGCACCAAGACTGCAACTAACCTTTTATGGAGAGATGTTAGAGAAACCTACAGGAAATAGTTCAGAAGAATACCTATTAATTTTATAATCAAAACATTGAAGTATTGGCACACAAGGTTTAGGTCTTAAATGAAGACATGATCAGTGTGTCAGAACTATTGCTGAATCACAACGAAGGTAAAATGAGAACAAGTCAATCATGCAGACTAGTTTTAAAATGAGAGGATGCTCCAGCTAAGTAAGAAAAGTGCCTTTTTGTTTTCCAGTGCATACACCAGATGCAAGTTTGGAGCGGAGTGCAGTTGTGTATGAACACTAAATCAAAGACTGTAAACAGAGGTCAAGTTGAGAGATAATGAATGAATTCAAGATATATTTCTCCATGTGTCATATTCAAGCACCAATTTCTTGTCATGAGATGCCAGGATCTATCATGCATTTACTGATTTGTTCTGTGCATTTCTGGAATTGGAGCTTTTTGATTAGCTGTAATATAGCTGTGAGTAATAGTTCCAGGAAGTAAAAAGTATTATAAGCCTAATTTTAAAATCCTAGCTGTAGAGGCTGAAAGATATAGACAGGAAAAGATAATTTTCCTATGATATTCAAATTGCTGCAAACTTCCATATTTAATTTGCAACCACCTTACTACAAGGCACTAATAATCTTTCCCCTGTAATATGGAAGCAAATTTGTGGAGAGTTTTTGCCTCAAAGATTGGTAGAATTCCATTAATTTTCAAGGATAAATTCAATTAAAAGAAAGTATTAATTTCTGAAATTTAATTTATTTATACTACCTTACCTGTTCCATGGGCAGATAACTCTGTAGGTTTATAAATATTTCACTTGTTAGAATACAAGTCTAGCTTCATTTGCAACTCTTTTTGTGTCACTGTCCTACTTTTTGCATAGTCTGCTTGACAAAAAAGTTTCTGTGCCTTAGCTACCTGAATTTTATAACAAAAACCTTTGGGACTAATTAAGATTTTTATAGTAAAATAATGAGAGAGATTTTCTGTCTCTCCATTTCCACCCCCTCCCCTAGTTTTGTGCCCTGGGTTATTCTTGGGGCCACCATAGTCAGATTCAATTTATGGAAGCATATTTGTTGCTCATCTGCATTAATAGAGCGTAGTACAACGACAACAACAGCAGCAGCAAAGATCTTGACAAGTTCTAATATTTTCTCTTAAGCTAAATAATTCCCTAGCTCTTTCTGTGTAAGACTCATAAAACAAAACATGTGCTAATTAATGTAGGAAAAATCTGGTTGTTCTGAAAAAAAATTTAAAAGAACTGAAAGATGTTTTTTTCAGTAGGCAAATTTAATCTGGCAAGGAGGCATTGGTAGAACAGGCTAGACCAATGTGCAGAGCTCTGCTGTATCTTCCATAATTATTCATGAAGCCTTCAGCCAGGCAGACTATATCCGGTTATAATTCTTGCACATGTCAGTGATAGGAACATTCAGCTTTTATCCTTCAGGATGCTGACAAGGGCAGGAGAAGGTATGATGCCAGTGCTAGCAGGAGGCTTTCAGGCTCTTCATTACCCAAGGAAATTCCTGAGTTAGCCCCTCACTCCCTAAAACAAAGCACTAGCAGAGTTCAGGACTGAAGGGTTAAAGTCACTGCAGATGTCATTCAGAAAGACATCTCACAGAGCCAGGAGGAAAAGCCATTGACTTCAAGTTACATTTCTGGGAGAAGTCTCAACTAAGAGGTAATAGGTGTCACATCCATTTGGGAAATGTCAAACCCGAATTCAGGTTCCTCTTTTGTGGGCTTGTACTTAAACTGATGTTTCACAGTTTACATGGAGGATGCTCTGGCTTTCATAGTGAATAAAATGACCCAAGACTCATTCTTTGACTCTGCAGGCAAGAGCCTCATGTCCATGCAACTTGTATTTCTATCTGTGAAGTGGTGCACCTCAGTCACGCAGGCTGTCTTTTACAATAGCCCCACAGAGGTGTCACCCAGAGCTGGACTCCATAGGGAATAACACGTCCTGACATGGAGTACATGACATCCTTCACGACACCACAGCATACACCAGCAACTAAACAAATCTGCATGGCCACAGGAAAAGGTCTTGCTCCCCTTAAATTTTTCAGGTGGAAACAGCTGATGATGGATGTGAAAGCACTTGTGATTAATTGGTTGTTCACTCATTTTAAGCTAGAAAGATGAGCAGAAACACCCTTTTGCAGGCTTTGCTCACCTTGGTGTGGGAGTCTCTCAGTTTCCTCTGCCATGTAAGGACCATGCTGATGTTTGGTTTGTGTGGAGCACATCTGTTATTAACTGAGCTCACCTTCTTATCAGCGAACTCACCATCCCAACAATCAGTCACTAAGCTGAGGGTCACTCTTAGTCTTCCCATCAACTTGAATGAATCAATGAATATACATCAAGGCAATAGAAGGGCAAAAAGAAAAATTGAGAAATTATTAAAGCTTGGTGGCTAACAAAAGTTCATGTGGGGTGCAGGAAATTTAGGAACAACCTTCTCAACAAGGAAGGAAGTTCACTGTATGTTGTTAAGAAATATCTAGACTAGACAGACATACTGATGGTAGGAAGGTTTCTTCAGAGGACTTCTGAGGACTTAGGTTTCAAATTAGATAGATGGTGGATGGGTGTAACTAAGGTCATTTGACTTCCCATCTGGAAGTGGGATGCATAGCTATAAGTAAGAAGGAACTGGGCTCTGTCCTTGTGCAGCTCCTAATTTCCAACAGCTTTTATGAGAGATCAGGGCCTCAAGTTCTTCAGAACTTGCTCAGGTACACATAAGACACTTTGCCACTGAGTGATTGAGCCCCTGGAGAATTTAGCCTGTTTCTGAGTCATCAGTGCTCTTTGGGATCTAAAAATCGAAGTGGCAACTGGGCATGTGTGTCTCCCAGTGAATTAAAACAATTCATCTGACCCACAACAGTTTAATGCTATTAGATCTTTTCAAGTGTGAGATAAAAAGAGTTGTCTCAAGACATTTTTACTACAGACTAGTTTAAGGTGCATGATTTCTTGATTGCAGCAGACCAAGAACATGAATACTGGAATTTACAACAGTTATGGTGCTTAGTAATTTGATAAAACACAGGAATTTCTAGACTTAATCCTTAAAGTCCTCCTTTAGGTCAACATTCTCCAGCACCCCTGGCTACAGCTGTGCAATCCTTTTTACAAGTGTGGGTGTTGGTACTTTCCAAGGCCATCAGAAACTCTAAGGATTACATCATTTGGCACAGGATGGTGCAAATCCCACTTCACTGTTCTCCAAATTTTTGGTTACCCTTTTGTATGTTCACTAGTCTCCAGTCAGATATCTGTCTACATGTCTGTTTGCCATTTATTAATTTCTTTTACAGGGCATTAATCTGTGTATAATGATGTAATTTTCTTTGTTGTCTAAGGACTGATCTGGGCTGTTTCTCTTTCTTTTCCTAATTCTCCCTCCATTAGGAACTGCTGCGTTCACCACACTAAATTTTGTGATGATGCTGTGGTATGGACATGTACTCAGTGGGGAATAAACTGAAACCAAGAGACATTTTCAGTTAAAGTCAAACTTCCAGAGGTGCAAAGTTAGTTCCTTACTGTCTAATCAAATGCTCAGCAGAAGTCTGCTGCTAATTGTGACATTTTTCAGCAAGATGCTTGAAGACAGGTCACTGGAAATGCATGTACTTCAGATCATTTTAATAGAAGTAATATAGTATGCACTGAAGGGCTTGCCTTAGCCTTACAGAGTTTCAGCTGAAAAGGCCATTTAACATTTTATAGTAAAAACCTTTATAAAGCAGAAAATGTAAAACTCAGGCATATTCTCCAATGGTTAATGTAATTTACAGTAATGGCAAAGCTTGGCTCTTAAATGCTCTCTCCAGTCCATTGAAGCATTTGTAGAAATAATCTCACTGACTTCAGAGTTACAGCTCATGTGTTTGAAGTTTAGCACACCATCAAATGTTCTGTTAAGTCAAGGCCCCTGAATGTTTTAATTCATTAATATATTTACTCAGAAGAAATACACCTTTGTATAGATATGCCATAGAATATAGATAGAAAATAAAAGACACTGTAGGATCAAGTTCATCTAATTCATTTCATAGTTCAAGTCTCCTAATTTGGGGAATTAATATAAAATAGTTGTTTTACTTTCCACTCTACAAAGTCAAGTCAGTGCCTTTTGAAAGTTATCAGAAAGGGAAATGATTTGCTTAAGTAAGCTACATAGTCTTGAACAGAACTGGTCCTTCTAGGCTTTTGAAAGCTCTTCCTACTCATTAAAGAGAGTCAGGCTAAGGAAACCATCATCTGAAATGAAGGTAAGAGTTATATGCCTAAATCAGAAGGACAGCTGTAGGAGAAAACAGTTCTTGTTTTACATGAAACAAAATAATAATGACAAAAATAGGAATAAAACTTAGAGATAAGGAAGTTTGTGTTCCATCTGGGTTTTTTTGTCCATTCATATATGATTAATTTTTTTCTATAAATTCTGAACACTGAGATGAGCAAAATCTTAGAATCAAGCTTTGTTATACCAAATAAATACATAGATGTTCTGTGGAAATTGTGTTTCCTTTTCTCTGTCATTCATGTTCCCTCTCTCTTTTTGGGACCATTGTTGCTGCACCATTCTTGTGCATTCTCATGCCACCTTTGAAAGTAGAATAGTGTCCCAGCTTGTGAAACCAGGCCCTGGATGAGCATTAGGATTCAAGGCAAGAGAACAATTTTTTATGATACAGTGAAGTAATTCAACTAATTTGAAATAAGATATTAGGCAAAATAGTTATGGGATTTAGGCATTTTTCCCCTCAGTTAGTGTGTTGGGGTTTTTTAAAAAAAAGAAATGGATGGAAAGTTTACAAATGACAGATAAAAAGCTTATTGCTAAGAGATTCTAGGCGTGACCTGCATCAGAAAATGTGAGAAATGCCCTGAGAAAGTCTTTCAAAATTTCTGGCCTGAGTTCATAAAGAGAGAGTTCCTGAGACTGCATTTCCGTTCTGTTGATGGCCAGCTCCCCTGAAGACAATGATTACCTGTTCCGGAATTTGGCTCCTATCACACCTTCAGTCATGATTCTGTGGTTTGGGATACTGAGCTGGTGAAAGATCTGATAAATCCTTTGTTAATTTTTATGTTAATGGACTCTTTCATCTGACAATCAATTTTTAAAATTTATTTATTAATTAAATAGCAACAACATCTACAAAGGAGGTAGACTAGCTAAACTGGAATTTGTTTTTCTCTCTGGTCTAGTAGAAGTCATATGTGCTACTTTGAAAAATACTTAAGTGATTTAGGGATACATGTCATTTTTTAGGAGTGATGGACACTTGCATCTATGTGAAATGGTGTACCTAACTTATTTCCAGTGCAGATAAATATATAACCTTGAAGGCATCTTTGAGACTTCCACAGTATATAGAGACATTGGATCATTTTAAGTCATAGCCTCAAGGCAAATTTCAAAAAGGGGACATATTCTTATAGACTGCTAGTTACTGAGGAAACTGTTTTTTCATCAGGCACACTCACAGATAAAAAGACAGTGCATTGTTCATGTTTCTTGCAATATTCTTCTGGTGTGTATGTGAGCATTCTATATGTAAGAAAAAAGAAAATAATATGGCCACATTGCTGCTACTCTGATAGTCTGTCTTCCAAAGTGGGTAGAATATCTAAATAAATTTTTATGCTAATAATGATTAAAGACATGAAGGCAATAGGAAAATATGGTAAAAAACATAACAAAACATAAAGGTTTATGAAGATAGATGGTGTCACAGTAACTTGATATCTTTCTCTGGTAAGATAGCTGATTTTCTGGTTAAAGGACACACAGTAGATCTAATTTTTGTGGATGTCAGTTAATCATGTGATATGGTGCCACACATAATATTACTAGTTAAAGCAGATAACATAGGGGTTAGAAAAAAATTGTAATATGAGAAATAAACTTGCCAAATGAGACAAAAATGTATATTATTAGAAGAGGACAATTCAGAATGGGGAAAGGTTATTTTTAAATCCTTCAAAGACTGACCTTGGGATTAATAATTTTAAATAATCTAATTAAGGCCTTTGTGCAAAACAGGTATGAACTAATAAAATTCATAGCTGAAATGATGTTGAGAGACATCATATATGTAGTGGGGGTGAAAATATCACACAGGAACAATTGAACAACCTTGAGGACTGAACTTACAGAAAAGAGTCAAATTTAATGTATCTGTGTGCATGGCTGCACACTTTTACACTAATAACAAGATTACCTGCTTTACTTGGAGGCCAACCTTTGGAAATAAGTGAGGAGGATAAATATCTGTACTTGTTACTTGAACCCAAAATAATGTGCCAGTGGAAGTGTGTGACTCAAAATGTGTAATGTATATCCAAAAGAATTAGGGAAATATTCTTTCCTTTATCTGGAATAAAGGACTAAAAGAATAATAAAGTGGAAGGAGATTGTGTTTTATGATTTAAAGCTAAAAGTACTAGGTCCATTTACCCTGAAAAATGGAAGACTAAGAAAGGTTGCTATTGTTATTTAATGATGACAAATTTGATGTATATATGAGAGAAAATGGTCATAAATTTGAAATGAGCACATCAGGGCTGATAAACAGAAAGGTGTTTTAAACCATAGATAAACTGAGATTTTGCAACAACCTTTCAAAATGGCCAGTATGGGAAAAGTCTTCATTTTGAACATCCCAGAAGTATTATGTGATATAGTTGTCAAGAAAAATGAGTCTTGGGCTTGAAGACTCAGAAGCTGCCTTCCAATTCTGTCATTCAGTATTCCTGTAAATTAATTCAATTCAGAAAACTTCTTTTCTTACAAACAATATTTGCACTTATATTTCATACACATATTTTCTATTAGATTTCCTGTATACAGTGATTGCAGGCAGGTAGAACAGGTCATCCTCAGGGTCATAATAATAGACATAACGGAGCTAAAATGCACCCTAAAAGTCTGATTTTCCTCTCATCTCTTCCAGTTTTTTATTAAGATGGTATGACACCTTTAACATTGCTGGATATTCACTGCAGGAAAAGAATCCAATTCCAGTCTTTTTGACTCACATTTTTTCTCTAACTACTATAGTCCACTGAGTCCCTAATATGTATGTATATATACATATATGTATGTATATGTGCATGTATATACATCTCAGCCTTAGGCAGAGCATATATTTAAAATGGATTTACCAGAGTATTTCCCCAGAGACTTATATTCCCTGGGTTTGGGGTTTTATGTTCTTTTTGTTTCTTCTGACGATAGACTGTATAAGATTATCTAGAGTGGATGTGCAAATGCACCCCAGAGGGAAAGCCTTATTTATTTTTCATAATATAATTGATTATTTTGAATAATGTATGTGATGGCTTGATAATGAGTGGAAAAACAATAACTAAACATGACTTGGTACCATTTCCTATAGTATCTGTGACTTGATGACCTAACATATGAGGTTGGCCTCACAGAACAAGATAAACGTTACATTATTTTCTGTAAGTAAAAGTCATTCAGCACATTTGCCCTTCTCAGGAAAAGAATCTGAATATGCAGAACTTCATCTGCATTGTTTTATCTGAGATACTAGTATAAAAATTATGTACAGGGTTAAATGAATGCTGAAATTTTTTTGAGATGGTTAATCAGAAGGAGAAAAATAAATGTCTCTGTGAAAAACACAACACACCAAGAACTGAAAGAAATTGAAAAAAGGGGAATCTTTAAAGCTTTTGACACAGTTCCCCACAACATCCTTCTCCCTCAGCTGGAGAGAGATGGATTCAGTGGGTAGACTGTTAGATGGATTAGAAATGGGTTGGTTGGTCACACCCAGAGGGTTGTGATCAGTGGATGAGAGTCCTCATGGACATCAGTGACAAGTGGTGTCCCTCAGGTGGGGACCAGTGTTATTTATTATCTTCATTAATGACAGAGATGAAGGGATCGAGTGCACAACCAGCACATTTGCAGAGGACACCAAGCTGTCGTGCTGTTGCCACAGTTGAAAGACAGGATGTCATCCAGAGGGACCTGGACAATCTTTAGAAGAGGGCCCATGGGAATCTCATGATTTAAAAAGACCAAGTGCTCAGTGCTGCACCTGGGCCTGGGCAAACCCTGGATGAATAGACTGAGAGCAGCCCTGTCGAGAAAGACTTGGGGTTGCTGGTGGATGAGAGGCTGGACATGGCCCAGCAACGTGCACTCACAGCCCAGAAAGCCAATTGTGTCCTGGGCTGCATCAACAGAAGGTCAGGGAGGTGATTCTGTCCCTCTACTCCACTCTGGTGAGACCCCACCTGGAGTGTTGTGTCTATCTCTGGGGCCCCCAGTACATGAAGGACATGGACCTATTGGAGTGAGTCCAGAGGAGGGCCATGAAGTTGGTGAGAGAGATTGAGCACCTCTCATATGAGGAAAGGCTGAGCGAAAGGGAGAGCTCAGCCTGGAAAAGAGAAGGCTTTAGGGTGACCTAGCCGTGTCCTTCTAGTACCTGGAGGGAGTCTATGAGAAAGATGGAGGGGGATGCTTGCAAGGACATGTAGTGACAGAACAAGGTGGAATGACTTCAAACGGACAGAGAGTAGGTTTAGATTAGCTATTAGGAAGGAATTTTTTACTGTGAGGTTGGTGAATCACTGCAACAGAGAAACTCTGAATGCCACATCCCTGGAAGTGTTCAAGGCCAGGTTGGATGGGGCTTTGAGCAACCTGCTCTAGTGGAAGGTGTTCCTGCTCATCGCAAGGGGCTTGGAACTAGATAAGCTTTACGTGCCATCCCAACCAGGTCATTCTATGATTCCATGAAAGGCTGTCTGCTTGAATTCTAAGGCATTACCTGAGCTGTAGTGTGACCTGCACTCAGAACAGGCTGGCATATCATCCTACACAGAGTGTGGTGATGCACAGGATCTTTGCTTTACACTAGCTTGACTTTTAGATGTGCATTGACTTGGAGTTTGACCTTAAGCAGCAGTCAGATCATACAATGTCTAGCTCACTTCAGCAAGACATTTACCCTTATGGGTCCATAAGGCCTCTAAGAGCAGTCAGGGTTTAAAATAGAAGAATTTTTACAAATGAAATCTATGAGATATCAAAGTTAATTTCCCTTAGCACAGTCAACTGTAACTGTAGAAAAGGGACTGTATAAGAAGTACACAGTGAATATGTTTTTGTTACGTTTTTTTGGTTACAGTCTGTAGGTCGCTGAAGGGAAAAATGAACAAATTGATGGATTTGGTTATGTGTGAAACAGATACGTAACAAGGGAACTAGAAAACCTTTAACATTTCCAGAGATCAGAACTTCCAACCTACCGTATAATATTCCATTCCAATTTCATTCAGCTGTGATGGAGGGAAAAATTCCATAACATTGGTGTGCACTTAATTGTCACAGGGAAATAAAATGATGAAGTTTAGTAATATCATAAAAATGTGTGGTGTTATGCAAGAACTTAAAATTACATGCTCCCTAAAGTAAAATTATTATACTACAGAGGCTCGCAAAAGCTTTCAAACTAAGCAGTATAATCTCACAGTTAAGAGCTTTAACTTCTGGTTGAGAAAGAATAGAAACATAAATGCCATTGCTGTCAGGACCAAACAGTACAACAGGCTCAAGGTGAATTTTTATGTGTTTTTCAAGCACTTTTCTTATGCTAATGGTGTTCATAAAAACATAAGACATAATATTTGTATTTTCTGTGCACAGCTGAGATATGAATAGCAAAGTCAGAACAAAGGAATGCCCATTAACATACGAACACATGGAAACAGATATGCACAACCCACTGACACCTTCCAGTTAATGAAATAACAATAGGAAAAAGCAGATGTTTGTTGTCCTGAATCCATCAAGCTAAAGCCATGTATCTCCCATCTTACCAAGAGTCCCACCAGGCAAAGCTTATATGTGAAAAGATTTGAGTGCAGGGAAAGACAGACTCTTCAAGCACCAAATAAAAGGTCAGAGTGCTAATGAGTGGATAGAAAGGCTTAATCATTCATACTTTATCCTCCACTGAATGTTCTTGTCTTCCAGCATGATGACTAGGACTTCTTGGCCAGCAGAGCCATTTCACACAGAGAACCAGCTGATCAATATGCATTGCATGAGCAGACACTGGACGAGCACAGAATTCTCTAAATAGCTCTCACTCTGTGTCGTTGAAAAGATTAAGCAAATTCATGAGCAGAAAATATGTATTCTGGATGACACAGACCCAATGCACTTTGGTCCTTTGTGGTCCCTGCTGTGAAATTTTAGGAACCCTCATGATTAGCCACTGAACTGCAAAATAGATCCATGCTTTTTCAAGCTGATGCAAAGAAGTGCAAAACAACTATTGACTTCTGCCAAGAGAAGTTATATATGTCCACTTGACAGAAATGAACCAAATAGCTTTTCTGAAAAGCATGTGACTGTAACCAATATAAAGAAATGTAGTAGTCCAAGGTCCAGAAAAGGAGGCTTATATCTAATGGTGTCCAAATTTATCATCTAAGTGATAATGGCATATTGTAAAAAAAAAAAAAAAAAAGTGCTTTTTAAACTTGTGAGCAACAAGTTTTCAAATGGTAGGCATGCACAAAGAAACCCAAATGATAATTGTCTTACAGGTAAGAAATTAAATTAAGTCCTAGACTAAGATGTGAATTATGGAAATCTGACCAAGGAACTTCCATGTAGATAACCCACTGTGCGAGCAGGTTCAGTCTACCCAAAAGATAGGTAGTGAAGGCACCACCTGGCACCTTGAGTTTGTGGAACTTTTAATATGGAGGTTGTTAAATCCCTCCTCTGAAGCTTTCATTTTATGGGAATGTAGCTGTTGTGTTTTCATTACCCTAGTGATTATTTTCTACTTCTAGTTTTTGTTAAAGTTTTCACAGTTTATAATGACAATTGAATAATTAGCATATGAGGTCTGTGCATCTGTCTTTTACATTCCAGGTGAATTTCCTGATCAATGAGCTAAGATTAGCTACTCTGCCTCACTCAATACTTCCAAGTGAAGAAGTTGCAAGAGAAAACCACACTTTTTCCTCCTTCTTTTAACTTTCTTTGGTTTTTTTTGTGTTTTTTTTTTTTTTTTTGTTTGTTTGGGGTGTTTTTGTTTGTTGCTGTTGCTGTTGCTGTTTTGATTTGTTTGGTTTATTTGGCTGGTTAGTTGGTTGGTTGTTTGGCTGGTTGATTGGTTGGGGGGATTTCGTTTGTTTGTTTTTGTTTGGTTTGGGATTTGGTGGTTGTTTTTTTGTTTTGGTTTAATTTTTTGTTTGTTTGATGAAGTTTTTTTCGTTTTGTTTTCTGGTTTTTTTGGGTTTGTTTTTGTTCTCCCCCCTTCCCCCACCCCAAGATCGGCTTTCTCAGGATCCTTTCCTTTTGTATTAAAACATCCCTGAAGGTATCACCTGGAACTGGGGCTTCATTGGGTTCAAGTGATTATAGGCTGAGTTCACAGAAGAGAAACTGAGTGTTGTTTGCTAAATAAAGAGAAACCATTTCTGACTCAAGGCATCCCTGAGAAGAGAGAAAGGTTGAAGGGTGGGAGGTGAAGCATTGTCTGTAATTGCTCTATCCTTAAACTCTGCTGATTTTGGTCACCGTCAGAGCGATAAAATCGAGTAGATCTGATTCTTCATCACCACTTCTGTATTCTCAAAATTAAGGTGGCAGATTAACCAAGACCATGAGTAGTCATCTGAGTTCCTCTGGCCACCCATCATTTCCAAGTCAGTGTCTGAAGGCATTTCACCAGACTGCTCAAATGACAAGGCAACGAGACCACTAGAGGAACCTGAAGTGGACAGAACAGGACACTAAACAATTTAAATTGCTTTTCTGGAGCACAACCAGATACACTGACAAAGTTTACAGAAAGCTTTTCATTGGAAAAAGAAAAACCTGAGGTGAAGAGTTGGAATGTGTAACTTAACACATAGCATTCCATTCCCAGTGCTCTGAAACTGTAAAAGCTTCTTATGAATAAATGCTGAAAAATTTATGCTACCCTTTTTACCTTTCTCGTGTCTGGATAATTTTGGCTAGGGGCCTGGAAGATAAACTGTAATTTATTGTGTCCTGGCATATTGGATAGATAGAGTGCTTTGTAATTTGGCTTAGTTATTTTTCACTCTTTTTTTCACAAAAGGCAAACGAAGGATTAGCTTCTTTACTGTAATATTTTTGGAAGAAGAAAAAGGTGTTTTTCTCAAGTTGATACACTTCGATTTCAGAGTCAGATGTCAAATTATGAATTGAACTTGATATTTTGTTTCATGTTCATTCATGATGAAAATATGTTTGATATTAAATACCACAGCTACCTGGGAAATTTAATTTTTTGCCACAATCTTTCAGCATTGTTATACAGAATGCTTACTCTTATGAATAAATTTATATATTACTATACCTCACTTTCTGTACTTACAAAGGGGCGATAATAACACTTATCTATGTGACAAATGAGATAAGCAGCTTAATTTATTACAGTTTGTAAACTGCTTTGAGATCCTCCAATAAAAGCTCCTGTGCAAGAAACAAAGTAACAGCGGTCATATCATAAAGAAAACTAAACCTTTAATTTTGCCAAAGTTCCCCGGGTGAATAGATAACTCCTTAATGAGGTTAAGGACGTGTTTGAGATCGGCAATTTTATAACAAATCCTCAGTGGATACAAACATGTAAAGTTGCTTGGCATAACTTTTTGCAATTGCATTTGTAAAAGTAATTGGGCATTACGAGACTGTGAAAAGTGAAGAAATACAGCTGGGAGTTCCAAGTTGTCATATTTTATTGTATAGATGGGAGTGTTGCTGCTGTTGTGGAATTTGAATGGGTTTTCTTTCAGATGATTTATTAGCATATGGACAGTATTTGACTAGCATTATGTTTATTTATTGATACTTGTAACAGCCATTTGATCATATGGTAACAAGAAAAAATAGTTGCAACACTGTGATCCAAATGTGTATTTTTTCCCCTATTTCGATTAACCCTGATGTGCCAGAACATTTGTAATCAATTTTTAAATTACATAAAGACTCAGAAGTATACTCTTGAACCTAAGATGAAGAAACTAAAAGAGTATAACTCTAATTGATTATTAGTTTTCTCTGTATGGAAGGGTGGAAAAACCTCTACTGTTTCCTTGTAAGAATGAGAGGCAAGTCTCATTTGAAAGGTGACCTGATATGTGTTTTGATTAAGTAATTCTGTGCTATCCAGTAGAGAACAATAGCCTCAGAACAGCAAGATTACATCCATTCATGTTTTGACACTTGTCTTTTGATTTATTTTTTTTAACATTTCTCAGAGCTAAAAATTGAAGGAAATAATTTAAATTACAATGGAATAAAAGTGTGCAGTTTTTGAGTATTTAGAACATTCATTTACTTAAAAATAAGTTTTAAATATTATCAAGCAGTTTTACAACTGAGAATTGCCTCATACGAAAAGAAAAAAAATTAAGATCTACAGGGTCAAGAATGACCCAGAGCTGTATTATTTATGTAATAAAATAATATATTGTCTTGGGTTAGAAGAAATTTTAAAGATCATCTGGTTCTAATCCTTCCATGGGGAGCGACCCACCTGGCTTTGGGGGGAATATATATATCTTCAGTATATCTTATATACCTTAAATATGATTTCTCCTGTGCCATGGTCAAATGTTATTTCTGTGTAGGGAAATAAAAATAGCAACAACCAAGCAAGGTTCCCCCATTAGTGGTATTCCGGGTATTAATAGTCATACTAATGCTGGTTTAGTAGGAGGCTATTCCAGGCTTTAGGAATAGTTTTGTAAATCAGAAATCCAGTCTTGTCCTCAGAAGAAGTCAGCACCTTTGAGGTCAGCTGAATTGTGCCCAGGGTGGATTTAATGCCGGGTCTATCTGACACAGCTTAGAGCAGCAGTAGTTTTTGTTCCTGTCCATGGGGTCAGGTGCCCCAGCTGCCTGGCTCAGATGCTCCTCTTGATGCTAAGTGTTGGGGTGAGGGTGAGGTGGCAGCTTGTCTCTCTTCTTCATCAATCTTTGCTCTGTCAGAAATCTAGGAGGCCTTTTTGCCCTGTTAGTCTAGACACCAGAAGCCCAAATATCTTTTTATACTCTGCTAGCATAAAATGACCTCAAAATGTTCTTAAATTACAGTGAGCTGCATATTCACTCAAAGTTTAAGGCGCTTTGTAATGCTTGCTGCCAGAGTAGTACCAAATAGAAATCAGAGCTGATATAAATCAGGGCTCATTTAATGTACTATGCAGAGTGGGAACTAGAAAGTTTAGAATCAAGTAATAGTCTCTTTTCTTTGTTACGAGATTCATACCAATTTATATTCCAATCACTAATGACATTTGCACCCTATTATTAAGAAAATATATTATCTCCTCAACCTAACTCTTCCTTATTCTTAAGTTAAAACAATTTTCTGGATCATATTAGTTTCCCATAAAAAGTAACATTTATTTTAATAAAGTTACAAAATTAAATTAAAAGAGGAAAATATTTGCAGTGACGGAAGGAATTTCTTAATTTCCAGACACTGTTTGTTACTATCTATCTGTCATTTACAACAAATGCAGCCTGAATTCTAAGAATATGTTTTATTGTATGACTTTCAGGCAGACTACAGTTTTCTCTTTAGTCTTTTGTTGTTAACACCCTTGTTAATCTAGCTAACAAATAAGCTTAAACCTGTATGAGAAAGGTAAAGGGGCTCTTTCTCCAGGGTTTGTTGGCACACATCAAAACTTAGTACTATCCTGTAACAGTAGCTCATTGCAAGTGGATCTAAACTCAGGGTTTTTTCCTATCTAGTTACTCTAACTGGATTCCTACAGCTACTTGCCAGGATTTACTCTTCTGTGGGATTCTGCAGTCCATGCCTCCTAAGTCTTGCACCTTGTTCCTTAAATATTTGCCCTCCTTCCTTCCCAGATATAATTTTCTTCAAGAGAACCACGGGTATCTCTTGGCTTGGCATCATAAGAGAGTAAACAACATTTCAAGAAAAAAGAAGGAAGCTCTTAAAAATGTGGTTTTCTAGGAATTGACATTCTTCTTTTGAAAAGTTATTTCACCACAAGCTCAAACCTTAAAAAATGCAACAAAAATAGCTCTTTTAGAAGTAATTTCTTATGTCAGATTTTGCCTTCAATTTTAGTCTGATAGGTCACTGTTGAAACTAGGAAAGAATTCTCTTATTTTATCTCTTCCTGTTTGTGTTTTTTTTTGTTTTGTTTTGGGGGGTTTTTTGTTTGTTTTTGTTTTGTTTTGTTTTGTTTTGTTTTTTTATCTGGGGGCAATTCACTCCCCTGTAACAAAGAGCAGTGTATCTTCCTGCTGTCTGGATTTTGTAACTTACTAAAATACCCAGCATCACTTTTTAATTGTATACCTTTTCTCTCCTAATAATTCATCAGGTGTTCTGAGGCCTGATTCCAGTAAGATAAATTCCCTTAGGCAGTACCTTGTAATTGTTTAAGATTTTGTTCAATTTAAATATGAATGATGATTACATTCAACCATAAATCAACTTCCAGGTGCCACAATTTTCTCAGATATATTTGATGAGAAAGTTGGGGAAAGGTTCAGCACAATATGAGGGAAATCTCCCATGGAGTTTCCAAGAAATAATGACAGAAATACTGAGGGAGACAGGTCTGCTCAGTTACAGCATATAAAGTTCAGGGGGAAAAAATAAAATGTACAAATTACTTGGTAACAACTACCTTCGAAATATAATGAGTATATATTTTTTCATCTTTTAAAAAGGGATCTTATTCCTCCACAAACTTTGGCAAAAAGGTTTATTCGTTGTTCAGATCACCACCATATGTCTGTTTGATACTCTTGCTGGTTTCAATATAAGGTCACCTTTTTCCTGTTTTGAGTGAGTTTAAAAGCCCCTTACAGTAAAATATTTTCCTAATGTATAACCTTGCCTTTACTGGAACTCCAGCCCATTTATCGCCAGCAGATAGTGGAAATATTTTCTTATTTTCCTTTTTCTAGTAGTGTTACATACTGAAGTCTCTATCATGTTTACCCTTAGTCTTTTCTACATAGTCTAATCTGCTCTCTTCTGGTGCCTTATCATGCCCTGCTGTTGAATTCTGATCACACAGAATTAAAAAAATTATGTCTTCCTAGACATCTGAGGAAATTTCAGGGCAGCTCTCTGAATAATCAGCAAGTCTCTAGTACTGTGTTTTCCAAAATATGAAGGAGACTAAGGGACACCAATAACAGACTTCTGCATCTTCAATGCATAGATTTCTTAGTTTTTTTAAAATTTTGTTTTCTGAAATCAGAGGTTTCTTCTATGTTTCACTATGTGAAGCTCTTTCTTATCAGGGTGAATTCAGCCTGCTTGCAAGCTGACCTATTATTCTCACACTCAGAATTGGTTCAGTTGTCACAGTAAGCAGATATAGGCAGACTTTCCTCAGTTTATATCTTCCATATTTTAGATTTGAACAGTCTTTTTATAAATTAGCCATTGCTTTGATAATCATTGTTAACCTATTTTTAAAAAATCCAAACAAATACTGTAAACATAAGTTCAGTGAACTCAGACAGGAGGAGGAGTAATTCTCAGATATGTATCTGACTTCATTCTCTACTACTATCTTCCTTCTAATTCAAATAATTTAGCCACCGTTCTCTTCCACATGTCTGTTCAGTGGCCATGGAAGAAGATTATACAAAACACAAAAACAGCACTTCATTTTTTTTCCTTCTAGTACAGTTTTTCAAAACCAAATCAATTATAAGTTTTTTCTTTCCAGTTATTTTATGTGTGTGATTATTGTAATTATACCCAGAAGTGCCATATCAGAATCTTCTTTTCATAGCACAGAAGCCTTTAAAGGCCTTAACATCAGGAACCTACCAACTGTGACTTTGATTAGGAAGGATTTGTTATGGGAGTTATTCAAAGTGGGTCTTGGCGTAGACAATAATTGCCAGTGTTAACCAGAAGCTCAAGTTCTTGTTTCTTACCTTCTGTGAAAAGATCTTTTAACTCCATAAATCACTTTTTTCCTTCATCTTCTGTCTGCCTGCATTTTTGCTTTGGATGTACACCTTTTTTTTTTTTTTTGGGGGGGTGGGGGGGTGTGGGTTTGGTGTTTTTTTGGGTCATGGGGTTGGTTTTTTTGTTGTTGTTTTTGTGGTTTTTTTCCTTGGTTTTTGTTTTGTTTTGCTTTCTTTTGGTTTTTTTTTAATGGAAGTGTCTCTCTTGCAAATAAAATCGAGATGGCAATAGCTTTGAAGAAGCAAGTTGTATTCAGGCCATGATATCATACCCAAATGAAGCAATTATAGAACAACATGGATAGAACGGCTTATAACTTACTACTTAGAGCAACTATTACTCACTGCTACAGTCAAATTTAATTACACAGTTTACAGGATGTTCTTTGGCCTTACACATTTGATAGTTTATTCAGAAACACATATCTTCTTTTCTGGCAATTGCTGACAGTGAGGCCCTGGTTGCCACATCAGAAGAACTCAATTTCTAAGAAGTAGTTATTGACTGTGATTCTCTCAGGCTTAGTTTTGCTCTTCTCCATGTGAGCAGTGTTGGATCATGTGATACTGTTTGCTCTTTAAACTTAGCTAATGACCAGCAAGTGTATGAATAAAGTCCTGCTAATTCTGTCATTTTTAAGAGATGTCAAAATGAAGAATGCTGTACCTGTAGAAAATAGACAGAAAAGGACACAAAATTAGTGGTCTTTTCTCTAAAGGACAGTATTGCAACAACAGACTGTATCAATACTGTTTGACTTCACTTATGACAGAGGAAAAACAGAGATATGACAAATTTTATTAGTATAAGTGTCTCACTGCTTCCTTACCTCTAGCCATATTAAAAGCACTTAGTTCACAGCTTATCCTGTGTTGCCTTATCTGACCAGGTTACTCAAGGCTTTATCCAGTCTCACCTTGGAAAACCTCCAAGGATGGAGACTGCACAAGGTCTCTGGGCAGTCTGCTCCACTACTTACTCTAGCATTCTGTCTCCCTTCTTGATGCCAGCCCAGAAACCTGCTGTATTCCTCCTTTGTTTGAGGTTGGTGTCATGCACACAGAGAACAAAGACACCTTACAGAAGCACTAATGAGAGTGTGTAGTAGAAGAGCAGTAAATCTGCATTATGTGTCTAGGTTGGGATCTGACCTCACAGGGATATAAGAAAAAGCTTATCTGATCCCCAGAGTGCCATGGTCACAGCTGGAAATGAAGGCTTGAAAAATAAACTTTATGATAGCTGCTAATATTACAAATTGTAGCACTATGGAATAAATCACAGGAGCCATGAAACACAACATACGGTACCCTGTTCTCAGCCAAATGATTTATTCATGAATGTTCATAATTCAAATGAATTGGCCATGAATATTCATGGTACCCCTTTGTAACAAGATATTGTAAGGAAATCTAGGCTAATTACAACAGAAGCTCTTTGCTAGCATTTGCACAGTGGCAGTGGGGGAACATTTTGTAAGTTGGAATTTCTTACTGGAATCCCAGCTGTAACTACTTCATGTGTTTGAATGAGTACAGAGGTCAACAAAGCAAATGTGTAGTAATGCTTGGATGTAGTCTGCTGGCATCTACTCATTCTATTTGTAGAATATGCACTATTAAACCATGAATATTACATAACTTACTGCCAGTAAAACAGTAGATATTCATGCAAAGAAAGCCTTAAGCACAAGTAAGTCAAGTGGCTTTTGGGCTGTGTTCCAGTAGGCACAAGAGGTCAATTTCTGCTCATAGTTACATTAGTGAAAATTCGTTGATTTCAATTAGTTCTATTGGTGTGAATATAAGACAAATTTGGCTCTGTCTACACACTCATAACTCACAAACTGGAAAGTTTCTTTTACAGTAACAGCCCTAAGAAACAAATTACACCATGATTTCTTATCTATTTCTAGTGATATGACATAGACTCAGGTTAAAATGTCATAGATCTGGCATTACATTATTTTTCTTGTTCTCTCAGAAATATCTGCAGGAAAGGATGCTTTTTTCCCCCGCTTTCTGTTCATCTCATTTAAAAAAACCCCAAAACCCAAGAACCCCCAAAAACCCACAGATATCCTGTATAGAATTACCTGCAAACACCTATAGATAGATCTAGAAGAGAGATGTAGCTTTGACACTGATGGCAAATTAAAAAGGAGCATGAAACAAACATAATAACTGGATCTTTCTTCATCTAGAGAATGACAAGCAATTAAGATCCTTAGGGAGTTCTTACTCTCATATCTTCTAAACTCACACAAGACCATTCTGCTTTGGTATCCAGAATGTCACAGATCACATCATTTTCCCCAACAACTGTTTTATCAAGACCAGGTCTTCTGATCAACTGACTTAATTTAAAGACACAGAAGTGATGAGTCATTTCTCTTACAGTTGATGTCTATGAGTTAAACACACATATCTGGATATATAAGGTGTAGGCACTGCAAGGGTGTGATGCTCAGGATAGATTTTTAAAGCAGAGTAGGTGAATCATGAATATAAAGAGGTATTAGATAATAAGACAGCTCAGATGTAGATGTCAATGCTTACAATGCCCTAGATTAGGTAGACTTAATGGCACTTGGGTTCTCCCCAGCAAAAAAATTTCCCCAGGAAAATCCGGGATTTCCCCCAGGAAATAACTCAAATATTCATTTCAATGTTAAAATATGCATCTGAGTTCTGGTATAATTTTTTCTGCCTTCAGCTTTCTCCCAGAGAAAGCCTTTTTTTTTTTTTTTTTTTTTTTTTTTTTTTTTTTTTTTTTTTTGTGGGGTGGGGGGGGGGGGGGGGG
>JAWWEU010000111.1:108115213-108136974 GCA_035583155.1 Acropternis orthonyx
TTTTTTTTTTTTTTTTTTTTTTTTTTTTTTTTTTTTTTTTTTTTTTGCTGGGGTGTGGGGGGGCTGGGGGGAAGAAATAAAACACGGGACTTAGAGGCAATAGTTCCTGCAGGAAATGTTTCCACTTTTCCCCTATTTGTTAATAAATGTCCTTCCTTGGCCATTGCCTCCTGTTATAACTTTGTTCACTTTGTCCCATGTCACCTTGTAATCTTGGATACACTGTAGATTGAGCCTTTTAAACTTTTTATTTTAGACCATGCATTATTCCTGCAGTTTTCTTCTGAACTTTCAAACCTTTCCACTATTCTTAGTGAAACATGGATACTGGAAATAACTACTATTTTTTCCTCTAGTGTTGTAACCAAAAGTAAATACTATTTATCCTCATAAAATTTTACTTTTAACTGTAGTGGTTTGCCAGTGCTTAAAATCATTATGTTTTTGTGTGTGTGACAGCCTCTGTCATTCTCAAAGCAATTGCTTTCTAGAATAGGTTCTGTAGGAATGGTCTAAAAAGCCTTTGTTTCCCAGGTAGAGGATGCTACACTTGACTCTCCTCACATGAATGTGATTGCTGAGTCACATATCACTATACGTCTAAGATATTCTTTATTTATCTTAATTTTTTTGTGTTGCCCTTATACTTTATCAGTTTTGATTTTATACTTCGCTTGCAGGACGTTGATAAAATATACTGAATACAAGAACTCTGATAGACACTTTTGAGACACTGAGCTATCCTCATCTAAATTACAGTTTCTTCTTAATGGTCTTTCTGGGTTGCTAGTCAGTTTTTAAGTAATACATTGTGTGCAAATGTGATGTACTCATTGAGACAACAGGAATATGAGATGCCTTGCAATTTGGGTGAGGTCAAATAAATGAAGTTCCTTTTTCTAGTAACTAGATTGTTGTTGTGTAGTTATGAGGAAGGAAAAATTACAAGAAGCAGTCAGGTGGAAATGATCCCCATTCCTCACCTTCTCAAAGTTTTGAAGGAAGAAAATGGAAGTGAACTTTGGTTGGTCAGAGTGCACATTAAACCAGCACTAAAGACACTGAAAAAAAGGAGAGAAAAACAAAACTGAGCAGAAGATAAGGGAAGTACAATCAACATAAGCACAGCAGGAGAGTCTTTGAGTGCCTTGGATATGAAAAAGGGTGCTCTTGTTCCAAGCTTGTAGAACACAGCAGTTTTATTCTGTGCTTGATTTATATTGTGCCCCTTCTATGGAATCAATTGCTTGAATGCCGGCAAGAGCTCTGTACTGTTCCATTAAATGTAAGACCCACTGTGCTACAGGGTACTGATTAGCATGGACAGGAAGAGACAGTAATGCCTGAAAATTCATTGCAGCCATGTTTTTAAACACTATCAAGTCATAACTTAACAAAGAGTCCAATTAGTGGCCAAATATCTTGTCTATTTTCTCTAGCTGTGGCATTACTATTGTTAAAATAGATTAAAACTAGTGTATAATTCCCAGAGTGTAAAAGGATATTACAAAATAAATATTCTAAATGAACTGTTCTCTACCCTGTATATGCAACCCAAAATGTAGAAATACACTATTGTATGGATGATAAATGAAGATCAGTTTGAATTTGTGAAATGAACATTATATATACACTGCAAATGAATAATGAAATAACATTTTTCCACCCACATGCATATGATCTATTTCTGATGAGTTGAAATTAGTAATTTCAATTATTCTTTTTAATTTTTCCCTTAACAGATTATCCTTTGTATTTGGATGTATTTAAATAGAGTCATAAATGTTTCCTTTATATATCATAAGAAACAGAAAAGAGGTTGGGCTTTTCTAACAATTTTGGTCCTTGAAAGGCAATTTGTAAGTAAATATTCATGCCTGGGATTCACTGAAACATGATTTCACAGTCATTTAAATGAAGACATGTAAAGTGTGATGTTATTGTCCTTCTATAAAACTGCAGTTCTGGATTTTGGTCTTTTTGACTGGGGTTAAACCAGGACATCTGGTCACTGTTGCCCTATGTAATGTTTTTTTTTTAAAGGATGCCAGGAAGCAGACAATAGTGTGACTGCTGCCTACTTTTCTTGTCCAGTCTGGATCTCTTTGGATCTGTTTGATCCTCAGACAAGGAGTGCAAAATTGTGATAAACTTTTTTCTATAAAACTATATGAAATTCAGGGAGTTACTAGACTGAGAGTAAGACTGGACCTGCTCTGTAAGGAAGCAATCAAGAGTTTAAGATGTTTTCAAAACTTCTGTCCAGAGAGATCTCATACAGAAGAACTGAGTTTCCAAATTTCATGAACTATCTTCTAGTTTCTGTTCAAGTAAAATGTAACAGTGGAAATTCAAGGCCTTACAAGTGTTTTCAGTATGAGTTCCCTAATGAAAGACTTCTGCATTTGGTGGGTGCTTTCACTAACATACAGGATTCTCAAGCATCATGAAGGAACAGTGCTGGAATGTTATTAAGAAGGTCAAAGATTGCTGTAATTATCACTTACATTACTTCATTGTGGGAAGAACAAGAAAAAAACATTTTTAACAAATCATATTTATAATGCACACGAGGTAAAAATAATTCTAACAGTGGACAAAGTGAAACAAAAGAAGAGATTGTCTCAGATTTTTGTAAAGATAGTGAAGGCCTTTGAGAAACTGTTGGGCAGGCAAAAGGCAAGAATGACAAAGGTAATGCTGGTCCTGCCTTGGGGGAACAAGATAGCTTAGGATCTCAGATGCATTCCATAGTTCTGTAGCCATGACAAGGACCTGACTGTAGTTTAGACCATCTTACAGAATTATAATAGTAGGCAATTACAGGCAGTTACTAAAAATTCAGATGTTCACTTTCAATGCAGTTAGTAAAAATTTAAATATTCTGTTCCAAAAGCTTCAGCTAAAATGCAACAGAAAGCGGGTTGATCAGAGATATGAGTCAGTTCAGAACTGGTCCCTCTGCTTTGAGATTCTGCACTGGAACACACTGATGATTTCCCCCACAGGGTCCATCTCACTGTTAATGAACATGTTCATTCAAAAACAGAAATACATTATTTATGTTAAATAATTACCCTCTCATGAAAGCCAGGCGTTTCATCTGAAGAGCAGCACACTGCAGAAGGTGTCATAGTGGACCTATGAGAAATGACTTCTTGGTTAGTGACATCGCCATAGAAAAATCCTTTTTTTTTTTTTTTTCATCAAGGAATAACATTCTCTTTTCATGTTTCTGCTGTTAAGCATTGTGAAGGATTTGTGTGTCAGATCTTTTCCTCTCTGCCTTACCCCAACCAACTATTATGGTGTTTCATTGCAAAAAAATACTCAGATTTAATATGAAAGCTAAAAAAAAAACCAACCAAGATGACACTGTTGATATTACCACCTTTATTTGTCCTGAGTTGAATCTTACCTGATGAGTAGATTCTCTTACTCCCTGTAATTATCGTTACAGTGACAGAATTGAAGCAGAATAAGGTGCTAGTTTTGGTGTTAAACTTGGCCTTTCACACTATTTTCCCCCCTGCATATTTTACTTTTTATACTGCTAAAGACAATTACTTTGCAACATTTAACTCAAAAGCTCCAAACTGAAGCCATTGTAGGATATTTTATTGTATTTTGCATTTCGTTAATCTTTTTCTATCATTTACTGGCTATGAATTGCAGGAACCACTATGCCACATTTGCGTGCTTCAGAAAAACAGTTTACATGTGCAGGCAGCATATGGCAAATGTATAAACGGTTATGAATAAATCATGAGTCATCACAATTATTAATAACTGATAAAGTCCTGAAAAAGCCTTTAGCTGAGCAATCTGAAGGAAGAAGAGAGTGCAAAATGCCTTGGAGAAATGTGTCTTCACTTAAGAAGGGAGCACTCCCGCAGCCTTGAACACTGGATTTAGCATGAGACTGAGTGGAGCCAGCTATCAAAATGGTTTTAGCAGCAATGACTTGAACCGAGCGTATGTTCTTCTGGAGTCTAATGACAGAGGAGGTGGCGAGAGGAAGATGGGGATAGATGGCTTAGGGGATTTGTAATGGGAACATCAAGATAACACTTGCCAATTTAATTGTGCTTTTCATCATATGATCTCAGAGTGCTTTTCTCATAGATTCATTGCTTTTATGGCCAAAAGGGACCATTAGATCATCCAGCCTGACCTCCTGTTTAATGCAAAACTTCATCCAGTTATCCCTGCACAGAAACCAATATCTTGAAAACTTTGGAAACTCTACGAGTTTAATTCTGTAACTCTCAAGAAAAACTTGCTTAGGAGGGAAGTCCTAAGTTAAATGGGATACATTTCTTGCACAAATACTGCAATATGCAAAGAGTTGCAGAAGTAAATCCACACAGATTTGGGATGCAAATGAATATGCAGGATGTAATCCTCGGCAAAGGTGTTACTGTTAAAGGGTCTGCTGAGATGAATCTTTTTCTTTCCCTCGGATAATGATCTCTTTGCATATTTTCAACTTGTACATTAATTTGCATACATACTAAAGCTTCTAGCACCTTAAAGAAATGGGATTTATCTTCTGCACTAAGTAGGACAAATCACTCTACTTCTCCAATCTTTGTCTGTGTTGTGCAAGCCTGGAGAACCTGCTCAGTTAAAGTACTGAAGAGAATTTTTAGGAGGAATTACATGCATAGTGGGAGTCTAGTTCAAGACATGTGGTTTCCTCTCCTTTCTCTCTTTCTCTAGCTTTGGTAAATCAGATCCAGCCAATAATCCATTCAGCCACATCACCATTACTGCCTGAGCTCCTGCCCTGTGCACCACAGCTCACATTTCCTTGCTTCTGCTGCTCCTTTGCAGAGGTTACTGAGTCTAACACAGAGCCAAAGTAACACAGCTTTATGCATTTCAGGAATATCCACTTCCCAGCAAGTTTATTTGTTGAATGGTCGGAGCAGATTTGTCTATACTTGCTCACAAAACCAGACATTTAACTTTCACCTCTACAACTCTTCTTGAGAGGCACACCTTAGCCAAATAGGACTAGAAAATATTTCCATCTAATGAGGTGCATGAAGTGACTTAGTTCTGAGGTTGTTCCAGTGAGGCACATTCATTTAATGCTGCTGGAAAGCTGAAAGCAGGTGCTAAAATTTTTCATCTAGTGGCACATGTGTCATAGGGAGACAGTATATACAAACTTCTTTTCTCTCTTTAAGTTTGACCAGACATTGTAATTCATCACCAATTATGAATACCTACATAATTTTACTTTTTTCTATATTACAACATCTCAGTTCACAGAAAATTTCCGAAGATACTATCACAAACTTTTGTTGATCCAAACAACTGTACATTTTTGAGGGCTATTACATTCCCATTTTGAAAAGATCCCTATAACAGCAAAAAGAGAGAGGAAAATAACCATTCTTTCAAGTGTCCTAATTTGGCAATTCTAGTCCATCCTACTTTTAGATCATCAGAAAGTCTGTAATTCACAGAGCACAGTGTAAATATAAAATCAGAGACATGGCATGCTAAACTGGCAATAATCACAGACAACTGGCTTTTCTGTGATTACATCATGGTGAAAATGTTTGATATAACTTTTGCAATGTTGCAGATGGAGCAAAGGGCAAAGAATTTGAGAACCATTTTGATACAGTTTGGAATAATAATAAGTTAATTTTCTACATTTTAATGATAAATTAATAATATTTTTCTAGAAAACTGAGAACAATGTTTCATGATCCTGTTTAGTTAACATTCTCTTTTCATCAGCTGTACAAAAAGGATTTTATGCTGAATTTGGGTACTTGCATGTCAAAATCTCAAGAGATGAAAATGTGTATTACTTGGATTCACTGTAACAGAAAACTTGTCATTTGACTCATATTTATTATAAACATCATGCTTTTTATACAAACCACAAGTCTGTGGTTGCATGAATAAAAAATAAAAAGCAGAATACCCCTATAGTGGACAACCCCACACTAAACTGTATTGACCAGAATATCGAGAAAAGTGATTATTTGTTGCTATCTGCCACCTATGAGTTTGCTTTGGAGGTCACTATACCTCATTTTGTCCTCTCCACTACAACAAAGATGCTTCAAGACTGGGAATGATTCAGTGAAGGGCTACCAAAGTTGTTAAAAGCATAGAACACATCATATATGAGGAGAAGATAACACCAATCTATGTGGGAAGGAATATTATCTACACAGAACTACAGGCTTGAACCTCTTGAAACTCGGCAAGGCCGAGTGTAAGGTCCTGCACATGGATAAAGGTAAATACCAGTATCAGTACAGAGTGGGAGATGGATGGATGGATTGAGGACTTAGGAGTACTGGTGGATGAAAAAGGTTATATGAACCAGAAATGTGTGTTCACAGTCCAGAAAGCAAATCATATCCTGGGCTGCATAAAAAGAAATGTGGTCAGCAGGTCAAGGGAGGTGATTCTCCTCCTCTACTCTGCTCTTGTGAGGCCCTACATCCAGCTCTGGGACTCTAAGCACAAGAAAGACACAGAACTTTTAAAGTAAGCTCAGAGGAGGGCTATGAAAATGTACAAAGGAGTGGAAAGTGTCTCCTGTGAAGAAAGGCTGAGAGAGCTGAAATTGTTCAGCCTGTAGAAAAGAAAGCTCAGAGGACACTGTATTGCAGCCTGACAATGTATAAATGCTTACATGAAAGACGGAGATAGATTTGTACCAGGACCTGTAGTGATAAGACAAGGGACAATGACTTTAAACTGAAGGAGGGCAGTTTTAGATTAGATATCAGGAAGCAATTCTTTACTCTGTGTGTGGTGAGGCACTGGAATAGGTTGCCCAGAGAAGCTTTGGATACCCTATCCCTGGAAGTGTTCAAGAGCAGGCTCTATGGAGCTTTGAGCAACCTGATCTAGTGGGAGGTGTCAGTGCCCATGATGGGGCAGTTGGATGTATAAAGTTCCCTTCCAAGTCAAACCATTTTAATGTTCTATAATTCTATGAAGGAAAAAAATTAACAGGGGAAATCTCAGTAAAGCTTTTGTGTTTTGTGAAGGTAAAAACATTAAGCATTCAGATGAATTAGGCAAAAATGTATATCATAAAATTTCTCAGATTTGCTGAATCCAGAAATATTTTCACCAGTGTTTTAACCTTTGAACTGAATGTTGTGCTTTTAAGTTTGGAGAATTTTCTCTTTCCCTCACCCACCCAGACCAGGAGTGGAGCCTGGAGCGGAGGGAAGGGGGTGGGGGGAAGGGAGAACTTCCGGGGGGAGAGAGGAAGGGAGGGGACTCTAACTTTCGGTTTTGGATCGGTTTTTTGGACACACACAGTTTGGTCGGCGCTGTGTTCAGAGCCACAGTCTACAGCCTCCTGAGGTGCCCAGCTGCATCGGAGCTGTTCTCCGCAGCCTTGCCGTGGACCCTGAGGCACTGAGATAAGTCGGTCAGTTTTCTCCTTCTTACTGCCTGCTCACTGCCGGGGCACTCCGTCCTGCACGCCCACTGCGCTCCTAGCCCGTCACTGCCGGACGCCTGTGTCCCGCTGCTGGAGCAGGCACCAGTCCCGCACGCCCCAGCCCAGTCCATCAGAGCCACTGCCAACCAGATGGGATCCGGTCTACCTCCACTCCCTGCCAGCTGTCCCGCCTGCCGCCAGCCCTGCCACTTCATCCAAGCCGTGCTTGAGAGAACAGCGTGGCTGCACTGCAGCACAACAGTGTTACCCACTGTCCGTGACTAGTATTACAGAACGTTCCAACCAGGGTTTTTTTGTGTTTTCTTTGTTCTGCTCAGTCGTTTGTTGTTCCCAGTTTGTGTGTGTGTGTGTACATATATACATATATATTTATACATATATACTTAGGACTGGTTTGGGAGCTGTTATTTTCCCTCCTTTGCCCTTTACTGTTCACCTAATTAAATCTATTCCCTAATTTGAAATCTACAGTGAGTCTTGGTGTGGTTAATCGGGTGGGGTCCTTTGTTTTATTGGCGCCCAGATATCTTAGGTTTCTCTTTCAAACTAAGACACTGAACATATGGTTGTAATCTTCAAGGACACTATCCATGTTCTGATTTACCTTACAGCAGATATGTTTTTTCCTGCTGAAGTTTTCTTACAGTCTTATACCCCAACATATGTTCTCATAATGCAGCGGGTTTTTTCCTACATATTTTCCCTTTTTTAAGGGTAACACTTTTCTCACCTGAGATTTTTCATTAAAATAATGAGCTATATAACACCTTGAATCTTACAATTAACCAAAGATCACAGAACACTTTATAAATTAGAATTTCAATACCTTCCAAGCAAATGTTTTAAATATCATTATGCCAAATTTCCTGGAGGTTTGAATTAAAACTGACTGGAGTTCACTCAAGCTCCAACTTGAAAAAATTCTGCATAAACAGTTTTCTGATAAGGCCCAAGTAATGGCCAGCACTCTTCCCTTACTACATGTAGTTCCTGGGTGTCCTAAGTTAGAAAGAATCTTTATCTACTGCCTAAGTGAAGTAACACCTGTGCCAGGCACTTGTAACAGGTAATCTGAATCTTTTCCTGGTGTCTCTTCTTCAGCTGCTGCCCAGAGGCCACAGAAGTGGCACAGCTGAGCAAGTGTTAAACCTGCAAGGGCTTCTGCAGTAGGTGATGTCCATGTCTGTGGCATCCCAATCTCCTTTTTGATGAATAGGTCCCTTTCCTGGCAACTGTGCTGCAGAGACATGACTAAACCCAGGAATTTTGACTTTAGGTGGCAAGAGAATACAGCTGAAAAAAAAAGTAAATCTTTTGTATCTCTACATGGAGTACTTGACAACCAGACTCATTTATCTCATACATATTTATTAATTTAAGAGCTTTTTGGAAGTCATTTGACATTTCATTTGACATACTTGTATTATTATCCTTGAATGCTTATTTGCAACATTAAAAATCACTTCTAATTCTTAGAGGGGCATAATTAGCATGATACCAAAGTAATTTTCACATATGAAGTCAGACTGCATGTGAATGTGATGATTACATAGCTAAATATGAATATGCCTATAAAGTAGGTATTCACATGTGTATAATTTTATTATCTATCTTGCAGCCTTTAGTTATTCTATCTTAAGTAACAGTTTGGAACTCTGCATCCCACACCAATAACCACACACATTTGCATGCTTTTTTATCAGGAGACTTTGACTTCTGGGACAGGAGATACCAACAGAAGATCTCACTCCTTATGAATTAGCCTTTTATATCCTCTAGATAATCAGTGGAGATAAACCAGCAGTTTTAAAGGGAGAGGAGGGAAGAAAGAAAAAAAGTTCTACCTTAGATCTACACAATTATATGGGAAAAGATGCCTGTTCTCTAAGACAAAGTCCTCTTCTGGACTCTAATATGACTCTTTTCCAGTTCTTCTGGGAAATCTGTAGCGATTAAGAACTTTCAGAATCAAAACCATTTTGGCAATAGTGAGGGACTTCAAAGTAAAGTCAGTCAAAAAATTGTTGGTACCATTCTACTTGCAAAATGATAATTCTTCATGTCAGAACCTTTTCAAAGGAATACACTTATTTCTATGAAATGTCCCTATTAAGGTTTCTCATCAAAAGTAGAGAAAGAGGAAATGAGCTAAACAGAATATAAATTGGAACAGAAGGAGACAGGAAAAGAGAGATTGAAGTGAGTTTATTTAAAAAAAAAAAAAAAAAAAGGTTATACAGATACTGTCACCACTTCCCAAGGCAGAATGTCTGGATTTGTGTTCTGAGAAAAACACAAATGGTGTTGCAGTTTCTTTTGTCTTTATAATGTCATCCTAAAGGATTGTAAAATGTTTGAGCCTCCTAATGGTGACAGTGACAATAATAATTTTTCATCCAAATGTAGGATGGTTTCCCTGAAAACCTCTCTCATTTTTTAGGCTAAACTATTTGAAACAAAACTTTTTTTTTTTTAACTCTTATAGCTTTAAACAGAAAAACAAGTGAAATGTAAGAAAACAGAAACATTCTACATCATCTACAAAATAAAAAGTAAAAAGCATGCACATCTGAAAGGCCATCCCTCTAACATTATTATCCACTCAGCTACTTTTCCTGGCACATAACAGCAACAAAAAAGAACAAGCTTTGTATTAATGTCATCATCCTGTCTCTTTGCAGATAGTTAGCATGGTCAAAAATAGATGTATGTGCTTGAAAGATTAGTCCTGGTTTTATATGCATAATGTATCAACATCATTGCACAGCTCTGAACATAGTTAATTTTATTTAAAATGAAGAACCATAATGAAGACTGTGAGCTGGAAATGTCATAAGGAACTGCTTGTGTATGTTATCCATTTTCAAGTTATGTAATTTATGTGATGGAAACTGTAAGCATGCTGTGAAAAGTGAAGCCCAAGACTTGAAACATATGAAGCTGAATACCACAAAGGACTTTGGCATTTGAGTTACTCTGAGAAATGACTTGATTCTACTGTTATGAAGGTGAAAGCAAAATAGCTTTCCTTAAGTTTATGCTTCAATTTATTATAACATCTTTAGTTAGATTTCCTTGTTCTGGTGTCAAGAATAACCTTAGCAAAAAATTCTGTTTAGATGACTTGAATTTTTTTTTTTTTAACAAGTTCTGATTGTGGAATGTAGGCATAATCACACTATTACTCTACACGTGATTAATCTCAAAAAAGCCACATACTTAAAAAGGATATATAATTAAAACTAAGTATTATCCGTGGTTAATAGGAAATGCTCTTCTTACCAGAGTTGCAGAATGCTGGCTGAAGTATTACATGAGTCTGTTGGGAGTATGGTTAATGTATTAACATCTCTGGTTAAGTCTATAGTAACCAATGGTAAATGTTATATATCACTTTAATTTGTACATTCCTAAGGGGTGAAAGCTTTATAGTGCATCCAGCTGTAAACTGAAGCCCCTCAATGCTGCAATGCTAGTATTAGCTGCACTCTAAAAAATGTCAGGATTGATTGTGAAATGGGTTTTATTATCTTCTTTTTTGTCATTACAATAGTTTAGCTATAACTCAATATGCTGTTTTGCAAATAGAGATCATAGAAAATTAAGGTCTCCTTGATCCTTCTCTGCTGCTGACTGAACAATTCAAACTCCCTATGACTGTCTTCATAGGATACATGTTCCATCCCTCTGATCACCTTGTGGTCTTCCTTCCTTATATATTCCTTATATAACTAGGAGCACTGGGTTCCGTGTCAGGTGCATAGGGAGGCAGGAGGTACTCAAGGAATTCCACCTTTCCCTTTTTCTGTTTCACTCATTCTCTTTAGCATACTTGGCTACAAAAATGGGTAAATGCCCTCTCCAACAAGAAGCATAGTCAATCTCTTCCTTATCAATATTCTCTCTGCTATTCATGTATAGATTCAGAGCCTGACAGATCCAGTCTTCTGAAGACCCATACTGTGGCCAGAATAGTGGGTCTGATCTGATTGCATCCTTGGTCCATTCAAACATAGAGAAGTGGACCATTTTTCCTGGGTCTTTCTCTCTGGTACAAGGCATAACCTCTTGCCCCCAGAATCTAAGCATTATCCCCAGTGGGTTGTCAGGAGGTATGCTAGGCATTAAGTTCTTTGACTCCCCCCCCTTTCAATTTGCTCAGGAAACTTCCCATTTCCCAATCTTCCTGCAGGACTTCTCTCTTTCAATCCGTTTGCTTCATCCCATCTCTGGCTGTATTCCCTGCGGAACTGCAATTAAAGCGCCTCATACACACCACACATACCCTTTTGTCCTGCTTCCAGCCCCCCAGGCAGTACTCAACAGCCACTTTTCTTACCTGGGTCTTGTGCGCAAGAAATTATGGGCTCTCACAGTAATCATCAAAACCTCTCTATTTTTTTCCTTCTGCTTCCCTGTGTTTGCTTCGAGTCCCTTATCCTGGATGCCTTCCTGCAGTACCCTTGGGGCAGAACATTAAGTTGTGAGCTGCTTAAAAATGTAGCAGGGCGAGCCTCTCCATCCTTGATGTCCCACCTCATAGGGCCAGAAGCCGAGATATCCCAGACCGAGATCCCATATTGTGAGAAACGCTCACACTTACCAGTAAAATTTAGAAAGGACAAAGTCTCCAAAGCAAAACTAAACCTTTATTTAACCAATTCAGCCAAAGCAGCTGTGTCTCTGTGTCCCAAGAGATAGACAACCAACAATAAGAAACAGAAGTTTTTATACCCTCTTCCCAGCCTGGTGGGTACCTGCTTCCATTCCTATTGGCCAGTACTAGGAAGCTTATAATCTGGCCCAATCTGCCTACCTGCCCAAGACCCCCATGCCCCCATCCAGAGGCACGAAAACCAAGTTGGAACTGCTGTTTTAAGTTCAACTATTAAAGTTCAAGTCCCCATTCCTATGCAATTCCTTTGGCTTCAGCAAAACTCCAATTCTATTTCTAACATGAGGAAGAGGAGCAGCGCGCAACTCTTGCTGCCGAGGCCCAAGAGGCAGCAAAGACAGCAGCTTCTCCTGCCTTGGGGGAGGAGGTGAGACCAGCAGGGCCAGAAAGCCAGACAGTTGTCACACACAGCCCCTTTGCAAGCCAGCTAGAAGCTCTCAGTGGGCAGTAGACAGGGAAAATGGTGGGATTACCTAGGTAAAATAGTCTAGAATAAGGGGTGGATAGTGTCCTAGTTACAGGGATAGGTGTCAAAGTTTAGCCCTGTGTGGGGGTGACCAAATTGTGTATTCTACACCATCTACGTCATGTTTGGTGAAATGTCTCCATAAGGCCCGCAGCCAGAAATGGAAGGTTTGCCATTTTTGGTGCCTCATGGGCAGAAGAGGGTGTGCGGGGTTGGGAGTTGGGACCATGTGGCCACTCGGCACAGGGACAGAGAGCCACCACAACTGCTCCCCCACCACCGGAGCACCCAGATCTGCAGGCACCATTGCGGGAGCCTCTGCAACTGCAGACACTGCCACCAAAGCCACAGCTTTTTGCTTACTACCAGAGGAGCAGGGAACAGTTTCTCTTTCATCTGTTTTGCAGGGAAACCATTTGCTCTGTGTTGTTGTGTTATTTGCGAGTTTCACCTCCATAAAATTTTGACTCAGATATTTTTAAACTCTCACAGGCTTGTTTCCTTTGTTATCTCCCTCCACTATCATAGGGGGGTGGCTTGAGCACCTTAACTTTTCATCACTGTCCCCAAGTCTCCCCTGTTGTCCCAACCCAGGTTGTTTCACCTGGTGTCCAAGAGGCCTGTCCACACACACAGTGGAGGGATTTGATTTATTTACAGTTCTGCCCAGAAAGGGTTGCTGGTTGGCAAGCCCTAAACCTTAGCAAGGCAATTCCACCCACAAGTGATTTGTCTTTGTAACCACTGGACGTGCCGTGGCCATGGCCAGCTGCACAGGGTGGTGGCACCCGGAGCTGCTGGATGCAGACAGGGCTGAGCTCTGCGGAGGCCGCAGGCACCGGGGCTGTGTGGGAAGTGTTGGCTCGGGCCAGCTGCAGCCTTCGGGATGGGAAAGCAGGGACAGCCTTGTGCCAGGCACAGGCAGCTCCAAGGAGTTCCAACCACTTGTGTGCCCTCTATCCTCTGTGCCAGGGCTGCTGGGAAAGGACCCATTGTGACAGCAGCACATTCCAGGGCCATTTGTGTTGCAGGGTCTCCTTTTGCCCAGAGTCCATTGTGACACACATGGCCCCGCCCTGACCACCAGGCTATTTATGGCCCACAGAGCCCGGCAGTGCCCACTCCCAGGAGAGCTTCTGTTTCAGGAGGCAGCATCTGTCTCAGGAGGCAGCATCTCTGTCAGGTGCATCAGTGGAAGAGAAAGAGGAAGATGTTGAAGAGGAAGAAGACTTTCAGCAAGTTCCAGCCCACCAAGGGGCTGTTGCACTGTCAGAGGAAGCACAAGGTGAAGGTAGGACCCATGGCTGGACTGGTGGGCAAGGAGAGGGCTGATGTGCCACGGCAGACGTCTCCATCCCACACCACCTTCTCCTCGTCCTCCTCTCAACCAGTGGACAACTGGCAGAGGCAGGTAGCAGGGCAGGAAGAGGAGGACCATGCCTCCTGGGCGAGCAGGTGAGACTAGCAGGGCCAGAGGGCCAGGCAGCTGCCCCACACAGCCCCAGAGACCGCGGTCGCGCTGTGCTGGACATGCTGCAGCGCATGGCATGTGCCAGCCTGCACAGGATTGCAGTTGTGATCCAGTGACGTGGCCAGCACCCAGAGGAAGAGAGGGACGTGGAAAGAGGTACAAATGAAGTGACAGAGGTAAGAGCCAGAGCAGCAGGGGCAGAGAGCCAGGCAGCTGCCCTGCACAGCCCCTGCTGCCCCCCCACTCCCTTCTCAAGCCAGCTGGAAGCTCTCAGCGGGCAGTTGGCAGGGGCAGCAGAGGGGGCATTCCTGCTAGTGGCAGAGGAAGTGACCTGGTTTGACGATGGGAGTCTCTGGGATGTCTCCAGCCTCCTGGAGCATTCCCACAGGGAAGGAAACACAGAGCAAAGCTGGAGTCCTGGAGGAGACAGTAGCACAGTGTCCCTCCCATGGCAGGTATGGGCAGAGTCCTGGAATTCTCACTCACACATATCCAGACTCAGTGTCCCAGCTCTCAGTAATCATAAGCCCTTACACCAGGCCAAACACCCCAAACCCAGACAGGTTTATGGACCGGTACGATCTCAGCTCCTTGCCGAGCCAGCGAGAAGGTCTCAGCGGAGAGTGGGCAGGGGCGGCAGAGGGGTCATTCTTGCCAGTGGCAAAGGAAGGGACTTGGTTTGAAGGTGAGAGTTTCTTGGATATTGCCAGCCTCCTAGAGCTGTCCCAAGGGCAAGAAAACCCACTCCAACTGCTGCCACCTGTGGAAGACAGCAACAGGCAAGAGCTGTTTCAGGACAAGAAGAAGAAGAGCAAAATCCACACAGTCTGGGTCAAGCCTTTGTACCCGACAGTCTTGCTGAACCCACACACTGGTTGCCAGGAGGGGCCCAGTTCCCCCAGCAGTGTGGGCAGAGAGGCAGCAGAAGAGGCAGACGATGACCCGCACAACCCATGTCCTGCCCTGGCAGGTCCCACAGACACCCAGGCAGCAGCTAAGGAAATCCTTCCAGGGTCAGACACTGAGGAGGGGGCTTTTGCCCACCTGGAGCAAGACTGGAGTGTCCACAGCCCCCAAGAGCTGTCCCAAGGAGAACAAAACGGAGAGCAAAGCTGCAGCAGTGCAGCAGAGAGGTTCCCCAAGCCCGGCACATGCCAGACATGAGCAGAGCACTGGGGCCTCCAAGGGCCCACACCGGGAGCCCATGCACCCGTGCACCACAGCAGCAGCCCTTACATGAGGCCAAAGGCCCTGAGCCCGGGACGCTGTGCACGCAGACCCTCCCTGAGCCAGCTGGAAGGTCTCAGTGTGGAGTGGGTAGGGACAGGATTGAGAGGGAGGGCCTGGAGTTCAGAGCTCTTGGACACCTCCAGGGACTCCCAAGGGGAAGAAAATGCCCACCAGCCACTGTCCCATGAGGAAGACAGCAGTGACACAACGGTGTCAGAGGAGAATGTGGGAGACATCAAAATCTACACAATTTGGGTAAAGCTCTCCCTAAGGGCAGTCTTGCTGGAACCTGAGACTGGGAGCAAGGAGGGGCCCAAATTTCCCTGCAACATATGCAGAGTGGTGGGAAAAGAGGCAGACACTGCCCTGCCCAGCCTGTGTCCTGCCCTGAGGGAACCCACAGACACCCAGGCAGCAGCTGCTGCCCTGGCCACAGCTCCTGAGGAAGAGGAGCAGCGCACACCTCTCACCATTAAGGCACAAGAGGTAGCAAAGACAGCAGCTTCTGCTGCCTTGGGCGAGCAGGTGAGCCCAGCAGGGCCAGAGAGCCAGGCAGCTGCCCCACACAGCCCCAGAGGCCACGGCTGTGCTGTGCTGGACCTGCTGCAGTGCTGGGCACGTGCCACCCTGCACAGGATTGCAGTTGTGATCCAGTGGTGTGGCTGGCACCCAGAGGAAGAGAGGGACGTGGAACAAGCCATGGGTGCAGCGATAGCGGTAGGAGCCAGAGCGGCAGGGGCAGAGAGCCAGGCAGCTGCCCCACACAGCCCCTGCTGCCCCTTCAGCCCCTTCTCAAGCCAGCTGGAAGCTCTCAGTGGGCATTGGGCAGGGGCAGCAGAGGGGGCATTCCTGCCAGTGACAAAGGAAGGGGCCTGGTCTGAGAATGGGAGTCTCTGGGATGTCTCCAGCCTCCTGGCACTGTCCGAAAGGGAAGAAGACACACAGCAAAGCCGGAGGACTGGAAAAGAATATAGCTCAGTGTCCCAGTCAAGCAAGGCATGGGTAGATTCCTGGGACAATGATTCGGAGCTCCAGGAGTCGACTTCATCTTCCACCTCCCTCAGCACCTGCAGATCAAGCTCATCAGGTCCCTTGTACACATTCACCTTCCTCAGATGCTCTTGAACCTGATGCTCTCCTATAGAGGACTTCAGATCTTCCTTCTGCCAGTGCCTGCATTTGCCTTTCTTCACTCAGGTAGGATGGCTGGAGCACTTGCTATTGAAGATTGAAGCACAGAAGCCATCAGGAGCTTCAGCCTTCTCTTTGTCCGGCATAGCTATCTCTTCCTTTTCCTTGTGGAGAGGGTCCACATTCTCCCCAGTCTTTCCTTTCCTGGCATCATACCTAGAGAAGCCCTTCCTGTTATCCTTAATATCTCTGGCCAGGCTCAATTTGAACTGGGCCTTGGCTTCCCCAACCTTGTCCCCAGCTTCCCATCGAATGTCCCTGTATTCCTCCCAGGCCACCTGTCCTTTCCATTTCCTGAAATAGGAGAAGTAGTGGAGTTCTATTGTGTAGGATAAAGCGGGGGTAGGTGTTACGCAAATGTTTAAGGTAGACTTCTGAAAGTTTCAAATAAAGTTTAGTTTCAAAAGAAAAGAGTCTGGAAGCTTTTTATTTAAAGAGAATGTTATTTAGCAGTTGGGCTAGGACACATTCTTTAGGCAGCTGAGTGTGTGTGTTGGCAAGTGTGTGTGCAATAATGCTGTCCTGGAGGCTGAAGGCAGCAGAGGGACCTCTGGAACTGCAGCTGAGGAACAGCCACTGAGTTGGTCTTTCCTTCTTGGAAGTAGAAATATAATTTTGAGTATTTCCTCCTGTTAGTGTATTCCTGCCTGCCCTTTTATAAGGAGGAGTTCCTGGAAGATGTGTGTTCTTGGAAGATGCTGCTAAATGAGAAGAGAATATCTAGATGCTTTTGTTGAACTAAAACTCCTGGTTTGATCCCTAAGAAGTGCTCATTCTTTCCATTGCACTGAAGACCCAGCCTTTGAGCTCCTGGGGCCAGTGTGTGTTGTGTGGGGCAAAGGAGAAAGGTGCTGCATGGGGCGGGAGGGATGAAGGGGTGGGAGGGTGAAGTTCTGCTATGGGCTGGGGCAGTGGGCCGATTCAGGGTGGGCTTGTGAGTGGGGGGATGCCAAGAGCCAGTGCCAGAGAGGGCTGAGGGGAAGGGGCGGGAGGGAGAAGGGCCATGTCCCTGCTCTAAAGCTGCTGTCAAAACTCCCGTTGCCTGTTGCGTGCAGATGTTGTCAGCTGTGAAGCAGTGTGCTGGAGAGAGGGTGAGGAGGAGCGCTGGAGAGAGCACCAGGCAACTGCTGATTTGAAAGTCACTATAAAGCTCCTTTGATTTCTTCTCCAAGCTAAACAGATGCCGTTACCCTGCAGTTCTTGTCTTAGCCCTCTTATTTGTCTTTGTAGTCCCCAGACGTGCTGCGGCCATGGCTGGCTTCCCAGGGTGCTGGCATCCCTAGCTGCTGGATGCAGACAGGTCTGAGCTCATGCACATGCACAGTGAAGGGAAAAGATCCATAGTTTTCTGTAATCTCTTCCCTTGAGAAGAGTTCCACTGTCTCCTTCTCTGCTTGGTAACCTGAAGTATAGGAAATGCGTTTCATAGGTTTCTGGCATATGAAGCCGTGGTAAAGGTGTGGGTTTTAGGGACCGATAGATTGACCATCCCAAACTACGTAATTATTTTATTGCATCTGAACATTGTGGTGATTTGGCAGATGCTTATCATTAAAACATGTAGATGTTTATGGCAACTTTCTGGTGAATACAAAGACACAGTTACTTTCAGTGCTTACCTCTTTTTAATGAATCAAGACTCAAGTTGTTGATGTCTGTTTAAGGCTATGAAGAAATAATCTGCCTTTATACACTTCATAAAAGAGATAGTAGATACAAAAAAATCAAATTAAAAAAATGTGTAGAGAAAAAAGAAATAAAAGCAAAATGTGGGGCCACAGAACTTCATAGGAAAGAAAAAAACCCACAAGTATTTACAAGAGTAGGTCATACACCAGAAGAAAGGAAGTGGAAATTAATTCCACAGTTTTTGAAGCCCAAAGTCCTTTGCAGGATGTCTATGTAGTGGGCAGGCTTTAGGAAGCACAAAGTTTTAAGCTTATTATGTGGTCTACTGAAAGAAAGTCTAAGGCTTGTATCAGACAAGAAATCAGATAAGCTGAACCTGTCAGAGCTTGACAATATTTGAAATCTGTTCAGTGAGGACCATATATCAGGTGAACTGAAACAGGCAGGCATCCCACAGGTTAATAACTTTTAAGGTAACAGGGAGATGTTTGAAAGTTTAATTTCATTTACTTATGAAAGCATGCATATGGCATTCCAGCATGTATTTCACCAAATGTAATAAGATTATTTAAGTGTAAGACTGCTGTATAAGGTAGCACAGCCCTACTGAAATCAGCAGAGCTATACTGATTATAACAACTGACAATCTCATCCTGTATTTTTCCATTAATAGGCTTAGAAAAGCTATTTCTTCACAAATAAGAAAGCTAATTGTCTGACCTTTCAGCCTCACCCCTTTTTATAGCTGTCTTGGGTATTTACAGAGAAGAGTTATGAGAAACAACCCATCTCAGGACAGGGTCAGCTGAACCTCTGCACCACTCAGGGGGTGAGCACAACTCTGCTGTCCACGGAGCATGATGCGGGAGCAGCTGAGGTGCCTTAGTTACTGAAGATGTTGTATTTCATATTAAAGCCACAAGACAGTTTCAGAGCTGAACTTCAGTGTCTGGTGTGCAGGTGTGGTCTGGGAGTTCAGGGGGAACCATCTTTGGCTTTTCCTGTCAATCCTTGGAAACCGGAATTCTTGGATGGGGTCTTCTTGTTAAATCCTTTTCACGTTGTGGATTGAACTGAATGGGTTTCAAACATCTGTGTTTTATTCCCTTCAGAATCTTCAGCTGGTAGGTTTGGGCAACTTCTCCCATAAAACAAAACAACTCTGTTTAGCATTTTTAACATACATCAGAAAACACACATTTGAAAACAATAATGCATACATTATATATTCCACTTCTCCACCCATCTTGTATTTATTTGCACCTAATCTTATGTTTCAATACAAGTCAAATTAGTGTTACTGGGGCAACACTAAATCAATCTGCATCCTCTTAGTCAGCCCAGATCCTGCTGTGTCTTTGGGTCTTTCAGTCTTGTTCCCTTTTGTTCAGGCTACCTTGAGTGCTTCCCATGAGAGTGGACTGGAGCCATTAAGACTGTTATCTCCAGTATTGCATCTTAATGACCCTTAAGTGTAAGCTGTTAGGCACCAATTAGAAGGGCCTCCTTCCTCTTTCTCTAAGTGGGTAGGCTCTATTAACTTGACAAATCCTCAAGGTGAAATATCTATTGGGTACAGATTAAAGTTGTTTAGGAGTTTTTTCTTCCCAGAAGGAGCTGATTCAGCAAGACCAAAATGCTTATTAGGAATATATGGCTTTTGAAAAACATCCAGTGAAATTCAGTCAGAGCTTAATGAAAGTGCTTGTTTTTCTGCTGATGCATTTAGTGGGGAAACCTGGCTTCGCTTACCATATGCAACCATACGGGAATCACACCATGAGTACTGCCAGAAAATCTCAGTGCTTTACTGACATGGAGCTGAGAAATCGGAATTTTTTAGATCACTATTTTTAGTCTGGTCGAGGAGTGCTGAAGTGTGTACTCATAAATTTGGTGATTTCAGACCCTGTCACACACTCTATCTATAGGTTCATCTATGTGTTGCTCAGTTATGCCCTGAACTCTCATATCCCCCCTTTGTAAATCATACAGAAGCTACAAAAATACCGGGACATTATGGATTACATAAGGACTTGGGTTGTCAGGTCTAACAGGATATATTTTAAATAATTTTTGTTTGTTTTAAGTGTTTTATTTAAACCTCATTGGAACTATTCTTTTTCTTTCACCATGAAACATTTCAGTCTCCTCTCCAAATATTGGAATTTTCTGTGATCAGGATTTGTAGTATTACACTTAATTTCTAATATTACAGTGTGATAGTAGGAGACTTGGAACCAGTCTTGCTAATTATCAAGACACTCCTACATTTATTATAGGTCTCAGACAAGAGCTTATGAAAAATAATAGTCATGGAGTATTATCTGCTTTGTGCCCATGGTGCAAAGGTAGAGGAAAAATTTATACCCATCATGAAAGTTGCATCAGTTTGCATCAAATATGGATCTTTTTATGCAAATAGGATCCCCCACTGCTTCTATTACAGCTTGCTACTAGAAGCCAGTACCTGCAAATTCTCTTTCCTTCAATGTGTTGAGGATTTCATTTCTATTGATGACAAGTGCTATTATACAGTAATGGATTATAGGAATTGATTTAGAACAAAAAATATGAGAAGGATTATATATGCAAATGGGGGAAAGAAGGACAAAAAAGTAGATTAGAATGCAAGAAATTATGGAATAAAAAGCAGAAATAAGAATGTATCTACAAAAAACAGCATTTCTAATAGTGAGAATTAGACTGTATGACAGATATTGTGCAAAAGTGAATATACTCACTGCTAGAACATCTTTAGCACAACAGGAACATTTTTAAATATTAGTATGTGAAGAATACTGGGATTTTAACTATGTGACTTTTATGTTACTTTCCATGCCATATGTTCTGCACACACAGAAGTGTGTAAAATTCTTTCAGTGCAGCCTAGATTTACACCAGGATATGAGTTTTGCACCTCCATACTGGATTTCTCTGATTGTTCAGCTTCTCCATCACAGTAAAGCTGGAGAAAAGAACCGGGCTCAGTTGTGCTATTTTACCAATACTCATGCTTTTGGACAGCTGTAGAATGAAATCTTGCACACCTGATTTTGATCTGTTTAGAGTTCTTGTTGCCACTGTTTCAAGTGCATAATTCCTGGAAATGAGTCATCTTTAATGAGAAGTTGCACAATTGTTCCTGCATATCACTCTCATGGAACTACAAAAGCAGGGCAGAGTGTTAATTATCCAAGTATACAATCAGCTATCCAGAGAGATAGAGCATAAATGCTTACTTTCATAAGAAAAGGTTTTTGTGTAAGGGAATCTCATTGTAAAATCTTTTCTTTCCATGCAGCTTTGAAGCAGAACTGCAGGAATGACAAAGCAACATTAGGAACGGATCTGCATCTACTGTAAACTGCATGAGTTTCCCAGGGCTGTTGTGAATATCATATAAAGGGCAGGTATTTTTTTTCTTATTAATGTATTTTTCCTTATTAGATGTATTTTTCCTTATTAGACCATTTTCTTCTCTCCCTTTATATGTTTTAAATAAAAAAAAAAATTTGTAAAAGCTAGAAAGGGAAAAGGGAAAAGGGAAAAGGGAAAAGGGAAAAGGGAAAAGGGAAAAGGGAAAAGCTAAAAGGGAAAAGGGAAAAGGGAAAAGGGAAGGGAAGGGAAGGGAAGGGAAGGG
>JAWWEU010000111.1:108137080-108151981 GCA_035583155.1 Acropternis orthonyx
AAGGAAAGGAAAGGAAAGGAAAGGAAAGGAAAGGAAAGGAAAGGAAAGGAAAGGAAAGGAAAGGAAAGGAAAGGATTTTCAAGAAGATACTTGGACAAAGGTTTTTTTCAGAAATTTTTCCTTTGTTCAGCATTAGTGTAGAAGAAAAATAAAAGATGTGCCTTTTTCATGCATGTGGTGACACTTAGTCTTCCCTTGTGCAACACATCACACTGAAGCATATGGCAGTCACTGATACAGTCAAAAGACACATAAGACACATAAAGGCTCAGGAACAAAACAAAACAGAACAATAAAAAAAAAAAAAACCACCCAACAACCAAAACCCAAACACTAAACACCTACCCTTGAAGCAAAAACAATGATAAGAGCTGTAGCCACTCTTTTATCTTATTGTTTGTTTGAAGACATTTAATCTTTTGTGGAGCCAGTCAAAACAGCATAGTCCAAACCACATGGTACCAATTTTTGTATGAAAACAACTATGAACAATTGTTCAAGATCCTGTAAAAGCTGGTTATGCAGTAGAATGCAATCCATGATGCAACTGGGAAAACAGAAGTTCTGCATGCAGAGAAGATTCATCCTCCCCACTGGAATATTTCAGAATATATTTTAATATTCCTTTTTTCATTTGCACTAAATGTGTTCAGGTAATAAAGTATATGTCTTGCTGGGTTAAAACTAAAGCAAAAAGCAGAGATTGCAACTCAAGGCTGTTTTTTCTTTGGGTATGCTCATAAAGGCTTGCCTTCCATACCTTATATTCAAACAGGAAAGTTCTGAACTATAATCAAGAAGGAGATTCTTACTGGATGAAAGTCTTAGTTAAGATGACCAGCATTTAGAAAAAGTCTTGATTTTTTTACAGTTCATATGCACACAAAGCATTGTAAATAAATAAACTGCTATAAGTAAATTATTATAAAAGCTACTGGAATTATTCTATTTGCAGAGAATTTTGAGGTATATTCAGTGATTATTAATAAGCTTCTGATCCTCTGAATGCTTCGAAGGTGCCATGTTAGTTGAGAAAAAGATGTCCTTAAAAATAATATTTTCCTTTCCACTAAACTCAGTAGCATTTTTTCCATTGGGAATGTATTTTTCTCTCTCTTCTACCTACCTCTGTTACATGTTCCCTCAAAAGTGAGAGAGAAGTTGCTCAGTTCTTTCAAGAATAGTGGTCATATGTCTTCCTTATAGATGTACACGATCAGGTAATAAAAATCAATTCATATGTTTCCAAAGTAATCAAATAGACATTGCTTGAATTTTCACCTGACAGCAGAAAAGTATAATATATGGCAGAGTATAACACAAAGTGCTGTGTTTTACAGTAGAAACACACAGTTGTTTTTCACTGAAACTAGCTCCTTTCAGACATAATTACCTTGTTTATTTACTAATGATCACTCCAAATACAAAGATATCTCTGCTTATTTTCACAAGGAAAAAAGTGCTCTTAATTTCAGAAGGAAATTTTATATCTTTCTCTATATTTAGAAATCATTAAGCAAACGATTTGTCAAATTGCATGTAATAGATTTACTTTTATTGATGTTCATCTTTCACAATATTGGGAGAGAGAAGTAATAAAGATAAAATCAGTGAAAGATGCCAAATAGAGAACATTTATTTCTATTTTTCCTAATTAAAGAAGCTTTGTAAATAAACAGTCCTAAACTTTATCATGACCTCCTCTTAGTCAAGATGAATACGCTTATAAGAACTGCCATAATAATCTTATTTAATACTCTCTCTGGGCCTGTTACATAAAACTTTAACGAATAATTTGTCAACGCTAGACATAAATCTCTCTGCTGATGCATATCTTAATCTTTTTCATAATTTGCAGGTCAAAGTCTGTTATCCTTAATGCAAAAAAATGTATCTGAGCAATATTCAAGATACCATTTTTAGACAGGTTTATTACACACAGATGCATTCATTCACGTTGGATGTTTCTCATTATTAGCAAAGATATATATATATTTGCAATAGTAGATTTAGATTGCGCCTTTTCATTCTTTACACAGTTGCATTATAAGATTTCCTGGGCTCCATTTAATTTATTGCAGCTTCTTGTTATGCAAAGAAAGCACCTACTTTAAAAAAATCTACATATCAGATTGTATAGAGACTTCATACTGGGAGAGAGATTATTAAAATGTGATTTATGCCTATGAATCTGAATCAAATCATCTGATTGGGAAATAGTTTCTAAAATAAGTTAATTTCTCCTGCTTGTTTTTAGGATATTGTAACTTAAATTAAAGGTAGGTTTTCCTGCATTTTGTGACTTTGCAGGACCATTTCATAAGTTTCCTTTTAATCTTGATGTTGTTATAATAATGTTGTTTATTCCTTGTTAAATGTTCCTATCTTTTTTTTTTCCCCCTTTCCTTTAAATGGACTGAAATTAAGAGTCCCTTGAATTTTAGGTTATTTTACTGATGTTGTGCACCAATTAATTTTTCTCAGAAAAGTTTTCAATTAAACCCCTGGTGATAGGAGGTGGAATTCTCCAACACTAATCTGGAAATTCCACCTCCCAATCACTGGGGGGTTAATTGAAGGCTTTTTTGTGGAAAAAAAATGATTGGTGTATAACCAATCAGCAAAATAATATGAGACTATAAGGAATACTGCTAACCTTGGACTGTCTAAGGAGAGGAATATTGCCTTACTTGAAAAAGAAAAGAATGGCAAGAAACATATGAAATGGGTCGGCATACTGAAGGAAGAATTCATTAGTGAGTTCCAATACAAATTCTCATTGCCTTTTAACACAACACCTTTCTGACCTGGCTCTCTAATTTCATCAAGGCATGGTGTGTCCTGTGCTCCTGCGGGATGATCACTGTGAAAAGGACAGCACTTTTGTCCAAGTCCTTACACAGTGTTAATTGGCAAATTGGCTTCTTTGCCTTTGATCTGTAGATCTATATGGTTAAAAGCAAAGAAGGTTCTGTTCCCAAAAAAGCAGTTCTCAAAGAATTTAAAAGTCCCTGCTGGTAACTGTATTTGCCTCAAACTACAAGAAAAATGGGCAGTGTCACAGCTCTGAAGAAACTTTGATGGGTTTTCTGGGTAGTACGCATGATGCAATAACATCGCAGGATTTTTAGATATTGGATAAAATAGGATCCTTCAAAACCCAGGAGCTGGAGCTCCAGCATTATTGAAATACATTCTATTAAATGTAAAATAACATTTATTCCCCAATCAATAGACTCCTGGTAAATCATATCCTGCTGTGAGTGAATTTCGTAGATTGCATTACAAATTCTTGATATGCATCTGTCGTTCTTTGCAGAGCTGCTACTTTAGCTTCATGCATTGATCAGCTAAAGGAGTGTGGATTCAAAAAGAAGAAATTATTACTGAACTGTAGTTCTCCATTGATCTTGTAGTTTGATAGCTAACCAGAAGCTGGTTGGCTTATTCTAATCCATTGGGCACTGTCTCTAATAAGTATTTAATTTGTTTTTCAGGCATTTCTGGAAAGACATTTGGCAGAAGAGAGGGAGATATCCCATTTTTTATGAGTGTTTTGGTATCAAATGTATAAAGGGCCTAGGACTCTCCATCCTCAGCTCAGTGAATTAGCAACAGATTGGAGATACATTTCTTGCTCCCTCTGTGATCCCATGATTTGCATTCCTGACTGCACAGGGGGGCCAGTTAATGGGAGGAATAGAAATACATTCTCTTATAATACCCCACAGCCAGGTGGTTAATGTGTTTATTCATCATGTGCATTCAAAACCTTCCAGGATGAGAGCCTATTCTAAACTGTGGCTCAAAAGTAAAATTCACTGCTACCACATTATCCTTTCGAGGAAGCTCTGACCTGCTCTCCAGTCAATTACATTTTCCAGTTTTATGGGAGCACTCAACTCAGAACTCCCAAAGGCAAGAGACAGGGTTTCTGGTATGCTTTGATCCTTTATCCTTTGAATTTCTTAAGACCATGCATTTCCTACTGTTCAGAATGGTGGATGTTGCTAATCTCAGTAGAGACACCAAATAACCTTTTGTCCATGTACAGGGAGACCTTAAAGAACGTGCATCATCCTGATGAGTTCCTCTCTTTGAGCTGAGCACTTCAGGGTGGCAGTACTGATTACCACTTCATCGAGCAATTTTCTTATCAGTTGAATGGGCAAAATCAATATTTTTCATATAGTATTCCTGTTAACTCATATTGCCATAATCTTTTTTTTTTTTTTTTTGCTATGGGGGATTACTTCATTACCAAATTGCTCTGAGAAGCACTTCTTACATATGCTGTGCAATTCACGTTGTGAGTAAAAACAGACATGATGATGAGACAGGGAGGGTTTGTAAAAGTGAAGCAGCTGCCAAATGTAGAGTTGAAAAAAAATATGGAAATTTACCAATATACAACCTCTTTTTTGTTGAGGTATGGAAACACTATTAAAGAGATTTTCTGCCTTACCTCCATAAACAGCTGCATTTGTCTTTTGACCATTCTCTTGTACTTAGAAAAAAACTGGAAGATGACAATCTGATAATGTTGACACCATTCAATAGAACCCTAGAATCCATACTACCTCAGAAGTCTAAGGCAATGATTGATGATTCCTTAAAAAATATTTCAGTAAGAGGAGTTACACTATTATTCTACAAAATATATGAGGAAACCATGATTTATTAACATCCTGAAATAAATAGAAGTGATCATATTTCTTAAAATGTTTCAAAAGTTATCTAGGAAACACAATTCATTAAACAGGTTTCTCAATACAATCCATGATATATATTCACAATAATGTATACTCAATAAATATTTAGCCATCCATCTCCCATTATCATTCACTGAGAACAGCACGTCTTTTTTTCTCCTAAGAAACCCAGAACATGATACTTCAAAGAAGGAAGGAAATTATGTTGAGTCATTTGTCAAAATCATCATTAGCTTGCATCATAAAAACAATTCACATAGTGGCTCTGAAAAGATGGGTCATAATATATGAAATGCTGAATAAAATATACTGGTTTTTCATGTGTACAGTGAAGTGAACATAATAGATCTGAGTCTTTCATTTACTTGGATTGCTTTGTCCACTCCTGTAAGTTTATGGTTCGAGCTAAAAGCAGCATAAATAAAGATAATCCATCAAATTCAGTCATGATTTTTCCCCTTTGATATTCAGATATTTCTCAGATGGATTTCACAAACATACCTGTAATCATTGTCTGTCTGCAGCTTCTGAAAAGGAAAAGTACTCTTACCACTAAGCAGTGGATTTACTCAACTTACATTCACCATAAACAAAATAATTCTCAGTTTATTACACAAATATAAGGAGTATGATTCACATTTATCAAAATATTTGCATATATATTTTATCCTAAATACATGGTCAGCTAATCCTGGTTGAGTCAGTGTTGCCTGTCCCCAACACCGTTTTCCTACCTACTCTGTACATACTCATAACCCTGTTAAATACACCTTGCAGGTGCCTACAAGACCTTGTGTTATACTTGGAAGTTCTTTGCTGTAGAAGTATTTAAAACATGGACCCTTTGTTCACAAAACAGTAAGTTGTCTCTGAGAGGGGAACCTTGAGGGGTAATGGGGTTTAGCGTTGTAGAAGGAAAGGGGAGTTGTAGAGCAAATTTATCCCTATTTTGTTACCAAACACACATTTTGTTCAGCTAAATTTCAGAAATTTTCCTATATAACTGCAAGTTGTACACTAGAAAATGAAATACCTCAATAAATCAAGCATAAGGGTAAGATTGAAGAGAACCCTGCTCCCTTTCACGTGGTGTTAATTTACTTCACACATCCCATACCACTCATTGAACTCCAATTAATATTTAGTTCTCTTCCAATTTGTTATTTTGATTTTCAGGCTACATTTACTTGAAATCAGAAACTCAGAATAGTTTAGATGGATAGACATTTCAGGGGTCATGTGGTCCAACTTCTTGCTCAAATGAGGGCCAACTCCAAAGGCAGATCCAAATTTGAAGCTAAATCTGGTCTCTCTTACTCCTGCTTAGTTATGGACAGATATTCCATGATTTTTCTTGGCAATATTTTCCTCTTTTGTTCCACGTCATTGTGAAAAAAATAAAGAATGAGAAAAAAAGAAAAAAATTATTCCTATGTTCTAACAAGAAATTTCCTTGCAGAAAATTGTCTGTTGCTTCTCAGCCTACCACAGTAGACTTTTTAAAAAGGTCTTACTTTGTCTTCTCTGAAACTTACCACCATGGATTTAAGTCAAAATATATGATATTCTTTATATGGTAATATAATAGTCTGTATTCCTTCTTCTTCCTCCACCTCTTCTTCCACCACTCCAATGTTATTTAATTGATTGATTTTAAAAGAACCTTTTATATGTTTTTGTAATAAAGTTTAAAGATGTATGAAACTATGATGCTTGAATTAGACAATTTAAAATTAAGAGTCTAAAGGCTCCATGATCAAGAAACTGTTACTCCTGTGAACAATGAAAGGTATTTCTAAAATAGACACTGTTTTGCTTTGTTTTGTTTTGCTTTCAGATACCTCTATGCATTTATTCTTTCATATGCAAAAGTGACATATGCTGAAATACACCTGAGAGTGTCAGCGCATTGTGATTTTAATTCCAAAAAGCAAACAGCAAGTGACTGTTAATGTGAGAACTGTGACTACAATTAGGTATTCTCAAATGTAAATTTCTTATCAATATTTCAGATTAATATCTCTGCCTATGTTTTTTAAAAAGGTTGTATTTGAAATTCAAATCTAAGATAAGTTGGTTGACTTCCCTGAAAATATCTAATAAACAATAGCAAATATATTTTGTTATTGTCAAATAGAATTAAGGAGACACAGACAATATTGCTGTTTTGCATTTTCAGGAGTAAATGCAAAGTAACATATAGTGATGAGCTTATTATTTCCTGAGAAATCAAAATTATTCCTCTAAGTAAAAATAACTTGATTTCACCTTATTTTTCAGATTGCCATTTTCCATTACTAGTATTGTAACAGAGACATAATATAACACCATTGACTATTTTGCAGAAAACCTTTATTGAACGTTGCTATAAAGTAAGAGATATTTTCTTTGACTGAAAATAGAACAAATCATACTTAATCCAAGCAGTCTTCCAGCAAATCCATTTAAACAAAAATCTACCATAATTGAGACACTCCTACAGATCCATCCACAGGATCATGACTTCAGTTGTTTGGGAAAAGAAACAGACCACCTTGAGAAACTTGGCATTTTTAACAGTCATTTTAGCTCTCATTTTGAAAGACACAACTAAAATGAACAAAACTCTGGCCCCAGTTCTCACCTCTCTTACCTATGCATTGTGAGACCCAGCACTAATAACTGGAAGCCAGTCAGGCTTCCACTTTTACCAGTTAATGTCCTTCCAGATTTATAATAACCCTGGTGTCTTGTTGTTCAGTGACAGCAAGATAAATCAGGATTAATCCAATCAAATTATATTATAATAAATACTCCTATCTATTTATATAGTTTTAGATGCTGTAGAAGACATGTGAGTGGAGTAGGCTGGCAGCTTCTGATATCAACTCACAACTGATGGCCTCAGGTTTCCTTGAAGTCTAAGCACAGAGGTCAGGTTAACATTTACAGTTCAAATCTACAACAGTGTTTGTTCATCTAATCCCCATTTGGGTACTTAAGGACCAAATGTGAGGCTTGGTGGCTCCCTGGGAGCTCTCAGGTGGAGCAGCTGAGTAGGTCTAGCAGCTCCCAGCACTGGAAGATTATCTATCACATCTTTCTTCCTGGACTCTATTCATTATTAGATACCTTAGTGAACAGATTTGGGTCAGTAAACATTTAGAAAAATATGAAAGGGAGTTTTTTGTGTGTGTGTGTATTTCTCAGGTTGTTGTTTTGGGTTAATTTTTTTGTTGCTTCGTTTGTTTGTTTGTTTTTTGCTATTTCTTTTACCAAATCAAAGCCCTTAATGAATGAATTTAGGGGTCTTTCTTTTACTGTTGTTCAAACTGGGAAAGCTTTTTTCCTGACATCCTTTCCTTGCAAACTTGAAAGCTGCTCAAACATATAGATATCCATAAAGTTACACTTTCACACTCTCTAATTAAGGATTAAAAGTGGAGCACGTGTCTCAGATCACAAAAAAAAGCAAAAGGTGAGATGGTAAAAGGGAAATGGGGCACTTGTGGTGACAGGAGCTTACAAATCTTTAGCTCTTTTTTACCAAAATTTCAAAGCCAGAGATGCTACTGCACTGTCATCCTCACTGCACCTTTCCAGGGGAAAGAAGAATGGTCAGAAATTTACTGATACTGTGATCAGTCTTCTACCATATCATTCTTACACCATGTTGCCTGTTGAGGCTAGGAGTGAGGGTGTCCTGTCCCTTACCTTAACTTACCCAACTTTTTTCCTTCAGTTTCTCACACAGAATGAAGACTAAATTTATGCCATGTGTATGTTACTTCTCTTCCCAGAATGGAAGGTAGAACATCTCTAAGTCACCTTGACTCCACAAATAACCCAGCCTAACTGAGCAGTTCAGGAAAATACTCACTTTACGTTTGCCACAAGGAATGCACACATGCATACGTAAAATATAAATTGAGAAATACAGAATAGGGGAAGCTAGAATGATTGGACAAGGCAAAAAACTCTGTGCTGACTTTCATGAAGTTAGGAATCAATTTGTGCTCTGTTCTGCATGTAGTCAGTAAAGACAGGTTCCTACAGAGCCAGATTTTATTAGGCAAAATAAATCTCTGAAAGTATCTGAGCTCCTGCACTGAATTTTGAGAATTTAACCATTCATAAGGAGAAGTATTAATTTGACTAAAAATTGATGACTATATTATAAAACTTTATATCTGCAATAGTTTCCAAAATTAGTATCATAATGAACAGTGGGAAAGTGGTTGTTTGACAGTGCATTTCATCTGTTCTTACTATGGTCATCTACCATAGGTCAGGCATTTTTCACTACAAGTCAGAGTCTGAGGTGATGTACCCAGATACTGATGTTAGGCAGGATAAATCTTAGCCTCTGTAATAAGAAGAACAATCTAATATTTCAATATTTTCATATTGAAGGAGTTCAAAGAGTTCTGCTTAGAAACAATGTCTATATATGAAGTGCATATTCCCATTTGCACAACTTCCCAATTTTCTATATACTTCTCTGTAATTATATTCTAGAATAAGGGACAATGCTGGGGATAGGGATTTTTGCTTCCATAGTATTTATTACCTTGGGATATCACTGAGGCCAAGAACACAGTAGGATCAAAAGGAAAAAAAAAAAAAAGAAACAAATCAGGATAAGCAGCTATATGGATAACAAGAACATCTGCAATTATATTAGATTAAACAAAAATTCATAAGGGATATAAACCTTCATGCTTCAGAGCATAAGCTAATCACTAATTGATGGGAATTAAGAAACTTCTCTTATGGAGAAGTTAATCCCTAATTGTTTACTACAGTATTTCTTGCAACATCATCTGAAGCAAAGAGTACTGCCACTGGATACTAGACAAAACAGACAATTAGTCCGATGTTATATAATAATGTCTATCTTGCTGTCTTCTGACTGTAATGTACAAAATGCAAATCCATGTTTACCCTGGTTTCCTAAAGAAATGCATCTTACACATTCACACTATCTGCTGTCTCCTATACCCACCTAATATCTTCTGAATCCATTAGCCAGATTCCACATTTGCCACAGGAGTCCCGGCAGCTAATAAAATACTTACACAGTCAGCAAAATCAGAACCTTGGCCAAGAAGAGAGGTCCGAGTTAATGCCCCACTGCCAGGAAATATTCAGGAAGATATCATCATCCATTTGGTTGGCTTGTTGTTAGCCAACCATCCCATTAATCCTGGCTGGCTGGCTAGCTGGCCAGCCTGTAGACCACTTGGAAGAATCGTGCTCATGTTGTCTCCTTCACTGGCAGGAGTTAGGGGAAACACAAGCAAAAGGTCAGTGCAGATGGAAGAGGTGGAGCTTAAAGACGTGAATGCAGGCAGAAGGCATATCTGAAAGGCTAATGGGCATCTGGACAATACAGATAAAGTAGTAAAGTGGTGAATAGAGTAGTAGGATATAAGACAGTAATGCACAGAAAACCTGAATTTGTTCCCTTTTTTGTGCATGGAACAACTCATTTGAATGTGAAAAAATATGTCTGAATCATAGAGGTGACATAGGGTTGTTCTGAGTGAAGCAGTGCACCTTCAGCTTTCTCAGCATCTTATCCCCTATCTTACTGCATTTATTTCTGTATCAGAAAGGGACATACATAGTGACTCTGGTACTTTCAGGCATAAACATTCTGTCTTTCTTTTTTCCTGTCACAAAAGATATAAGCCATGGATCCACCTTCAATTTCTGCTCAGCACACCACAGACAAAGAACTAATGCACAAGAGCTTGCTTTGTTTTGCTTCATATTCAAAGACTGTACAATTAAACAGGGCCTGTACTCAGAAAGGAAGATAGGAAAGCCAGTAGTAGTGTGACCTCGTTTAAAATAGCTTGAGGGCTCCTCTGACTTACAGCATTTTTATGAGAGTGGTGAAAGACTGTCTTTCGGCTCTGTTATTCATCCTGTGTATGTCCATCCCACAGGGTTGACAAGGTATTTGTGGGAATCAGCTGTGCTGACTTTATACAAGTAGAGAATTTCCCTCTGCTGGGAGCACTCTCCACTTGCAGATGAAATGCATTTGCTGTACTGCAGAGCAGTGCAAAATGATTAGAGCTGAACCAAGACCTTAACTGACACTCATTATTACGGTATCTCTGCACTGTGAGAAGATGTGTGATTGCAGCATGTATCAGCATATTCACACTGCCTTTAATTTAGGCACTGAAGATACCATAACACAGAGCTTGAGGCTGAGTTTTACAAGTCTGTTACAAACCATTCTTATACAGTTCTTATACTGGATGTGCATAAGTGTGCATTTGTGCATGTGTGTATATATGTGTGTGTGTATATATATGTAAGTATAGAATATAAAACAATAGATTAAATCAGGTTCAGGAATAGGCAATGCATTCAGTAGTTCATTCTGGTAAATTACTGGAAAGGCTCCTGGCACAGCTTTGTTCTGAGATCCAGCACAATTCCTCAGTTGTGGACAGGAGTTAATGTGGCTCAAGAACTGCAGCTAACAGGCAGTTTGCATATATTTGTTCCCCCATATCCCCAGTTTTGGAAGCTAGTAGAGAATGGACACAATTAGGATATGACAATTTGTCTAAGGGGAGCTGAACAAATTCCAACACTGTTGTTATTGTGCAATCAATGACAAGTGGACAGTCATCACCCTCCAAAATTACTAAACAATAGTTATCCCTAGTACACTTTTATGCTTGATGATCACTGTACGTATCACTGAGCATGCAGACTGTTGGCTACATGAGACACTGGGGAAAATAATATTGTTCTCCTGTTTTCATCCATGTGTATACAAAGGCTTCTCTTATTAATATTCCCTGTTTGCCTTAGACCCTGACTGCCAGATCACCATTGTCTGTTTTGTCTCTGTAGAAGAAAAAGTCATGAAAGATGCTTAAATAACACTTCCAAGAAGCAACTCTAAGTGGGAGCAGAGAAATTTAAATGGAGTATCATTAGATGCAGAAGTGAGTTTGCTGATCATTCTCCAGGGTTTTGAATAATACTTGTCCATGTAACTGGGCTTTTGTAGGAGAAAGTGGTGGAAAGGAATGTTTTTGTAGAGTGCGTGGTTGTAGAGTGAAAGGACAGCTTTCAAAGTTGTTCCTATTCCATAAATCTCATTAGTTTTTACTGCACAAAGACAATATACAGGGAAGAAAGAGGGAATAAATTTATTAATTTGCAGAATAAATAATGTATTTCTCTATATATTAAACATGTGGTAAAGGGAATTCAGCCCCATCCCTTCAAGAGCCCTGAGAGCAGTCCTTACTTCTCCCTGAGTAGCTAGGTTGGCAGTCTTCAGACAGGAGGAACAACACTCTTGCCAACTGTCAGTAGCAAATTGAAAAAATGACAAATTCAGCTTTAATAGAAAACTTGCACTAGGGAGAGTAAATAAGCCAAAGAACATATGTACAAATTTTAAAGCATATGGTCTTCTTGCTGCCCTAGTAATTAATATAATACTGTGAGTGCCTTTATGTTCTCTCTTTTTTCCTCCATAAACTGTGTATATAGGAGGCTGTTGGGGAATGCCTGCTGCTGTCATACATTATAAAGGACTCTTGGAAGACATGTATTGGCAATTAGATACATTAAATTCCAGAAAGAGATTATAAAGCAGTATATACTGAAAAAAACCCCAAAACAACAACCAAGTAAACACGTTCTTAAAGATCAGATAATAGATCTTTCAAAGTACAAACCACCCACACAAAACTTATAAACAAGAAACAAGACAATTACAGGAGATAACTTGACTCATGTTTTCCCTTACAAACCACACATGCCATTATTCTCTTTCAATGTTGTATTTCAAACAGCTTCTGAAAACTATTTCTAGAGACTCCACGGACAATCTGTGCTCTGTAAAAGTATTTTACCCACTCTGTGGAAACGTTTAACCTAAACTCAACAAAAGTGCTAGATGGTTTAATGATGTGAAAAAAATTCCTCATTCCACCTCTGTGGTGAGAATGATTTGATGAGGAATGTAGGAAGAAATTTCTATGTAGAGGCTGAAGACAATGTCTCCCTTTAAACTAAACAGGAGATGAATGATAAATACAAATCAAAGCTTTTAGTCTGATTTTTTTTAAAACAAGATTCAATTAAAAATCAACTGCAAATAGTACTTGCTGTCAGGTTTTTAACAGCTAGAAGTATAAAATTTAAAAGAAATAGATTTTTATTTTAATTCTAAATTTTATCTAGTTCCAGTAATTTTTAAATGCTTGCATCATGAAATCTGAATATTGCCTGAAAATTTGTCTTGAGACTAGTAAAAGTCTGAACTATCAAAAGAGAGAAAAAAAAAAAAAATATAACTCTGACCATTTTGGAATAGTCACCTCTGATTATTGGAAGCATTTCAGAATATGAGAAAACAACTAAGTGAAAAAGAGTTTTAGACTGGCCAGGTTATAACATAATTGTCCATAAGAGGATGTCTCATTCTGTTTATCTGAGGTGTTTGATATTGGCTTTCTGTCAGAATTATAATATCTGACTACCTGGACGATATTTGCTATAGTATAGTAATTCCCATGGCCTTGTATCATCCTTCAGAGTTCAAAGATTCTCGGTACTCATGTTTTCCTTGTGAAACAAAAAAACAAAACAAACTTCAAAATGCCTAGCACTGCTGTTTAGTAGTAGACCTGAAGAGCGCAACAGTGTATCTGATCACTCTGTAGGTCTTTGTGACTTTTCAGACCCAGGGTGGGGTTGGCTGATAGTATAAAGGGTTTTGCAGGATGATGAAAGACAGCAGGGTGCAAGGTACTAATGCCACAGTTCCTCCACCATGCATTGCAATCATCAGTTTAGATGCTATTTTGATGCAACAGCATCTGTTTCTGTAGAAAAGAATTTCTTTTGCCTTCCACAATCATACCACTAATGTGTTGTCAAATAAAGAGTGAAATAGCTTTTACTCATCCACAGTGTAATACAAATGAAGAAGTTTTGGTGAAAAAAAAATTTGGATGAGTACCAACACCAAATTAATTGAAATTATTCAGAATATAACACTAATATTTGCATCTCCAATTTCAGTATTTATAGGCTCAGAATATTCTCCAATATTTGCTTAAAACTGAGTATTATCATATGCATTCTGTCATTAAATTCACTTTATAGACTATTCACAAAAGGCAAACACAAAGGAAGCAAAAAAAAAAAAAAAAAAAACAACCTGCTACGGAGAATTCAATTATTTTACTTGAGTTCATACTCACAGAAATATTTCACAAGTATTCATTCAATATTGGCACTCATTTCTAAGTCAGGAAACCAAATGATCTTTAAGAAGCACCTTTAAAACATCATCACTTTTTCTTTGTTAAATTATAATCGTAGTCCTCTTTGCTAGATTTGCTAGTTCTCTTGGCTCTAATTGTCAATCAGGAGGAAAAAAAAATCTATTGTTGCACCATTCTTAATGAAAAGGTAAAATTGGTGAACATATATTTTTCAATACAGGGATGAGAAACCATCATATGCAAGACAGAGTTGTCCTGCTCCTAACCCATCCCTGGAAGTGTTCAAGGTCAGGCTGGATGAGGCTTGAATCAGCCTGGTCTAGTGGAACCTGTCCCTACTCATATCAAGAGGGTTGGAACCAGATGGTCATCGAGGTCTCTTCCAAGCCAAACCATTCTAATGTTCTATGACCCCTGAAACAGAAAATATTAGTTTTGGTTAGGTGGGATTACAAGTGCCCTCTTTTCCTTGTCTGAGAAACAGGCTTTGGGCATGGAAAGTCTTGAGACTTTCAAGTTAATGAGAAGAAAAACAAGTGACTTTGAATATAGGAAACTGATGTTATTGGAGAAACTTAATTTTCTCTTTTGAAGAAACATGACCACTGAAACTAGCAGCAAACTAGTGAGATCTGTGAGTTGTTTTGGCATTTGCAATTCATAAGGCCAGAGTAGTAAAGTATAAAGAAAAATCTCTGTATAAATTGTTAAACCAAGGAACTCTGAAACTAAGTCACTCTGATGAACTATTGAGTGAAAAAATAGTTTTAACTGATAGATGGAGAGTTAACAGACTAGTTGAACTACTTCTCAGAATATGAAGAAATTCTAGAAACTGTCTGTGGTTTTGATAAATTAGCAATTATATTGAAAATAGATTATATCTCCAAAAGCTTCTCGACACTCTAAATACACATTCTCTCTCTGAAGAT